>JAWWMO010000121.1:90302405-90321026 GCA_035047845.1 Dendrocincla fuliginosa | reverse complement strand
GCACCTTTTATTATTAAAATAACACTAGTGGTTTTAAACCTGTGTACTGGGTGCTGATGGCCCAGCAGCAGGGACTATAGGGGGGCTCTGAGAAGAGACAGATATTTCAGCCACCTCCAGTGCCCCCACCACAGGGCACAGCTGAGCCCATAGCACCTTGGGGACAGTGTGTGTAAGAAAGGGCAAAACACCTGGCAGAGAGAGGAAGAAGAAACAAGAGGAAGAAGAGTGAGAAGCAATGGAGACACTCTCCATGACTCTGGAGAAGGTCTCCATGGCACGCAGGAGAAACCCGCATTGGAGCAGGTGGAGAGTTCCTGAAGGAATTGCAGCCTGTGGGAAACTCCTGCTTAAGCGTTTTTGTTTTCCCAAAGGACTGCATCTCATGGGAGAAAGCCCATGCCAGACCAGGGGAAATATGTGAGCAGGGAGGAGCCGTGGGGAGGAACTGTTCTGGACTGACCACAGCTGGCCCCGCCGTCTGCCCTCTGCGCTGCCCCAGTGGGAGGTGTGGATGTCTGGGTTGAAGGGGTACAGTTCAGCTTGTGAGAGAGGGGAGCAAAGGCATTATCTTAATGTTTGTCTCTGTTTTAACTGACAGCAAATTACACTAATTTTCCCCAAGGTGGATCTGTTTTGCTTGCAGTGGTAATTGATAAGCAATCTCCCTGTCTTTATCACCAGCTGAGTGAGAGTTTGGCCCTTAAGCTGTGGTGAGTTAACTGTGGCTGTTTTTTAAGTTTTTGTTACGAGGCTTGTAGATCTGCTGAGGTTGGATGGTGGAGGAAAGGAAGTTCAGCACTGATTCCAGCTCACATGTTAGCTTCTGTGTTTCCTGGGGTCCTTCTCTGAAACAGCTCTTGGATAAGTTCAATAGGTGGGATCCTAGATATGGAAAAACCCAGCACTCACTGGGGTGCGTCCATTAGTGTTTGCATCAACTAGCTTGAATCATTATGTCATTTTATCTTAATGAGCATTACGGTTCAGGAAATGTTGTTATTGATGATTACAGAACTTCATAGTCTAATGGTGGCTTTTCAGTAGATTTATCATACTTGTATTTAAATCCCACCTCTTTTTTTGCCATCTTGAGCCTAGCAATTGAATTAACAACTTGTCTGGTCTTTGAATTATAACTCTACTGCAAAAACTTGCTTTTGTGAAAACACTATGTCAGAACATCATACAGGATCTAATGATCTGCAAATTAAAATATAAACGGGAAATAACACAAACTGGTGCCATAAGAAATTGATTCTAGTGTTAATACATATAATCTTGGTGCAACGTGTTTTTTCCTAATTTAATGTCTGCTCTATTTTACTTTGAAGTATGATTGTGTATGATCTGATAAAATGTCTGCAAATCAAATTGTTGGGTTTTGAGGACCTGGTGCAAAAGGAAGACCTTATGGTGTTTTCTAATTTTTGTATATTTTTTGATTCCTTTCCTGATTTGACATGTAATCTTTTAAATAGTTAGAAATGGGGATCAAGTAAGTTGCTTAACTAATATTTGTAATGATTTGTCTCTTAAATATTAGTCAAATATGCTATTTCAGTTGATTTATGCTGTATGTTCAAAGAACCTGTTAATTTGGGAGAAGTAACAGTATACATAGCACCATCTGTGAAACATTTTCTTCCTAAAACACTTAGGTTTTCAAGCAGTGGAGCAGAAGGCTTTATGTAGTGGCATTAATGTTGAGAAAGTATGATTGATGTTGGTCTTGTCACTTGAAATTCATTTCAGGTGTTGTGTTCCCAGTGTTAACTCGAAGTAATTCACTGTAACATAAATGGATGATTTTTATAATATGCACATACAAGGTTAGTAAGGTAATAACTTTGGCAGTGTAAGGTAAAACGTGATTACAGTGACTTTGTCCTCTGAGTCTCTCAGGTGAAAGTTTGCAGTGAAACTTTTGCAGAGAAGCAGCTGGTCGTCATTTCTGAGATATTATAAGGTCATTGTCTAAGGCACAGACAATGTCTTCTAATGAATAAAATGGGGATATTTTGGGTGGGAGAAGTGATATTAGGAGAAATTACTTCAAGTGTGTGTGTGGCAGAGAAAACTGAAGCCTGTATGTGAAATCGTTACCTGCAAGACACAGGAACTCACTGGCCTTTTCTTTGTGGGCTTTATTTTGTTTGTTTGTTTGTTTGTTTTGCCATGGCCCCTTAATTGTCCCATTGCTGGCTGTTCTGCGAAATACATCATTCAGTTTTTATCTCCTCTTCTAATTGAAGTACATGTGTTCCTTCTAGAGGATTGCCAACATCAAGTAATTATAAGTAATGTTGGAAGGCTAAATGAAATTTTACTGTATTCAGTATTTTGTCCTTCTGTTTCTTCTTCGGTTTCTTGCATCTACTACAGAGTATAAGATTTTGTTAAGCGCTAAATTTGCATCATGAACAATTGCTGTGTTTTCTGCATGCTTTTGTTTGATTTCATTTGTATGGGAATGCTTTGATCTTCAAATCCATGTATGTATTTCATGATAGTCAAGCTAACAAAGCACTATTTGCAGTATTTGAAGCATGTGAAAGGCTTGTTAAACTGTTAAGATATTCCCCAAATTTCAGAATAACACTGGAATAGAATATATTAGTTGCAAGTACAGTTTGATTTCTATACTGTGTGAGAGATGTGATAACCTGGAAACTTGTCTCAGTTAATTTGATTCCTGTTTAATGTCACTTATTAATATGCTGGTAACAGTAATTGGAGAATGGAGCACTATAGTCAGTGACAGAGAACTGTAATGGCATATGCAGTGTCTAAGTAATCAAAAGTCTGTATCGCAGGATGACACTGTGTTAGAAATTTGCTTTTTCTTGTGATTATTTTTTTAGGGCTTCTGTGTCCCACAGCCAGTTGCTGCTTGATAGCAGTATCTGTCTGGAGTTAATTTCATCACCTGTGTTCTGGCAAAAAGAAATGGGTTGAATCACTAAAAATTGTGATAGCTAGCTTTTCAATTACATGATTCTTAATGAAATATGGAGGGTGGCTGTTTTCCTGAGTAAAGTTTTACTATATCCTAAGCCAGGGAATGCATTTTGCATATGTGACAGTAACGTGGTTTTGCCATTCTTATTAATGATGAAGATTAGCCGACCTTTGGGAAAGGACTAAATCTTAAATTCTTTTTTCAGTTAGAAGGAAAAATGGGAAATGACTGTCAGTAGCTCAAAATCAGACATGAAATAAATTGAACACCTCGTATCAGGTGACACTTGGTTAATTAATATATAGTATCTTTTTAGAGATTGGAACACTTCTTTAAGCAGAAAGTGTAAGAGTAAAATATGCACAAGTTTCATCTCAGCAATGCCTTTGCCAAGATGTGTTTATAAGAAATTCTACTGTAAGACTAATTAAAAAAACCCCATTAATTCTACTGATTAGACAACTCAAGTGTTATGAACTCTTTTCAGAAAAAATGTAGCAATATGCTTTTTGATCTTACTGAATATTTATTTTCAAAGTTTTAAATACAGATGACATGAGTACTTTTGGAAATGCTTGTCATTGTGGCTGTTGATGTTTTCTGGGTGGTCTCATTGTACGACTTTCCCTTTTACTGCAGTTTCCCAAAGAAAATTTCATCTCTTAATGTAATTCTGCAATTAATTGCTAATTTGCATATTTATGTTGGAGAGGAAATGGACATTTTTTTGTAGTTCTTGTGAGTGAAGATTATTTGTCAGAGTATTTTTTCTGGAAATAGGAAAGCAGGGTATGTTTCAGGGGCAACTATAGCTGAGCAGAATTTTTAGCATAAAATCAAACCCTGATGTCTTCTGGGCAGTCTGTACAGGCTGTCACTGAAATCTCTGGAGTCTGTCTTCCTAAAATATTAGAAACATGATTTAATTAGGCTGCAAATATGAGCTGGAATAGTTAAACCTGGCTCCAGTAGCATTAGGCCTGTTGGTGTACCCTGCCTGGCCTGTTCCCTTTCCAGCTGTGACTTCATTTTGCATCTCTGGCTTGTGAAGAAGCAGATCTGTATTTGGACAATGGCTTGTTTTCAGGAAAACATCAGGTGCCTCTGCATTGCCTGTACTCTGCTGCCAGGCTCCTATTGCATTATCACTTTACTCCTAGGGGCCAGCAACTTCCCTGCCTCAGGAGGGTACTGCTGGTATCCCTGAATATCTTGACTGCAGGGATGCATTTTAAAGTGGGTAATCAGTGTCTTAGGCTCAGCTGATTCTGATTGGTCAGTTCGTTTGGGGTTTCTTTTGATTGAATTTCCTGCTGAATTATCTCAGGTTATTTTAAAGTTCATTCCTGATTGTTCTTTTTTTCCCTAAATTCCTGAATTTGTGCTTGGAGGGCCACACTGGTGCAAAATACTTTTCACTAGGGAACATACTTCCTAGTTAATTTCCCATTCCTTTTTGAGGAGCATAACCTTGTGTTTCCATGAGAGTTGTATTGTATCTGCATATCCAGTTATCTCTGGTGATCTGTTCAGCCTGAAGAAAGGTACAAGTTGAAAGCTGGGTGTTCAAACATTTCTGAGTTACCCTTCCTTAAGAGAGGGATCGGTGTTCCACCTTTACAGGTTTACCTTAATCTCTCAGCCTTTCAAGCACTGGAGTCCTGTCTGGACTTAGAAGCACTGGAGTCCTGAAAGATGACAGTAGCTTCATGTGAAGCACTTTTGTCTTTGGTGGAAAATGAAATTTGTTTGTCTGAGGTGGTGTTCTTTTCTCTTGAGATATGTAAGGAGGAGGTGGGCTAGTAGCAATAAACTCTCTCTAAGGTTGGGCATGTCTATGTGGCCTTACCTGGGCTGCTTTTATTGCTTGAATCTTCTGTTACTGTGGAATAGAGAACCAGGAGTGGATTTCCATAGATTCTATATGGGTTATGTCTGTTTGGTAGCATGTCAAGTATAAGGATATATAAATGATTTGTGTCATCTTATCTGTCTCATGATGCCTCATCAGTTTGAGGGAGGAGGCACAAAAGTGCTGTAGTTTTATTAAAAAGTATCTATTTTTTGTAGTAGAAATGGATTTTAGAAGGTGATGATATATTTATTCAACATCTCTGGATCACAGGCAAGCCTCCAGCTGTAAGTGAAATTTTGTAAAATCTTACATGTGCTTTGCAAATTTTTGAAAGGACACTGAATTAGCTGTTCAGAGTCTGAGTTGTAGAAAGGCAGAAAATAAGATGAAGTATCAGGGAAAGACAGACCAATGAAGATACTCAGATTCAATTTACATGTAGCTTGTGAAAGATCTTTTTAGCTATAAATTTTTTCTGTATTTATGTAAACAAATTCCTTTTCATGTAAATACTAGTATTTTTTCTGTTTGTAAGGATTGATGTTTAATTTAAATAATCTGCAGTCTTGAACAAATATCAAAAAGCAAAGGTCTTTTTATTACCATCTGTCACAAGTTAAGCAAAATGACATGGTTTATTAATGACCACAGCCTTTGTTTATAGATGTACATATGAAAGAAATGGATTAAATTTGGTTGTAGTGCTTAGAGCTTCGTAAGTAATAGAAAAACCCATGAATTTTCCCTGTTATTTTCCTAGTTATACTGCCAAAGTGAGGTGAAGGTTGTTCTGTTACCTGATTTCTTAATCCCAAACATTATTTGTGTTTCTTTTTACTCCATCCTTTTGATTTATACACAATAAAAATAATAATACTAAAAAATAGAAATCCCAACATATCATCCCCTGCCCCCTCTCTTTAAAACAAGTGTGAATCAGGAGAATCCTCCTTGGGGAACATGAAAATGTTGAATTACCTTTTCTGAAAGTGGGTAGAATACCACCACTTGTCAAATTGAATGAGTAAAACTATTAATCACTTCTTACTCCAGATGACAGGCTTTTAAAGTAATTTTTGGAAAAGTCTAGTCTCCCAGGTGCTATTGCAGAATGCTAGGCTATAACACCCCTTGGTGAAAGAAAGCAAATTCCTGTTTCTCAATAAAAGTTGATGATCATATTGCATGAACAAGTAAGTAAAAGAAATAAGTAACAGGAGGATATAGGCTAAAGAATAAGAGCTATGAATTAATTGAGGATGTATTTAAATTTAAAATCAGTCTCTTATCTGTCACACACAATAACATTTTGCCTTGACAGATGTTTTAATAAGTGGGATTTCAAAGGCAGATTACAACATGCTTGTAAAATTTACTGAAATTCTTTCTTTAGATTGTTTCTACTGAACAAGTGAAAATCTTGGGATTAATCTGCTTTTAAATTTGCTGTGTTCTCTGATGTTCCTGTATAAGAAACAAAGGTCAGAGAGGAGACATCTTGACACATGTTGTTACTTTCTCTGTCCTTCCTGTCAGTACTTTTATCACTGGTAGTACAACTAGCCAATTTTAGAGTAAACAGCTTTAAATAGTAAGTCCAGTTGGACTTTTGATCTGAAGCTGTTTCAGGAGGAATAAAGGAAGGAATGTTGTGGATCATCTGATGACGTGCATTTGCCTAAATGTAGTCTGAGGAATAACCCATGATTTTCATTATTATTAGATTTTCCACTTTCTGGTGGAAAACTGTTAGGCACTTCAGTTCATCTATATATTTTTCTTATGTTGTAGGAAAATGCTGTTAGAGCCTGCAATGAGAACAGATAGATGATGGAAGTAATAGTTAGAGAGGCAGTAATAAAAAATTCTTCTAAGCTGCATGCTTTTGAAACCAGCTCTGTGTTTATATCTGTTACTTTCGGAATGTAGAATGGTTCCAAGACTATGGGTAATTCCTGTGAAATTAAATCCGCAGCCTACTACCTGACTCTTTAAAGAGTCGGATTTTTTTCATGAGCAGATATGGGATACTTGAATTCAGTTGTTGCAAGGAAGAATACATCAGACAGCATAAGCATAGACCTGTGCACTGCTGCTGAGGGGTTAAGAATTAGCTGTGGAGTAGTGGAGAATGAAAGCTCTTGGCCTGCCCTGCACAGTTGCTCTGCCAGCATTGCTGACAAATCTGTGCAGAAACTCTATGGGAGTCATTGTAAAGGTGGAAGCCTTTTCTCTTCCCCAGGCATGAATGCTGTTTTGAGCAAGAGAAGGATATGGAATATTTGAAAAAAAGAAATACATTTTCTTCTCTTTTTCATAACCTCCTTTGCCTTTGTCACAGTGTTTGGAATCCAAAGAAAACCTCTAGGGAAAAGAGAAGAAGAAGCTTTTGCTTATATGTGTGTGTTGCTTGTTTTTTATTTTTAATTTCACTTTTATTTTAAAGCCATGGTTCACCATAGAAATTTGCTACTCTGTGTAGCAGATGGTAACATATTCTCATCTGACAAGTGATTACTCTGAGCTCAGGATTAGTTCTTCAGCTTTTTTCCTTCCATTTTTTTTCTGAATGTTAGGTCTCACTATTGAAACTTACGTCACAATCACAAAGAATTTCCCTGGCCCCAGGTGCATGTTCCTTCAGTTACTTAAATGGCATAGTTAGTGGAACCACAACAGGATTGTGTATCTCAGTTTAATGTTTACTTATATTTTTGTGATGCTGTTGCATAAACTTTTAGTATAAGCATTACAGTCTGGATTTAGTGTAGTTCACATCTAAGCAAACAGTAGGCTTAGAGTGCCTCAAAGTGCCCTGGCAGCATCTTGGACTGTATCAACAGAAGTATGATAGAAGTAGGTAGGCAGAAATGAGGAATTCCGCCCTTACTTGACTTGTGTCATTAGACCACATCTAGAATACTATGTCTAGCTTGGGGGCTCCCAGTGCAAGAAAGATGTTGATAAACTAGAGCAAGTTCAGTAGAATTCTACCCTCCACATTTTCTTCCTGTCTTTACTGCCAAAATTGAACTCACAGTTTACCAGATTGTCAGATCTTTTCCAGAAGATCTGCTCCTGGTGAGTTGATCAACATCCTGTACCAATGCAGGACTTTTCAGCTGTGCTTGGTGAGTTTCATGGGGTTCTTGTTAGTTCAATCCTCCACCCTGTTTACATCCCCTGATTGGCAGCACTGCTCTTCAGCGCATGAACTGCTTTCCCCAGACTGGTGTTTTCAAACCTGATGAACATGTATTTTGTCTCCTTGGGGTAGTTGGTAAAGATATTAAAGAGCATAGCTCTCAGGATAGGCATTTAGGGAACTCGTAATTATCCTCCAGCAGTGTACAAAATATTAACCTCTATATTAACCGTTTGAGCTTCCTGACTGTTTTTCATCAGGAGCTGTTGGTTTTGATCTCAGTAAGAAAGGCAGTCAGAGTCAGTAACCTGTTGCTTAAAATGCCTTTTGGTAAAGGGAAGCTGGTCCTGATGATTCCCTTTGGGTCCTGGGAACTCAAAGAGCCACCAACCATGGCATATCTCACTGTGCAGATCGTGTATGTGAAAAGTCATCCCATTCTGGTATTTTGAGCTCTTACGGAATTTTCTGTTGGTTTCTACATGTTTGCATGAGAATTTGCTCCACACTTTTAAATAAAGACAAGGACATTCAGGTGGTGCTGTTGGAGGTGGGAGTTACCCACAGGCTGCTTCATTACCATTAGCCACAAAAAGTTTTCCTGCAGCCAGAGGGATATCAGTGGAATAACACCCTCCCACATCAGTGGAAGGTGAGGTTACATGTGCAATGTGGCAGAGCCCAGGCTTGAGCCTACTCAGGTTTACAGTTACTGTAGTCCCTGTCTTCTTTCTGTACAATGATCTTCTGGTTAGGATCACTACAGTGTTCCAACTACTTTTCACCCATCTAGTAGGCAACTTAACCTGGACTATAATGTTGCAGATTGGATACAGGGATCCTATATCAAAAGCCTTGTTAGAGCTAAGGCAGATGACATCTGCTGTTCTTTAGTAACGTATCTGTGCTTTTTTGTCTCGAAAAAAAAATCTAATCAACCAGGTCCATTAAAAATAAGTAAGTTTTATAAGTGCATTCCAAGAATACTTGCTCTGTGACTCCCCAAGTCTGAAGTGAGACTATCTGGCCTTTCCCACTCATCCATATTGCTCTATTGGAAGATGGATGCAAGACTTGCCTTCAAGTCATCAAGAGCCTCTCCCAACTGCAGTGGCCTTTCAGCAGTAGGTTTATAACTTCAGCCCTCTCAGCACCCTCAGGTACCTCCTGTCAAGTTCCACAGACTTGCAGGTGAGATTTCTTAGCACATTCCTTATTCAATCCTTTTTGACTACTTGGTGGTTCTTTGCTTCCTTGGATGATCCTTATAAGGCATAAATGCCTGGAAATTTGTCAATAAAGATGAGCAGAAAACGTAGAGGTTAGAATCACTCTCAAACTTGCATTTGTCTCTAATTTGTAGCAGTACTCTTAGAAGCTGCAATACTTAAGATCTAATTTATTTCTATTTACTTCCTGAAATTTGAAAAGTCAATATGTATTATTTCTTTTTCATTGTTGTTTACTGTGTCCTATCACTTGGCAAATGTAATTAACTGCACTTTTAGTATTACTTGGAAATGGTACAGCAATTATACTTCATCAACTGCATAATTGGACTCAAACAAAAGTTTTCTATATTTGGAGGATTAAAAAGATGAAATGTGGAAACTTCAAGATACTTTTGGGTAATTCTGTTGATTTTCAAGTTAGATTTTAATTTATTCCCCCTGAAGTCTTTATTCAGCTCTTTAAAATGAGTTCTGTGAAAGCATTGTTTTCTGTGTTGGGCTTGAATTTCAGTAAACTTTCACCTTCAGAAAAGCAACTTCAGCCAAAACCCCAAAAATCAAATGCTGTGTATGAGCTTTCACTCCAGGTCGCAGCAGTACCACATCTTATGCCATGCAATCCAGTTGGACATTTTGCCTTCTGAGAGGTTTGGAGCAGCTTTATGAGGTTTACACTCTGTAAGCTGAATCTCTTTGTGAGCTACAGTGGCACTTTTAGTTCTTGTCAGCACACAGGTGGTGCAGTGAGGTTTGGGAGAAAATTCTGGCTTGCCATTGTGCCTGCTCTGGCTTCTGCTGAAGCTGCCAGCGCCTTTCCCTGGCTGCTGGAGGTGTCCTGGTGCCGCATTCCTGGGCCGCGTTATTGCGTGGGAGCACTGCGCGTGGGAGCGCAGGGACAGTGTGTTCCCAAGGGACAGCCCTGTGCTGGGCATAGCCAGGGATGGATGGCTACAGGAGGGGATAGGTGGGACACGTCACTGGGCTCTTGAGTCTGAACAAACATGTTTAGTGATTGGACTAATGCAGGGTGTGTGTAAATGGGGTTGATTTTATTCCCTTCGTATGCACCGAACACGAATAAGAGTTCCCCTAAATGCCGTTAATTTTTACTTCTGTAGTTTCCATGTATCTGTCAGTATGAACTTGTGGAAGACTTCTGGGGTGGAAGACAGCTTTGGCCTTGAAAGGGTGAAGCTGTGAGCATGGGAAAGCAGAGAAGATACCTATGGCTTTGTTCCAGGGATGGGAAAGTAATAGAAAAGGAGAAAACTGAGAAAAACAAGTGTGAATAAGAAGATGTGTTTTGAGATTTACCAGCATGAGGAGAGTCATGAACTACCTATCAGAAGTGCTTGGCTAATAGAGCGTGACATGTGTATGCATGGACAGATAGGAAAAAGTATAAAAGACAAGCCTTATAATAGTAAAGGACTGCTAGTTGTTAACCTTTTCTTGCCCTAAGCCTGTGTGTGTGTGTTTTTTGTCTGTCGCATGAACTAATAAGCAAAAGTTAAGAAATGATCAACATTTAAAAATTTTGATGATTTTAAGGCAACATTATGCTCATGAATCTGCTTGCATGCCATTGAGAGTTATTAGGCTTCTGTGTAGTTGTGATGTGTAGCCCATTCTTATGCTCATTCTTTTTTTCATCTGGTACATTCAAAGTTTTCAGTGTTTGAGGTAATATGTTTTGTCCATGATGTTATGACTATATAGGTTAATCTTTCAGTCATTAAACTTCATTTCATAAGGTTTAGCATCAACTAAATCAAGTCTCTGACCATAAATGAAGATTTTTATGGTCAATTCCTGTTCTTATTTTCTCTCCTTAGTGTCTTAGTTAATTTTATTCCTGATGTCATTGTATTCTTATTAAATGGACACTTGTTTTTTTTTTAATAATATATATTAAAAACTTTGTATCATCTTTAGAAGGTGAGTGATTCTTCTCTCGGAATGTTTTTTTACCAGCTACTGCTGATCCTGGAAAATAATGTTATTTGGACTTACCCATAAACCAGAAGACTGTTCCTAATTAACTAACTACTCATTTGTTTTGAAAACTGCTTCTGTTTTCATGTCCTTTCAACTTTCTTAGATTATTACTTGGCCATTTTCATTCAACATCCTTTCAGTTTCCATCAGGTCTTCCATAGCATGAAATATTGCAGATGTACCATCATCAGTGGACAGCTGGCTGTAAGAGTCATCCTGTGTTTAAAACTATGTTCTTGGCCATGATGTAGTTGCATTCATCACACCTAACCTTAACTACCTGAGTAGTATTCTAGTCTATGATCTCTCTGTGTGCTTGATTTTTCCCTGCAAATGTTGCATATTGGGTCTCAGTAGATGCCAGTTGGATATTTAGGGCAACGTCCTGCATTCGATATTGTATGAAGAGCACAGCCTATTCTGATGCTCTGGAACTGCAGTGGTTCTGTTGCCAGTCCCAGATTTTTATTCTTATCTGCACTGCTATGAAATTGTGTGTCAAGTTCCTTGTTGGAAACACGTATTTCAAGTTTTAGCTAGTACCAGACAAATACATCTAAAACTTTTCCAGGAGAGGATGTAACATCTTACACTCTTACTTCCCCCAGACTTATGCTCTATTTGAATTCTGTTCACTGTCAGATCTGTCTTATGCTGAGTTGTGTGTTCCCTGCCTGACAATAAATCTAATTCTGCAGCAAGCTTAAAAAAACCCATAACACAACTCTATTACAGTCTACAATAAAAGTAAATAAATAAATGAACCATGCTGCTTACTCTTGTAGACCCACAGCCTTAAAAAGAAGTTATGCTTAGGTGGTAACCATGCAGCTCATCACAGAGATAACAAAATTTGTGATGTGTGGCTCTGTTAACCTTCAGCTCCATATCTGTATTATGCCATGCTATGACTGATAAGTCTGAGAAGTAGATAAAAGTAGTAACAAATGCAGTTCCATGCTAACATGGTGATTTTACCCTTTAGGATTTGTGGTGGTATCTCCAGTGAAGGTGGTACATGTTTAGTGTGCGTGGACGCAAGTACATTCTGAACATGAGTCTACATATTGTGCCTTTTCTGCATGTGAATTTGAATTTATTGCAAGCATAGTTCAGATTCACTTCTACTTCAGCTCATGTCTACCTTATTTAAATGGCAATATGAACTCAGGTTGTCTCACACATCAGGAACAGCCTGAAACCCTGTTACTGCCAATGTTCTAGCTGGTAAACCAATGAAGGAGAGGCTTGAGTAACAAAATACATCAGTTTGGAATGTATTTATCTTCTTCTACAGTTGTCTGCTCTTGTGGCAAGAGAAAAAGCAATAAAATAGCCTTGAAAAATATTTGACATGTTTTCTGACATAATTTGTCTGTAAGCGGTGCCTGCTGTATTTGCTGTTTTCCTCCTGTAACAAAGTTTCCTCCTGCAGTTTGCAACAGTCTTTCTCAAGTAATAAAAGTAATGAGCTGTGGTGCTTCCTCAGTAGTACAGACTTTATAAATCCTAACCCTGTTAAGTGATACCTTTGTGGTAAAAGTTCTTTCCTGTGTTTTCCAGTTAGCTACTTGCATTTATAATCCGTGTTTGTGATGTTTCAGTCGGAATAGCAGCATGCTGTTACACTGTACTGCATTGAATTGAAAATACAGTTTAATCAAATCTCTTATGCTCCACTTATGCAGCATTAGACCAGAAGGTGACGTCTGCTTAGAAACAGGCACCTCTTCAATAAAACCCAAAAGATATCTGAAGGTACTTTGAGCACTTGAAAAGATTTTTTTTCATGCCCCTTGCTGACCATAGACCCATGAAACTTCATCTTTAATGAAGGATAGTGTCAGTGATAGTGTCAGGATAGTGTATGCTTACTTTATTATTAGAAAGTTAAATTTTATTTATCTGCAAGATGAAGTGAAAGGTCTTTGGTATACAAAATGATTCTAAACCAACCCTAGAACTGCACTGTATGAGTTATAACAAAGGTATTCTAAGTTTTGCGTGCTAGACCTAATAAATTACTCTTTTTCTTACAAAAAAGTTAATCCTTATTTGTTGATGTACCAGTGCATTTAAATGCTTATAGTCACTAACTGAAAGAGTTACATATATATTAAATTGTAAAGAGTTATATATATATCTTTAATGAGTTATGTATATTTTAAATGTTATCTCAAACTTGAATCAAAAGAATATGTAAATTGAGGGAAAGGAAACAGAGCTGTCAGTGTAGTCACTGAGTTTACCATACTATTAATTAAGTTGAGGATATGTATCACTGCTCTGATCAGGTAGTCAGATAATCAACAATGTGAATGGTGAGACTCGTTTACATTTCTCTTTGCTTATTGTATCTTTTCAAGTTACCTATTAATCCTGAGTACTTTTTTCAAAAAGGTGAGGATTTGTCCAGTCTTCATTAGGTCAACTAATTAAAAATTCTCAGGAACACATAAAGAAGATTAAAACTAAACAGAATATCTGAAACAATTCAAAGTTTATGGGAATTTGATAGGGATTCCTGTTTGTTTGTTGGTGCCTAGTAGGCTGTGATGTAAAGCACTGCTTTTTGGTTTGAGTGGAGGTTTTTTTTGTTTGCCTGTTTTTTTTTGGTGGATCCATTTCCTAAGTTGGTTAACAATTAGGACTTTGTAAAAAATAGTTGCATTTATATTGAAAACAGGTGTGACAATTGACAGATTCTTGCTTCTGAGTATTTGGTGATACATGAAACCATGCTATTTTAAACACTTTTCTGTATTCAAAAAGACCGTGAGATGTTTTACCAGATCACTTAGTAGGTTTTGAACTATGATATTTGAGTTAAGCAATTATGTTTTATGAAGAATATTTTGGTTTGGATTTTAAATTTTATTGTCTCTAGACTTGGCCAATTAGCTTGTAAAACTTCTATCACCTGTGTGTTTCTACCCAGAAGCCCTGATGGAATTCTATGACTTTCCTTGCATGTTGCTTTTGACCTCTTTGACCCTTGTTTGATGCAAGGTTGGTGTGTCTTGCTATTCAGTTGATTTACCGTAGTAACATGATTCTTGAAAAATCTTTATCTGTCAGGTGGTTACTTCACTTTGTTGAAATGTGCTTTATAAATTGCCAACTCAAGGGTGAGACAAATGCTCCTACAATACATTCTGTGCTATAAATAAAGGAGGGCTGGTGTGATGAAAAGTGTTATCCTTGTCTTAATCCACGTTTCAAACAGTCTCAGACAAACTAAGTTACTAGTAGCCTGTGTTCATTCAGGTGCACAGTCCACGTTTACCTGAATTTCTTTATCTGGAGTACTTTACAGATATGACACTTGGTGAAGAACAACTTAAGTGGCAGTGGATGTCAGAGACAGCTGAAGTGCCTCGTTGTGATAATGAAAGGTATTGGCCCTTACATGACAGAAAACTACTTCTTGCTAGACGGTACAAGAGAGCTGTCCATCTTTAATACTACTTCACTGGTAGTAAGGTTTTTGTACTTCATGTTTAAATATGGATTATTTAATGGAAGAATGTAGTAAAAGATAAATTAATTGGTAAAATAATTAAAAAAGTACAGTTGTGAAACCTGCATGACAGCTTACCATTAGCATGTCTTTTTGAGCACATAGTTGAAAGCATTGAGATCTCTTAAATAAAACGCTGTACACTGGGTTTGATTTACTTTCTTCATTGTCCACCCAGCCTGCCTGACGTGGTAGGGCTGGGTAAAGAAATTGGGAATATGAAAGTGACATTGAACTTGGGAAGAAGAGGAGGGTCATGGCATGGTGGCACTTTGATTTTTGTTTGTTTCTTACCGTCCAGATCTATTTTACTTGTCAGTGCATTACCTTACTTTCCCAATTTGAGTCTCTTTTGCCCAATCAATTGATAAGTGACTTGTGAGCTTTTCAATATATTTGCTCAAGGGTTCAGGGCTTGGCTGGTGGCATGGCTTCCATGCATAGTGATTCCCTCTTGGGCTCAGCCTTTTGCAGTGTTGAATGTCCATGCTTGTGTCAGCTCCTTCTATTCAGGCCTATTATCTTTTACTTATTTATTGCTTTCTAGTTTAGACATGTCATGGTTTAACCCCTGGCAGCAACCAAGCACCCCATAGCTGCTCACTTACTCCACCAGTGGGACTGGGAAGAGAATTGAAAGGGTGAAAGTTAGAAAACTCGTGGGTTGAGATAAAGACAGTTTAGTAGGCAAAGCAAAAGCCATGCACACAAGCAAAGCAAAACAAGGAATTAACTCACTGCTTACCACAGGCAGACAGGTGTTCAGCCATCTCCAGGAGAGCAAGGCCCCCATCATAAGTAATGGTTACTTGGGAAGACAAGCACCATCTCTCCAAACATCCTCCCTTTCCTCCTTCTTCCCCTCACTTATATACAGAGCATAATGTCATATGATATATCCTTTTGGTCAGTTTGAGTCACCATGCACCCACATCTTCCTCACTAACATGGCAGTATGAAAAGTAGAAAAGGCCTTGGCTCTTTGTAAGCCCTGCTCAGCAGTAACAAAAACATCTCTAGATTATCGACCAACCCTCAGTTCATCAGAAATGCAAAACACAGCCCAAAAGCTGGCCACTGTGAAGATTAACAGCCAAACCAGCATGCACTTGGTATAAGCCTTGTTGGTGATTTGACCTTCTCCATCTCTTTGACCTTTTCTGTATCTAAAGCCAAGCTTGCTGTTGGTACCTGACATGCTATCATTGGCTTTCTGGCCCAAATGTATTGTAAAGCTGTTATGGGTTCACCCATGCTTCTTGTTTTTGTCCTATGTGTGCCTAAACCATTAGAGCAAGGCAGATATGGTCTTTTGGGCAAGCTCAGCTCTGTAACAATTATCTGTGCTTTCCTCATTTTACCAGTGTATATTGGAATCATCTTAAGAGTTAGAGCTGGACAAATGGGACTTACTTGCTGAGTGATACTACCAAGCAGGATTGGACAATATACAATTGTTTCTGTCACTTTCTAAAGGCATTAGGAAGAGAAAGTTTGAAATAAAGAAAAATAAAGATGCTTTATTGCATGTGTTTTTCTATTTTGACTTAGTGAGTTGACCTTAAAAAGCAAAGGTAATATTTTAGACAAATAATTTCTCATTTAACTTTGCTTTCTAAAACAGTGTTGTATATGGGCTGCAGGGTGACTGTGATTGCTCTGGCATTTTGTGAGAGCTGTTTTCTGTTTTCTTCTAATTTCTTCTGTTACCTCTTTTTTATTTTCACAACCTCAGCAACCTTATTGTTTTTATCCCAGATAATTTTTCTCCTGCTTGAGTATTCTGTACAGGCTCAGTCTTGGTGAGGTCACAAGTTAGTATGGAAAAAACTAAGTTTCTTATGCAAAATGCATAGTATAATGGGTTTTCACATTTTCAGTGACCAGTAGAGAAAATGTATAAAGCGAAATTAAATAACCATCTTTTTATGGTCATAGAGATGATGGGATATGTTGAGTGCTGTAGGAGGTGTCCTTATTAGGACTTGTCAACACTGTTTCAGGAAATAAGAAAGTGTTTAATGGATATGTGTATTTATAAAAAATATGCCACTCAATTCATCTGGTCACACTTCAGTGAGGTCACTGGAACCATTTTGGTGTCTAAAAGTTACGCCAAACCAGTCTGAAAAGGAATTAGTAAGTTGACTCTCATTGACATGTGATTTTTTTAGTATTATTTGCTGTTGCTGTGTTGATAAACTATCCAGAAGAAAACTGACATGTATTTGGATCTAGTAATTTCTAACTTTCAATTCTATATAGACCTTATTTTTTATACTATATTTAATGACTCTGCTGAACTATGTAGAAAGTAGCTTTCTTATGTACTTTATGTATTATTCTTCTACACAGGTTATTTTCTGCTATGACAGCATGCTGCAAGTAGTTGTGAGCAACTTAGATCCTTTAGGGCTTTCTAATTACTCAGCAGCCGTGGTGAAACAGATTTGATGCTAGCAGCAAGAGTTCCTTGGCTAATATAAATACTTGAACTAGTGATTACAGCCTCTGATCCTCTGCCAGTAGTAATTACATCCTCTATTCCTCTGCCCCCAGGGTGGTGAACTGCTGTAACTCCGGAGGAACCAAACTTCTGCTGTCTGTTGCTGTCAGGCACTTGGCCAATACCATTGTATATTTTCATGGCTCTCAAAGGATCATAAACTGTGGTTTGAAGATTGTTAGAAAAATAAAAGAATACAAAGGATATTTACTCACAGGTTTAGCCTAACAATATGTTGGTCTTACTTTAGAAAGTAGATACCAAATCTCTTCAGAGGCTAATGCTTGTATTCTTCATAAAAACTCTTTTTGAGTGCCTCCTATATTTGAGGACATTTCAGAAGATGAGCTACTTCACAGTAATGAGGTTGGTAATACCTGTTAGCATTTGTTTGGGTTGGTTATGTTTTTGCATGTTCAGCTGGCGTCCAACAAGTTACATCTTTTAATCCTGTACACCTTTGTTTGCTGGAATCTGTAGTCTTTTTCAACCCTTGTGCTGCAGTTGTGCATTTATTTGTTCAGTGTCTAATTATTTCATTGGTCATCTCACAGTAAGCCAGATGTGTCACTTAATAGGAGTAGCTTTTAGACTTTCTTCCAGATGACCCGGAGTTGGAAAAAAATACAGGCTTATAAAAGACGTGGTTCTAATGCTGCTCTCTGATAACTCTGATAGTGTCCTGTTCTTGCAATCTGTCCTTCAAAAGTAGTAGATGCACCTCAGTTACTAGTTAATTATTCTTTATTTTTCTGCTAATCTTTTCAGTTACATTGTTAGCTGAACAGGGTGCTGGTTTCCTGTGATTATGTTGGTGTTTGGATATTTGAGAATTTAACAAACTGAAAACTCTGACATTTTTCTTGTAATTGACAGATAATGCGTTTTGCTTGTAGAGTCTCTGCTGCTCTATAAAATTTATGTTTTTTTCTTTGTAATGTTTTGTTTTCTAAGACATTATAGAGCCTCTCACCCATTTTCCTCTGAAACTTCTTTGTACTTAGTGTCTTGCAGGTTCTCTATCAAATGTGGTGACATTGCCTAAGATGGGCAAAAGTTACTAATTCTAACACTCCAAGATGAGTTTAGACAACAGGATCACTTGAGCCTCAGACTATTGGTAGATGGACGATTGATGGAGCAGCTCAAAGCCTTGAGAGAAACATGGTCTTCTGTCATGGAAAAGAGCAGACTTATGGGATATATGAGGGTACTTGTGGTACTGTGTATAAGTGGCAGAAGAGCCAAAGCAGGAAAAGGGAATGAAAGGAATCTACTGATAATTAGGTTTGTGTCCAGTGCCTTATCACTACAATAATAGCTTAATAAGAAAACCTGTCTCACTAAATGCTATTCCTAATAGTTTTCCTGGTTTGAGACATCTTTTGCTGTTCTCTGTGTGG
>JAWWMO010000121.1:90257176-90302305 GCA_035047845.1 Dendrocincla fuliginosa | reverse complement strand
AAATGGAGGTCCCAATGCCATAGCTGAGTTCTAAAGCAGCAATACTATGTTTTATAAATAAGTAGCTTTTTTTGAAGGCTTGGTTTTCTGCTTCATGAAATTGAGTCCTGGGGAAAGTGTTCTTATGTCCCAGTGTATTTGTTTACTCAGAAGTAAAACACTTGTAATAATTGGAAATGGAAATTAAAACATTAAAAAAAAGAGAGAATTAAAACTTTGCATGTTGTTGGAGTTGCTACTAGTTTTCCTTGATGCAAATGTCCTTTTCTGTTTTGGAAAGAAAATATTTAAACATGAACTCTTACTCATGTTTGGGAAATGTCATTGCTGTTGCTGGCAATTGAGAGTCGAGATTAAGTAAAGTATTTGAAAATAATGATAAGTAGGCTCAGATTAATACTGGGTTGTAGCAGTATGAAATTTGAGTGCCTGTCATGTTTCTAGCTCTACTCACTGAAGATAAGAGTGTAATCACTGGTACTTGAACATATGGGAAATTGCAGCCCAAAACTCTTTCAAAGGCTGGCAAGATTTGATTTTGCTTCTTAAAAAAAGTTAATGAATATAGTAAAATATGCACGACTGAGCAAAAGTATTCCAAAGATCTTTTTACTTTTAAAATATGGATATTTTCTAAGTTTTAGCAACAAAAAAAATTATTTTCAAGATATACCGCATGTTGAGAGAATAAAACACTTGAAGTTCAAATGCTGCCTTCTGAGTTTTGAAGGTAAGAGATTGGCATCATGCAGGCTATTGTAATAAAATCTTTTTTATATTGTTTGTTACTAGAGATCAAGTATGAAATTCTTAAGGATTACTTAAATTTATTTGAAATTGTATGGTAAATTTCTCAAGGGAAAAAAGTAAATATATGAAGATTTGAAAAGCTCACTTAACAGAGAAAATGTTTTGCAATAGTATCCTTTTTCCTTAGACATTAATGTCTTTACCTTAGTGTTTAAGTACTGAATAGGAACACAATTAATATCGACTTTGGTTCATAATTTTGGTACCTTACAACCAGTGCTTTTACGATTTTTGCTAATTTTTCTCTGAAAGCAATCTAAAAGTAAAATGATCTTGTTTCCGAAACATCCCTTTCATTTCATCCTCCTGAAAAAGGATTTAACAGTCCTGTTAGAATTTGTGTGTAACTGCTAATCACAGGTAATTTTGAAAACTTCCCTACACTGCAGATAAAAATGTGGACTTTTGAGGCTGCTTCGGAGAATGGAAGCTTTTATATGGAAAACAGGAAAGCTAGTAGTTTGGAAATATTTGGTACTGGAGGTCTGTATGTATTGTGTACTTGATTTTAAGCAACTGTGATTCACAATATGGCTGAGGTTTGAATGCACTTCTGAGGATTGTCTGGTCTAACTCCTCAGATCAAGCAGGGTCATCTAGAGCTGTTTGACCAGGACTGTCCAGGCAGGTTTTGAGTATCTCCAGGATGGAGACTCTACAGCCTCCCTGGGTAACCTTTGCCAGTGCTCCATCACCCTCATAGTGAAAAAGTGTTTCTTTTCAGACAGGACCTCCTGTATTTCAATTTGTTGCCCACATTTTTTCTCGTTCTGTTGCTGGTCACCTGTGGTAAGAGCCTGGCTCTGTCCTCTTTGCACTCCCCTTCAGGTATTTATATGCCTTGGTAGACAACTCCAAAGCCTTTTCTTCTCCAGACTGAACAGTACCAACCCTCCCAGTCTTTTCTCATATGAGAGATGCTCCAGTCTCTTCATCATCTTTGTGGCCCTGTGCTGGTCTCTCTCTAGTATGTCCATCTGTCTTGTACTGGGTAACCCAGAACTGGATGGATTAATCAATTCACAGTAGTAAAATCCTGTTAAGAAATCTAAATGTCTCTTCTGGAGCTCTCTGGTAACACTGATTTATAGTAACTGATTTTTATGCAGTAGCAGATATTTATTTTATGTGGTGTATAGGGCTTTAGTAATAAGGTTTGTAAAGGTAAAATGCACAACAGCTTTTTAACTGAAGGTTTTTATGGTGGTCTACATTGTTGAAGCCCTGTAGTAGTAATGATGACTATAGAAAATGAGATTTCAACTAAGTGGATTGGATGGGTATATAGAGAGGTGTTCTGATTTTGACTATATTGTCTTCAGTATTGGAGTCGTTTTGCTAGCATGGTTGTTCTTAAAGCAATTTTGGAACACAGTGTTAATGCTGGACTGATGAAGTTTGTGATGGGAAACACCTACCATGATTTCTGACAGTGCTTAATGAAGCAAAAATAATTTTTCGGGCTTTTCTAGCCAATTGCTTCTTGTGTGGTACTGTCTAGTAACTTCTACTAAATTATGCAGAGATGTTGGCTTTCCTAATTTCCTTCTCACAAATGAATGGATAGGGGCAGGTGTGTTTGTTTGTGCGTGTGAAACTTCAAAATCATAACATTAAAACCTTGGGGAAATCAAAGCTGGCTTAGTGACCTTCTTCCCCTCCAGTAATGCTCCGTGGATGCAAGTTAATTAAAACATCAATGTAGAGTCAAATCGAGGAACGCATTCCAGGTTACCTTGGAGCACTGGAATCACTATTTACTCTGTGAACCTGGGAGAAAGACAGGAAAAGGGAGACGCTTTTGTTCATAAATAATGGCAGAAAAAGTAACAAAAATTTGCATGCAGCCAAGAGAACACTAAGCAGTACTGAAGTGATGAAGAACTCTTTGCATTGTATCAGAAATTGGTAGTGAAATAAAGTAAATTATTCCATTTTCCAGGCTTGCTGGGAAGGCAAGTGTTCTAGTACACTATTTACTTAGTTGGAAAATTACTAGGTATCTAAAAGTAGATGAAAAAAAAGACTGAGGTCTAAATTAAAAGTTGAGAAAGCTATCAGTAAAGGCTGAGGTGAAACAGTTGATAAAATCACTAAAAAACCGTCACAATTGTGGAAGCAGTATTTTTTTAACAAAAGATTTGGATTTTGCTGACAAGGTCACTTTTTAAGTGTCTACTTCAATTTATATATAATTAAAGCCTGAAACACACTATACACTACTGTAAGAAAGATGAAATTAATAACCTGTTTTGGGAGAAAAATACCTAATGAGCATCTTAGTAACTGTCAGCTTTAGCTTTATGTTAGAATGCAAAAAAGTACAAGAGATGAGTTCATTTACATACTTTCACCCTAACATGCAAGTGAAATGATTATATGCGCAAGTAATAATGATACAAAAACCAGGAGCTGTTTGCTTACCAATTAAGCAAGGTTTAATTATTGAAAAATTTTGCTTTTAAGACTAAATATTACTCTTCGACCCAGATGTTATTTATACCTCAGTGTGAATATGAAAGCTAGACATTTCCAAATGGAAAAAAGAAATCAATTACTTTCAGAGGCAAATGCCTCAGAAAAACATTAATTATTATTCTGAATGCATTTGACAAATGCTGAGCTGAAATTAGTGGAACTGAGTTTCTTCAAAGTTCTTAAAGTATTAGGTAAATATCTAGGACATGCTAGCAAGGACATTTTTCACAACTGTTAATTTGTTTCTTCCGCCATGGAAGATTTGCCTTTTGGCAGCTTGAATTAACTGACAAAGTGAAAAAAGACATTATATATAAAAAATATAATTTAAAATATATAGTTAACAATATACTTTATATTTATTTATACTAGTATATGGCTTTTCAATTGTTAGATACAGCACTTAAGCAACATTGATAATAACTATTGTCTCCTCCCATTTAGAGTCCAAAAATAAAATGTCAGTGCTAACAACATAAGTTCTGTTTGATCTGCTTTCCTTAAACATAAAAGGCCACTTTGTGTTCTGTGTGATTTTTCTTTTGGCTGGTTTGTGTTCATGGGAAGGTGGCGGTGGTGTGGGCTGTGCGTGGGAGAAGAGTGGTGGAGAGTTTTGTTTAGTTAGAATAATAAAAACAAGCCCACAAAAACAACTTCAGCCTTATATTGACACATCAACCACTAGACATTCAAGAGAGAAATTTTTTACTGTCCTTTAAAAATGTCAGAGTATTTGTACTAGGAGCCCAGTAATGGGTGATGCTAGATGGGAATAATCTAAATGCTTCATGTATTAAATTATATTGACCCATTGCAAAGAAAAGTTTGATAATGTCGAAAATATTTTTGCATAGTTTTGTTAGTTTTGAAAAATGTTATCTGCATTTATATAGTGTGTTAACAACTGACATGGAATAGATGCAATATAAATTGTTTGGTGTAGTTTTTATTGACCATATCTCAGTGTAAAGTGCTGCTGAAATAACTTTTAATAGCTGAAAAAGCCTTGGAAAAAAATTATTAATTTTGTACAATGCTTGAGATTTATAAGATGCTGTGAAAGGTTAGAACTCAACTTTTTTCAAAAGAAAATTGATCAGTGCTAAAATGTCAAGTGTCTAGGTACAGCAGCATAGCAGCATGCAAACACTGCTCTCTTATTTCAGGTTCCCCAGCTGCATAGCATTTGCATTGTGACATTTTGTTACAACATTAGCACCGTAGCTGATGTTTCAAAATCAATCAGTTTTTGTTGGTATGAGACAGCCCGCAACTTAGTTGGATGTTAAAGGTGTTTCTCTGAAATGTAATTAACTTGGGTTCCTGAGTTCTGGAATTATCTGCATCTCATGACTTAGTGGTGGCTGCAAAATTGTACAGACTATGTAACATTATCATTCTGAAATATCTTTAAAAAATATTAAGGCTTTCTCAGAAGCATAAAACTTTTCCAGCCATTATATCTGAAATTCAGTTTAAGGCAAGCATTTGGTGCCTGGTACATTAAAATGCCCTCCTGGAGAATTCATATCCTTTAAAACTACTTTTTAGAGAATAATTAGCTAAAATTCAGGTTTTGTTGAAAATGAAGTTGTTTTAAAGTTTTAGAATTTCTATTCATCAACAATGCTTCTAATCAGAGGGAAGTGCATTAAAAAGCCTTTTGTACTATTACTTCCTCCATTCGGGCTGTATTCTGGAATGAAATGTACATCAAAACTCATTTTTGTTGCTGAAGGCAGTCAGATTGCAGTGGGAAAGAGATTTTACCTGAGCGATTTGTTTGAAATAAGATGTCAGTGTGTAGTAGAGTTTCCCTTTTTATATAAAAGCATGGCCTTGATTATATGTATTGAGAAGCACTTGTATTTGGACTCTGTATAGGTGGAACTGAGACCTGAAGTCCTGTTATTTACTGTAATCATGCTGGGTATGTGCACAGGTCGAGTTCAAGGCCAGGCTGGATGGGGCTCTGAGCAAACTGGTCTAGTGGAAGGTGTCCCTGCCCATGGCAGAGGGGCTGGAACCAGATGATCTTTAAGGTCCCTTCTAATCCAGGCCATTCTATGATTCTATGTCGATCCTAAATATTATGAATATATAAAGAGTACTCTGATGTGTGTAGTGTGTCTGTAATAAAATAGTGACTATTATATGCAGTCCTTAAGTGAGTAGAACTAAGATGCTTCCACAGCGTTATTTTTAACCTGTTCTGTATCTTAAAATTGGGATAAGGGGAGGAAAACTTCCCAAAGACTTTTGTAGTATCTCCTGGATTGATTACATCTGTAAAGTATCTTCAAATGCTGGTCAAGCAGATTTTGAATAAAGTTTGTCAAGTATTAATGAGTCAGTTGGAACAAGTGTAGTGCCTAGTAATGTTAAATAGCTATCTCTAAATATAGTCTCTTTTTCAAAATATTCAGTAGAAATATGTGAATAGGTAAAATAGTAGTTAGCACAGTAACACCTGATTTTATTTCACTCCACAAAAGGTGATTTCAAATTGCATACAGTTCCTTTGGATGTACTACTAGGATGTTATATTTTCATTTATATTTTACTCTATTTCCCTCTTATGCTTAACTGCTGTACAGGCTTGTACTCAACTGGATGATGCACTTAATGAGAACAAATAGACCATAGAGGTGTGAAAAGGAAGACTCTCTGTTTCTAATAGATGTACAGCGTAATGTTTTTTAATCATTATCTAAGAAATGAACGGTTTGAGGAGCAACGCAGTTAATAGCACCTGTTTTCTGCCAGAGTTTGTTTGTTAGATAAATAGATTTTTAAATTCCTGAAAATAGGCTTATTATTTAGTCTTTAATGGAGATGAATAGTTCATATGAGGAGGACCTTTAGCATTATGTTTGAAGAAGGGAAAGTTTTCCTTTCCTCTGTCTTACTGGTCACTGTGTCAGATTCTGCTTTAGCTCAGCACTAACCTAAGTTTGTTTCTGACTTCTATTTCTGCCCCCGAAAAGTCACCATTGTATTAGAAATTTCAGCAAGATGAAGTGTTAGCATCTTTCACTGTTAAAATTAAGCTAATTTGAATGTGACCTTGCAGAAGCACAGTGGCCTAATGCCACCTTGAGAAAGCTCCTTTGAAGTCTTCCTTAGAACCATGACTTTGTCTAGTTCATGGATTCTTTTTCTGCACACTTGTTAACATTGATTTAGCAATGGTATAATTATCTACAGAATCAAAGTTGTCAAGCCTGTGTTAGCATCAAGGTTTCCACTTCATTTATTATGTTTCACAGATTTTTCAGGGAAAACCCAGTAGATGTGTAAGTTACTAGTACATTTAAGTCTGCTGTATAATTATGGGGGTTTGAGTGACTAAAAGAAAAAGAAAAAAACGGAAGTGATGTTCACTGCTAGCAGACCAATGCCCAGCCAGGCCTTGAGCAATGACTACTTTGGAAACACTGCCCCTCAGTATTATTGCTGAATGTGACGTTCTGAGGTCACAGGTGATGGTAGACTTTTAAAATTTAGATGAAGATACTTATTTTCCTCATGTTGTTAAGTATTTGTTCTCCTTTCTTAATTTTAAATGCTGTGTGATACTGATAACATGGTTCTGAATGTGCCTTCATCTGCATCACTCACCCCAGCTTTCACCATCTCGGGTCAGCCCTGAGGTATCCACGTGTTCTTGTCTGTGGCTCACTCTGCCCCCACTTTGATCATCCAGGCCTTGGGACTGGAAGTATCTGAAGTTGGCAGTGTTTTATGTTTTCTCTAAACTAAACTGCTTCAGTATGATTAGAGTTTGGAGCTACGCTCTTTACTTAACAGCATTTTGATGTCTTTCATGTCTCTAAGATATCAAATGGTGTGGTTTTGCTTCTTTTTTTCTGGTAAGATGATCTTTATGTTGGGTACCATATAGAGATGAAAGCAAGGCTGTGCTTGTAGGAATTTATCTAAATTTCATTTCAGAGAGCTTGGAATTCTTCAGAATCTTAATTTGGATTCTGTAATAGGTATCATCTTTTAGAAAAATGCTGTTGAAAACATATAATTCTTACCTGCTTGAAAACATGAGCAATAATTTAACATCACCTTTGTAAGAGCTAATTTTATTTACACTGTGGTTTGGTTAGAAAAAAATATAATTGTGAGGAATGACTTTATATATGAAAATGTTAGGGTTTATTTTTATAAATTGTTAAGTTAAAGGCAGGTGTGCTCTTTCAGTTAAAATTGTTCAAGTATTTCGATGAAGTTTCCTCAGCTGTTTTCAAAGAAAGCTATCCTTAGTTTTAGATAGAGAAGAACGGTGTAACGAGGATCCCACAGCTTTGTGAAAATAAACATTTGATCTAACCTAATAAAGTGTTTGTTCTAAGATTTGAAAGGTGTTAGATCTTATTTTCACATTAAAAACCACCAAGATCACTCGTTCTTGGTTCTGCCTCAATTTCTACAAGTCTCTCAAATTAGTTTTAAACCAGTGTTTCTGTTAATTGACAGTGTTTATATAGCAGTGTTGTTTATTGTATATATAACTTAGACAATAATGTAGATATTTTTCCAGGGTTTTGAATGTTACTTTTTTTGCTACTTACATCACTGTCCAGCTTGACTTTCGTAAACATCTTGTCATAAATGCATTATTTCTAACGAGGAAATTTTTTCTAATTAAACGCAATATTTCAAGCAGTACATAGAGAAAGGTACTGTATGCTTGTCTCTTGTAAAAATATACATGTGTATGTGAGTGTGCACACAGATTTTTTTTGTATCATTTAAGTGATTAATGGAAAAGAAACAGATGGTATTTCATGTAATCTGTTCTGATTTTAGCCACGTGGAATAACTTGGCTGGTGTTTAGAAGACTTCCAAGTTATTTTCAGAAATAATTTCTAATTTTCTGATGGTGTTTAAGAAAAAACTGGAGGCTTACTTTACCGGGAACATGAATATAGAACAATAAGTATATTGGCCTTTAAAATTCAGTGGTAAAAAGATAAGTTTTTTATCAAAAGAAGCTTCTGAATAAATGCAGAGCTGACTGAATCTTTAGTATACCATGTGCATTTCAGTCTAACTCCATCAAATAAGGGAACGTGGATCATGCTTTAATTGCCAGGGTAACTGCCTTGTTTAAAAGCAAGATGAATGGATTGCTGAGACTGCCTGGTTACCTTTTTTGCAGCAGCCAGATCAAATGAGTACACTTGGGTTACCTGGGACTGAGACGAGCCGTTTTTGGAAGCAGTGATTGCTGCAGTCCAGGGCTGCCTCAACAGCTGAAATGCCCCCTTTCCCCTTCCAGCTCTCCCTGAGTTGAGCAGCTTCAGCTTTCACTGGGCAGGCAGCTGTTTTGAATCTCCTCTCATTTAGCTGGTGGATGGTATTGCAAGCTTGAGGTGTGAGTTTAAAATTTGATGCCAGTTTGACTTCTGTCTAGCGGCAAAGGTTCTGAAATGGGTGTGATAAGTGGATGGGATGATCTCTCAGGGAAATATTGGGCTCCATCTTCACACAGTGTAGCTAGGAGACAATGGAGTTTGGCATGGAGTTTCTTAGAGTTACAACTAAACCCTTGTACTCAAACATTGAGCACAGCTTTTTCTGGGGTGTATTTAATTATGGGTTACAAATATAAGTTATAGCCTACTAGGTAGTCCCTACTTCAGTGCATACCTTTACTTGTGTGTTGGAGCCAGTGAGGTGAAGCTACACTGTTGGTGCAAAAAGTGGTGGCTTTTTTAATAGTGATTTTTGTTTGCTTGTTTGTTTTAAAATAGTATTTTTAATTAGTATGTATAACAGAGCTTGCTATTTTTGAGTTACCTGTAAAATACTCAGGAGCTTGATGGTGATTTATACAATGTGAAATATGTTGAAATTTTAAATTTGTACAAAGGTAGTTTTTGAAATACATACAGCCTAACTTGGCAGCCGTAGAATTGTATAGTTCGTGTTATATTAAATAGTTTATATTAGATGTATGTTGGAATTATTGTAAATGCTAATGTCTGTAGCTTTTATAGGTGAAGGTAGCCATCTGTATCCACATACTAAGCAAATTTGATACATATATTTTTTCTAATTATTTTAGTTAATACACCAACTAACTAGTATTCTATGATAGTGTGACATGCATTTGTTGGTCTATAGATTACTAAGTTTATTTTTACAGAAAATCTTAATGTTTCAACTAGTCATATGAAAGACTTATAAGGAATAAAGTATGTATTTATTTCAGAACAGTCAAATTACAAAATAGAAATTATGCCCATTTAAAAACAACAGTGTACACAGAGGCATGTTTATATCAAAGTCATTTGGTGCTAAATAGTATGTAAATTCCTTTTATACAAATGTGAGTTGTATATAATGGGGTTTCATGGAATGCATTTAACATTATGTGATTTGTTGAAGGCTGTCTAGGCAGAATATGACTTCTAGTTCAAATGTTTAGAAAAAAGTGTATCCCTTTCTGTTTAATTCAAATAGCATTGTAATTTTTGGAAAATAATTTTTCACTGTTTACTAACTTGTAAATATTTCTGCAAACTTCAGATTCTGGAAGGCTGTGCTTAGTTAGTTTTAATAGGAGAACTTGTCTTGCGCAATGTTGTGTAAAGTTGTAACGACACAGAATGACTTCTTACATAATCCCTGCCTTCTACTGTGAATTTTTTAAGCTAATATTTTATTAATTGAACTTCTGTTTTCTTCCAGCTGACAGCACGATCGCTTCCTTCCATACAGTCTGATGAGAGACTACAACCTCTGCTTAATCACCTCAGGTAGCATGAACTGAAAACATGAGTATATTCCTTCATACAGATTGAAGTAATTGTGTTAGTAGAACGCTTTAGGTATGGGTTTTTTTAGACATCTCATCTGTGTGATTGGCTTTGACTGGAAGAAATATGAAAGTAACCCTTCAACTTAAGGCAAGCTTGAAACAATTTATATCAATAGCATTACTTCTAACTAACAAAATAATATTTGTAGCTTTTATAAATTCTTTTAGCAAGTGCAAAGTTGTTAAGCTTCTTTATGAACTAAACAGATTCCAAATTACACTGCGCAGAGCATGGGCCTTCCATGTTGCACATATTCTGTGCCGTAGCCTGTTTTTGGAAGATTTCACTGTCACTGATGAATGGAGTCCTGATTTGTTCTTTTAATGGACCTGGGGAGATTGCTGGAAGTGTGAACCTTAAGAGTACTCTCCAACACAGCTAAATAGTCTGCCTTGCTCTTAGTGCTATGTGTATATAGATACATATGCTTTCTACTTTATTTGTAGGAAGGGGAGGAAGAGTTAAGAAAAAACACTTTCCTGAGGTTCCTCAAGTTAAGCATAGATCTGGTCTCTTTCTTATGTATGTGACTGCTTTTTGATGGGAGAGTTTTCTTACTATGGTAATATGAAGGAGGACAAGGTCCTCATTTAGACCTGGCTTAGAGTCATGGAATAGTTTAGCTTGGACTGAACCTCTGGATCTGATATAATCTATTCCCTGCTTAGTGCAGATCTGGTTAGATCAGGTTGCTCAGGTATTTATTTCCGTTGAATTTTTAATATCGCTAAGGATAGAAATTTACTTAAATATTGGATGTCAGTAATGAAAACTCTGCTTTTGAACACATACAGCTTTGCATTAAGATCACTAAAATGATGTTGGATAAATTAGAAATTGAAATATTGAAGCTTGATCATGGCAGCATTGCATGGGAATTAGGATGCAGATCTAGTTAGCATGCTGCTTATTTCCTCCAGTGCTCTACTTCTTGAGGTGTCTGTACCCAAAACCTGCCATTTTATTTGGATTTAAAAAAAAAGTCTCATAATTTTTATTATATAGGAAGAGTTTTATGTTTTGTTCTTTTTAGTGTAAATCAGAATAGGAAAAATAGCTTTCATTGTGTCTCTGCTTATTTATGTATGATTGAACTTTGTTCAAGAGCAGTGAATGAAAACAAGTATTGCAGTATAACTGTGATACAGCTGTTTAGGGGATACTTCTGAATACCAATAACCTTCCACATTTTTATTACCATACATCCCACTGGGATTTTAAAAAATACACCTCAGTGGCATACCTTTCTTCATTTGAAGATAAAGAGCAATTAAGTTAGCTTTTTATAAGCTGTACTCTCTAGGAGTAACTACTGAGAAACTGGAAATTTCTTTTGAAACGTGCCATGCATCTGTGTAGGTTGAACAGTCCTTCAGTATCACAGCAATCAGTCCTGTCTGTACCTTTTTTTTTCTTTCTTTTTATTAATATGGGAAAAGGAAAGGTTGCAAAAAAAGCTATTTTAATGGGATATTATATCCCGCATTTATGCTAACTTGTATTTTTTTGTACATTTTTATGCTACCTTTGTATGTATGTTACACAACTGGTAAGTTACTTCCATTTTGCTTTTGTGAAAGTGGAAAGACTGTTCCCAGTATTTTTTGTCACCAACGAAAAAAATTATGCAAATGCTTCCATTTTGGAAGTTCCTTTAAAATGAACAAAATACATCAAACCTTACAACTTGAAAAGCAAGCTCTGGCAGTGAACAGACAGGTAACTAAATAGGTTGTCTTTGTTATTTATTTCCGTGTACCTGTGATTCATTTTGCTTCCTCTTGCTCATAAGAAAAGAGTATATTGGTTACTTGTAGACTTTGCTCTTCCTTCATTATGTGAATTCTTACAGCAGTATTTTATTTTTGGCCTATGTCAATAGAGCTCTGTCAGGGGAGCGAAAGCTTAGATAGTAGTGTATGAAAAGAGCATACTGTTGAAGGTTATTGTTTAGTTGTTAATGCCTCACGCGTTTTTTGGCACCTATTTATATCTGCTTGTAACTTACAAATTATCTAGTTCTCAGAAAAAGTGATTTTACTGTGGATTATGTCCTCATAGATATTTTAAACCATTTGTCAATGGGCATAACATGTATTTTGTCACTGGATGTTTCTGGACTAAATATGTATTTTGTCTGTGATTTAGGTACTCTTTTTGTCCTTTTCTGTTTCATTGGTGCTTTCTAGTACTACTTGTACTAGACCAAAAAAAGAGACCTTTTTTAGTTAAAATGTTAAAGTATTTGATGCAAGATTGTTTAGGGATTTCACATGCTCACAGTGGACTACAAAGAGATTTAAATTGCTAAAACTTTAGCAACTTAATAGAGATGAAAAATTTATGCCTAAATACATGAGAAGAATATGGAGTTGGTGATGATGTAACACTCTACTGTTAAAAATCTCCAGCAGGAATAATTTTGAATAGCCAAGAACTGTTGTATTCAATCCTATGGGCCTATACATGAATTATAGGGAGAAGCTGAGTTGACTTTGTTTAGTCTGGTGGAAAAGAGGCTTAGGGATGATCAAATAGCAGCCTACAACTGTTTGAAGGGCAAGCATCACGATAGTGGAATTCCTAATGATACCGGAGGGTATAACAAATGACAGTGGTCACATAAAGCAGCTTGGGAGGTTTAGATCAAACATTGGGAAAAATGTCTATACTAGGATGATAGTGCAGCAGATTGGTCAGAGATAGGGAGTCTTGGTTCATGGAGACTTTTAGGATTCAGCTAGAAGAAGCCATGGCTCAACTGACTAGTGTTGGCAGTAATCCCATTTGAAGTGGCTTGTAGGACTAAATAATCTTCTAGCATCCTTTACAACCAAGATTTCTACGATTCAATTAATTCTGTCTTCAAATGATAGTTCATAAGGTTGATACAGAAACCAAGTGCTTTACAAGACTGGATTTTTTAATGGACAATGCAATACTTGTGCAGACATTCATGCTCCTCACTTATGCTCATCTCACTAGTAAGTAAAGAAGAATGCACACCTTGATAGATGGATTTTATTCACTGTCCTCAAGATCTACAAACTGCTCTTCATATCCTCACTAAATCTTGTGATACACTAACACGTCTGTGAATAATACAGTATTTATCCAAACTATCCTACAGCTGTTTATATGAAAGATAGAGGTCGCATTTTTGGAAGCATTGATGTAGTAGAGGTTTCTTCTTGGTCAACCGCTATGCAAATGTATGCATTGTTCTTTCATTTCGAGATGTGTTTAGAAAGCTTCTGTTAACTAAGATACTGGATTTTAGAAAAGCAGGTTTTGAGTGATCGAGTAATGCTGAGTGGAAAGAGACAAGAATTTATCTATGGAGGTAAAATCAAACTGGTTTTTAAGTGAACAGGGAAGACAATTGCTGCTTGCATTCCTGTAAACCACAAAAATAAATTATGAAGAACTATAGGTATTTATAAGTAATTTCTAAGTATTTCTGAGTAAGCAGCTTGGTCAGGAAGTAACCTCAAAAGCTATGTCAAATAAAAGAAAGAATGAGTCAAAAATAAAAGCTGAAAGCAAAAAATAGGAGAAGAAAGTGAGAATGATCACAAACCTAGTTAGTTTGTGTTGTGATGTGTTTTCAGACTGGCAGTAGGAAGTTGTTTGCCTACATTTAATTATGTGAAAAAAAATTTAGGACCATTGTTCATAGAACAAAGAATAGTCTTAGATTTTTACTTTTCTTTTTGCAACATTCTTCAGATTTTTCTACTAGAAATGTAGAGAAAATGGTGGCAATCTGTGGAGAAAGCAGTGTGATTTTTCTTAGGATGAAATCAAGAGACTTGGGGAATTTCTACTATAGAAAATTAGAAGACCTGGCACCTGAAACTGCAAGCCTGATAACTTTAGTCTCTTGAGCTCCTTGGGACAGGAATCCAAGAGCTCAGATGCCAAAGGCCACATGGCTAGTGCTGGCCTCTGTGCCCAACTCCAATCTTGTACATGCAAGAAGAGACTGAGGGAGCTGAGGCAATTCAGACTGAAAGAGACACATTTCTGGACAATGTGGGTGTGAATCTTATCAATGCATATAAACAGGTGTCTGTATCAGAGCAGGAGTAGAGAAGACAGAGTGACTCTTAGTGGTATCCAGTGATAGGCCAGGAGGCAATGGTCACAAACTGATGTACAGGAAATTCCACATAAACATAAGAAAACACTTTTTTACTACCAGAGTGGTTTAACACTGGAACAGGGTGCTCAGCAGTTTGAGTTTCTGTCCTTGGAGATGCTCAAAACCCAGCCTGAGGAGATGCTAAGCAACCTGATGTAGCAAACCTCAAAAGTAGTGTAATTCTGTAATCTAAATTCTGTATGACCCCTCACCATTCCTTTCAGACAAAGGGAGGCTGTTGGCTCTAACATTGGTTTTATAAGTCTTAATTACTTGGTTTCTTTGCAGCCCGTAATTGATAAAATAGTTTATTTCTAAATATATAAACTTTAAAAAGTATTTTTTGAACAACTTTAAATGATGCTGTACTGTTTGCTTTGTTTTTCAGCCATTCTTATGTTGGCCCAGATTACAGTGCCCAAAAGAACACTGGAAAAATTTCTCTAGACCAGATTGATGCTGTAAGTCCTCGGTGTTTCTGGAGTTATACAGCATGTTGAAACCTAGCTTTTTAAAATCAAGTACTCTATGTGCAAACAACATAAAAAGCATTTAACTTGGTTTTATTCATATTTTATTTGTAACTGTTGAATGAAATGGTGATAGAGTTCAAAATGGAGCAGAATTAACTAAAATGCCTTTAATCAGGGTTTAAACTGGAACTATAATGAATTGCCTAATTTTCTGCTTAATTTTGTGTACTTTCATAAATATGTAATGTAATTATAAGCAGAATTTAGCAGAATTTTCTTATTTAATTATCCTGCAACCTATGATGTTTATGATTATTGCACTGCAGTATGAGTCTTTTCATTGCTCTGTTTTTGGTTTTTGATTTACAGAAGGGGTTTTGAAAACCAGGAAGTAAATAAAATGGATTGTAAAACACCATACATGAGTGGTGTAGAGTCAGTTAAAAACACATTATAACCCCTTTATCTGAATTTTAGGAATTGTGTGTATTTTCAGTGTCCATCCTAACCATGCTAGAGTTCCTCTGGCAGTGAATTTCATGGCATGACTGAGATGTTAAGGAATAAAAATGCAAAGCCTAGGTAAACTTGGATGTTACATTTTTTCTATTCTGTGAGATTTAGCTTTAGACAAATAGTATTCCTCAGGGTATAAAACTTGCGAATTAGTTGAAAAGGATCTTACTCTTGCTTGTTGTTTTTCAAAGATGGTATTTTAAAAAAGCTCCCCTTCCTTAACCGGCAAAAGCTCTTATCAAAAGGTCATCACTTTGCCATTCCAGATGCTAAAATAAGGAAGCGGCAAGAAATACTGCAATTTGTTCTGTCAGCAATTAAACCTGTGTTACTTTAGAGGTGAAGATAGTCTGATACTACCACCTGTATTCCTCTGTCCTTTGGATTTTGCTCTTGAGATGATTATTTGATTTGATGTCTTACGGACATACTGCTGTTATGGTCAGTCCTAAGGCTCTCTGTACTTGCATAGTTTCTCTTCCAGCCTTTGGCATTTTCAGTGGGAGCTACTTAATAATCCCAATAAGCATATATTCTAACAAATGAAATGATCAGTATGCCTTAACCAGGAATTTTTCTCCTGTCAGCTTTCTGTGAAATCGTTCCCTCTCTGCATGCGGCAGTTGCACAGAGCGCTGCGCGACACCCATCACCTGCGGCACGGGGGCAGGATGCAGTATGGGCTGTTCCTGAAAGGCATTGGCTTGACTCTGGAACAGGCACTGGAATTCTGGAAGAAAGAATTTATCAGAGGAAAAGTGGATGCAGATAAGGTAACTCCACAAATGAAAAATATCTAATTATGTGAATGTGAGGATGTAGTTCATGTGTCCATTGTGCTGCAGATTTGAATAGATGCGTCTTAAAGTATACCTACTTTAATAATTAAATTGGGCAAAAGGCACAGTGACATATTTCAAAGGTGGTGGGTTTTTTGCTCTCTTTGCTTATGATTTTAGTGATTTTATTGGGCATTCACGTGAACTATGGTTAAAAAAGGCAAGCTGCAAAGAAGCTTTTTCTAGGTGAGGACTAAGAAAATCTTACTTTACCCCTAAATTACTGGGAAACCAATGTTAATTATGCAGTACAGGTATTATGTGACTAAATTAATTCACCAAACAGGTAAATGACCACAAACATCTAAAAGACAAGGTTAGCTTTTTTTGTTGTTTAACAAAAAAAAGTATTAATTGGACACTGTCTGTGGGGTAGGCTTGCCTTAGCAAATATACAGTCTAAGAAGAAAAGAAGTAACCGGAGTTGAATGGAGACAGATGAATATACTCAAAGAAATAGTCAAAAAATGCTGTTCAGTGCAATGGGTGGTATTATTAGCATATTATTCATTGGCCTAACCCTTGCTAATATTTGTGAGAGTATCGTGAGCAAGGAAGGTGTAATATATATCTGGTCTTTTTGATAGCATGAAAAATACATGCTAATTTTTGAAGGATTGTGACCTGCTCCTTGCCTTGAACAGCTTAGGCAGAATGAAGAAGTCTTCCTTCTCACACTTCTCTGCCTGGCCTGTGGTATGTGTTAGAGCAGAGTTTCAGAACTTATGTCAGTTTTGTGTGCAGTGTGATACTTTGGAAGGCTGAGATCGCACAGTATTAAATGCAGAGTACTGTGAAGTATTTTGGAGTGTTTGGGGTTAACAATCTTTTGTTAGCTTAGGTTCTCTGGGACTTGGCTATTTATACAAGATACAGGGCAAAAAGTAAAGTTGGCTACAATGAATTATGGTGCATACGCCTCTTTCAAGACCCAGAAGATTGGGAGATCAACTGGTCTTCCAATTTTTTTGGAAGTGGACAAGGATTTGAAGGTATGATTTGAATGATTATCTAAACCTCTGTTTTTCTAGCTCCTTATGTGGTATGATTTAAGAGGAGATACTTGTTTTATTAAAAAAAAAAAATCCAAAATGCATTTCCTTACATTCAAGAGCAGCTCTGAAGAGAAGTAATAAATTTTGCAGTGGAATGCCAATTAATTATTAGTTGTATTGGATTTGCATGGCCAGGTTTTGGTAGTGGATAGGGCTATAGGATTGGCTTCTATGAGAAGTTACTAGAAGCTTCATCTATGTCTGGCAAGCCAATGCCAGCTGGCTGCTGGCTGGCCAAGGCTGAACTCATCAGCAGTAGTGGTAGCACCTCTGGGATGTTCTGAACATATTCAAGAAAGAGGAAAAAAACCCTGTACAATAGCAGCTTCATCTGGAGAGAGAAGAGTTGAGACTGTGTGAGAGGAACAGCTCTATAGACCTCACAGTCAGTGAAGAAGGAGGGGAGGAAGTGCTCCAGGTGCCAGAGCAGAGATTCCCCTGCAGCCCATGGTAAGGCAGGCTGTCCTACTGCAGCCCCTGGTGGAGGTCCACAGTGGAGCAGAGGTACACCTGCAGCCCAGGGAGGACTCCAGGGCCAGAGTAGATAGATACCCAAAGGGGACCCACGCTGGAGCAGTTTGTTCCTGAAGGACTGCAGCCCATGGAAGGGACCCGCGTTGTAGCAGTTTATGAAGAACTGCACCCTGTGGGAAAAGGACTCATGTTGGAAGAGTTTGTGGAGGACTGTCTCCTGTGGGAGGGACCCCATACTGGAGTAGGGGAAGAGTGTAAGGAGTCTTTCCCATGAGAAGGAAGGAATGGCAGAAATGTGTGATAAACTAACCAGAAGTCCCGTTTCCCATCTGCCTGCCCCACTGAGTGGGAGGAGGTAGAGAAAATCAGGAGTGAAGTCAAACCCAAGAAAAAGGGAGGGGTGGGGGGGAAGGTGTTTTAAGATTTGGTTTTATTTCTCATAACCCTAGTCTGATTTGATTGGTAATAAATTAGCTTTTCCCTAAGCTGAGTCTGTTTTGCCTGTGACAGTAACTGGTGAGTGATCTCTCCCTGCCCTTATCCCAACTCACAAGCCCTCGGTTATATTTTTCTCTCCCCTGTGCAGCTGAGGAGGGGAGTGATAGGGCAGCATTGGTGGGCACGTGACATCCAGACAGGGTCAACCCATGGCATTAGTTGAATTCAGGAAAATCCAGATTTTTTCGGTTGCCATTTCCTGTGCTTAAAGGAAATTGAAAGAATAAAAACAAGCTATTAGAAACAGTAACAGTATAAGGATACACATTTGTTATTTCTGTTTTCAAAAAATATTGGGAGAACATATCTGATTCCACATACTTGTGCTTTGATCAAGTAGGTACATACACATGAAGACATGAATTCACCTTGAATCCAGTTTTCAGTCTCAGGGTTATGACTTTCTGCTGTAGCATCTCTATTGATAGGCCCTAGAAATAAATGAAATTTTATGATGCTATGTTTAGCTTCAAGAGTTAGCATATTGTGAATCAAGCAAGAGGTTGTAGTTACTGCATTTGTCACAAGTGGGCTGCTATTTCCATGTAATTTTGGTTCTCAAGTTCTAGATAACCAGCTTCAAACTGAAGTAAAAAACAAAACTAATTTTTCAGACCTCTAACTGAAGTTAGTGGCCTGTGATTTTTCACAGTAAAATGTCATACAGCGTTTAATGTCCTGAAAAAGGGAAGATTAATACAATTGTTATTGGTATTGTCTTGTTTTGACATTTTTATTTTCTGGCATTCATGTCATTGTTCCTTTTCTGCAGAGTGGGGATAATTACAGTGTTTTATCTTATGGAGCATTGTGAAGATATGGGCATGATACTTTCTAAAGATTAGGGTTAATTATGTATTACCAACTGGTATTTTGCAAAGAGGAAGTATTTCATTTGCTGCAAATGATTATGATTTCAAAATTGTTTGTTCACATTCGTTTTTGATGGTTGCAACATCTATGCCAATTCTCAATCCTAAGAATTTTTGGCACACAGCTTCAACCTTCAGCAGGAAGGAAGTTGCCTTGAACACTTGAGCAGCAAACTGGAGTGCATGTCTCCGAGGTAAGCACAGGCATTTAGACACTTTGCAATAAAAAGAAATCATCCTGTGCTCTGAGTCACTGGTGTGGACATACCTCAGGGCTCACTGTTTTAAAGGAATGGTGTTTCACCTTTAGAGAGGAGTATGTGAAGTATATTGTAAATCAAGTGTGAAACCGTGTAGTCAGTGTGGACAAAAGTCAACCAAGTAGTGACTACAAAGAAAGCACTGAAACTGCTACAGATGCTCTCCAGGTGGGGTGGGGGAGAATGATCATGTAACTGGCATGTTCACAACAGAGACAAATGGAGAGTGCAAAATGAAACGTGTTTTTATTTAGGCACTACAATTAAAAAAATTACTCTGCAGATTAGTAGGTTAAGAGTGCCTAAATTGTTAATTATAGTTGTTCAGATGAAAGGATCAACTGCCAAATAATAGCAGATGCATTACTTCTGACTAGATGGTTGTGCTGGTGAGCTTTATAGCCTCAGTGTTATCTTAGGACTGGTTTGTTTTTTCTGTAAATTATAATCTTACTCTAAACAGATATTAATTCTTATAGATTCTTTCACATCGTGTTCTTCATGCTTAAAAAGTAACTCCCTGCCCTATTTGAAAACATGCAGAGGAGGGGATGGCGTGTAACTACAGTGTCCCTTAAAAATACTTGAAACATGAAAGTAACAGGATCACAAGACAAATAATTACAGTACAGATGTAAAAATGGATAGTTGAAAATAAAGCCCTCTGTAACAGAGATCATTATAATGGAGATTGTTACTCCATTATAGTGGAGATATGTTGGAATGACGAGTCTGTGAATGTGAAAAGGAAGAGCTGAGAAATAATGCAGTATTTAGAACAAAGGAAAGAAGGGATGCAGAATCAGTTTCTTTAAGCCATTATTCAGTTAGTTCTTTAGGTAATAGCTTGGAATTGTGGTTTTGACACAGAGGGAAGACTGTAAGGCAGGCCATTGCTTTTTGCTTTCCTTTGCTACATATGTACTTGTGATATGTATTCTTTTTCTTAGCAGTAATTGGTGTATGGTGGTACAAAATGCTCTCTAGTACTCTGATTATTTACTGCTTTGTCCAGAAGAAACAGTTGCTTGTTGTCCACTTCTGCGTAGAAAAAGAATTCCTTTGATATTGCACTGGATTTTTTTATTGCTGCATATGCATATTAACTGCATCTTAAAATTGTGCAAGAGTTTGGGGTTTTGTTTATTTATTCACTAAATCTCCAGAACTTAAGTGTTACTAAAAATTATCCTTATATCAGAACAGCTTTATTGTCAGTGTGACTTCTTATTGAAAAGAAAACGTGGCTCTTTAGCCCCTGCGTTCTCAGAGCTAGTGGAGCATCTTATTCTTTCTAACTCACTTTCCATATCCGCTCACTGCAGTTTAATATGGCTTGTTTTTTCCTGTGGCAGTTGATCACAAATGAGGAAACTAGTTGTTTCCTAGTTGTCAGAGGTTCATGTCTGAGGTATGCCTCTTTATCCCTTCCTACTAGTGAAATCCTTATGACAAGCCATTTTGCTGGAAGAAAGAAAAGTTTTACACAAATTTAACCTTGCTCAGAGTCTGTTGATAAAGAAACAAACCCTTCACAATTAAGCTTTTGAACTTCAGTTGATTATTAATATATTCTAGATATTTTTTCCACACATCATGATCTTGTATGAAACTGAGGACAGACAACATGACAGCCGTATTCTTATCCATATGCAAGGGAATATGTGTCCTACTCTGTTAAAAAGTGATGAAATTTAAGGATGAAGATGCATCCCAACGAGACGGTTCCAGTGACTTGATTTTCCTGACTTTTTGATTTCCTTTCCAGATGATCTTAGTAGGTTCTTGAGTCTGGAGTCATGAGTGAGGCTTTATCTTGATTCCAGACAGCTGGTGATGAATGTTTCTACCAGGGTCAGCCAGAAATTCCATGAGGGAGAGCTTGGACGAGAGATCTCATGAGGTCCTTTCCAGCCTGCATTACCCTGTGATTCTGCAGGCAGGTCTAAATCCAGATAGAAGTACATTTTTGTGAGAGGCAGCCACTAGAGGGAGACAAGATTGTAAGGAATAAACAAATATAATGTATAGATGTAAATTAGAAGTGCTTATGCTCTAATGCTTTGTCGGTCTAAGAAATTACATTATTTAAAAAGCCCTGTGTATTTAAAATAGAAATAGGCACTTGATAAACTACAGATCAGTGCTTTTAAGCATGTACAACTATCCCAAATTTATCCCAATTTATCCCCAACTATTCCAGTTTATAATGCATGGATTATGTGGTTCTTTAAAACAATCTCCACCTCCTCAAATCCCCAGGAATATTTTCTTTATCAGTCAGTTGGTTACATTTGGTTTTGGTATTTTACTTTCTCATTTCTTTGAGATTTGGGGGTTGATTTGATGTTAGATTTTTATTTATTATTTGCCCCCTTTATATTGGGTATTGCTGCCTACTATTTTGGGAACATGTTTTGATTCATAAATCAGAAAAGGATCTTTATTCTGTCGCATTTTTAGTTACAATTCTCTAATTGAATTTAGTTTGCTACTTTTATTCTTGATTTATTTAAACTTTACAAATCTGCAGCTTGTTGAACAGCAGGACACTATATTTAACATCTAAGAGATGAGGATATAAATATAATGGGAATTCCTTTATATGGATTAAAATATCATTTTTTAAAAAATGATACATCAGTAGTACTGTAACGTAAATAGGTAGCAAGGCTTGAATTCTTCTGAGATAAGTAGAGGCTACTATAAGACTTAAAGAGAATGTTTTTTCTCATTTGTAATGTATAAAACAAAAATGTAGTAAACATGCAGCATATATTGTCTGTAAAATCTCCTGAACCCTGTAGAAGTGGAGGAATATGTCATGGTAACAAAGCATTAATATAGTAAAGAATGTTGTTCTTGCTTTCACTGGTTATCAGGGATCTAGATACTCAAGTTCTGACAAAATTGTATTTTTGTGTTAAACTTGTAAAATGAAAAAGATTTTTTCCTTCCATCAATGACTGTAAAAATTAGCTTCAATAGAACTATTTACTATCTGTATTTGTCATTGATAATTTAGAATTTATGATTTAATACTCTAGTTGTAGTGAGATAGAACCAATGGAATTTTAAAGATTCTAAGTGAGTAATTTTTATTAATGTATTGGCAAAATTACATTCCATTCATAAGAGTATTATATATTGAACGGCTATACTTAACTAGTATAACTGAATATAAAGAAGTAAGGATACTTTTATGATGTTTCCAAATATGTTTTGTATTCTATAAAGTTAGCTCTTGAAATTTCTTTAATAGCAGGCTAAAGTGATTTAATTGTGAGAAGAAACACAGAAATGCATTTTCCATTTACATGATTCATTTTGATTCCCAAACTTACTGTTTAATTTACATTAAACCTTTTCTTTAAATGCAAGTTTGAATTAAAATAAAGTAATGTGCAATTGTAATGGGTGTTTCAAGACAGTAGGTGATGCAAGGCCTACATCCTAGGCATGGAGACTTGAAGTAAAAATTAAGTTTTAATTTAAATTTTAACTCTAAAAGCTAAAGAGAGGGCCAGGTACAGATCTATGAAATCAGAGTATTTGTACAAAACTGAAATGATTCAACCAAGATGCCAGTTGTTAGGAGCTGAACAGACTTTGGTGACACAGTGATACACTGAACACCAAGTTTAAAAGTCAGCCATGGTGGTTTCCAGAAATCAGCTTTATGTCAGCAAGTCAATCATCAGGAGATCTACTCCTTTTATATAACTTCCTTACTGGGTCTATTGCATATAAATTGAAGCCCAAAGGATAACAGGTGCATTGTTCAAATGAGACATAACTGCTATTGAAGGTGATACTCACATTGAAGACAGATGGCTGCTGAGATCGATTAGCTGGTGTGATCTTGGCTGAAGAAAATAGTCTGGAGTCCCTTTTATATTTTAATAGGCAATATGCAAAAGAGGTATTTTGAGGGAATTTGTTTTATGGTAAAAATTCATACAACTAGGCATGAGAATTGAAAGCATGACTTGAGGCCATAAATGCATGGATTGCTGTTGCATCTGAGTCAAAGTGTATTAGTACAGTTGTCTTGTTGGTTGTGTCTGGAAAAAGATTTTATTTTTTTTCCTTTGACTTTGGTAAGTTGCTAATAAGAAGCAGCGAGGAGTTGGACTCAAGTAACTGAAAATCCTGAGGAATTGCATTGTGGGCAGCTATTATTCTTTCCCTGTTGGTTCCATATGAATGTTTAGAGCTGAGCCTGACAACTGGGAAATCTCCTGCAAAACCTCTCTGTTCTGACCACAAAGTTTAGAATCATAGAATCACAATATCCTTCTTTAGCTGAATGGAAATAAGCTTCAATTGCCATTAAAATTGGGTTATTTTTGGCATTATGTCTGTCACAGTATATATGTGAAGTCTATGCAAGATTCTTGCTATCATATCTTATAATTTTTGTTTGAAGTTGTGTCTTATAGGTGGGAGTTTGTCCTTTGTGCCCTTCGTGTGCTGTGTGCATTCATTTATGCTTGCTAGCATTCTGTTCCCCTCTCCTCTAGAGGGTTTCAGAATTTTGAAAGCTCATCTGAGTACTGTTGGCATATTACTGACACACTGGTCTGCATGACTTGGTTTCATCAATTTGTTTTGTATACCTATTGACCAAAGCAGTAGGAAGATCGTAATGGATTCTGGAAATGAGAGGACTGAGAAAGCACACTCCCAGGGATTGCATTTGATTGTATTCCAAAAAGTAGGGTGCTTAGGTACTTGGCTTAGTGGTGGATTTGGCAGTGTTAGGTTTATGATTGGACTTGATCTTAAAGGTCTTTTCTAACCTAAATGATTCTCTGATCATACTTGCATAACTTCTTGCAAAGTACTGTTGAATTCTGCTAAGTCAAAGGAAGGAACTGGGATAAGATTCCTCATTGACTGTGTCAAATGTACAGATGATTAGCAGAGCCTGTAAAGATAAACGCTGGCCCACGGCTACGGGGATGTCCCTATTAGCATTGTCAGTGTTACTTCTGTGTAGTCTTGGGGACACAATCATTCTGGAAAGACTGCAGAGAATTAGCTCATCTAATCAGAGCTGTAGATAACTGTGCTTCCTGTTTAATTAGGCATCATGAGATCAAATCAAAATTGTTTAAAGTTTGCATCAGATAATGATTTTTATTAGGGCTTAGATACAAATAATCGTATGAAATTGCTGTCATTAAAATAACATGCCGTGTTGTATTTATGGATGCTGATGCCTGATATGATTAATAATGCAAGTTTTATGAAGCAGTTGATACCATTTCTGTGCTCCTGCCAGATAAAAATTCTGACTTTGCTGCAAAGGGATTTACCAGTAACATCTGCGTTGTTCACAATCCTCACACAGACATGTCCAAGTTTGTAGTTATTCCTTCTCTGACCTCTTTATTAAACAAAATATAGACTTGTTCTGTGACTGTTTCTCTCATAGTTTATTTTACTTTTATTTCCAAATTAGAAACGTAAATGAAGCACATCATAGCTCTGGATGACATATAAGAAGTTGGATGATGAGAAATCAGACGTGAATATGGGATTAGGTGCTCTTTGTGATACTTGGTGGAAATGTCCTATCACTTATTTCAGGAAAATAAGATGAAAGTAATAAATTTTTTCACCATTTCTGCCCAGATGCTATGTACCTAATCATCACTGAAACAGTACTGTTAACTTACAGTTTTATATAAACATAAATATATAAATACACACACACGCCTCCCAGTGGGTAGATGCTGCATCAGTTCCTTTTGGTGGGGGAATAATCTGCAACTTCGCTTGGTACTGGATTCCTTCAGGGTGCATTAGAATTTTGTTTTGACTGCCACATCTGGAGTTCTGAGCCCTGTTAGGAATAAAAACAAACCAAACATTTCTTTACCCCTTACTTGTAAGCATTTATTTTACTTTAGACAATATTGTTTGATCTTTGAAACCCAGGGTTTATCAGTAAAGTTAAAGATACTAAAGGGAAAGTGTATTTAGAACATAATTATGTTTTAATTATGCCCTGTAGCTAATGTAGATACATATTAAATTCAATCGTATTTCTGTGTATTTCCTGCTAAAACTTTCTTTTCTCAGGTCTTAAATTTCAAATCAACATACCAGTGTATCTTACAGTTATCTAAGCTTACTGAATATTGACAAAAATTCATTTCACTATCATTTTATATTTTAGCTTTTTTGTTCAAGAAACTTTGTTTTTAAAACATGTTTTTCAATTAAAAAAAAACCCCTAGGTTTTACATATTAGATCCAGAATCTTAAAGCAGTATTTCTTAAATAAAATGGACATGGTATGAAGTAATTATTTTTCACCATATTTTTGTTTCATGGGTGTTATTCCAATAAACCACAACTAATGATGAGGTACTAGAAAACATAAAATAATATTAGACTATGATATACATGAATGTTATTGTGTGGGCACATAAATGTTCTAGGAATCACAGTAATAAGTATGGTAAAATAAAATATAAATATTTATGGTAAAAATGTGTGCTCTTTCACTCCAAGCAAAGGATTGTTGTTTTCAATTTTCTCATTTATTCTAGTTAAAACTTAGAATTCTTCAGTCTTTGTTGTGAAGCCAAAGTTATGGTGCCAATTTTGCCATGATTATTCACTTTCAAGTACTTCCATTTATTCAGCACTTTTTTTTACCTGTTAAAAATGTATATGCCTTTACTTTTCATTTTCAGTTTTCATCATCTGACTTACATTAAGAGGTAAAATTTTGGACAGTTTTCAACCTGTGATGTGTCTTAAGGACAGAGAATAGCTCTAGCTACATAATCAGTCTTCCAGGACATGAATTACAGTGCTGGCATAATTTTAGTGATGTTTTTTAACTGTACTAGCAATCATTAAAAGAAATAGGATCAGTTTTTCCAGTGGTTACATGTTGGGCACCAAAATCTGTATTTAGTAAACTAATATATGAGCTGATGAGTGATAAAGCTCTTGCACTGAAAATAGTGAAAGCAATCATTATGTTTCCTGTACTAAAACTAATTTAGATCACAATCTGCTCTTTTATGACTTGTTTTATTCCCATCAATGCACATTGCTGTACATATTTCATGTTGTAGTATCTTTTTAGACCTATATGTATGAAACCGGATGTTGAAGCCAGACCTTGCATTTGTCAGATTCTTTTTGTAGTCTCAAACTGCTTGTCAGTCTTCCAGTTGTGTTTCTGTGCTTTTTGAACAGAAAAGTTTTGATAGAATAATTTCTTAATCTTGATATAACTGTTTGAGAGAATATTTTAAAATTATTTTATTAAGCATTCAGACATCCTGTAATCCTGTAAACTGACTTCCAAAGCAAACCTCAGAATCCTGTATACTTTACCTTCTTGTTTGATAATGTCCATCTAGTTGTAACATCATATAGCTGTCATATTCCATCTGTCTATATTCAGCCAGTAAGTTATGGCTATATTTCATATTCAGTCATCCAGAAAAGCAGCATGTTGTATCAAATGTGCACTCTGCTGATATACCACAATAGACACAATGTAAATAAAAATGTACTTTTACTTTCAAAAATAATGTTTTGCCACATGTCTTTAAAATCTATTGAATCTCATGAATAAAGACAGAACAGTACTTCATACATTATTTGTTCTATGCACAATTTATGCGTTGGAAATTTAATATGTTGATTTAGGAAAGTGAAATTACTATGATAGGGCTTAAGTATTTCAACATTATACAGGTTACTGCTTCTTGAGAGAAGGTTGTGTTCTGATTTTGTGTGAAATGTACAATGCTGTTTAGTTGTAAAACTGAATTCTCTGTAATGTGTTGTACTCTGAGTTTTTGCTGTTCCCCATGTGCCTTCTGAAGTCCACTCAGAAAGGAGAAAACCAAAATGTCCTCCAAATACTGTTTGTTTGTTTGTTTGTTTTCTTTTTCTTCTGGTCCCCTGCTGTATGTGTGGGAACAGAAGCATGTGGTCTTTGTGGCAAGTTTTGCGATTTAAATGCCAATTTACCTTCTTTTTCTAATTTCTCTCCTTAATGGAGGAGACAGGACATGAGAACTAGAGCAATACTAGTGAAACTCTAAGGAACTTTTCTTTTAAAAAAAAACAATTACAGTAGTTGGGCTTCTTCTTGTACTTTGTTACCAGAGTTACTTCGCTGGTTTTAGAACTTTACAGCAGGCACTAAAAAATGAGGTGTATGTTACTTCTTTTGTGACAGTTCAGAGTAGTCTGGCCCTGAGCTAGGATTCTTTATACTTGTGCATTTTCCCTGCAGTCGAGTAATCTTTTAGTCAAGTCACCTTTTAATGATGAATTAACGAAAGGACACGGTTGCTCTTTGGAAACAATGCATAGACAGAGAACTTCAGCTGTTGTGGTGAACTTGCTCAGATCTTTTGACTCTCTGCCAGATGTACTAAGTAGAACTGAAATATTGGGTAATGAGCCAGACTTGCTTGGATTAATTCCAGTATCCTGTAGAGGTCTTTGTAATTGGGAACACCCTAGCACAGGTGAATTGCAGCTCTTGCCAGCAGCAGCGCTCTTCAAGAGCAGATCAATATGCACTGTTCATGTGGACTAATTTCTGGTGCTGTGTCTTGAAACACATCTATTGTTTTAATGACAAGAGTCCTGTTCAAAATTAGGCAAGTCCTTCTAATTTAGATTGTCTGGAATGGCAAAGACAATTTTTCCTCAGACCTCTCATTTGTGAATTTCTCTTCTGTTGTCCCAGCAACCTGGAAGTCCTTATGCCCTGCTAAATTTCCAATTTGTAGTACGGCTGCTTGGATAGCTACGCTTTCTGGTATGCTTTTTCTCCTTCCTTATGAGGAAAATTGCTATAACTAGAATGAAGGAGTCCGCTATGCAGATTCGTGAGTTAAATGATAACAATTGGACATAGAAACATGCTGCACTATTTTTTGAGAAGCAGAAGATATCCCAAGTACCTCAGCTATGAGCTGGAATGGAGAATAGGGTCTTTAAATCTCTTCCAAAATCCATTCCAGCTTTGGCCTATTGTAGTCTGGTCTGTTGAATACTGTCTTCTTATCCTCAAAGATGTAAATGGACTAGTGAGAATAATAGCCCTTTGTCAGTGTGCAGCCTGAACCTCGTGTCCCAGTCCTGCATTTTATTGCTGGTTAGTCTTATAACCAGAGCCTAATTGGATATGTTTCAGGATACTTCACAAAGTGACATGTCTCCATGCTGACAGCAATTTTCATTCCTAATTTTTTCCTCTATATGATTAGGTTTTTATTGTATATGCTGATTTAGGTTGCAGTATATTCTACAGTATAGTAGATTGTAAACTACATGGGTCTGTAAATATGCAACATGATCACTAGGCTCAGATAAAACTACAGAACATGATCTGAGAGCATTCTTATTTAAGGTATTGATAGAGCTTGAATAAGCATTAAGAAATTAGGTTTTGGACTTTGCAGGGATCCCTGGCCAGTCTTCATCCATCTTCTCTGGAAATTTCTAATACATTCTGCTGTGGTATACATATAAGTATGGATTACTCCCAGTTTTGATACAGACTTATTCAATTTCTTTTCTTGAATTTCTCCTTGGTATACATACTCTTTACACTGGGGTTATAAGTTGCCATTATGATCAATAGAGATCTAGCCTATACAGTCAATAGTGTCTAGAGAATGATTTATTTAATGACCCTCTAGGTGCCTACGTTAGGGTAAATGGAATTGCTCCCCAGACTCCTGATTGCATTGACCTCCATTGACAATAGTGGGAGATGTCTGGATGGAGATGTCTGGAGCTGAATCTTATTCCTGTAGATGCAAACAATTAGTTACTCTTCTGTTTCACTTCCTTAGATGTTTTTTATTGTACCACATGCCAGATTCCAGTCTACCTTGCAATGTGTTAAGACTCTTACACCTCTCTTGGTGATAATGCTTTCTGTGTTCTCCTTTACCATTGAATGTTTCGGGGACTCTTATTCTCTGTCACTTCTGATAAAATATATACCCCACTTAATTTTATGCTTACCTTCCAATGAAAGATAAACTTTCAAATTGCATCAGTTAACTTCTTTGAATAGTGAAATGTGAGAAACAGTGATTGAAAAACATCAGCAGAGAAATCTGAAAGGCATTGGTGTACTTGTAATTGATGGAGTACCAGGAGTGTGGAGGGTTTTTTTCACTAACTGAATGAGATTTCTTGCTTTTCTTTTGTTTTCTTGCTCTAACATGTTTATTAGATTTTTTTTTTCATCTCATGTTAAACTACCTAAATGAGTGTGTTAGGGTGTAAATATTTAGTAAAGGATTCAAGACTGCCTTAAGAGTCCTTAAAACTATAGTGAATGATCTGCAAAAATCTGTTGAAAATAAAACATGATTCTGTGAAAAAATGGGGATATGACACTTGAGGATGCAGTTTAGTGGTGCTGGTACTAGGTTGACTTTGATGATCTTAAAGGTATTTTCCAACCTTAATGATTTTATGATTCTAATTTCCAGTTTCCTTATAATTCTTGATCATGATCTCATAAATGTGACTGTGTAGCTGTTTAATTTGAAATGACTGATTTCCTTGTGTTAGATGAAGCTGTCTCCAGGTTCAAGTGGTTCTTGCCTCATGCAGTTTGGAAATCTTGAAGTTGGAAGGGAAAAAGTTTTGGTACATGCTCTGAATTGGTATGTGCTGACCACCACACAACTTACTAGTTTTCCAACTGAATTTTACTCATGACTCAAATCTGTACTTGAGGAAATTGTGCTATGCGTTGATAATGTAGGATAATTTTTTTTTATTGCATTTATTTGTGCTCCTAAATGACATCTGTGCTTGGGAAAAGATAATCTCAGGTTGAGGTCATTGTAAGAATGAGCTTAAAAAGAGAAAAGTGGCTTGGATGAAGATATGCCAACTAAGCAGTGTCAACAGTAAGGATTTGAGCGACTGCCTAGGAAATGAATGAAAAAGTTGAACCAATTATTTCAGAGGATACGCAACGGTGTGCAATAAATTTATGATTTTGACACTGTTACCTATTGAGGCTTAACAATTTTAGACAGGAAATTACCCAATGACTGTTTAAAAAAAAAATAAAGAGATGTTAAACCATTACTACTTTGAATTTTGCAGAGTTGGAACTAATCTGATGGTCAGCCAAGAAGCTAGAAAAGAAATAGTGCAGTCATTTTACTTAGTTGTTAGGCTTCAAATAAATAAATTTCCCAGTACTGTAAGGAATAGATGCATAAAAACTTAGGTGATTATGTAAAAGTAATTTTAACTGAAACATGAAAGCTTTCTGGAAGTGTGAACCTGAGCATACAGCGCTTAGGAGACCTGTCAGCAAATTATTTTTCATCCTAATATGGATGCTGAATATCAGAATTGATAACAAAATTTATGGAGCACCTATATATATATATCTCTTCCTTTTTTTATTTATGCCATATATATTCTATTGAAGGCTGCCTAATACAGTATGTGTGTCTTAACTAATATTTATTAGGTAAATTAATCTGCATTACTCTGATATTCATATGAATATACCATATAAAAGCAAAATATAAGTTCCCTGGTGTAGTACACTTATCTATAGCCAGTGAACTGTCCCCCAAGCCTCCTTCATTCTGGCTTTGGGCTCTTGATTTTGTCCCGCTAACCAATGCTAAGAGAGGGACAAGAATAGGGATAGGGAGAAGAAGTTTAAGAAAGCCTCAGTGTCACCAGCATACCCACCATTATTAGTACATACACTGGACACCTCAGTTCATTACAGCAAATAGTGGTGCAAAACTACCCACTTGTCTGGTCTGAAGGGCACTGCTGATGGCATCACATTGATCCTACAGCCATGCCTGGAGGAAAAAGAAGTCCTTGAAAAACTTTGTTTTCAATGATCAGGTTAAACCTTGGAGAGTCAACTTTTGGTGTTTTAAAACAAAAATTCACACTGCTCTAATGCCTAGACTTGTACATTCAAAGATCAAAGTGACAATTTTTGATAGGACTGTTTTTGCCTCAGCTTCTTCGCTTCGGTGTGAGCAGTTCATTGCTTAAAGGAGTCAAATTTCTTGATCACTTGTGGGTGGCCTGTCCACCCACAACATAAATTATAAATGCATTGCACATCTTGGAAAATTCAGAGAGCTAAATATAGGCAAAATAAATGAGGTAGTTGAGATGTGACCATAGAGTTAAAAAGTTGCAGAGAATCCTTGTGTCAAGTGTGACCAGCAGTAGGGGATCTAGTACATGTAGATACGTAATAGTGTAATGATGTTGCCTTACTATTGCTGTTTTATTGTAACTTTGACAGTAAGTTTACATTGATATTTAGCACAGACTAGGGTGGGTTGTATAGGCATATCCATTTTTTCTATAACAGAATCAGTTTTTAGTTTTGTGTTGTTTTGTCTCAATGGAAACTGTCACACAGAGTACAGGGGAAATGTACACACTCCTGCAGCATCGTTATTGTTGAGCAAGTTCATATCAGGCTACAATAAGATCTTCAAAAGTTCTTATAAAAATCACCATAAAACTTTGGTGATTTCAAAAATCACTTAATTTGTTTGACTTTTAACAGGTTTTTGCTACAATGCCCTTATAGTAGATTGCAGCTAGAATAGAGGGTAATAGTTTTATAGGGTTTTAAGCTGTTTTTCTGAAATAGTTTGAAACCCAGCAATTTATAAGCAGTTAGAATGACCCTGCAAACACCTACATGCATGATGTGTGCTGCGCATAATTTCTTAATTTTGCTTAAGGAACTCAATTGAATCACTTCACTTTGGGGTGTTAGAGGAAGCCGGAAGGGGCAGGTCTCTCTGCCTTTTCGTTGCTGCATATTTGGCATGTCAAATTTTACCTTTGTGCTTTTGCTAGCAAAAGGGGTTGCTCCTCGGTTTTGTGTTTGTTTTTTGTTTTTTTTTTTTTTTTTTTCTTTATGCACACCCTAGAATCGTATTAGGAAAGAATGAGGCTGATAATTGAGCTCATTCCCCAGTCTACAGGGTGGTCTGTTCTGCAGGATGTGTCTTCTGTAATGAAATGCCACAATTCATGGTTTCTTCCCACTGAGGATGGCCACACAACCTGTCAGATATTGGCCCCGCTGAAGTCCTGTTTCCCTGATCAATGATAAGAAAAGCTGAACCACAAGAATGAGAGAGTTCTCAGTGAAGCAGGTTATTGCGCATGTGCCAACTTACACCATGTAGCTGTGTCATTCTCTGCCACCTGCTGCTGCAAAAGCTCTGGACCACCAAAACAGGGTTACAAGAAAGCAGTGAGAAAATGTCCAACCTGTCTCAAGGCCCTATTGTGTTATTATGTAGCTGTTTCTACTTACTGCAAGAGTTGCTTCCCAGCATAAAGCAACGAGTTAGGTAGTAAAAGTAATTTCTGGGGGCATTAAGGCAAGTCATGTGAAAAGTATAGCTCAAAATTTTAATACACAGAACTGTTAAGGAGGGGTGTTAATTTTCTGGGAAACTAAGCAATACATTCTGAAGCATTCATGATTTGCTTTTCCCTTGAAAAAAAATAGTCTGATGTAATTGCTTGCTCAAATATCCTTTGTTAAGCAAATGAAATGTGTTTTCGTTCATCTTTTGAAAAAGAGGAAGGATTCTGGGTAGAATAGGTGGCTACAGGATCACAGATTCCATCTTCTGTTTAAAAGGTTCACACAGAGGTTAGAAATGAAAATACACACATCTTTCTATTTGATGTTTGCTCTTTTTTGGCAGGACTTGGCCAGCAGCTGCTGCTGCTGCCCTGTGAAGGGGAGGGGAGCTGTTTCCCCCAGCCATTCTGAGTACATGCACACACCTAGAGCCTTGCTCTCTCATAAAGCCTTATACAGCCTCTCCTTTCTAATGAAGAGTTGGTAAACCCAGCTCTGTTGCTAGCAAAAGTAGTGTTTTTTTACTGTTCAATTAACCAGTTCTTTTCTCTCCTGAGCAAAAAGGTTGACTAAAAAAAGGTATGCTGGATCCTGCCTGTGGCTATGCTGGAAAACAAAATGCTATTTTATCTCTTTCTTTTCTTTCCCTTCCCGCTTTTTAAAAAATCTTTTAAAGTAAAGTCACTGTCAAATGCACAGTAAGGATTAATTAGTCAATGTTTGTTCAGGGCTTTGGATGTCTTAAGTCTTATTTGGGATGAGTGCTGAATATTTGTCTTCTTCATGTATTGGCTCGATTATAGCAAATATCTTGATGGAGAAGTTTATTTTGTGTCATTTAAATCAGGTGCAATTTAGGATTTTATTCTCAGCGTTTGTGTATGTTTTTATACACATGTATCACGTATTTACATATTTAGTTACAGATTTTTGAGTATATTTTCAAGAACATTGAAGTGTTTTATATGAAGGAAAATACACTTCTATTTCTATTTTATTTTTGACATATTTTAACGAGTCACAGTATTTCATAGATGTATGAATATTCTGAATTACTATCTGGACATCCACAGGCCAAACAGGGAACTACGTTTATCTGTAGAAAAGTGAGTGTACTTGCAGCACTACTGTTGCCAGTTGTATGATTTTGCTCAATATATCGTGTTATCTTTTATTAGTAAAATACCAGAACCTGAGTAAAAAAGATAATTTTAAGTGGTTTTTGAGAAGAAAACTTAAATTTTTATGGGAATTATCCATATTCAGATGCAGAACTTTGTTTAAGGTTAATGCTAAAAGTTTGAATTGAGCAAGAGAAGAGTTGTTTTTTCATATATTTTCTTGGGGGTTTTTGAAGCAAAGAGAGACTGAGGATGTATAATTCTAAATAAGATGCTTCATTATTATATTTGTGGGGTTTAGGACTCTAAGTATGGTATTTGAACGAATATTCCTTAATGTCTTACAGTAACTAATGCAACTTAATGGAATCTGTGTGTTAAGAAATCTGATTCTACTGCAGATTTTATGTCATCTATTGCCACATAAAAAATAACATGAACTCACGGAATTGAATATTCTCTACAGGACTTATCTAAAATGATATATTGATAGCTCTGTGTTCAGCTGTCAGGATAAACATTTGATTACATCTATATTACTTTAGAAGATTTAATTTTGTTGGAGGAGTTGGTAGTCTATCAGTAGACAAAAGAGAAAATGCTCCATTTTAGAATCTGATGAATTAATTCTGTGCTGAAAAAAAGTATAGATGAAGCATTAAACTGAGTGAAGAAATCTGTATTTCAATTTTTTCCTGAAAAAGCAATCAACTTATGGACATTCGTGAAAGATTTAAAATTACTATGTGTTCTCCATTTAGTAACACCATGGGGTTCAAAATTTATATCACCTTATCTTTAAAGCCCTTACAGTATCAGCTGGAAAGAACTTAAATCAATGCAGTTACACCTTTCTCTTGTGGTATGCCTGTAAAACATGTGTGTTTATGTTCTTATGCAAGTTTTATTTAGTATAAAAACCAAAGCTAGCAGCAAAGAACTAGATTTTTATTTCTCCCAGTTTGAGTGTTTTTAAAATTTATTTTGTTATTCAATATTTCTGTTTGCAGATCAGATAGAATTGCTGGCACAATATGTAAGAATTTATTCTTCTTGTTTTTTTCAGTTTGACAAAGGATATGCTTACAGCATTCGCCACAACTATGGGAAAGAAGGAAAGAGAACTGATTATACCCCATACAGCTGCATGAAGATTATCATGTCCAATCCACCAAGTCAAGGGGATTATCATGGTGAGTTTCTTCAGGGGAAAACCCCCAAATGTTTACAAACAGCAGACTCCCTTAGCTGATAAAGAGAAGTTACTCCCTCCTGTAGGCTCTTAAATTAAGTATTTAATTTCCAGACATTTCAATTTCTCTTTAGATCAGACTTGATAACTTCTGTTTTTACATACGTTGTGTCATGCAGTTCAAGGAGACTTTAAATGCCCAGATGCTTTAAGAAATGACCAATTAGAAGTGTTCTGAGATATAAATTCAATTGTATAGGAATTCTGAAGTTTGCTAGGGTACTTTGAAACCTCTTACTTCTATGTGACTAAAGATGGAAAACCTACATGGGCTTTACACTGGCTTTATGCTAGTACTAAGTCATTCATTCAGTTGTGTCTCAAAACTAATTCTGGAAAAAAAAATTCCACTGTTACTTAGGTGGTGGAACTTTCTGAGCTATTTATAAAGTGTTATTTTTGTGATGGGCTCTGCTTTAAATTATTTGTCTTTTCCTGGTTTTTTTCCACAGCTGTTAAATGTACCAATTCTATCATTTCTAGTAAGGAACTAACTTAAACTCTTTTCCTGTCAGTGAATGAGAATTGTGGCCTGTTTATGGTGGGATGTTTTATGTGACTCCCGAGCCTGTGGTGCCCTGATAACTGTGCAGTAAAGTAATTATTTAAAGAAAAGAAAAAAAACCTAAGCAGTTGTACACATGGGTAATTAACTTTCCTATTAATAAGCTGTTAGACAATTAGGAACAGCTTAGCTGGTCTCTGGAGTGCCTTACTGCACTAACTCCTAAGTAAACAGCCTTGTTTGTGAGCTTGCTTGTTTTTTACTGTCAGGGTGCCCATTCCGCCACAGTGATCCTGAGCTACTGAAGCAAAAGCTGCAGTCATACAAGATCTCTCCCAGTGGAATAACTCAGGTAAGGCATATTTTGCTTGACACTTTAATTAATAAGGTGCTGATTTTCAATTTTACTTTCTATTTGTGTAGGAATGCTATATGCAATTTGTCAGTGTGCATTGTGAAATATTTTTTCTTATGAAAGGTTTAAACCAGAATCTTGGCTTTCTGGCCCACTGACGTGAGGTTATTGTCACCAGCTTTTATTTTTTATTATTGTGAGTTGGTTTATTACTAGAGTGGGTACAATGCAGAATTTTGTTCTACTGCTCTGTGATTAAAAAAGAAATTTAAATGAATATGGCAGTGCTTTAGAGAATTTATTTTTATTCTTGCAGTGACTTGTGGATGACTACGGTGTAGTCAGTAGACATACATTATTGTTTTCTATAATAAACTTCTAAACCCCATACTTTCTTAATCACCCATTGTGCTAACTTTCCCTAAATAACAAAAGCACATGAAATGCTAGTGAAACGAAGTAGAGATTTTTATCAGCTTTTAAACATGTAATTTTAAATTAAAAACCTATCTTGTATCGCAAGGACGATGTAGGAATTGGAACTTCGAGATGTGTACTGAAGAGCTGTGACTCCCATGGCTTGCTCTAGCAAGAGCTTAAGGCAATAAAAGGTTGCCATCATTTTCACTGGGGGAAGACATATGGGTTAGATTTAAGCTGAAAGAGGTCACCGAACAGTTGTGTTTATTGACTGCCTGAAACCTGCTTTAGGTCCATAGGAAAAACCTGCTTTAAGTTGTTGTCTTGAATTCATGTGGAGTGTCAGCATTGCTTGTCAGGCATCAACAGACTGTTCAATTAGATAAAAATGGATATGAAAGTTCCACTTGAAGCAGTCTCTCCTGGAAGGAATAATTAAGATACAAATTAAAAGAGAATAGTTTTAAAGAGTTTATAGTTCACTCGTAGTCATTCTGGACAAACTTTTGCAATACCCAGATTTTTTCCGAGTTATGCTTTTTCTTTGTTTTTTTTCCCCTATTCTCTTCTGGTTTGTATGAATACGCTCTCATATATCTGACACTAGATATACTTTCCTTTGGCTTTTTTCCTTTTTATATGCATCAAAAATTGATGCTGGTCTCAGGTTTTTATCCAGCTAATCATTGGAAAGATTGGTGAGGATTTACTGGTTTAGCAGCCTTCTATATTTCTGGGTAGGATTTAGTAAAGGTTATTTCTTCAGTGAATCTGCACAGTAAGGCAGTATCTTTATACTTAACGTAGTTCCTTATTTGATGTGAATTGTGTTTTTATTTTTGTGTGGTTTTATTTTTGAGGGGTTTTTCCTTCATAACATAGAATTGGGATTCACTAGGAGTCTTAAATTCTCTTAGCAAAAGTGACTAAGAAAAATTGTCTCCATTAGTGTCTTCTTTGCCTGGAAATGGACACTGTCCTGTCAGTGAATTCTGTGGTGTCAGTTTAAGTGCAGTCAGGCTACAGGCTCTGCAGGGTCCACTCCTACTGTTAAAACAAATTAAAAAAATACATCCTCCACCCAAAACCTAATAATTTAAAAAAAAAAAATGTTGGCTGTGCCTGGGTTTTCAGAAATCAGTCATTTACATTAAACAGTCTTGGAGATATTCAGTAGGAGAAGAGGAAGAAAATCAGTTCACTTCTGCCTCCAAGTTTTCATTATTGCTACCATTCCTTGTTGCCCTGTTTGCATGGTCCAATAATGTTTGCTTGTCTAATAACAGTAGAGGATCCTTCGGTACAGACCGTGGCTTTTAAGAGTCTTCTGTGATGCTAGTGATAGTTGCTGAGTATCAGAAATGTTATTTTTAACTTTGGCTGAGTGAATGGATATTAGGGGTTGGATGGTTTACCATTCTCTCAAAACCTCTGATGTAGTTGCTTTTCCAGTATCTGGGTCTTCAGATTGACATTCACCCAAACTATGCATACCTTTTGACTCTATCAGACCTCCTGTTAACTCCAGATCCAGTAAGAGGTCCCTTACAACCTTGTAGATTTCTATTTTTAGTGAATGGTTCATAGCTTGACCTTTCAGCTATGTATTTTAATAAATGGTATGTCTTTTCTGGGACTCAGGGCCTCGTACACTTGTTCCTTGCTCTGTTCTAAAAGCCTGTGAATGATGTGTAATTTTTCAAACATTTATTTTGGATTTAGTTATGTTATTATGAATTGGTTCCCCTCTGAGATTTTTCATCCTCTGGTTTAGAGTACTCACCTGTCTTCCCTTGAAGCCTGTGAATAGCCCCCCTTCTCCTCTTGGCTTCTCCCATGACTATTATGTGAACCAGAATGTGGGCTAGTGTCCAGCCCTTATGGCTGTGGTTTTACCCAACATGGTTAGTTTTGTGGTGCTGTTCTCACTCTTCTGTTTCTACGGCGGTCCATACTCTTGAGATACATTCTTTCCTTTAGGTTCATAAGAATTTCGGAGGTTTTCCCATACAGGTAAAGCATTTGGCTGGTGTGTGGTGGAAACAAACACCATCCTCAAAGGGGTTTTCCCAGGGCTAGGTATGAAAAAGGAACGCTGGACCTTGGGATGATGGTGAAGAGCAAATACTGCCAGACCTCATATGACTTCAGAAATCAGTCAAAGCATCAGCATGCTTTCATTGCAGCTGTTCTGTAGTACAGTCACTAATGAAAAAAGTGATCAAAACATTTGAATATGTGAATCTGCTCACTGTTAATTATCTAGATCAACCTTGGTGTTCCAGTCCAGGCTTTCTGAGGCTGTACCGTGTTTGAGATTGTATCTGCTGAAGTCATCTTCTGGAAGTAATACAGGAGATGACTTCCAGATCTTGCCTAGTTATTAACGTAGCATAAAGCAGAAAGAATTAATCCTGATGTTTATTCCAAGAACTGAATTATTTAACTTGTATTTGTTTCAAATTTTCCTTAGACTGTGCTATTTCTTTATTTGTGATTACAGCTTTTTGTGTTTGAAAAATACAAAAAAACCCACAAAACCCTCCCAAACCAGTGAACTCCCCCCTCCCCCAACACACCACAGTGAAAAAAGACCTCACAGTCTCTTTTCTGATGATTTAATACTAGAAAAGTTTTAATAATTAGTCTGTAAAAATATTTCCTCTTGCAGCTAAAGAATTTTGCCTTAATGTCAGTTATCTTCACGGGAGGGCTTTTATAAATTCTGATTAAATAAGAGGAAGTACTGTTTAAGTAGGTTATCTCTTATTAAGTCAGTATTTATTGGGGAAATATATAAAACAGAAAGAAAATACAAGAACCATTTTGATTCATAATATAGACAAACTTTTGTGATATCCATTTTATTATTACAGTGAAATTCGGTACATCAAAGTACATTAACATTTTCTATGGTTTCTCAGCTAGAATATATGCCATGTTTAATTGTCTTGATGTATTTTTCAAGAATGAATGTTCTTAATGATTTCCCTAGGATTGCTTTTGCATATAAGCTGGATGAATACAATTTAACCAGCCAAATGTAACCCTTTTTCCCCTTGTATTAAAGCTTTCACTTGACTTATTTTGTGTATGTTTATTGGTGCTGGGGTGTTACCGACACCATTAATGGGTACCATATTGCAGAATATTAACATGACATGGGTTAATATCTTGATATGACAAGACATCTTAATATGGTGTGAGTAAAACTAATTGTTTTAAAAATTTGATTTACAGTATTTCCGATGACTAGATATTTTCCTAGTCTTCCATTTATTGTTAAGTGGAAACAAGTGTTACAAATGAAAAGTTATCTCTGACTCTTGCCAGGTGAAATTATGTTAAAAAGGCTGTATGAAATTAAATTAGAGCATACTGTTCAAAAATCTGATTTAAGTACTGGTAAGAAAAAAAGTAATGTTGACTAGTGACTGGTGTACAGGAGCGCGACATTCAACAAAAAAACAGCATGGGAAAAGAAAACTTGATAGAATGCAACACATGCATAAAGACAGTGAGAAGCACAGCTAACCTGTTTGATAATCACAGTGACCAAAGGGTGAAAGGGGCTACTGTGGGTCATCTGGTCCAACCCTCCTGCTCAAGCATCCCAGAGCACAGGGCACAGGATTGTGTCCAGATGGTTCTTGAATATCTCAAGGGGACTCCACAACCCCTCTGGGCAGTTTGTTCCAGTGCACAGTAAAGAAGTTCTTCCTCATGTTCAGGTGGAACTTTCTGTGCATCAGTTTCTGCCTGTTGCTTCTCATTCTTGGCACTACCAAGAAGAGCCTGGTTACACCTCTAGGAGCCCTCCCTTCAGATAATTATATTCATTTTTAAGGTTCCTAATAAGACGAAACTAGAAGAATACAGAAGACTTCTAGAGTGTGTGTGTGTGTATATGTTATTATACATAGAACACAACTGAAAGTCCATGGTTGAACTAGAAAATGTGTTTTTTAAAGTTTGGATTTGATATTCTAACCACCAAAAGTGCTGCATTCCGCCGAGGGACGAAAGGAGGGTCCACACCGAATTGAGGTTGAAAAAGGAATGGACACTTTATTAGGGGCGCATGGGACTTTTATAGGGTCGGGATGGAGGGTTCCAGAACTTGGGAGGAGTTGAGGGTGGAGCGTGACACAAAAGGGAAGGAGAGGAGGGATTACAACATAGAAACTGGGGAGTGGCTAGCCTTATAAGGTGGTGATGCAATGCACCACTGGCTAGCCAATGGGGAATTAAGGATACAACGACCAGTCACAGGGCAGTAACCAGGGGTGGTGCATTAACCAATAAGAACATTTCAACAATACAAAAGTAATTATGACTATTCTAATACATGAATTCTCCATATATGCTATAAGAACGTTAAAAACTTTTTTAAAACAACGACTTGGTGATTTGGGGTCTTAATCTACATGTGCTTCGTCCAGTCTTGATAGTGATCTTCCTTCGAAGCCAACTTCTCAGGTTGCGATGTTGATTCTGTATGCTGTTCCTTCCATTCACCAAAGTTGGTAGGTTGTTTCCCCACACAAAAGGATGTAACAAAAACGTAGTCCGGTGCTGTTGAGACTGTTTGTTATTGAATCAAGGTACGGTTGAGGTTGGAAGGTGTTTCTGGAGGTTATTGTGTTCAACCCCCTGCTCAAGGAATGTCATCCAGAGCTGGGTCCCCAGGACTGTCCATACCACTTTTAACTCTTTCCAAGGGTGGAGACTCCACAACCTCTCTAGGCAACCTGTATCAGTGCTCAGTCAAACGTGCCTTTTAGAACATATAATATGAAAAATAGAGTTAAAACACATGGGGATTTTTTTTCCTGTTGTTAAAGACATGAATGGCAGTAATTTCAGTGTGTCTAATTTAGAAGTATTTAAATTTGTTAGCCAAATCTTAGACTTCAGTTTCATGAACAGTGAGTTAGCCCAAATGGGCCCTGCTGGTGGAGAAGGCAGTTCTCTGTTCATCCCTGCCTGTTGAATTTCTATTCTTTTCCTTATGCTGGCCTTATATTATAAAGTAAATAAAAAAAATAAAAATTATCCTACTATAGACTTACCTTGGGAAGGTGAGGAGGGACCAGTTTCTTTTTCAGATGACAGGAATGGTTGGACAGAATTAGAGGCTGTGTCTTCTCACTTCTACAGCTTCAATTTATGGTGTATTAAACTATTAATGAAACTTTTATTTAGAAGAGAGAGAAGGGAAAAAGAGCCATGCACAGAAAAATAGGTAAAGGCATATAAATGCACAATTCAGGATGATAAAACAGGAGAAGAAATAACAAATGTGAAACTAAAATATTTCAGCTTATTGTTCTTGAAACTTACATTGCAAACTTAGAGCATACAGTGAAACAAATACTTAAAGTTTATAAAATTTTGTAACTTTCCTTTTTCTTTCATTGTTATTTCAGATGCTTGCTTTCATACCTTATGACAGTCCAGGCTTTGAATTAGCGTTGCATCAGAGGATATGGTTATCTATCATATCTAAACCAGGCATGAATGTCTTTTAAAAAAGGTGGCTATAAACTCATGCACGATTCATCAGTTAAATGAAAATGTGTCACTGAAAAAATAGCCAAAAAAATTCTAATCATAAAATGTGCTTTTTTATAGGATTATTTTGAATCTGTAGGAAAACAGAGAAGTGGAATACGCAAGTGTATTAACCTGAGCAAAGCTGTAACCATGTTTTTCTAGCCCATAAGCTCATCCCTGAGGGAAAACAGCTTAAATCTGAGAAAGTTGTGCTTTACATTATAAATGTGAAACTTTCAAAGTCCATTTGAAATATAAAGAAAATACTTGAAATCAGCAGAGAGAATAGATGACTGTACTAATCAGGAGACAAAAGGCACTGGGGAGTCCTGGGGCCAGATTTAGTGTTGAGGTGGTCACAGAGTGGTCTGAAAGAGAAGAGTGGAATATGTTCAGATACTCTACAAGCAGTTGTAACCAATCATATCTTCAGTTTTGGAATAAAAAGAGTCATAGAATCATTGAAGTTGGACAAGACATTTAAGATCATTGAGTTTGGCTGTTAATCCAACACTGCCAAGTTCACCACTAAACCATGTCCCTCCAAGGAAGGTTAGAAATGGGTTATACACAACTGAATCTATAGTAGAAAGATTTTCATGTTGAAAATACAAGTTAGTTCTGCAATTTTGAAAAAAAAGGGCAACAAACCCAAACTTACTTTGAGTAAGCGAAAATAATAATGGCTAATATAGCCGTTAATATAGCCATTACAGAGCCCCAACTATCCTGCTTTGCAACATCTTAGCTTTGAGTGCTGAGGAACTGTAAAAGCAGGTGGCTGGTTACAGCTGCCAAACATCGTCTCAACCTCATTAGCAGTCAGTGGAGCAACATCAGAAAAGCAAATTGCAGATGGCAGTGAGGGAAAGGGCACATAAGAACTAGCAGAAAGAGCCCTTGAGTATGTATCTTTACTTGCAAAATAAAGCAATGCAATATAAATACCATAATATATGTAGAGGTGAAAGATTGCTGCTGTCAATTAAGTTTTGAGTGGAGGTCTGTTACTGGGTACACTAGTGAAAAACAGCTGCAGGCTTGCTTTTGTTAGGTACACACATGTAGTGTGAAAGATAATATTATGACTGATAATTCTGTTTTACTTTAATAGAGAATTGTTAGTTTTTCTCACACAGATGACTACTTTCTAGCTAGGCTCCATTCTATTGCAGTTACCCTTTTTTGTTTCCTCTCTTAGTGACTTGTTCTCTGATAAAGCAAGTTAATCTATTAAGCCTGTTCTTTGAATATATTTGATGTATCCCTTATTCCTCAACCCTTTCATATATGCAGAAAGTGAACCTGGTCGCCCCTGACATGGATGGTTTAAACTTAACGTATGTACTAAATATCAGGCTTATCATTTGTCTGCCTTCTGGCTGTCCCATGAAATGAGTAGAAGCTGAATTGTAACTGTTTTTTTGTTTTGTTATATTCTGAATGAGCTACAATCATTGGTCTGGCTTTTCCACCCAACCACAACTTTGATCAACATGTAACTTTGTTGTCTCTACTTGTCAAATTTGGCTGAAATCGGCCAACCGTTCCAAGTTAGCAAGGTGATTTGGTGGAGAGGGTAAAGCAGCAGGAATAAAGTTATGTCTACCAGTGCAATCATGTATTAAAATTTAAATTCTGGACTGTTCTGGTGGGCATCTATTCTATGGAACACTCTATCAATGTCAGGAAGAGAAGTGGCATGAAGACCTGGCTACCAAACTTCACTGGAGAATGCTGATATGGGTTCCTCTAACAGGTGTTCTCCAAGCTAATCCATACCTAAGCTCACTTAAGGTTCTGAGACTTAAAATGTATTTACATCTAAATTTAGAAAACTCCTTATTAATATAACGTTATTAGGTGTAATCTTGACTAAAGGAGGAAGAACTTTGAGGAAACCTAAAATATTATAAACTAGGTTAAATCAGTTGATTTATTTCAACTGGAAAATTCAGGTTAGAAAAGTGAATACTGCAGAACATCATGAATGTTTCTTTCAACTAACAGACAAATAGGTTTTCTGGTGAATTATGTGAAAAATACTTTTTAAGAAAGTACATGCGTAGAACATGGTTAGAATTTTCTTTAAAATAGAGATAGCTGTTTTGTATGACGTAGATCTTATTGTAAGGAACAAACAGAAAAACATAAGGCAATATGAAATTGAATAGATGAGTTCAGAATAGATAAGTTTTCTTCAATACTTAACTACTATTTTTTTCAGTCAGTTTCAAGGAGAGAGGAGATGAAAAAAGGAAATATATATATATATATGTACACAGATAGTGCCAGATTTTAGACTTCATTGACTAGTTGGCCTTGGCCTTGCTCTTTTACAGAAAGTTTAACAGAAAGTGGTGAGAAGGATAGAAATGTAATCAGTTGGGCTATTACAGAGAAATAATGTGGCTAAGTACTTTCCTGGCAGTGTGTTGCTGTTTTTATCCATTCAGCAAATGTAATTTATTTATACATCTGTCAGTAAATACAAGGCAGCATCCAGTAATGAGTACAGCAGGGATTTAAGCTGTATATTGCTGTGTTTGACACAAAGGTCAGCCTTGGGAAAGGGCTTGAAATTAACATTTCTTGAAAACTATTTTTCCTTCCACTGAGGCTATCTCTTAATTCCAGCAATTTTCTCTGTTTGATAAGCAGCCAGAACATACATTTTGATTATATAAAGGAGGGAGGAGGTGTTGAAACTTTAAAATATTTCAACCAGCATTGCATTCTGGTGATAAGAATAGGACTTTATGCAGCACAGAAGAGGTTACCTGAAGTTGAATTGGGAAGCAAATTGTATTTACAAAAGATGGCATGATTTTCCTAATAGGTGTTCAAAACAGCCTATTCACTCATATATTCTGCTGAGCTTGACTAGAAATAACTTCATTTCAAAAAGGACAAATCTGATTGAAGGTAAAAGCATTCCCCTCTCACAGATACTTGTCTAAAGGATTTGCATTAAATTTTCGTGATGGGAGCACAGTGGTATTTTACTGTGTGTCTGTATGAACTGGTAATGTGGAAAAAAACCCCAAAACAAATCGTGTCCTTGATTGCTTCACGCTTCAACCACTTGAATTACTAGATTTATGTCTGCAGTTATGGAAGAGATGTTGCAATATGATAGTTTGACAATAACTGCTACAATTATATCACTAAAATATAGATTCAACTTATTCTTTAAGTTAAGAGTATTGAAATTACATTTTAAGGGCCAGGCATACCTTCCTGTGGTTTT
>JAWWMO010000121.1:90226327-90249849 GCA_035047845.1 Dendrocincla fuliginosa | reverse complement strand
TGTAGGTCTGCTGAGTAACTGGCATCTTCTAAGTAACCTCTGCTGTTCACAGGCTCTGCATTTCACTATCCTCCTGTGTATTCCTCCTTGTCTGCTACACAGTAAATGTTGCTGATGGTGGAAATTAGAACCCATCACACAGAACTTGTATGAGATCCACTGCTTAGTTCGCACTGGCAGAGCAACCTGTCCTTGCTGCCATCCTTGATCAATGGGTGTAAGTCAATCCCTTAAGGAGCCTGAAGTATATAGGTAAATTGAAAAACAGGTATAAATATGGTTGGGATAATGTCCAGAGTAATTGTAGCTGCAACATATGTAGAAATAGATACCTAAATAATAACTTCTCAATGGAGGAAGCACTGAAAGACTTTCGAAGTGGTTTAGGGCAGGTGAAAAGTAGATAAGTAGCTGGAGACTTGAAGGTGATATCACTGTGTTTTAATTCAGAGAGAGCAGGACTTGGTGATTGGGTGCAGAAAGAAGAAAGATGTATGAACTCTCAATTCCTCTTAGAATAAAAATTGCAGCCACAAGGAAAGCATCACAAGATGTGTTTCTAGCTGAAATGAAAGTTTTCAGCTGAAGTCAAAGATGTTTTGTCATATAATTGTAAACCTTAATTAAGAACGTCCATGAACATTCGGTAATGAGAAAGACATCCATATAGCAGAAGCAGATATGGCACAACCTTAATATTTATTTTTATAGAAGAATATTACATTCTACTCAGGATCAGAGTTGTATCATGGGAAGTGTTATGCAAACAGAAAGTCTCTGTCATGCTCAGTGGCAGGATTTGCAAAGTGAACTTCAGTAAAAATCAGTTTAGAAGAAATGTCTGCTCAAACTGAACTAGTGAAATGGATGCATGAACTACTGGATGAAATGTAATGGTATCTGTTGCTGTGCTCTAAGTAGATGATCTGACTGACCATTTAAGTCTATGCCACATGGATTTACTTTTACGCTTAATAAGAATTTAATTCTCCAAGCTGCAGCGTGTCCTTGGTTCAGACAGCTACTACAGTGCTTTTGGATAGAATACAGAGGCAATCTAAGAGAGACCAAAGAGTTAGAAATGTGTGATTTGGCCACTCACTGTTCAGGTCTTTGAAATGTCAGTGCTTTGGCCAGCTACTTTTCAGAGAAATGATTGGCTGCAGAAAAGTACCAGGAAACCTGTTAAATGACTGTGATTCTACTCTGAGCTTTGGTGTTGGAGTATCATTAAAAATATGTGAAGTTCTTAGCATGCTGTAAGTTGCTTCTGATTGGAGTTGCTACGTGACTGAATGGAAGAAAAGAAGAATCCCAGTCAACTGTAGCTTAGAAAGGAGGTGAGGGGTTTTCTTACCTTATCTCTCTGTTAGATCAGGATGCACTGTTGAAGATAATGGTTTTATCTAAAGTGATCACATTTTTCTTTTTATTGTGATGTCCTAAGGGCTGGTTGTAAAATTGCCTTTTTCAGGATCTAGCATTAATAGAAATATAATTTTTTAAAGTTGGGGAAACTTTTCATATGGATTTAAGTATTCACCTATGGTCTTTTCACAGGTTCATCACTATTACAGTATATAAAGAATAACAAGTACATATAACTAAATCAAGATACAAATAGGAAAAGTAAATCCAGTTATTTAAATATATGTTTCAAATGAGTTGTAGGGTGTGTAATGAGTGTTACAATAGTCAAATATGGTAGTGCAGCTGTAGTGGTCTGGTGAATGCAAGTGTGTGAAAGAGGTGCAGTACTCCTCTCAGTCTATTTCTACTTTCTGTGTTTATTAAAAGTATATTTCTCCCCTTTCTACCCTTCATTTAAAGATGGTTATTATTTTGTTATGTAAAAATTCCAAATGTATTATGCTGTGGAAAAATACATTGGAATGTCCTTTTAAAATTAATCACTGATTTGCATGGATTTTCTGTCTATTGCCTCTATGTTTTCACTTACGCTGACTTTTATGAGCTATGTAAGGCCTTACCTTGAAACCTCAGGATCTGACAGCTTTGGATTGAAGAATGTCACTTCATTCATTTTCTCTTCATGCATCACCTAGAAAAAAATCCCTACACAATGAAAATTTTAAAGACCTGAAATTAACTCCTCCCTTTGCCCTTCTAAAGTTCCCATCAATTTAAATGATAAGTAAAGAAATGTAAGTAAATTTTCTTCTAACCACACTCATGAGGATGTAATTATTATACCCGGAAGGCCTCATGACAATATATTTATGCCAGTCCTAGTTGCAGTGTTTCTCTTTTGATTTCTGAATTGTTTTGGAACATATATAAACAGGAATTCACTTCTGAGGGAAAACCAAGCCAAACTCACTCTCCTTATCAGAAATGAAAATAGAATATTCAGCCTGCTGAACTGCTTCCATACTGAAGGCCAAGGTGATCTGAAGAACAGCCATCAAGCTGGCTTGTCTAAATTTGTTGTCAAGCAGGTTTGATGGGATGTTCACTCTTTTTAAGTGCAATGTGGGCTCCCAGCATGTATCAAGTTAGATGGCAGAGGAGAGAAGAGCCACTTGTTTCCTGTAGGTAGCTGAAAACCATTTTAAACCTGTTCACCTGTGTGACACTTATTTAAGGTGCTTAAATACTTATCTGAAAGGGAAAAATCATATCTCTGTAGGTGCCATCTAGCTGTATAACCAGGTGCTAAGGTGCTTTCTAAGAATGCGTTTTATGTGGGAATAAACAATAGCTGTAGAGTAACAGTTTTCATATTTTTGCAAGCAATGTTCTTGGTATATGATTATTCCATTACGTGATAAGTTCAATATTTATTAAATTGTCTTTTGCACAGAATTTAGAACACACTAAACCCAGTTCTCCAGGAATGACACTCAAATCTCTACCACAATCTGAGCCACGAACACTCTTGGTTCTCAGTTCAGGTTCAGTTTCTCAAAAGGATAGTTAGTAGTTGATCTTACTTTTCAATAAGTGGCAAACTCTAGAAATGCTTTTTTTTCCTAATTAGAATTTAGTGCCATTTCAAAAATTTTACATGCACTCTTCAACTGTTGTGATTCAGTATTTTGTAGTAATGTCAATAAAAAAGAATTTTTTAAACAAAATTTTAATTACATTTAAACTGAAAAAGTGCTGCATTTCTTAATTAGAGTGTCTTACTTAAGTTTTTTAAACTCAGTTGGAGCTTTTTGCCAGCAATGCAGTTTGTTCCTTGTTTTCCCCCTTTATGTTAATAGCCTTAACCTCCTCTCATTGAGAATGGCTGCAAGAACGTTTTTCTCTATCAAAAATCACCTGAGGGGCATTTTTGTAGCCTGAAAGAACAAAATCTTAGAAGAGAAAGGAAAGTAGCACTCCTAAATATAGTGTTATTCTTTCAGTTTTTAATCAGCATAGCTGCAGAGAATGTTTAATTACTAAGAACTGACACTGTCCATAGAGAAATGTCTAAAGGAGTTCGTCCCAAGCTTTATTTTACAAGCATTCTTAAACTGACAATATAAAGAAGCTAATAGAACCCTTCTACTTAACTTAGCAAGATTTATACTGCAATTGGTATCAGCTGATGTCTTAACAGAGGTGAGATTCATAGTATCAGACTGATCTGTTCTTCATTGCTTTTTTCAGCTGAGGATTACGAATCCAGGTCTGCCAGGCAGGTGGGCTGAATCATGTGCATTGTTCAGCTGCTTAGAAAACTCGGAGATCTCACATGAAGTTGAATGCTCAGTGTATAGCCACACAAGGAGATGGGCAAGTTGATTGAGGTTAATGGTTTTAATTGTGTGAACTAAAATTAAATGGTAGAGATATCCCAGCAGTATCGTATTTCCTCTGTCTACCAATAAGTTGAAGGTTGTTGGCATTCCCTTAAATTCCAAATGTCTAAGTATTTCAAGTAAAATCAAATGAACAACATCAACACAAGCTATTCCTGGGTACTTTTGAAAAGTTTTAATTTTCAGCTGTTGCTGAACGATTGTTTCAGGAGTGAAAAGTTGGCTCTTTTCTTTGCTCAAAGTAAATAATTGCATTTGTTGCATTTTCACAATGTATCATTGTGTTAATGTCTTCATGGGTCACTGTGGTGAGAGTCCTGCATGCAAATCCTTGAATGTTGCTTAACCTAAATCTATTCTCTGGAAGTGTCTTTTTTAACTTGTGTGTGTAATTTGTGGTGCTTCCCTGAACAGAATCTACAGCATGAATTAGCTGTATGGCCAAATTGTGCCCGTGGAGGGTAAATTATTAAAGCCATGGGTTACTTTGCATGTTTGTTCTGCCAGGTGGAAGACTGAACTCTAATAAACATATACTTAAGAACTAGTCTTGATGGGATGTTTGCAAGTTATTGGTAAAATCTTAACTTCCCAGGGTGAAGAAAGCTAAGGTTTCTGTTGGCTGTCAGTCCTGCTTTGCTCATGATCCAGAACAGTTGTTAGCACAGAAAGGAGAGCAGGTTTTAATGCCAGGTTGGCTCTTAGGAACAGTTTGGCTTAATGGAAATATTCAGGAAAACTTCATTTTGTCATTGTCTCTTCTCATGTGTTCTGTGTTCAAGGAATTGGGAAGAGGGAAAATATGCACCAGAAACCTATGAAGACCCACCTGCTTCCTTCATCAGTCTGCGGGAACCTGAAGGTTGCGAACATGAACAACAAAGAGGTGCAGCACTTGGCTTCTTATTCATGTTTGAATGCAAATCAGACAGCAACTTCCATTGCTACTCTTTAAAAAAATTGGAGAAAAACAGACTTCAAAATGATAAAGAAATGGTTGGAAGGATATAATAATATTATTTCATGTATTCATTTCCATAGAAGCTATTGTGGAAGGGTCTTATTGTTCATGGTCTCATTGCACAAGAATATGCAAGACAGAATGTTTTTTGTCCTCAACAATTTGCAGTTTAAATTAATGATGTGATGAGTGAATGTAACAAAGGGGCAGAGGATAAAAAAATAACATGGAAAGGACTCTGTCCAGAAGATGTTCTTACATTTGTGTGCGGTAGAAATTGAAGGTTGGAGATGGGTTGTTAAAACAGACATTAATTGTGTCCACAGTCTCAGCTGGCCACTTGCCTATCCAATATGAGCTGGCAATTGGGTACTGAGGAAGGATTTGAAATCTATGAATACAAAGTAGGAAAACACATGAAATCAAATTACATGCAAAATAACCCTGAGCTAAAGTCTGTGTCGCCCTTAATGCCTGTGTTCTCTTACTGTCCACAAACTTCTGAGGGTCTTTGACAATGCAGGAGCTCTTGTATGAACAGGGGCCTCACTTTCTGGCTTGGAATTTTGGGTTATCAATGTGACATTGCAGCAATTAAAAGAAGGCACAGGCATGTACCTGTTTCACATATATGTCGATGAGAAGCATGTTTTGGTGTCTGTCCAGGCCTTCAGTCTCACTGTTGCTCTCCTCAGTGTCCAGAAAACTCTACCTGCTCTTCTGCCTGGGATTCTGGAGAAAGAACAGCTCAGGTCTTTGTTCTATTGTTGTCAAAATCTTTCATTCAGCTTTATAATATTTTTGTCAACTTTTAAAAGACCTTTTTATTAGCCTGTATGGTTTGTTTTCCAAAGAAACTCTTCTACCATAGAAGCATTTTGATTTGCAGCAGCCCTGCTCTCATATCCAACACTAATGGCACACGCAGAAGCTTTGTGGAGTGCTCCAAAGGAAATGCTTTAGATGCAGGTTTCTCTTTGCAGACCTTTCAGCTGTACCTTGTTCAAGGAAAGAAAGTCCACAGTAGCTGGCAAGTCTAATTTGATATGAGTAAAAGTACATTGGCTTTGAGTGACACTGGGCTAACGCACATCATGAGATGACATTTCTAATTTGTCATTTCAGTTATGTTAGCTCTTAGGTGTCAGCTCATAATTATTTATAAAGATTATTTTAATCTATTGGGTTTTGGTGCACTAATTTACATTTATGAATGATTGCAAGGGCATCTAGAGACTGGATTTCTTCGCTTGTTTCAGTCAAAATAAAAATAAGTAAATATTATACATACAAACTGCTCCAGATACTTCTGTTTTGAAAGGCCTTCTGTTAGAAAGTAGCTCTGTAATTCAGATGCGAAGTACTGGTGCTACATGCAATCTCAATCCCAGCTCTAATTCTCATAGTTTAGACTGGCAATAACAAGCTGGATATATACTTATTGCCTATTCTGAGGGGCAAATCTTAAGTTTTCATTGTTAGTACTGCTGCTTTGTGCTCCCTGAGCATTTTGAATTGAAATGAGTTTTTGCTACCTAATGAAGCTAAGTGAGCGGGTCCTATGGCTTCCTAGTCCATACTTCATCCCTGACAGCTGTAACTGGTCGGATGCTTAGGAGAGGAAGAAAACAAGCAGGCAGTGATCCTTCTCTTGGCAGTCCATGAATTTTTAAAGCAGCTTTTTGAAGTAATTTATATTTCTTGCCTTGGCGTGCTTGTGCTCCTATGATATGATTATGTATTATGTGAAAAAGCCTTCCTTTTTATTGTTTTATACTGGATGTCTAATTTTATCATTATGTTGTATGATGAGAAACAATAACTAACTGCTCTTTTCACCTTCTCAAAATAGCAGGTCCTACCTGTCCTTGCTTTTCTAAACTTGTGAGTCTTACTGTGTCTAATATTTCTGCACATGGATGTTTTATGCCTCTCATATTTCTTCTTCCCCTGTCTTTTTTTTTGGATGTGGTTTATTTCTACCCTAGACCTCAGGTTGTGTTTCCAGAGACTTGTTTGGTCACTGTTCCAGTGTAGCTGATGAGTCTCACTGCACACCGAAAGGCACGAGTTCACATCTCAGGCTGAACCTGCATGAAGGCTTTTCAGTCTGGACTCTGCTGTCACTGGGTACCGGGTAATTCTGGCTGGGGTAACCAAGGGTGGCTGGAGACCATGCAGAGAAAATTACCCTCATGTGTTTTGGTGGCTTTCCAGAAACAAATGCTTTAAACACATCTGCCTGGTAATCATCTGTGCTTGAGACTGACCTGCCTGAATATTTATTAGGGTATATAGATCAGTGAATTACGTAGGCAATGCAGTGGGAGCAAGTAATTCTGTAACTAAGAGTTCACAACAGCACATATTTTTTCTAATTTAAAATCTCATATTGTTCTAATATTTACCAATAAAGAAAACAAACATGTCTAGAAACTAGAATATATATGTAGAAGGAGGTAGTAAATTAAACAGATATAATAGGAAGGATTTTTCATAATATTGTTTTTCATAACAAATCTAAGGCATTTTAAACTTTGTCATGCTTCCTGATGAATGTTGAGATTAATATAATAACTTCATTTATATGAAGTATAATCTAGGCCACTATATGGAGCCCAGAGTGCTCTGTTTCAAACACTTCAAATATCTTCTGCCTCAAGCAAAAGCTTCAGCTGTAGTAAGAAATATACCTCTAAAAAAGAAAGGCTTTATTAAAAGAGATGCTCATTTAAAAAAAAAAAAAAAGGAGAGATGTATTCTGTCTCACTTCCAGCTCTCAGAGAAAGGATAAATATAGGGTATCTAGGCTTCTCTAAATTGTTAGATTTATTTTTTCCCCCAGAAAATTGGTTGTAGGTGTGACAAACACGATTTATCATCTCTCTGGACTGTATACAGGTACTTGATTGATTTCAGTGTTGTGAAAGCCAAAGCCAACCCCATGTTTTATTACCGTACTCCTCTATGAGAGATCTTGAAGATTAGATGAAATACCCCAAATATAAACTATTTTTATAATTACTGATTGATCAAAGAACAGGATTGTGTATACTTTGTAAACACCTTCTCTTGTTCTGAGTATCGCTGATCTCATAGACTCTAAACACAGGTAGTTAAGGTTCATAGATGTCTTTGGATTTGAATGCTCTGTTTTGTATTCTAGTCCTGTGATTTTACAGCCAGAGTGAAACCCTGTCTTCAGCAAATTTCATTTACTAGCTTATGTGCTGCAGCAAATGATTTTGGTTTGATGCCATAAAACTGGTCTATTTTATATTTTAATAATTATTTTATAATCATAACAACTGTTAAAATTTGTAATATGTAAAATGCTGCATAGCCAAAAAAAAAGCAATAAAAATACATTTTTATTGACAGATTTGGTTGACTAAAGATTAAGAGAACTACCATTTCTGTTAATTTATCTTTTTTAATGCAATGTAATAATTTATGACAAAGAATTTTGGATATCCAAAATGGATACCTGAATACTTTATTCCTCATTATGTAATGAGAGAGCTGTCCTCCTTACTCTAGATATGTTCCCCTAATGTGTTAGGCTTAAGAGACATGTCTGAACCTAAGCAACCAACATATTCTGTTTCCTGTTCAATTCTTCCTAACCATAGAAGCTTTTATCAAGAAAATTCATGAGCACTGGAAACGTTCAAAACAGTACTTAAACAGTCAATTTATTTCTGTAATTCCAGACTTGCTTTAAAGTAGAGAATTTTTTTCCCAGTTTTAAATAGTACTTTCAGGAACAGAAGCTTGTTATTGAAATGGAGTCACATAACAAAATTTATGATCCTTGATCAGGCTCCCTGTTGTTTGGTTTTTACCTTTTGTTTCTGATTTGGAATGAGTATTTGAAGTGCTGCTTTGTCTTTCTCTACGTGTATATCAGTAAGCAAATGCTTTTGTTCCTGACAAAATGCTGAAGAGGAATAAAAATTCTATTTCCTGTAGTTGCATTTGAGATTTCAGGTCTGGGGACACAGCATCAAAGAGTCCAAAGGTACCAAACAAGAAAGTCAGAAATGCAACATTTTTTTTTTTTTTTGTCTTTACTTCTTTAAGTAATACTTACACTGAAGAGAGAGTGTTTCCATCATCCATAAACCTCAGCCTTTGTGGAAAAGGAAGGATTTCTTCTGCCTGCTGAACAGTATCAAGGCTGGAGAGCTACCTTGCCTTTGATTGGTGATGCTCTGGAATGCAGTCAGTCACTTGCTTTTCCTTTTCAGAGTAGGCATATATTCTTATAATTCTGATTTGGAAGAAGTCAGTTTTCTTTTTCAGAACATGTTTTATTTGCTCTCGACTGCTGATTAACACGCAAAATATACTGTTCTCTGCCAGATGTTCTGTCTTTTGCCTCATCCCTTGAATCTTACTTGCAGGGAGAGGTGCTCATTTGGGAGCTGTTATCTTTCTGTGAAATGATAGGGTAAGAAGCTATTGCTTACGAGGATTGCTCAGGAGGTCACACACCAGTGGCAGCTGTCAGGATGCACAGTGAGCCACAGGTGATTGCTGAATACAGTCAGAAATAAATGATTTGTCATAATGCACTGTGGGCAAATTTTAGTAATTCTGCGTTCTGGCATGCATATTTTTTATTAACTCACCACAAAATGGCATATCTTTTGCATAACTGTAGATGAAAAGGGTCACTTAATATGATTTTTTATTTGCTTTACTCAAGATCTAAACAATTAAAATATTCTGGGGCCTGAAGGGAGAAAACTGTTTTATCTATCTGCATTACAAAAGAATGGTTTGCAAAGAGAATAATGAAAAACTGTGCAGTCACATCTTCAGGCTGTGGAAGTAGGTACAGTATTCAGCTGGCATGATGAAGTATGGTAAAAGGGGACTAGCTGGGTAATCCTGTAAAAAAAAAAAGAGGGTTCATGTTCTGTCAGAGGTAAGTGGAATAAGGTTTTGCTTTGGTGAACTGGAAGATGATGGCTAGACCCTTAAGTAATGATAAGAAGAATATAGTCTTGCCTGCTCACCAGAAATTGCCAGAGTCTAATGATAGATATGAGCCTAAGGCCAAATATTTGAGATCTACAAGCTGCTTGAAAACCCCTCTATCTATTTAGTGTAGTTTTGGCAGGGCTGGGCCTTTATCTAGACTTCTCTTGTTATATGTCTAGTGTGCACTCCCTGGGAAGTTGTGGGGAAGGGTGCAAATACACAGTTTAGAGCTTTGAAGCGGTGCAGCTGCAGTAACAGATTTTGATGTTGACATCATCTTTTCCTGCTCTGTCAATCTCTTTATGATGCTCTGAGGAAACACACAGTTCTCCTCTTGATGAGCCTGGTGGTGAAGGCTGGGCTGTACAACTGCCCGTGTCGTGCCAGCAGTGGGCAGCTTGTGGCACAAGCACTCATGTTTCACTTCCAGCTCCTCCCAGACTTGAACTGCATGGTATCTTCTGCCTAGCAGGAGGAAGGGAAAATGAAAGCCTATGACTGCCAGAGCCTGAGGCAAGGCTGAAAATCGTGTGGCCTTGTATGGAAAGCTGCTAATTTGGCAATGTTTTTGTATATGCCTGTGTTTCTTCTGAAGTAACAACTTCTAGGAAGAGCATGACATTATTACAAATAAAGGAGAGTTGTTTGCAGGGCTGTTCAAAGGGAGAGGATAATGTATTGCTACAAGGTGAGGGAATGGGAAGTGACTAATGAAGCCTGGAGCTCCTGTGCACCAGCAGGGAGCAGAGACACCCATGTGTGGGGACACACTGGAAACACTGGGGCAAAAGTGAGCGGAGCTCATTTATTTTCCCTTCCTAATAAACGTATCAGATTCATGCTGTCTTAGCGGGCAGAACCCCACTGCTGCTGTTAGTGTTGTGCCCCTGAACATTACCTTTCTTGCTACTCAAAAACCTTGCTACAGAATTCGGGACAGTTTATGTTCAGTTTGAGATGCAGCCGTGAATTTCCCTGGTGATTCATGGCAAATTGCTTACCTGCCTCACCTGCAAGGTAGAGAGAACCATCCCTCCTTACCCCACTTGCATCAGGCTATACCACATGTATTGCATTTCCTATGGAAAAGACTTTCACCAAGCTTGTCTGCAGTGACAATGAGCAATGATGAAAATTCTATTTCCAGGTTCATAGTGTGTAAAGGTGTATTTTACTTGAGCAAAAACTTTGGATTTTAATAGAAACATATATTCCAGGTGGCCCCTTATGGCATCCTGATGCTAAAAGTTCTGGGTGTTTGGGACACTCCTAGTTGCTAATTCTGTTGTGTTCCAGATTTTATATTGATCCAGCGATGCTAGATTTCCATCTGCCATTTGATATTACTTTCAAATCCCTGTGGTTCTAGCAGCACACCTGGAACTGTTCCCACTCCCCTATCACAACACATCCTCTGCTTCACCCCTCAGGGCCAGGTATGGTCTGTGTCTAAGGGCTGCAGCATGGAACACATGAGGTAGAAAATTAAATCCTCCTTCTAACTGCATGGATGGTGCAGGCTGCTCCTGCTTTGTATTCACTTTTCTGTTCTGCTCTTTGCTGTAATAGTCAGTTCAGATAAAGCTACAAAAAATCTGTCATGAACAGCTCCCTCCCACTCCTTCAGAGTATGAAAACCCCTATTTGAGTTATTTGCAGTGTTATGGGTATCTCATTATTTTGAATGGTCTGTTTATCTGTGCTTGCATTCCCTCCTGGCACAGCTGGCACGGCTGTTTCTGAAGCTTAGGAAAGAGCATCCTAGATGGATGCTTTTGACTAGCTCAGCTGTCCTGTTTATTTCAGTTTCCAATACCAGAGCTCTGAAAGCTGGTTAAATACTTCATGAATTTCTTTCCTACCCTATTGAGATGAGGCAGGGACATGCAGTTCCAAACAAGAACCAGGCTCAATGTGGGGATGCCAGCTTCCAATAAAACATTTCAGAATTACAGCATATTTTGAGTTGGAAGGGACCCACAAGGATCATTGAGTCCAACTCTTAGATTTCTGTATGCATGTGCAAGATTTAATTACTTAAACTAAGTTTAGTTTAATTATCTAAACTAACCTACCATCCAGGTTTGAGGGGATTCACCAGGCAGAAAAGAAGATTGGTTCTGTATGAACTAGAAAAGATTATAGTGACAAAGCGTCCCAGAAGGAAAGGTGCAGTAATCAAACTGTGGTATGACTGCCTCCAAGGAGAAAAAGAAAAAGAAGAGATCTTAACAGGTTTGATTGACTTGGGCTGTAAGAGAGGAAAGGGAGAACTGGAGATGACCCTTGAGATATGGGCCAAAATGCAATCTCGAGAATGTGACATTTCTAACAAAGAACTGAGGAGAAGAAGATAGAGGATGAATTAATGTTTTGATTTTATTTGCACTAAGTTGGGTCTGTCAGGGAACCTCTCAGAGGGTTGTGCCATTTGCACAACCTGCAAATGTGAAAAGAATTCAGGTTTTAATGGCTGGAAAATTTCCGAGTGTTAATGAGATGGCAGCAAGGTTGTTATTTATAATGTCTCCGGTGCATAGTTGAAACATAACTGTGAATTCACTGCAATTCCAGGGAAAGAGGGGGTAAAAACCTCCAAAAAAGTGTGCCATATAGCTTCTTGAAATGATGCCCTCGGCCCTTTTGGCAGAGATTGTGACTTGTGATCCTGGATTTTGCCTATTTTGTTAGGAATCTTGAGATTGATCATCACCTTGCAGAGAAGCTATGCTAAAGCCCATGAAGGACAGGAAGGTGATTTAGGACAGTCAGCACAGCTTCACCAAAGGCAAGTTCTGCCTGACGAACCTCGTGGCCTTCAAAGATGAAGTGACTACAGCGGAGAGGTGAAGGGTTACAAGATGTCAGCTATCTGGATTTCTGTAGAGTCTTTGATACTCCTTCACAACATCCTTCTCTCTAAATTGGAGAGAAAGGGATTCTGTGAGTGGACTGTTGGATGCATAGGAAAATGGATGGTTGGATGGTCACGTCCAGAGGGTAGTGGTCAACGGCTCAGAGTCCTGATGGACATCACTGACAAATGGTGTCCCTCAAGGGTCTGTTCTAGAACCAGTGTTATTTAATATCTTCATTAATAACATAGGCAAAGGGTTCAAGTGCACCCTCAGCAGGTTAGAAGATGACACCAAGCTGAGGGTTGTGGTTGATACTCGTGAAGGATGGGATGTTGTCCAGAGGGATCTGGACAAGCTTGAGAAGTGGGACCATGGGAATCTCATGAGGTTTAACAAGGCCAAATGAAAGGTGCTGCACCCAGGTCAGGACAACACCCAGTATTAATACAGGCTGGGGGATGGATAGATCAGGAACAGCCCTGCTGAGAAGGGTTTGGGGTGCTGTGGAGGAGAGGCTGGACATGAGTTGGCAATGTGCCCTGGCAGCTCAGAAAGACAAACATCCTGGGCTGCACCAAAAGCAGAGTGGCCTGCAGGCTGAAGGAGATGATTCTGACCGTGTTCTCTGCTCTGCTGAGACCCCACCTGGAGTGCTGCATCCAGCTCTGGGGTCCCCAGCACAAGAAGGACATCGACCTGTTGGAGTGAGTTCAGAAGAGGGACACCAAGATCATTAGAGGGATGGAGCACCTCTCCTGTGAGGAAAGGCTGAGAGAACTGGGATTGTGCAGCCTGGAAAAGGGAAGGCTTTGGGGTGACCTGATTCTGGCCTTCCAGTACCTGAAGGGAACCTACAGAAAACACGGAGACAAACTTTTTAAAAGGACATCTAATGACAGGGCAGTGAGGAATGGTTTCTAAATGAAAGCCCATAGGAATAAATTGTTTACTCTGAGGGTGGTGAGGCAGTGGAACAGCTTGCCCAGAGAAGTTGTGGATGGCCCATCCCTGGGAGTGTTCAAGGCCCAGTTGGATGGAGCTCTGAGCAACCTTGTCTAATGAAAAGTGTCCTGGTCCAGCAGGAATTTTGGAACTAGATGATCCTTAAGGTCTCTTTCAACCCAGGCCATTCTATTGCATGATTGCATGATGTACCCAAACTCAGTTTTGGTGACCTTGCTTTCCCCTGCCCAATGAGCACTAAGTGCATTTTAGATGTTTAATTTGGTTTGCTTTCTCTTTGGTGTCTCCTAAGCCCTGTAGATCTGGAATCAATTTGTGCCTTTTTCTCCAGTCCTACTGGGCATCTGTTCTGCTCAGTGGGACAACAGGAGAATTAAAATAGATTAAGTTGGGTAAGGTGCCAAGGTGTCAATAAAAAATACAGGAAACAAAAAAATTTCAGATATAACTCATGAAAAGGTGGGGAGGTAAGGGGAGAAACACAGCTATATTTTTGGATGGAAATCCTGACAGGTCTATCAGTCAAGATGAAATCTCACATTACACACTACGTTATTTGTAGTCCAGAAATTCCCCTAATTGCTTAGCTGAAATCCCTACAAATCGTTTTGTAGATTACATTGAAATCGTTTCTCTCCATACCAAAATGTCATTTTTGCTAATAATGGACATTTTTAGACAGGAAATGAGTAATGTGCAATCCATTTGAAATTTCTAAAGGTGAGTTCATGGAGGCAGGATGTAATCTGCCATGGAGAAGTGAGGTTGTTACCTGCAGTCCTCTGATAAATGTCATGGGTTTTTTAGCAACCGTGGGAGGGCAGGTCTTTGCAGTGAACTCTTCCTTGTGGATTCAAATTGATTTTGAATTATTTGTGCCAGTGTTTGTCATATTACAGATTGAAATTCACTGCCCCAACAATCTTTGAGCAGGCTTTTCTCATCCCTGTCAGAATTTGCTAACATCAGGCTAATTTCTTTCTTGCTATTGCAATAGGGAGAATGATGTTTATTTTGGGGTACTTTGCACGGCCTCCTGGAGCAGGACCTGCTGTGTGGGGTCTGGAAGGGCTTGCTGCTCTCTGACCTCCACCAAGGGTTTATCACAGAAGTACTATCAGAAATAAATTCTGTCAGTCATGATATTCCAAACATCCAAATGTTTTTAAGGCGTACATACTAAGCTATTGGCACCTATTGAAAATGTGCTACTTTATAAAATGCATTTCAGGAGACTGAACTATTTTTCATGATTTCCGGTAAATAATTAGAAAACTGCCTACGCTGCTTAACTAGGCCACAAAATGTTTCAACTTTAATGAAATGGATATGTAAAAGCCTCAGATATTGCTTACATTAAAGAGATGGGCTGTTGAGCTTTTCAATAACCACAGCATCAACAAGACTCAAAATAGAAATAATTAGTTGAATTTGCAGACACTTGGCTGAATTGCAAATTTAATATAATTTCATTGATCTCCATGTAGCTGGCGCACATTTATATTTATTTGAGCAAAGGGAGACAGGGCAGAGATGGGAAGCTCTTACCTTAAAGTAAATCAGATTGCTTTATACTTAACTGTCTCTAGGAATGCTAAATAGTTCAATAGGAATTGTACCCCAGTGACTACAGTAAGAAAAATATTGCACTATTAAAAATAATCAGCACTTGGGATTTATTTCTGAATGTTTGCCTTACATATTCATACAAAACGGTTTGAACAATAGGAACCAACATATAATTATTGGTGTTTAAATGCTGCTATAATGAAACCATAGCTTAAATGTGAAATCAATGTTGAAAATGAATATATATTTATTCTCATTGTAATTTATGATAATTCTGTTTGGTTGTAATCTCTCACACTGAGGGGTTTTTTCAATTTTCCAGTTGATTTTAAGCTTATAAAACCCAAACACGGAAGTGCTTTGTGTAAACTGTGTATGTCTCTGTTTATCATTGTTATTGGAAAGTTTTGAATGCAGGGAAATTCTCATCTGTTGAAATTAAAAATTTTGGGCAAACCTTTGAAGGAGATGTCTGTTACAAGGGCTCCTCAGGTTCTGCCTTGGTGTGTGCAGCAGAGAGGCTGAGAGAGCTTGCAATGGCACTATCATTTGTACTGCGTTTATGAGACTGCAGGTCAAGCCTCATGACTGTGGTTGCTACCACTCCCATTAGCCTGTTTAAAGACTTCATTTAGAGAATTTCAATTTCTAACAATTTGTGGACCAAAACCCCCCTCCCAACCATGCATAGAGTATCAGAGATTGCTTTTGTAGTTCCATTTCCTGGACAACTTAGGGGTCTGGGGGCTGCAAATTGGAAGCCTGTCATCTCATTTATACATGCAGTGTGGAATATTGATCACACAGTATTGTGGCTGGGGAACTGCTGGGAAACCAGGCACCTCAAGGAATAGTTATTTAACACTGGATATCTGCAGCAATTATCTCATTGTTTTTTTTCTCCTATCCCAAAGTCATGCATAATTGTTCCAGTTTATGCTTACAATAGGCAAAACTCAGTGGTGAAATATGAACCACTTTGTTAAGGAGAGGTTTTCTTTTCTGGCCAACCTCATTATAAAGGTAAGATAGTTCTTATTGGGCACCCAGTAATAGGTCCATAAGAACAGGCAATGGCTCATAAACAGATCTGTTTATTTTCATGGCATTGCAGCTGGGCAATTAACACAGCTCATTTTCTGGGTGACACCAAGGTCACAATTCTAGCCTAAGGGACATTATTACTTGCTGATACATACATACATATATATACATATATAAATACAAATAAATATATGTATTTACTGAAAAGGATTGCAACTTGAGCCCAAAATGACAGATGAAATTGATTTTTTATATATGAAATTGGTCACATTAATGTTTGAAAATGAGCATAACAGAGATGAGAGACTCCTGCTTGAATTTCAAAAGACAGCTTCCTCTTGCAGCCCTCTATGGATCACATTTGAGGTCATTAAGTCATTAGCAGGCAGCAGAGAGATTGTAATTTTGCTTTTCTTCAACCTAACTATCCCACTGTGCAACCCCTTTTCTACTCAAGTTAGCACTTCAACTTGAGTTGATTACTAACATTATCTTTGAATAAACCTACTGGTTACACAAGAAAAGATGAGCATCTGAGAAAAGCGGTTAAATCTGCATTTAAAAAAATCATCTCCCTGGACTTAATTATTACTATCCTGCTGGATACTCTGATTCTGCATTTGCTTATCCCTCAACTTCCTTCTCTTGTTTGATAATACAGCTTCTCATAATCCACACAAGCCTTGTAATATATTCCACTCACATGCTGACATTTCACTTTGTTGTTGATTTTCATCCCTAGGTATCCCAAATGCCTGTCAATTAATCAGTCATCAGTCTGCAGAGTGCTATTAGAGCCAGGGACTAAGCATCCGGCTTTCAAATGAGGCAGCATTTATCAATTCATGTGACTCTCACTATGAAAAAAGGAAAATTGTACTCTGTCATTGCCAGCAGCCTTCAGGGTGATTAGACTACAAGGCAAACTCTGCACCAAATCCTTCTGGATCTGTTGGAGGTATCTTACAACTTCAATGAATTTTGGTTCCTTCTAGCTTTATCTGTTGTGATCCACTGATTATTCTGTCTCATGTTTAAAAAAACTTGGAATCCACTGTGGCCTTTAAATGCTGTTTTGAAAATTATAATTTCCATGCATGTTAAGATCATGAGCTGGCTGAAGCAACTGCAGAGATGCTGTAGGTTAGAAATTAAAAACTGAAAAGCACTTTTGGTAATCCTCCCCCTACTTTTCCATGCACGATTTCATGCTTTCCGTCTGTTCTATGCATTGGAGGGCTTTTTTTTGGTGGTGTTTTTGTTTTGTTTGGTTTTTGTTGTTGTTGTTTGGTTTTGTTTTGTCTTATTTTAATGGAAACAGCCTCTTTCCTCAAACATAAGAGGCTTCTGAAAACCAGCAGCAGTGATAGCCATGGATAGAGTGTGAGCTGCATAGCACAGCACAACACCTGAGGCAGGGCCTTCCTGCTGCTGTTTGCTCCCACCAGGCTTAGCCATCTCAAAGGAGGAGGCAAGAAAGCGTTTCTCTCTCCTGTAAGAAATATCAAGTGTATTCTGCTTAAGAGAGCAGCTTCCCAGGCAGTGAGTTATATTCTGGTCCCACTCTCCACTCATCCATCTGCTATCAAAGCCCCAAGCTCAGGAGTACTTGAGAAATGACTGGCTATAACTGAACAAGGGCATCCATGTGTAGCAAATATGTTTCTGGTAGTTGTCTAAACAACTCTGTCTGTGTTCAGGAGCAGTGTCATAGTTAGTGGTGAAATATTTTTTTCCCCAAGATGCATTTCAATTTTGCATCATCCACATTCATGTCTTATGGCTCTATGTAACACAGAGTCAGTGAAAGAAAACCCTACAAATCTATGAGGCCTGATGGGATTAACCCAAGAACCAACAAAAAACCAGTGGATGCCATCCAGAGAGGTCCCAGCTCACAGAAAGCTGGTGAACATTGTCATGATTTTCTAGAATGACAAGAAGGAGGACTCAGAAACTACAGGCCTGTCAGTCTCACTTCAGTGCCTGGTAAAGTTATGGAGAAGATTGTTCTGGGAAGTGTTAGAAAACACCTGAAAGACAATGCAGTCACTGGTCACAGGCAGCACGGCTCCATGAGAGGAAAGTCCTGCTTAACAAAGCTGATTTCCTTTTATGACAAGGTAACTCACCTGGCTGATCAGAGGAAGCCAGGTGATGTCATCTTTTTGGATTTCAGTAAACCTTTCAATATGGTCTCTCCCAGGATCCTTCTGGGCAAAATGTCCAGCTGGATAAACACATCGTGTGGTGGATGAGCAATTGGCTCATGGGTCGGGCACGAAGGGCAATAGTGAATGGGGTGACATCAGATTTGTCACTGGTGGGGTTCCACAGGGATCCACGCTGGGCCCTGTGCTCTTCAACATCTTTATAAATGACTTGGATACAGGAGTGGAAGGGATACTAAGCAAGTCTTCAGATGACACAAAATTGGGAGGAGCTGTTGAGTCCCTCAAAGGCAGGGAGGCCCTGCAGAGAGACCTTGACAAATAGAGGACTGGACCATCACCAACCATATGAAGTTCAACAAGGAAAGTGCTGGATTCTGCACCTGGGATGGGGCAACCCTGGATGTACAGATAGGCTGGAGATGCTGGAAAGCAGTGCCATGGAAATGGACCTGGGGGTTCTGGTGGATAACAAGTTGAACATGAGTCAGCAGTGCCCTGGCAGCCAGGAGGGCCAACCATGTCATGGGGGGCACGAGGCAAACCATCGCCAGCTGATCAAAGGAGGGGATTGTCCTGCTCTGCACTGCACTGGGGCAGCCTTACCTTGAATATTGTGTGCAGTTTTGGGAACCACAATATAAGAAAGATATAAAGCTGTTAAGAGAGTGTCTAGAGGAGGGCAATGAAGATAGTGAAGGGCCTTGAGGGGAAGCCTCATGAGGAGATGCTGAGGTCATTTGTTCTGTTGAGCTTGAAGAAGAGGAGACTGAGGGGAAGAGGAGAGATAGACATTGATCTCTTCTCTGTGGTGACCAGTGACAGGACCCAAGGGAATGGTCCAAAGTTGTGTCAGGGGAGGTTTAGGTTGGATATTAGAAAAAGGTTCTTCCCCCGGACAGTGGTTGGGCACTGGAACAGACTCCCCAGGGAAGTGGTCACAGCACCAAGCCTGACAGAGTTCAAGAATTGTTTCGATGATATTCTCAGACACATGGTGTGAATCTTGGGAATGGTCCTGTGCAGCACTAAGGGTTGGACTCGATGATCCCTGTGAATCTCTTTCAATTCAGTATATTCTGAGATTCTGTGGGATACTGTGCTGGGTCTAAGTGTAAGGTAGAGCTTAAGGGATACCGAAATTTATATAGGGCCTCAGATTTATGAACTCAGGATCTTACAGTGTCTAAAAAGGTGGAATGACAGATCTGAAAATACTCTGCAGATGTTTCCTCATTGCTCCTTAGTGTACACAGGGCCCATGTACATGCTGCTGACATAAGAAGCAGGAGAAATATTTCCAGTTTCTCATACACTTCTGTTTTAGCAAAGTCCCCTGGGAGACCCAACCTCTGCCTGGCTGGTTAGGAACCAGGGCTGGCTCTGAGCTCCTCAGCAGCAGAAGCTGACCTCAGCATTGTCAGTCAGGTGAGGAATGGCCAGATTTTGGCTCTAGGAAACGTGCAAGTGTCATGGGAGGGTAGGCTGAGGCTTGTGCAGTCTTCATGCTTGTGCAGCTGTTTGGGGAACAGGAATGGACAGGTCTTAGGCCATCCACCTTCACACAGGCATTAGCACAGGCAGGTGATGAACTGGTTGGTACTGCCTGCACTCAGGGCTGGCTCTGCTTTCAGCGAAAGATTAGTTTAAATACACGTTTCTAACCTGAATGTGAGCTGCTCTCAGTTTCCTCCTTGTCTGGTAATCCAGAGCCGAATTTCTATGTTGGAAATATAAGAGGCTGCCAATTTTTTTAAAATTTGTTTATTAAATGTCTTTCATAGAGGAAATGCTTTTTGAATGGACGTTCCTGGTCTGAAAGAGGTGGAGGGGGGATTTAATTCCCATCTTCCTAATTTGGGTTACATGTTCTAATAGTTATGGTAGCAATTTTTGAGAAATACATGTTCTCTGAGGTGGTTTTTTTTGTTTGTTTGTTTGGTTGTTTTTTTTCCTAAATCTCTTTTCATCAGGCTGCAAGTTAAAAAACCAAACAACTGAGAACTTTGAAAACTTTTTGCAAGACAAGGTCATCTCATCCAGACTTATTTGGCTAGTCTACACTATCCATTGAAGGTCTTTAAGTGATCAAATCTTTCCTTGAGCCTTCTTCAAGCCTTGATTTTGGCAACACAGAACATTTACTCTCAATGGTAATTGGTGAGTAATGATACTTGATGAATACTCAAGCACTGGTTGCTGTAGGAATGGAAGCTCAATGCAGAAGTCCAAGGCAAACAAATGTCATTTGTGAAGTTGGCAGACTGAGTAAAACTAAATATATAATTAACTGAGATGTAATTCAGATCTCTAAAAAGTCTTCAATGCTTAAGTGTCAAATTTGTACGTACATAACTCTTTATCCTTTTTGTAATCCATCAATCTGGTTTTTGGCAAGCATGAAGGGTGGTGGCAGCAGACTGTCACCACTGCAGGAAGCTCCTGGGGATTGTGTTTGCCCCAGAGGCAGTTGAAGGCCATGGCCAGAAAGGGGACTTGAGAGTCAGGACATGCATATGCAGACACACTTTATCTGTATGTACATACACACACGCTTGCAGCTTGCTTTGGGGCTGGAAGAAGTGCTGCTGCAGCAGCTGTGCTGGCATTGTGTGTCTGCTGAGCCCTGCAGGAGAGATAGAGATGCCGCTTTTGTTACTCTTTTCTCAAACAGACAAAGTAAGCTCTTAGAAGCATATCTGTACCTCCTCTAGGGGTTACCCTGAGCTAAGCTGGCTTTGAGATACAATTTGTATTTACTTATTTATTTAACATTCATAACCAACATAGCTGTTCCAGCAAAGCTTTAGAGGGTAACCTTAACCTCGATAAAATGACCACAGCACTGCTAATCTTTGCACAGTGTAGTGCCATATGTTAGGCGAGGCTCACTCCATTTTTAATGGGATGTTCAATGTAACATAGCATTGCAATCTGTCAGTCAATAAAAATGCTATTTCCTCCCCAGGCTATATGTGTTTTCACCTGTTACAACAATATTTAAATGATGCCAGTTGCATCATGTTTGTAAACAGTGCCAGATTGGGACTGCATGCTCCCTTCTGTAGGATCATGTCTGTTGAGTGATGCAGGCACCACTCAGTTGACCAGCTCCCTTTGTTTTCCCTGGATTTCTGCTTGTCATTTACTCCCGGGGAAGCAGATCCTGCAGGCTGCTTATTTGTGGCTCAGGAAAAAGATACACTTTAATGCCCTCATGCCATATTTATCATCATCTCTCCCACCTCACAAAGGAAGCTGCAAACATTGTGATGGATGGAGGATGACTCAACCAATTTTGCTGTGGTTTCTGTAAGTGGTATTCTCCAACTTTGGGCAGAGAGAAATGGTGTCATTTCTTGTGGCTGTGCCACACAGCAGGGCTCTGTTCTCCTGGCTCTTCACTGTCTCTGTAAATAACCATTGCCTTTTAAAAGAGGCTTTGCCTGATCAGGTATTGCAGTTGCTGTGTCACAGAGTTTGGCAATGGCTCAGAAGTGAACCTACATGTCACTCCTCTCACTGCTCAGGGGGTAAAAGTACTGCAGCACCAGGTTGGGGCTGTGTATAGCTTAAACCCCCCAAATAATGTCATTGAAAGCTAGATATACACATCAAGGGAAGAGGATGCTAATGAATTCACATTAGAGAGCTTTGTCATTTAAATTGAACTCTGGTAAGAACACTTTTTTTTTTTAATATTAATGTGATTTTAAACTGTTTCCAGTGTATTATCACTGAAGGGACATATTGTTAGGTAAGAAAGTAGTTGTGCTCCCCAAAGAAAAGAGTTCAGTATTGCCTTCTTATTTGTTATCCCACTTTGCTTCTGAGTGCAGATTTGTTCTGTCCCCATCTGCCTCATGTTACTTCTAAACAAAGCTCCAAACAAATGAGTCCAGACAGACATAATTTCCCCCATACTGTCTGTGGTAACATTTCCTTGGTGCCCGTGGCAAGGAGGACTTTCAGCCCCTTGTTGCCTCCTGTCTCTGTGGGAGCAGAACTTGCCGTGGGGTTGGTACAGCTACCAGTGACTGTGACTGGGTGTTGCTCTGGGGTGGAGGCACTCCAGAAGCTGAGGTTCAGGGGTGCAGGACCATGCCATACAATGCCCTGCTTGAAAGGCTGTGCAGAGACTGATGGAGGACAGGTATGGGCCTGATGACTCAGACCACAGTCATTTGTCTAATCCCCTGCTGAATTCGTAGCACTAGGAACTGGCTTTTTCTCCTTAATTAGATGAATGAACACAAAATGTGACTGTTCCCTACTGGCTGCATTGTATTAAGTGCTGAAAAAAACCCCAGAGATTAAATAACAGTACCAGAAATCAATCTTACTAGCTACTCACTGGGTTTTTTTCCCCCTCTAATATGCAGTGAAGATATAAAAGCCTAAAACTGCAGTAAAAAAAAGTCAGAAGATGAATATTCTACTTTCAGAGTTTGGCTTTCATGACTTTTCATGACTTTTTTTTCTTTTGGTTTTTTTCAGGAGAAGAAGAAAATAATTATAAAATGGCAGTGAAGTAACTCTGACAGCAAAAAAACAACTGGTGTGCATTTTATTTGTTCTTTACTATTCTTGCTTAGGGAATGAATCTTCTCTTTGTACCAAGGGGCTTGGTTATAAGTTTTAACAAAAAATAGTTTGGGATCAGTTCAAAATCAACGACGTCTGCTTCCAGCAAGGAGATATAGTCTAGTCAAGAAACAAAGCCATGAAGGAAATCCTGATCTCCCTCAGCTAGCAGCTTTAAACATCTTTCCAGATGTTTGACAGAATAGGTAGGTCTATGGAGTCAGATAAAGAAGGTTACAGATACGGGTTAAAATAGCCTCCAAGATTGTTCTAACCTACAGCAGAACTGGGCACAGCCCCTGACCCAAAGAAGGCTGCATGCCCAGGATTTGGGGTGTCTTTGTGCCCCAGTGTGCCAGACAGATCAGACTTAGTGGAGAAAATCAAAGCCAAGCTTTCTCCCATCACTTTTGCAAGGTTCCTTCCCAACCCCCATTCCCAGATGTTGCCAGATGTGACTGATGGCTGTTAGGTAGGAGTTTCTTTTGCTTCATATCCCCTCAACCCCCCCCTGCAGCTCCCCCACCCCGCGCCCCCCAAACCAATAAGAAACACCCCCCAAATCCCCCAAGCAACCAAAAAATCCAAAATCCACAAACAAACAACCCCC
>JAWWMO010000121.1:90174152-90226227 GCA_035047845.1 Dendrocincla fuliginosa | reverse complement strand
ACACAAAGCACAACAAAACCCAGGCTTGTGTGAAGAAAAGCAGAAAAATAATCAGTCATACTGTGCAGAAAGTAAGTAATGTTGGTGATGATGCCCAGTTTGGTTGACTTGTCCCCCCATGTACAGTCAGGCTTGTGGCTGTGTGCAGGTGCTGGACTCAACCAGGCAGATATCCATTAGGTACATCTGCTGCATGTTGTCATAAACTCATGTGCTCTCAACACGGGCTTGTTGTGCTGAGGCTGTCACTGTGAGTAATGGCTGCTCATGTGATAACTCAATGTAACTATCGGATAGCAAGTGACTTACCCAGGCTCTTTGTAGAACAACTGTACAGCAAAAGTGTTTATAAATGGGGGCTGCTGTCTGTTACGATAAGTCAGTGTTTGTTTTGCCCTGTACTTCCAGCATATTTAACTTACATCCATAATGAGGCAAACCCATTTTGACTACAGACATACACGTAAAGGTGAGGATGGTGAAATGAACCTCTCAAGGCTCTCCAAAATTTCTCCCAACTGAGACACCACCTGGCCTGCATGCTGCTGGGAATGGGCTCAGCCCTGCTGTCCTCAGGATCCCCATACCCACTGCTGCAGAAGGACTGCCAGGTTATTGTTACAGCTAAGGAACGAGTCACGCCTTGCATGGGTGCATCCTTTGCACTCTGCAAAGCAATAAGTTGAGCTGCTGATTCTGGAGCTTTCTCCCTGATTGTCTTTCTTGGGCCTTTGGGACATAAAAAGCAATGAGGAGAGACTTACAATAAAGTGAGGTGGGAAATAGAACAGGTTTGTGATTACAAAGGGATGGAGAGGGCTTGAGAAGTGAGCAATTCTGTCTCTTTGGTCCTAATTTCCGAGGAAGGGTTTTTGTTCTGGTACAGTCAGTAGTGCAAAGCTGACTTGCACGGAGAGAGATAAAACAGCTCCAGTGTCTCTTATACTGGTGATGGTGGGATTTCCCAAAGTAAGTAAGAAACCTAGAGGCTGACAGCCTGGGTGTTTTTTCCTAGAATGGACCAGAATGTAGGCTAATTTGTAGCATTAGGTATTAATTTTGCCACAGATTGTCAGCAGCGAATGACGGTGTGTCCCATGTTTCTAGGTTGGTGGGATAATGGAGCTGGGCATGCTGGACGCAGCCTCTCACCCGTAATGCTCCATTTGGAGAGTACTTGCTCAGCAGTGATTTTGAGAAAAGAGGCCTGGACAGCCTGATATGCAGGGCTGCCATAGACTGATGAGATCACATTTTAGCCCCATATGCTCACTCTGACTTCACAGAAATGTTCCTGCGCACTGGCAACAGAGTGACATAGGCAGAAGAGAGGATGAGTGTTTGGTCTTTGGAAACTTTTTTTTAACTCCAGTGGCTTCTGAAGAGCATTTCCTCCCTCTAGGCTTCCTCCCTAGTTCACTTCTACTATGCTGAGCGGAAAAGGCTAATTCTTTTCTTCTCTTCCTCCTCCTCCTCCTCCTTCTCCTCCCCCTCTTCCCTCCTCCCTCCTCTCACCCCTTATTTACAAGGGGAAATCGCTTGGTTATCGTTTAGTGTTATTTCTCTCATCTCATATCATAGTGTTTAGCAGATGAACACTTAGCTCAGCACCCAAATTCCCACTGCACAGTCCACAGCCCCTGGACCACACAATTTCAACAGCTCTATTTGAAATACTTTCTCTTCCCCCCAGGATAATCTTTCTCCAGTAAGCCTTACCCATTTTGCTCTAGTGCAGATAGTAGGATGGTTTGTGCCTCACAGGTGTAAACTACTGGTTCTCTTCAGCTCAGTCTTGGAGGTCAAGTGTTTTTGGTACCCAGTACAAAATGTGAAGTCTGCATGTAAAGTTCATTGATGTTTCTGAGACTTAGTGTTGACTGCCTGATTCCCAGCCCTTTATTTGGCACTGGTAGCATGTGGTGATTGACAGCACAAAAGACTGTAAACCAGTTTCCATATTTTAATCTGTTTTTTACTGCAAGAAAAGGGAGACTGTTTCCTGGCATTCCTCCACAGCTCTGCACAGCCTGAAATTAAATTGCTAGAGCACTGCCCTAAGAGATTTTAATTTACATTTCAATAGTCCAAAGTAGTTGTTACTAAATCTCCTTGTTGGAGGAAGATTAAAGTTTTGAGGTTTTCGATATTGGGCAGAAATAGGTGTTTAACTTTGAGGGTCAAGGTGTTATTTCTTTTTCCATGGAAGGATATGAGCACAGGAATTCTGTCAGTCCATTAGAAGGGTTTAGAAAGTACCAACCCACAGTTTTTAATTACTTCCACCTCAGCTGAGGAGTGACACAGGAGGAGTAGACCTGTCAAACCTAACACTGCTCAGCCTGTGTGCAGAGGAGCATGTGGTTCCTCCTCCCCTCCCATACATACCCCATTGTATGTGATTTATTAGCTCACTGGAGATGAAAAAAGGAGGCAGAAAGGTCAAGAAGGGCAGCTTGATGCATAAAGGAGGCACATGACTAGAAAATCAGGGATATTACCATGACCTTGTTTCCAAACTCTGGAAAGAGCTCTCCCTGGCAGAGCCCAGGAGAACTGCTGTATTGACTCCCAGGCTGTGGGTGAGAGGGGCAGCCATGGCACACCCTTCCCCTCCCTGCAATTCCCTCATCCTCTGTCCCTCTGCAGCGAAAGAGAAAGTTCTCCAAGGCTGCTGCTGGTCTGGCCTTCCCTCCCATCACCAGCCCCTTTCCATCCTCCTGCTCTGTCCCCAGTTAGTCCTCTATCCTATAGCACTGAATTGCCTGCATCATGGAGAGGCCGCAAGACAGCTCCACACCTGATGTCTTGGACAACCTGAAGCAGTGTGTTTTATGCTGAAGGCAGTGCAAGAGAAGATGTAGCAGTTGGTGGAATTGGTGTTCACAGCACAGGTGGCACAAGGCATTCTGTCCTGTCGGCTGCCTGGGCGATGCTGCAATGAGGAAATGGGTCTGTCAGAGTGAAAAACAAATTACTGTAATGGGGATAGAAATTTGTTCCTAGCTTACTGATGCTTAAAAGAAACCAGACTTCTGGTTTCTGCAGATCCTTTTCAGTTTTCATCTTCTTCCCTTTCACAGGGAAAGTTTTCCTCACTACCCAGACCTCCCTGGTACAAGGAGGATGCTGTGGGGATGTGTTCTCATCTGGCAGTGTCTTTTGCAGCCCATGTCTGTAGTGTCCATGCCAGGGAAAGAGGAGATGTGCACTTGGCACTGACAACACCTGATGATGGTACTCCAGGTTGTAGAGCAATGCTTTAGTGTATGAAGCTGCTGCACCTTTAACTTTAAAAGTCGATTCCTTGGATTGTGGTGCATCTCTGACTTGCTCCTGTAGACAGTAGGTGCAACGGATACCTGTCCCATTGCAATGCCAATATGTAGAGGCACACTCAAAAAACACCTGAAAAAGGAGAGGGAGGACACCCTGATACAAAATCTTTTAATAAAGTTAATCTGAAGAATTGCACTGCCAAGCTGTTTTGTGGAGTTACTCTTTCTACCCTTGTTCCATTATTTTTTCCTTTGGTAGGAAAAATATATTGTAATGTTGGGCAAAAACAAACCTCCCAATGGAAAAATGATGACCATCTCTCATCTGACATCAAAATTATTTTTGATAGAAGCAGTTGAAATGCTAAATATTTTATTTCCAGAAACTGAAAAGACATATTAGATGGAAGAATATTCTCCTGAGCATTAGTAGAGTTTCCTCAAGCAGAAACGAAGAATTAAACTTCAAGCACCCATCTGATTAGAAGCTAAAAGGATCTGATTTTACCACAGAGCATGCTGTTAGATGGAATTACAGGATGTTTCCCTCTTCCTTCCCCCCACTTACCTCCCTCTATATTTTTTCTACTGTGGTCTGCTGCCTTTCTTTAGATGCATTCTGCGTCTTTTCTGGAAAATAAAAGCCCCAGTCTCATTTCCCTGACCCCCACATGCATCACCTGGCCTGTGAATCTACAAGGTGTTCCAATGTGTGTAGAAAAAGTCAGTTAGGTTTACAGACAAAAGGGCAGTATCTTTACCTCAAACCTAAAATCCCTAAACCAAAGAAGCTGTTCCCTGACTATTATTCCTTGGGAGTCATCTTCCAGCTTACCTTAGGAGCAGCTACAGATGCTGACAAAGGCCATGACTGCTATATGACATTACAAGAAAAGGAGCCAGGTACCACGTGCAGGTTACTGTAAAAAAGTGGTTTGGTTGCTTAAAAAGAAAAGTGATAGCCAATAAATGTTTGAAGCAGTTGGTGACCTCTGATACTGTGGATCTGACTCCCTCAATGCATGACAAATGACTTAAGCTCAGTGGCTGGCTTCAGAGGAATGGAGCATGCACTCAGCCCAAGAGTAAGCATTTTCTCCAGAATAATGCAGAATTTAATGTGTTACAATAAAAGCAGCTGCTTTATGTAATGACCCATTTCATCATGTAATTCCTGTCTTTAGCTACGAAATGCCAGCAGTTTTCAAGAAGGCTGGGAGTGTCCCTTCAATGATGTGCCTCTTATTTATGAGGGAAGGGAAGAAGAAAACTAGAGCTGTAAATGTTTTCTGTCAGTGTTGGAGGTGTTCTCTTCTGACTGGGCCATGGTGGTCCTCAGGGCATCTCTGTCTCATGCCAGGCAGAAATCTCTTCCTTGTCCCTTTCCTTGCTCCCTACTGCTAAAAACTATTGTGTGTTTACAGGTAAAATGCCAGAAATGTTTTGGAAGGGTTCTTGTCATGGATTGCAGACTCTGCAGGGCAGTATTGGAGGTTCTCTCGTGCTATGCAGTCTGGGCTGGGTCGCTCAGCGTTGCTGCTCTAGCACTTGCCACTGCTCTTTGCCTCATCCTATAACAGAGAGAATAAAAAGGGAGGAGCTCTCCTCTTACTGTCCAAAAGCTACTCTGAGAAATAGTAAATAGTGTTTATAAATTATGCTACTTTATGGAATACATTGGAGCAGATATGGTCAGTTGCTTAAAATCATGCATTCTCCTTCTTTCTCCAGAAAGAATTTTATTAAAAGAATAAGGAAGAATAAAATATAATTATTCAGCAAGTGTTACTAACTGGAAGATAATGCAATGCAGTTGTATCTTTTCTATTTAAAAATGAGAACAGTTCTGCACTTCACATACTTTACAATGAGCTTGTTTTTCATAGCTGATTCTTTAAGACACTCCTTTATGGTCCTGCCTGGTATGGGCTTAGTTCAAATAGCTCCAGAACTCCCAGCAGAACCAGAAAAAAAAAGTGAAATTGAAAAGCTACATAAAATAAAATCCACAAGGTTATTTTTCAAACTATAGTATGCCTAAGCATTCATTATAGCTCTACTGGGGGGAAAAAATTAGGGAAAAACCACCTTTTAAACAGACAAGTAAAGCTCAATATTTCATTTCTTCTCATTGCTCATCTGAGAGTTTCAGTTCACCCCGTTTCTGTAGTCCATTTCCTAGCACAGTTCTAGGAGTATCTGTGCTGTGAGAGCGGAGGGGGAAGAGTAATGGAGGGAGGGGGTGACCTTCACCTCCCAGTGTCACCATAGGTGCTGTGTTGAATGACCTAGGCACCAGTGGCTCTCCAGCCACTGGGGACCCATGAGGACTCATTTGGCAGTGGGAAGTGATCTGCAGCTGATCCTTGAATCACTGTAAGTGGACAAACCCATACTCTTCACAGGTGACCATGTCAATATATGTGAGATAAGAGGTGACCATGTCAATATGTGAGATAAGGTGAAGGTTGGCTAAAAATATAAACTAACCTAGTTAAACATTCGTTCCTTATATGGTTTTTACAGTTTAACATTTACCCTGGTAGTTTTTATGATGACCTGTCTTTATATCCTGAGGAACTGAGTTTCTTTTTATTCTCCATTAATGCATTTATATCAAACAGGCAAATATATTTTCCTGCTTTTCTCTCACGTAATGTTCTCTTTTTTAACTTTGTCTTCCAGCATGCTGCAGTCCCCATGAAAGTCTCTTGTGACCATTGCATTGGACTGAAGTTCAGAGTTGGTTTCTTTTTACCAGAGGCTCCCCTTGGCCTCTCTTCATATGGTCACTTGCTACATTAAGTAAGTAAGAACTTCTTTTCTTGAGTCACTGTTTATCTGTTTCCTCACTTTCCAAAGCCTGGTAATAAAGCTGTATTAGGTGACTCGTCATTTGTAAGGAGCAACATCCCCTGCTCTGCAGTGACTGGAGACGGAATAAGCTCAGGATAAAGGAAAACAAAATACAAAACATCCCTATTATGGTGGCATGACCTTGAAGGGGATCCCCTCTATCACAAATTCTCTCAGCCCTTTGTGTGTATGTAGGCTTGCTAAGGACAGTAGAATTGGTGTGTTTTATTTTCTGATTTTTTCTCATAGTGCCCAAGGTGAGTAACAGGAATTTCATTCTCTTGTTGCTTACATCTGACATCCAGAATTCACGTCTTAGAGGCCAGTTTATCTCCAGAGAGCTAATATATAAAAGTGGTAAATTCTTATGGAGCAATTTCATTTCTTGTGGGCATACAGATTTGGATTTAGTTTTGCTTATTGCAAAGGAATTTCCCTTTTTTTTTTTTTTTTGGCATACTTTCTTCTTGCTCTTGGCCCTGCTAATGCACCTGGAAAGGACTGAAGTGGATTTTCTTCTGACTTTCCCAACACAAGAGAACCGTTAAATAAGATTGGGATTGTGGTGCGAATTTGAGGCCCCACTTACACCTCTGGGAGAACATTGAGGGCACAGAGAAAGGATGCAGCCTGTGAAAATTTCAGTGACAGAGGATGTGTATTACTCAGGATTAACACAGAAGGAGCTCTGGGTCAACTGGAGTCAGAAATACCCATCTCCTCCCTATGTGTTGCATAAATCACGAAGACATGGCAAACCTTCTGATGCTGTTTTTGCAGAATGCATATGCAAAGCTGAGGGGTTTTTTTGAAACAAGGTTTTGGTAGAGACATACTGGGACCCCACCTTGAAGTGAATAAAACTTTCAGGCAGGTGAAGGGAAGGACACTACTTAATGTTATGACCCTTTCCTCTGCAGCGTGCAATAATGTTTTGTTGTAGAAATTAGGGTCAGTTTTAGATGACTTTTAGCTATATTGTGAATTGCATTCATAAGAAAGAGGAGCACAGGGGGCATCACATTTCTCCTTTCTTGTGGTCACAGTTCCCTATAGGTTCAGAGTAAGAGGTGTGAAGGCAAGGACAGTGAGTATTCCTCTGTATACACTAAAACCCTTTTATTGTTAAGGTTTGATATCATCCATGTCAATGTAGTGCCATGGTTCCATTGGGAAAAGAAGAGCCTCTATTGTTCTGAATTCAGTCCTACAGGGAATGAAACAGTAAAGCAGCACTATCACCATAAAGCAGACCTTTGATCTTCAAAGTTTGGTGGTGTGCAGGGATCACTACAAAAAAGGAATTATTTGGCAAGGTTAGTGAGAAATTACATTAAATCTGTGTAAGCCTCTGGAGTTTTGGGTTTTTGAATAGCACAGACTTACTAGGATATTTTGTTAGTGTGTAATTGCCTCAGCAAGCAACTGGTTTATGCCACAGCATCAGAAATCAGGTATGCAAAATATCAGTGAACATGGATTTTGTTAGCAAGGAGAGTGTATATTCAGGCATCTTTAGGGGTCCCTTAAAAAAATATAAAATATTGTTTAAACTTCCATACAAAATCATGTTGAGTCACAGGTATTGGGTCTGAAAAATGGGATTTTTTCTTTCCAAGCTTACCTTCAAGCTCTCAAAATCTCTACAAGATAAGTGGAACTATTGTGTTTTTGACTGAGAAATTAATTTTTGAAACTTACACAAAAAGTTGATATTGGAAAACTGAAATGCTTGAAGCAGACTCCTGTGCCTGGAGGAAGTGCTGCCTTCTCAGGGCCCCAGACTATTCTCACAGTCAGCACCTTCCACCTGTCAGTGCTGGGCTCACGAGTTCAGATGGGCAGAGGGGAGGCTCAGGTGTGGTTTTGCTCGGCTGCCAGCCACAGCCCAGCAAAGCTGCTCCTCCCACGTCCTGTTCTAATCCACCCTGGACAGGCTGAAGAGTGGGGACAACAATTTGTGGAGAAAGTTCAGGCTGATCTCCTACCAAATTGGACCTTTAGTAACTGAAAGTAGAAATGAGGGAGGAGGGAAGGTGGGAGAGGACTCTGTGCATCCCTTCTCTGTTATTCTGGGATTTGCAGCTGCTCTGCCTCTTCCAGTGGGACTGCAGGCACTGTTTGTCCTCCGGTCAGGGGCGTGGCATGGGTTTGGCTGTGTATCAATAGCTGTGCTTCTAGCAGGACATGCTGAAGTTCTCACAGATGTTTCTTATGAAGGAAAAAGCAGTTCTTGGGTTATTTTCCTCGTCCTGCCCATCCCATTTTAAACTTGTCAAACCTATGTGTGAAGCATCGCAGCCTCATGGACATTTGTGGGCACAAGTTTTCTGAAGTAAACAGAAAGCACTTCTTTGAGAATTGCAATCCTAATCCATTTTTCTTCAGTATAACACCTGCTTAAGTAATGACTGTTTTCTCATCAATATTCTTCTATGGAGAATGGAAGTAGATAAATATATAATCTTTATTAACTGCAAATTTATTACAAGTTGCCCCTACAACTTGATTAGAAAAATATATTTTTTTAAAAAGTTTAAATTACATGGCATTCACCTTGTTGGAAAGAAGTGATAGCTACTGTTCCAGTTATTCTTGTCCATACAGGTATTGTACTGCCCTATCTGGTAGGACTGCGATAGACAGGATTTTCTTCACATTTCACATTTGTGTTCAGGTACATTTCACACAATTAACAACGACTGATACTTTGCTGCTTCAGAAACAAACCAAAAAGCTAAAATCTCAATTTCTCCACATCTATTTCAGGTGATTGAAATGACAAGGACAAAAATTGCCCTAATTCTGTGGATAGTGGTTGCATCAAATAATGAACAGAACACATGGTGTGACTCTTGGGGTGTCCTGCATAAGGCCAGGAGTTGTACTGGATGATCCTAATGGATCCCTTCTAATTCAGTATATTCTATGATTCTGTTATTCTATGATAATGTCACTTGTTAAATGCTAAGACAGAGCTAGGTGCTGGGAGTGTCCTGTATCTGCACTGTGTCTAGGGGGATATAATTTGTGTTTAATAAAGACTACTGGGGGGTATATGTATTCATATATTTCATGGTGATTTGCATAAAGGTGTTATTTGGTGTGGGGTTTTTTAATTAAGAAGACTATCTGTCACTGCTTTTTCTAATAGCATATTCCAGCAGGGAGCTCTTGCCTGCCAAGGGTGAAACAAATCTCCAGGAGCTAACCACAGTTTCAAACAACAGAGATGTTTCAACATGTTACAGAGTCCTGCATATTGGCTGGCTGCTTCTCAAGCTCAAGCTAAAGATTTATGATATATTTAAAACGGATGAAAATTGGAACCACCAGTTGTGAACTATTAATGGAAGACCAGTGGACTTCTGCAATCGGTAAGGTCGGTTGCTGTACACCGTTGGGAATGAAAAAATACATTCAATATAATTCAGATCAATGCGCTTCAGTATATTCTCTTAAAACATCCTAATTTCCAGGCAGCCTGCAAACTCTAACCATTTCCTGAAGCAATTAGCGAAGTATAATGCAAAAGCAAAGCAGAGATGAAAACAAAAATGAACTATCGACTGTAAAACACAGAGTAAACCTCATGTCACTTCTCGCTTAGTCATAGCTAAGTGCTGTTAATCATCGACTCTTTGGTGCATTGTCAGGTGAAGGGCTGAGATTTTAAGTGATTTATATGCCTGTTGTTCACTTTGCAATGCAAATGCCTGGAAGTGCAAGTGCTCTGCTGCCAAATGTCAGCTGGGAAGAGGTAACCTGCAGCTTTTTGTGCTCTGGGTGTACCTTGAGCTCCTCTTGAGTCATCCCCCCAGGAGGTATGACCTTTTTCTAATTTGGTCCTAAACAACTGGCTGTGTAAGTGCCAGCATGCTATCAGAATATCTTATCTTTCCGAATCCTGTAGCATAACTCTTTGTAGTGTAAATATTTACACATTTACATATGACCAAGCTCTGGGGTCATGCATCTGGTAGTATTGCTGCTGGCACTTACAGACCAAGGGCTGAGCATAAGCATTTTGTACAGCTAAAATCAAATGTGTTTGTTTTGGGAGAAATAGATCTAAAAGAAGAATAAAAAGTAGACGATGACTCTTATGTGGACAGAGGCTAAAACACAGTTTCAGTCCTTCCATTTTTCTTATGCAAGCACTAATTAAACTTGTTGGGCCAAATTATTAGCTTAATGCAATGCCTGGGTTGAAATGTAGGTGTTTTATATATGTTTATAAACTGCTACTCGTTAGGGATTAAGTTCAGACTTCATGCAAGTAAAAGGACCTTGGCCTTCATCCTGCCAGTAGGAAATCTCTGTAGCCCCTCAGCACAAGCCACACACTACAACCCTCTAGGGCCACATAAATGGCTTTAAAATAATCTTTCTTATTTTTCTTTTATTTATTTTTTTTGTCCACAAGAAGCTAAAGACTTGTGTGACATTAAAAAAAATAAAATAAAAATCTTTAGCTGTCTTTATAGTTTAGGTACACCTTTATGCCCTGAACTTGTCTAAAACTCAAGTCCTCTCTCTATACCTTTAATGTTGATTCAGTTATTTCTGAGTACCTAAGGACAAATTTTATGATTCACAATAATGCCAAGAAATACCTGTCTGTTTCTCACTACTTCTGTTCTAGCATTGTGCTCTCTTCAAGCTTAGAACACCTAGTGCTCACTTAGGTAAAGGAGGTAGCAGTTTATGAAACATTTTCAGAAGGGAAATCTGTACGTGCTTCAGTCATCTTGTTCAGTTTGTCACTTTACAGTATGTTGTCTTTCAAGAGAAGAATAATACAATTTAGTAGTTACTTTAATGGGGAAATGCGGAGCTGTTATTGGATGGAGATATGTATTTTCTGTTCTCTCAGAGTAGTGTTGACTTTTGTTACTATTCACTTTTTGTGTCTCATTAAGTTGTTTGTTAAAAGCATTAAACTCTGCGTGGAAGGGGTAGTTGACTAATTTTCTTTGTCTGAAAAGAGAAAAAATGGCCTCAGGCTGCATCAGGGAAAGTTCAAGTCGGACATCAGGAAGAATTTCTTTATTGAAAGAGTTGTCAAGCATTGGAATGGACTATGCAGAATGGTGGTGGAGTTACCATCCTTGGAAGTGTTCAAGAAATGGCTGGATGTAGCACTTAATGCTGTGGTTTAGTTGACATGTGGTGTTTGGTCAAAGGTTGGACTCTTGATCTTTTAGGTCTTTTCCAACCTTAATAATTCTATGATTCTAAGAAATTTGAGATCTGTTGCTACATAGAACTGTGATGGTCCCCAGGAGATGAGAAGTGCTCTAAATATCACCTTTTTAATGTTCAAGTAGTAAATATCTTATAATTTAATTGTGGGAAAGAAACATATTCACATCCTAACATGCAGTCTGAAAATCTCTGTGCTTTTATGAAGATTCTTGACAAATTTCAGTTTGCCTTTCTGGATTTTGGTTCTTTAAGCAACCAATATGTATAGACATGTAAGTCTCGTGTATTGAGAGTGTCAATCACTTGAACAGTGTAACTTCCTGGATGCCTCCTGAGCCCTCTATATCTTTTCAGATAGTTTTTCCCTTTCTCAAAGCTTTGTCAAACCTTTTTTATTAATCTGTAGTAGTTTTAATATGTTTTTAATGTTTTATAAGTCTATTTAATCAATCCATTATACAGCAGTATAAAAGTAATTTGAATGATATATTCTCCAGTAGTCATAGCTTGCCTCAACACTAACAGGATAAACAGATCCATAGATCTTTCTACATCATCACCTATTTATTCTTTTCTCGAACTTGACTTACATGGTAGACTTTATTTATTTCCCTATTTCTAAGCAGCATTGCCATGTACCTGTACTTGATTAACAAGTCTGTGTGACTGCAGAGCTCTTCAGTCATGCTTTGATTATGTTTATCTTCAAGCTTTTCACTTCACATTATCTTTGCATACAGACTGCAGGTGGATCTAGAGACCACTGAGGTAAATCTGAGGCTTTGCACTGACTTTAGTGAGCCTCATTTCTGTCTCCATGGGAACACCCAAACTTTTATATGAAAAAAATAAGCCAGAAATACATTTGTCTGCTATCTGTTAAGTAAATTCATAGTTAGCATTTATTATTTAAAGTCATGTCATCCTGATGTCTAGTGAATATGATGTCCAAACAACAGAACCTTTTATTAAGCTAACTCTTGCCATTTAGAATGGCTGACTCTCACCCTTCAGACAAGCTCCCTTAAACTTTTAAATTGGTTCTAATTCTCCACGAAACTTCCTGCACTGTAGAGATATATTTTATTCAAGTGTGTTTTCTTCACCATAGACTGCTGGGATTAAATGCAGTAACATTAACTCATCATTGCGCATTTCATAACCTGTCAAACTCATGTACCATTTGAAAGGAGACTTTCCCTCATTCATATATATATAAGTTCATATTTGTTCTGCAAGTCATTTCTCACTTCTGAAATTCATTCCCTGCTATGTGCAAAGGTTGTGTTAGGTTTCTGCCTGTGGTTTCATATTTACGGCTGCAGTGTTATTGCTAATCACAGACAGGAAGTATGAGATGGAAAAAGGAGTTAGGAATAGTTGGCAGTTCCCCGAGAAGCTATATTAAATCTTCAGGTATTAATCATTTCAATGAGGAGAAAGAATAGGAAGTGCTATAAGAAAAAGTTTAGCTAAAAGCAAATTCCAAGTCTAATAAGAGTGGATGTGGAGATTTCATCAAGTTACCAGGGATGAGTTGTAAAGAACTAATAAGAATGAGAGAAAAAAATCAGAAAATCCAAGACATGCAAAGATAAGTAAACTAAGAACTTGCAGTATAAAATACATACTATATGTATATTATTCATTCATTCATTCATATTATTCATTATATTCACAGAATATTCTGAGTATAACAGATGCACAAAAATCATCAAGTCCAACTCTTACATGATAGGCCCATACAAGGATCAGACCTATGACCTTGGTGTTCTTAATACCGTGCTCTAACCAACCGAGCTAATTTCAAAGTACAACAAGAGGAAAAAAACCATTCCACTTAGTGAAGAGGGAAGGTTGTGGACAGATGAACCTTAATATATGGAAGCATTTAAAGCCTTCTTAGCTCTGTTTCTCAGGTTATCACTTGATGAACTGCTATTTAGACAGGCAATAAGTAGATGAAAGCTGAAGTTAGACCAGTTGAAAAACAGATGGGAGAACACTCAAAGCAGTTTAACAGATTATCTGGATCAGAACACCTGTGCCAGGATATTGTAAGAACTCTCTGAATCTGTCACGAATTATTATTAATCTTTGTGTGTTTGTGGAGGGGAAGTGAAATTCTGAAGGAACAAAAGCTTGGTACTTACCTTTATCTTATTAGGAATAGAAGGTTTTTATTCTTTATTCTGAATACAAGAAAAGTAAGCCCTCCAAATATTAATTTGTGTTCTCTCTGGGTAGGACAAAATGAAATGGGCTTTCAGTGTAGTGAGGCAAGTTTGGATGAGATGGTAAAACCAAAAAATTCCCCTAAGCCTTTCTAATGTTAAAGGGGTACTTTTTTGTGGAAACAGGTTGTTTAGAGTGGTTTTGAGAGCACGGTTTTGGTGCATTGATAAGATTGAGTCAGACAAGCATCTGCCAGGATCAGTATAGGCATGATTGACCCTGTTTAAAGGTAAGAAATGGATTATATTGTCTCTCAAGAAACCTTTCAGGTTATATACCTGCTTTTTTATAATCTCATTATTAAAAGATATCTATTTTGTGTGTTCCTGTATCTTCTGTTATTTATCAATGTATAGAAATCCTTGCAGCTGGACGCAGTTGTGTTTTCACATCTGATATTTCCTATTTGAAAACTAGACCTTTTAAAAATGACCATTTTTTGGGTTTCCCCTCACTGAAATGTATGAAAACCTACCAAAACATTGTGGGAAGGCCTCCTCCAAATGACTAAAATTGAGTAACATTAGAAAAAAATCATGAAGATCTACGCAAAAATATAGAGGAAAAAATCTCATGGACATGTGTTACTAGGCAGAAGGGATTTATAAAACAATAAAAATCGGTAATGAAAAGAGATCAACAATAAAAACATATTTTCAAAAGATAAATAGCTAGCACTTCAACCTAGTGTGGTACCTCTGCCTGAGACATGGATAGTATGAATGCACAGTATGTCAGGAAGGATGAGACTGCAACATCCTGACCTGCTCTGCTCAACGGCTTTCCAAGGGTTCAATTTCTTAAAACGACAGATAGTCAGCCAAATATAACAGGTTGCACAACCATCTCTTCTCTTTCCCCTTCCTTAAGCCCTCTGTAAATCCTAAGTGCTTGTGTAACACCCACTCTGCCAAGGAAACAACCTTCACTCTATGTTCAATTAGAGAAATGGTATAAGGTCTCAAACTATAGGTGTGCAAGAAACCCAAACAGAGATTATGCAAATTATGAAGACCTAAGGCAGAGTTCTTAATCCAATCTGTATGCTGTCACCTGTATGAATCTACTTGCTGGGAGAAAGGGGCAGCAGGCAGCATCCTGGTGCAAGGGGACTGGAGTGTCATAGGATTTCCTGTGCTATTCAGCTGCCTAACAGGACACAGACCATGTGCTGGCCAGAAAGGGTCTTGTTTTCTCCTTTGTTGATCATTGCAGAATTGTACAAGGCCTCAAGCTTTCATCTTTTTTTCAATAATGCTTCAGTGCTTTCCAGGACAGCTATGGACTCCTGCATAATCTATTTATTAGACTGTTTATAATAGAATGCTGATTTTAGTTACTTTTTGTGGACCTAGAAATATGAATTTCCTGGGAGTCTGTACGCCGTAGGAGGAAAACCACTGCATTAACCATGCGGTGAAAATGACGACTGCAGAGGGCTATACAATTGCTGCAATTGATAGCAGTCCTTGGGTTGTGGGACACCCAGATGAGAAATTATTGTTCCATTGTGCTAACTAAAAAATTACCAAGTCTCCATGTAAAAGATGGATTCCATTCTGAAGGGTTTATAATCTATGCTTTAAGCCTGTGGAAAAACTCGACAAGTGGTTGGTGGACAGTGTAATGCAGATAATTTTCTTCAATTATCCTGACAATGGTGGTTACTGACTGACTTCTGCCCCCTCATCTTCTGCTTAATCATGGCCTATGGTTGCTCTTAACTAGGGGTCTCAAATTTTCCTATCCCTCAGGCCTTCTCTTTTCGTCAAAGGCATTTCAGAGCTTTTAGCTTCCTTTCTGGACCCTTCCATTTTTTTCTAAGTGTTCTTCATACCTCCCCACAGCATTTAGTACTGTTTTCCTCTGATATTTGATCCTTTCTAGTTTTGGTTTGCCAAAGTAAAGTATGTTGCATTTCAAACAGGAGTTACAGAAAATAATCATTACTAACCGCTCCTTGTGTACCCTCTCTTTTTGGTTTATAACAGGCTTGATTTAGGTGACTGCCTGTTACTTTTCTAAGTTTATTCTTGTTTCAGAGACTGGGATTTTTGTAACACCTGCTAAAGTAGGCTTTAAATCTGTTGGCATCTAGGTGTCTGTTATAGACCTTTCTTAAATAACACTAGAAGTAGAATAACTAGAAAAAAGAGAATAACTTTGTTTTTGAATACACAAAAATCAAACCATCCGAAAGCTTGCTGCAAAAGAACATTGGGTTTTCTTTGCGGGGGATGGGGGGGAGTAAAGGGAATATTCTAATTTTGCTTGATGTTGATTAGCAATTTAGAGAGTTTTCCCAAGTGTTATAAACTAGGGTTTTATGTTTGACTATACAAAAAGTTGATCAATAATTTTAGTTTCATTTACAACAGAAAAGTTCAAAGAATGGTGAGTTTGAATTGCAGTTGGAATTGCATTGATAAAAGTAGTAGCATCCTGAAACTTTTTTCAATGCTGCATTTAATTGACTTGGAGTGAGTCTTACACAAGCAACACTTAAAGGATGCGTGCTGTACAGTTCAGGCAATATTTTTTGGCTATGTAAAAGGTGTATGTATGTGAAACAATAGTCACTATTCCTGGATGGATTTAAAAGATGTGTAGATGTGGCACCTGGGGACATGGTTTGCCAGTGCTAGATTAACAGTTGGACTTGATGACCTTGAATTAGTTAAATGATCAAATGTTCTAAAATGATCTGAACATGATACTATGATACTATGATTCTGTATGTGAGGGCTATTTTTTCTCCTTTGGTTTAACTTCTATCTAAGCAACACCTAAGTAAAACAAAAAATTATGTCTTAGAGACTTCCTTATACATCTGGAAACACTGCTGCAATTGCATTGTTGTTATCATCCAGAAGTTTGAAACTTTCAGGACAGAAAAAAAATTTGTAAGGACCTTTGTACAAGTTTTGGTAGTGTCATTCTGCTTTTAATTAGAGGCTGAACCAATCTTCCCTCCCTCCCTCCCTCCCTCTTTCCTTCCTGTTAAATTAGTTAATTTACCAAATATTTCTCACTGCAAGAATATTGAATATAACACGGGGATGATCAAAGCAGCTAAAGTCTAGATACTGCATTTCCTTGCCAGCAATTTATAGCAAAGTGGATGTGTATGCAAATTAAACATATCTTAATTCCAGAGATCACTATCTCAGTCAATTACTTTAAAATAACTTATATCTTTGAAATATAAAATGTGATGAGGAAACCTTAATGTTGGATAAGGAAGGTGTCTGTAACTACCCAACCAAGGGCAAGACTGAAACATATGGCCACATTTTTCCAGCTTTCATTGACCTCCTGGGAGCTCTCAGTAAAAAAATCAATGACAAGATCTTTGATGTATAGGAGTAAGAACTATGTGCATGTGTGCCAAAGGTAATAAGACACGTGTTTTGTATTGCAGATGATTTGCTTTTTGGGTAAATATGTTCTAAAGAGCATGAAAACCAGTGTTTATCTTAAAAAAAAACAGTGACGTTTTAACTGCAAATGCATCAAAACCCAACTCCATACTTCTAAGCAGAAAAGCACAGAAACTGAAGCATCAAAGTCCATGATATAGTTAATTTTCACATTTCCTTTGCTCACTTATGCCAGTTTCATTGGACATCGGCCTCTGTAGAAGCCCTTGTATTCTTATATTGGCACTTCTGTCTTTGAAAGTTAGTGCAATCTCCATTACTCTCAAAAGACACTCTCTCCTAAAGAGTGCTCTCAGAACAGGCACTCAGCAGCCTTGACAAACAACTGTCAAGCTTTGATTTTGCAAAGTGGAACAATTTGTGGTCTTAGCCTTTCATTCAGAAAGTCCTGTTGCCTGAGTCCTTCTGTCCATAGTTGTTAAGCATATACATTTAACCCATGATTCCTCAAGTGGCAGATGGTGTGGTTAAAACCATGCTGAGCACTACCTACTTTCAGAGATCCCATAAATGCTTGCAGTCTTACAGTAACTATTTAACCCTCTCCTTGAGGGATAGAGAAGTTTTGCAATTAGCACCATTGGCTGAGAAGGGGAACTAGACTATTCCCAGCAAAACAAACCTTTTGACACAGTGGACAGGAAGAATTCAATATAAGCAGGATGATTTTGCTGTGGGAACAGCTGTGTTTGTGTGAGAGTAAGCCTCTTTGCATGGACCTATACACCAAGTACTTAGACTGCTGATATAATGTAGATGCATCATGAGTCTAAAAGTGTCTTTTTTAAAAATTATTTTTTAGTCCCTCGTTTATATGTCCTTTAAATTTGGCCCTGTCCTCTCCCTTTCTTTGTTATTGTAACTACAGTTGGTTTATCATCTTTCATTTCTTCTGGACATTAAGAGTCTTGATTTTGTGCATGCCTTGGTATGCTCCTTTTCTTGTTCAGGGTTTATTGGGAGGCAAACTGGTGGCTGATACATGCATTTTTGTTGTTCTCCACATAGGAGACCCTGATACGACACTGCTACTCTGGTTTTACTGAAAACAAAACAAAAGAATGTTGTCAAGATATATTCCAGTTATATCTCTACAACTGAGTACAATAACTTCCTCAACATTTCTGTTTACTGGCAAAATGCTGTGAATAGGAAGCATTTCCTTCCATCATTTCTTCATCTTATCTTTTAACTTCCTGGATTTTATTTGCAAACAATTTGATAAGAACATTCTCTCAAAACCTGGGCTATTGTTACACTGATGCTTTTAAAAATCACCAGGTTCTGATGAAAAAGAGAGAAATTTAAAAGCAGAGCCTGGTGTCCAAAGTGGGTCTTTTCACTGATATGTCATCAGCTGCTGATTCAACAATGGACTAAGAAGCTCCCAGGAAAGTTTTTTTTAATAGGGAAAATTCTATCCTAATAGCAAGCACTTCTGAATGGTAAAAAGACAGTGCCTGGTGAATTACACATGGCATATCTGCCTCCAAGAGCCTATGAACAAAATTATTCCTCTATAGCATTAAGCAAACCAGTAAAAAGAACAGTTTCAGTTTGCTGGGGTATATATATGCATCCTTCTGCTGTATCTATACCTTTGCTGTTTATCTTCGATGTTTTCGCCTCATCCCATTGTTTCAGTGAATTTATGCATACACTCGCTTGTTGTCATAATGGCTTTGTCTTGCCTACTCTGTTTTGTTCTCACATCTTGTATGTCTGAAACGAGTTAAATATAAAAGGAAAGGGAAAAACCTCTGTGGTAGATTTTCCTTCACGTTATTTCAGAAGAGAGTACTTCATTGCTATGTTAATGGAGAGCACGTGGCATAGGGTAATTGTTACAAAATATTCCTTGCAAATATTTATCATCTTTTATTGTCGAACACTCAATATTCTGCTCACAGTAAGGATGTAATTCACTCTGGGCGATAAGACACCAAGCTGCATGCTACACTAATTGCACAAACATCTGCAGTGTTTAGCCATGGTGGTGCATGAATAGAGTCCACTGTCCGTGAACCACCGTGCTGTGGTGTGGGTGCTGGCAGTAACATGTACTCAGCTGAGGAAGGTCAACTGTGAAATGAATTTATAAGAGAGATTGACAGGTCCCAAAAACACTGGTTTCATTCCAATAGGACTGATTTGCTTTGACTGTGTGTATGGCATATGTTTATAAAATGTATAACATGTGTACTAAGGATATAGATATAATAATGCTCTACAGAATGAAAAAATTTCCATATTCTGTCCAGAAACAACAATCTTGTATGATACATGAGGCCAGACTAGATGGTCATAGTCATTCCACATGGCCTTAATGTTTATGAGTAGAAGCAGAATGGTCCGCAAACCTTGTAACAACTAAAGTAGGCAGACCTGGTTTTCCATTCAAACAGATGAAGCTATTGAAAAAAAATATTATAAAAAGACCTCTTGAATCTGCTTTTTAAAATGAAAGGATAATAACAATTCTGAACTACCTACGGGTGTTTTGTGGCTTGTTTAGTGCTTTCACTGCACATTCAAGTTTCTCCTGTAAAAGGCACTGCTATATGCAAGTGCTGAGCATTGCTATTATTAATGAAGAACCATAACGGTTCTAAATTTAGAGTTATAGTTCAATATAGAGTTTAAACTTTTTACCTGGGTTACAGCCATGAGAGTCTGCAAGTAAGCAGCCCCTGTCAATTACTGACAATGATATACATAAGATAGTGCCTGCTTGTGTCTCATTATTTTGATTTGGCAGCACCATAGCAGAAACATTCAGAATGTCAAAACCTCAAGAGAAGATGAGTGTGCTGATAACATGAGCATAAAGCTGTCAATGGCAGAAAAGCTTGAGTATGTCTCCAAGCAGGGCTTTTGTGAAACCACAAGCTGAACGTGCCCTTTAAAAACTGTAACACATGTTGTAGTCTGAATGTTCCACATACATGTTGTAGCAAAAACACTCCACCATTTTTTTAGCATAAAAATGCTACCCCCCCTTTTATTTTTAGAACATATATATATAGTTATATATAGCTTTAGTATGTTATATATTTAGAATAGCCATAATTTGAAAAATGTAAAGGTTAGCTTACTTATGTCAGCATTTAAGGCTATCTAGAAATGTGGGGGCAGCATTAAGAATTTCTGTTAGTTTGTAATGGGCTATTAAGTATTTATTAGACTACGCATGTTTATTGCTTCTTTGGTCTTAATGCAGCGTACAGAGTCCCTGATACTGGTTTGGAGTATGTAATTTCCTTCGGGTGTGGAGAGGTGAGAAGATCTTTAAGAAATATGGGCAGCTGGCAGGCAGTGATAGCACACTATTCAGGATGGAATAAAAGCAGCAGGAAGGGGACACAGGCCCCATGGCTACCACCATCGTGTCCAGTGTGGTGGCCTCACTGCTTTCCTTGGTGAGGAGAAGGTTGTGTTCAGGGAAAGCCTGCCTGGTGGATGTAATTCTGTACAGCAATTCCTGCCCTGCAAGAATCACAGAACCTCCCATTTAGCACAAGCTGAGAGATATCACAAAGTCTGTCCGAGATATATTGACTGCAGATTTACTCTAGAGTAGCTCATATGGATTTGGAAGGCTAATCAGAGAAATCTTGAAAATGTGGTCAGTGCTGACAGCTTGTCACCAGTGCTTTTCTTCCAAGTACTTTCAAGTCAATCTTCTACTTAAGGTGGGACTAAAATGACCCTCTTCTGTGTTTATGAGAAAAATTTTATTTGATGGAGGTTAATGTACACCAGATGTCAAACATACTGCAAGGACAGCTTCTCCTGGAAAAACAGTTAATGAATCCATGTGTAGTGGTTAAATACTTTTTGTGTTGCATCAGACTCTTGTATAAAGAAGAGATACCTGCTCTTCCATACTCTTATTGATTAGAGGAAAAGAAAAAAAGCATTTGAATAACACAGATACCCTTCCTTAGTAAAGGTTAGACATGCTGTTAACTCACTCATATACTCAGAAATAAGTATATTTATCTGACAATCAGTATTTTTCTCTATAAAAGAAACATTTTTGCTTTTATTTTTGGAATTCACACTTTGACTTATTCAATAAAATATAAATGGGCCCTAGTGCAACACAAACTCACATCAAGAACAAAATGCTGTCACAAAAGTGATTTGCCACACAGGAGCCTGTTGTTATCATTTCTTTACTCTGTAGGCTCATATTGCTGATAAAAATGTGAGTCAAACCCAACTCTTTGCAATCAGAAACTAGATGGTTGAATTATTTAACATATGAGAGACTGAAGTGATATGAACATAAAAGGCCAGCAAGTTTCTAGTCTCCAGAGACATTTGTAAATCCTGTATCCCTGAAAGTGATATACTGTTTATCTGGATCAGGCTGCCAAATGAAATACATATTTATATATCTTCCATTCCAGGTTACGTATCATGTCAAAAATGTCATCAGGAAGTATGAACAAAAACATAGCCATAGTACCCATTAGCTTTGCGGTTACCTTAAGTTCTTCTCTCAAGGAAGTTCATTTTCCATATCTACTAACTGGTAACTGGCAAGTCGTTTCTCCCTGCCCTTATCTCCACCCTTGAACCTTTGTATTTTCTCTGCCCTGTCCAGCTGAGTAGGGGAGTAATAGAGCAGCTTGTGTAGGCACTCAGCATCCAGCCAGGGTCAAGCCACCACAATAATACAGTAAAATAAATATCTATAAAAGAGATGGAAAATTGCTCTTTTTTTGGTGTGAGGTCACATTGGGATAGAACACAAAAGACAGTCTGGCCAAGAGTTGGAGTGCCCTACTCCTTAATGAAACTAAACATGATTTTGTGCAGGTCTTGGCAGCCTTGTCTGTCTCTCTTCTCAGGCTACAATTCAATCACTCTCCAACCTGCTTTTTCTGTTAGGATGAAGATGGTAAACACCTCTGAAATGGCTATAAACTGTCTGCTGTCTATGCAGAGCAAATAACCCATGGCAGTGTGATGGCCCCCCGGAGGGTCTGCCCCAGCAGACCCCAAGCCATCAGGAGTGCCTTTGCATGCAACAGCAGCAAGATTGCCTTCCTCTTCCCTCTCACACCTTTGTTACCCACAAGCATGGATGACATCCTAAGGGTCACTCGCCTGCAAAATCACCTAGAAACAGGAAATGCCAAAAAGGAAGCAGGGAGAATTTTAAATTAGGGAAAAGACAAATTCTTAGGTAAGGAAGTGCTACTGCCCTGGAGGGACAGTCTTTTCTGTTCTGCCACAAAACTCCTGACCATTGCTGTTCACCAACATTCTCTCACATGGTGATTGTCTAGAAAGGTCACATCTTTCAATACCTGACTGAATACACTTAAGTCCAATCATCAAAGCTGCTGAGCACACAACAATCGCCACTGAAGGTATTAAACGCCACACTTAAGAAAAGCATATGGACTCTGGGAAACATATAAGGGTATAAATAAGGGATTTATTCAACTAAGTGTTGATGTTTGCACCTTGGCTTCTTCTGAAGCTGAGAAGCAGGCACTTGTAGAATGTTATCTTATTGTAAAACAGGTGTTTCAAGCTTCCTAAAACTATATCTATTCTCCTCACTGCCTTATACAGAAGGTAGGTGGCCAGCTCAGGAATGAATACCTACAGTGAGGGCAATGAAACCAGCCCCCTGATATTTGTTGTAAAAACATGCAACATGCAAGGCCTGGGGTCTCACATGGAACAATGACACCAAAATGTGTTAATTTGTTTGAGTACTGTTTATTTTATTTGCTAAACAAGGAAGGAAAGCTTATAAAAACATGCTGTGGTGTGAACCTGTAGTTGTTAACTGTGTCATAGTAAATTTGCACAAAGTGATGGTGTCTGTAAGACCTTAATTCTACTATTTGTTAACATTTAAATCCTTGAGTTTTCAACCTGACTGATTTATCAGAAGAAATACCTGTGTAGTCTTGGGGTTTCAGAAGCCAGACTGAAATAGCAGAAATTTTCTCATGAGAAATTGTCTATTGACAGAACCAAAGTCTTCTATCACATGGATCTTTGTCAGTTCAGCAGCAGGATAACTGATAGCAGTACCAGATTGTCATCACCTGTTTACCAGCAGTAAAGGAGAAGGAAAAGTGCCCTTTCCAAGGTGCTTTTTTTTATCCATGGCTGATACCAGCTCTGGGAAATGGAAATTATGGTCTGTATGGTTAACAGGAAGCTCCTTTGGTGGTTAGAGGTCCTTCTTGACTATATATATTGTGATCTTTTCCTCAGTAGTCAGTCTTTTTTAGCTAATCTCAGGCTTACCAGCTTCTCCTGGCTCTTTAGGTTCTTGTCCTAACCTAGTCCTTCCATTGTGTCTTCATTGCATCTGGCATCAGGTGGCAGTATTCTCCTTGCTACCTGGGAGCCAGAGCTGGGAGTATTAGAGACTGCTGAAGACCATGCCTTGAGTTCTTGTTCTTATGAAAAGAAACTTATTAAGGTTTTATACAAAAAACATGACACTCTGCTAGCTTTCCACATAATTCAGCCTGTAATGCTACCATGGAAGCAGTCTTTGTCCATTTCCATTGAGATGTCTCTGCCTGTGTGATTTCTGTAAGGATGGGACATCAGGCATAGCATCCAAAATACAATGTATTTGGGGACTCATATCTTAAATTTGTTTAAAAATCAAGCTGTTCAAGTCAGGTAAGGAACAGAGCCAGTCTGCTGTGCTACTAACTTTCCTCTGCATCCTAATCTGCTGTAGCAGCGTGGGAAGAAAGCCAATGCAGCAAAGGAAAGCATTCACAGCCCTGTTTTATAATAAGGCACAGAAAATCTTCGATTGTGCTAGACCACCCCAAAGGAGTAATTCCTGAAAGCTTTGTTTTAAATGTTTCTTTTACTGTGCTGCAAAAAGCAGCTGCCAAACCATTTGCACGCTTGGTGTTGAACACTGAACTTAAGCTGGGAAGGGGCAGATCATTTAATAGTGACACCACATAATTCATTAAGTCAAAAAAAAGAAAGTAAGGAAAACAGATTGCTGTAGAGAGCAAAAAAATATATCACTGTAATGGTACATAATGAATCCAATTTATAAACCACTTTTAATTAAAAGTTTTTAACTTGAGTTATTTCATTTGATTGCAAAACTTGAGTGTGTTATAGTAAGCTAAACTTCTGAGTTGATCTTTAGACTCCTTTTAAGAGAAAATAACCATTATATTTACAGCTCTCTCTTTATCATTAAGAAATTATTTCTTTATAATTTGCCAAAGTGGGGCAAGCACAACATTTGGGATCTGTACTTTTGTTCACCAGTGTTTCCTCCGAATTAATTTCCAGCTGCCTAGGCCTTTTAACAGTGATAATTATTCTTCTTTATAGGACTGACAAATAATACTAATACTTAAGTACTGTTTTTTATATCAGACTTCAATAACTGTCTTCTACATTGGGAACATGGATTCTTATTGTCCTGCTCTTCAAACATATGCTATAAATTATCATATGTTGAAAGACACACATAGTAAAGGAGTATCTGTTGCAATTAGGTGCGTCATGTACTTAGACGATTGTTTGCTTTGAGCATATAAGTGAAGAAGGTTGTTTCAGTTCTGTCACACAAAACCTCTGGTTTGCATAAGACCCAAGCAAAACTGCATTTCCAACTTTTAGAAACATTGAGCAATTTGAGAGCAAGTTGGGTATGGATGGTAAAGGTAAGTGTTTTCTACCTTATGGTTTTCCTGTGACCAACAGGTGTCCACCTGAGAGGAAGCCATGGACAGCTCTGGGAGTGATCCATCCCTTCTCCTTAATTTTAAGGTTCAGTATCAATGATGGAGGAAAGTCTGAAACTTGGAATAGTGGTTGGATGTTCAGTCAAGAAATTGACATGATATGGCTTTGATATATTAAGCTTTAATGAAAGGGACACATAATATTGTACTTCAGCAGAGCTTGACCTACTTAGCTGTCTTTTTTTCAGATACGTATGTTGTGTAGCCGCCCCCTCTGGTTCTGGCTGACTAGTAAAACAGACTTGTTCAGTTAATTTATGGGTAAAGATGGTATACCTTGTATTTAGTATGCATAGGAAGTGGTAGGTGCGACACAAAATTTGTGACTTAGTAGTATTCCCTCCTCCTGATTCCAACATTTAGATATTGAATTATTCACTGAACAGGTTAACTTTTGGAGTGGGATCTGTGAGATTTAGCTTTGAACACTTCTGTCTCCAGTGTGCCAGGTTTAATGGAACATAACCTCTTGGCCTATAGCAGCTCAGCAGGGACATTTGCCCAGATGACTCTTCAAAAGCTGAAGAGGGATCGATTCTGTCCTCAGAGTGATATTCTGTACTTCCACAGAAGCCAAATTCACCTGTGACACCTTTCTTTATTTTAGTGAGCCAGCAGAAGTTATCTTTAAAAAACCTCTAAAAATTACAAATAGATTAAACCATTATTAAAATAACAGTCTTGTTTCTGTGTCAGGAAAAGAATAAAACAGTGCTAGACATTGCTAGTACCTGCAAATAGTTCTTCTATTGATGTATATTAGAAGTTGTATTTGGTCACAAGAAAGTGAAGGGAACTATACAAACCAGAAAAAGAACAAGGCTCCTGAGAACCTTTCACTGCTGTTCGGGAGTGAGAAAATTAATTGTCTAACCTCCAAAATAGAAGCCCTCAGTGCAGATCCTGAGAGTTCACTGTTTAGCTTTCATGAAACGCTGAAGTTTGCAGCTTCTTTGTGAGATATTAAAGTCAGGTTTTAGTTTTAATTAAAAATGAAAAGGTTTATTTCCCCTCTGTTTTAGGACCTTAGTCTTTCTCTCAGACATAAGCAGGTTTCAATTTGCCAGTTGGCCCTCCTGATTACGAGTGGTTCTTCTTGAGTAATCTCACAGCTTGAAGAACTGGCATACATATAACATAATTTCATTTGGCATTGCAAGGCATTGGCATTGCATTTCTCCATGTAGTTTTTGAGAGTCAAGGGGCATTTTATGCTCAGTGATTTCCCTCCTGCATCATCATTTTGCACTGTCAAGTGTGCCAGGAAAGAGCTAGAGAGCTGTCTTGGTCCTTTTATAGTGCTGATAATCAACATGCTGCCCTTTGCGAGGCTGCCATGTTCAAGTACAGGATCCAACACCTTCTGAAGGAAACTGCCAGCTCTCATCTTTGAATTGCTTTTTCTCTGCTCCAGACAAATGTTGACGTTGCCTTTCTGACTTTTTTAAGGAGTCTACAGTCTCAGCTGCAAGTGCTGTGACGAGCAAGCAAGCAAAGCATGGATGTACTCAGATTTTCTCACTGCAAAGACTCTTATACACATTTTGAAACCTCTCTAGGGCCATTCTACTTAAGTTTCAGAGTGCTTTGGTTTTCAGGTGAGAACATTTGATGTGGGGACAGCTTTTGGACTGATTTCACCCTAGTCCTTATGTGTCAGAGATGAGTGTCTTGGTGTTTTTAGATCTTATCCTGCTTCCTACCATGATGCCCTCTATTGATTCAAGGCAGGTACATATCCTGGTACCAAAAGACTATTATAGGAATTGAAAATATTAACATCAGTGCATGGACAGCAAGCTTTTGCTGACTTTCCCACATAGAGATTGTCTTTTTCTCATCTGCTATTTTATTTCTTAAATCTCTGGAGTTACGGGCTGCCAGAAGGTGGTGCTGATGTACTCCTCTTGTTCCAGGAGCGCTGTGATGCCTCTGAGCACACTGGAGTGATAGGCAGTTTGATTTTGGCAGACATGCACAAGCCAACAACTTTCGGTTACATTTTTAAGTCATTTAAATTTCATGTCACTTAAGCCACCTGCGAATATTGTGCTGTTATATTAACTGTGTTGTGAGGCACAGCTGGACTTTTGTCTGTCTTCTTCTTCTAAAGTACATTGCATCACCTTCCAGGTACCGGGTTCCTCATCTGCAGGGTGGCAGTCTTGATACCTAGAAACTTTCTAAGAGTAGCTTTAAAGATTCAGCATCTAACAAGTATGAACTGCAAATGCAAGTTCCTTATTTTGTAAATGCAAGTGGTTTGAGAGAGGGTTCAGAATGATTTACCTAAGACTGAATGGCAGTGCCTGGGAAAGATGGTGGTTTTCTTTGTACCTCCCTGTGTTGTTGTGCTTTCACTGGAGCTGGAAGCTCTGTGGTGCCTATTTCACTTGGTGAAGGAGACATAAATCTATATAATCAGGGTTGGCATGATCTTTTACTCACCTATAATCATCCAAACAAACTCCTGTTAAATTCACCTGTCAGACTTAAAGCCCATTTTCTCTACGACCATCTCACAGCTCCTTGACCCTGGCTGAGCTGCTGCTCCAGGCCCAGCTAGTCTGTCACAGCTCCTTATTTGGCTGCTGTGACTTCAGACAATATCTCCGTCTCCTTGGACTTCTACATGATGATCAACCTTTTGAAGGTCTTTTAATTTGTGTTCTGTGCACTCAGCATGGCTCACAGCACCAGGCTCCTACTTCTGCAGCTCCTGCCACCTCCTGCTTACCCTACTAGCCTCAGCATCTTTCCTGCTACTCAGTTGTTGCTCTCCTCTTTTCTGTCCTTTTTTTCTTTGATAATTAATATAAATGTACAAAAATCCCCAGCTACTTATAAAGCTTATTCTACAGAAATCTGGCCAGTAGCCTACAGTAAGAGTCTGGTAGCTTTTTGAGTTCTCTTTAGATGGTCTTTGAGTAGACCCAGCTTGCATTTCTTGGTGTACAGTTAACTCAGTGTTTCTCCCCGTGGCTTTCCTTCTGTTTGTTTATTGCCTGACATACAACAATTTTTTATCTAAGTTTTCTTTTGTAGCTTTTCCTATAGGCAGAACTCATTGTCTGGCTGAAGGTCTGCTTCACAGTCCTGCTCTGAGGCTTGTTGTCTGTCTTCAAAATGGCATATTCTGTAACAAATGTAACATATAAGCAAGCTAGAAATGCAATGATCTTTATTCCTGCCTGTGAATGCTAGATAGGCAAAGACATATTCAAGAAACTAGTGTCATAAAACTCTTGTGAGGACGAAAGCTGAACTCCTACTGTTAAGCCACTAGTATAAAAGACTCGACCTCATAAGGACAGATAAATCTGCGTGTCATATAAATTCCCTCTCTGGACACTAATGTTCAGATTCACTGCTTCCAAGTACTTCAGAATTTCACATATGTATTTTTTTCTTTCACATAAAGGTCTGTCTCAGCATGGCATCATGGCATTTACTCCTTCCCTCTGTTGCAAGTCTGTACTAGAGTGACCTGTAAATTCAGCCTTTCCAATAAGTTTAACTCACAGAAGAATCCATACCCTTCAAGAAAGTTTATGGCTTTTTCTGTGGTTTAGTTCTCTTTCAAATGGCCTCATTTAAAATACCAGACTATAAGGCAGTCCTGAGAAGTGAAACTCATAACGTTTCCTCTTTCTGCACAGAGAGGAAGAATCTGATGTTCTGATTGTTTTCCTACAGGAATCTATGAAGTGATAAATACAACAAGGGAAACAGCAATGCCCTGGCTGTACAATAATCTGTTTCAGTAAAGTCTTCTCTATAAGAAGGGTTAAATAACTGTGACAAGGATCAAGTAAAATGTGAGCCTATGGTTGCTAAATAGGAGAGGGGCAAAATCACTATGACTGATATTCTGCTGAAGTCTAGAAGAATTCACAATATCCTCTGGGCTTCTATCACAAGGCAAGAAATGCCTTTGAGGGTTTGCGGGTTTTTTTAGGTACTATTACCTACCTTAATCTGGTTGTTACTCCCCTGCCCCTCCTCCAGCCCCCTTTCTCCCACAGCATTAGAACTTTTTTTGTAACATTGTTTTTGATCAGATTTGATCAAGTAAGTCTAAATAGCTTCATGCCTTTTGTGTCTGAGTCATTGCTGAGGTCAAATACCTTCACTTATTTCAGGAAATATTTGAAATAAAACACACTTACTTTCTCTTGGCACAGATCATCACCAGATCATGTTTTCCAGTCATCTTGTCAGGTTATCTGGGACCCTACCATGTAAGATTGCTACAAGTTACTCTCTTGTATCTCAGCATCACCCTAAAAAGAGGTGTTTCCAAGCAGCTTTTTCACTAAGAAATGTCAAAGCTTTCTGTCCTTGCCTTCTTGCTGGATTATGTTGTGACAGTTCTATTTCAAAAATATACCTCAAATTACTTATGGCCAAGTGTTATCTTTGAGTATGACAGGAGCATGAAACAAGATCTCTGTGGAACTAGTAATTTATACTGTGGCTTACTTGCTGCTGAGAGACTAGAATGATTCAGTCTAATTTACATTAAGAGAATATTTAGTTTCAATATTAGGAAAAGCTTTCTCTCTAGGGTGAATGCAGCATGCATAGTTATAGAACATCTTGGGTTAAGCTCATGCAAGCAAATTGGGGGTGTGAGGGCCTGGAAACAGGGCACTGTGTGTGGTACAAGGAGCAATAGGGTACATGAGAAGTTTTCAGCCTGGTGTCTGGATCTGGCTTGCCCAAAAGCTCATTCATTAAGGTGCTAGGGTGACTTATTCTGATTCAGCAGTGTTCTGCTCTGGGCCAAAGTCTTCCTCAACTTCCCCTTACCCCATGGGTACAGGGCCAGTGTAGGGACAGACAGAACATGCAGCTCATCCTGTGCTCTGATAAACTGGGCTTTCTGCACCTGCAGTCTCAGTTCCTAGGCACCAAAACATGTGCAGCAAGTTGCCAAACTCCCCTGTCCTCAGAGGAGGGAGTTAAGTGTCTAACTGAGAGCTATCCTACGTGACCCCTTGAGAACCTTCTAGTTCTACATTTCAATGGTCCATTGTACATTGTCCATTATACAATAAGCCAGAAAAAATTAAAACTCCAGAAATATATCACCTATGACCCTCAAAATGGTAGTTTTGCAGAACTGCTTTCCAGTGTTTTTCATTCAAGGCATATTGTGCTGTTCATTACAGTATGTCAGAGTGACAGTAGCATTATTCTCTTATTTACAGTTCTTCCTTTCTCTTCAGCAGTGAAAATGAAAAGGAAATCAATGCCATTAAAGAGAATAATGACAAACTCACCTCCTGCAAGGTCTGTGCCCATATATTTTTTTTTCTGAATTCTCAGCTCTGAATGTACTTGTAGAAATGTGATGGAAGAATGGAGTAAAACTCCAGGAAAGCACCACTGTAAAAGAGAGAAATACTGTGGTAAGAAAACTGCAGATACAAAAGGCTGAAAGCAATCCCATGTCCTGCATCCCTCTCTGCTCCCTGGCCTTTACAAAAATCTGCTATGTGATTAGAAATGCCAGGGAGGAAGATCAAGAAAGATCAAATTAAGTGACACGGGAGACAAGGGGAGCTAGTACAATTCAGTACCAATCAAACAACACTCAAACTTCAGTAACATCATTGTGTCTTTCAGTCAATCTGTGCATCACACTGTGAAGCCTCGGATCAAAGAGCTGTTAAAAACCCACCAAGGAAGTTCTCCATCAAGCAGGAGCCTGTGGTCACTCACAATTTGTTAAGTAAGAGCAGCACCTAACACTGAACCGTGCCAGTAGGGCAGTGTTTCATTGCCCTTTCTGTGCAATTCTGAAGTAAAACCCTTTCATGAATTTCCAGATTGTGAGCAGAGTTTTCAAGCACAACATCTGGAAACCACTTTGGCTTTCAGAAGCGAGAAGGCTACAGCATGACTCTATATTCTCTGCAAGAGCCCAGTTTCCCTGTGCTGCGTTGCTCAATGAATAATATTGACTGCTCAGTTCTTTCTGAGTGTGAATTTTACTGAGGAGCAAAGAAACAGGGATACAGGGCAGTGTACTTACCCAGTATGATGCCTTTGCTCTAATGAGTGGGGCAGTGATACAACATTTAGAGTTGCTGACTGCAAAGGATGAAACAAATCTCATTTACATACTACACTCAGGGAGAGTTTCATTAGTGAGGTTCACCCTCTTTGTACTGTACCAGTCACTACCTCTGAAGCAACCCTGCTGGGCTGATGGGAAGCAATTTAGATGAGCTCAAAAGCAGCTCACTAAGATGAAAATTTTCAGTGGATAATTACCAGGCCAATATTTCATAGGTCTGACTGCTTGTTAATTAACATACCTTGGATAGATCTGCCTGTAGCCAGTGTGGAGCCCCTTAAGGAGTAAGGTATCAAATTATGCAGCAAATACTCTTCAGCCAAAGGAAGGCTACCTATGTGCCATATGGCTTGGAGGTGCCATATTTTGGCTAAATGAAAGGAAAGTTAAGCAAAACTGAAATAAAGAAAGGTGCAGCAGGCAGCTGTGAGTTTGACCTGGTAGCTGAAAGCTGATCAGCTGAGAACAACATCAGAACAGACAGCATCTGGTATGGGCTACAGTCTGGGGTTAAACATGGCAAAGAGCACCTACAGCAAAAGATGGTGCAGGGGCAGGACCAGAAAGTGACAGATTTTTGTCATGAGTCATAATCATTACAGTAACAAAGTTGCACAGCAGGGTCCTGACCAGCTGCATGTGCTTATGGAGTTAGGACATCTGTGGTTCCCGAAGGAAAGAAGAGCATATAAAGAGCTCTTCTATGCAAAGTGGGTGTGTGAGGGAAAAAAAAACTGTTTAGTTAGTCTCTTTGGCTGAGAAGAAAAATTGCTATTGGCCTCCTTAAAAGCACAGAGTCTGCAATTCTTAGTGCAATGATTTCATTACAGCACGTTCAGGTACCTGGTGGTGATGCTCCTGACGTACAGAGGTTGCACACCTTGCAAGGGAATTTGTTGAGACTTTCCAAGTAAGCACTGCATCCTGTATCCTCAGCACATTTCATACATCATGGCTGATTTCCCCTGGGACAAAATATTTCTGTTTCAACTGCATTACCCAAGAAATACACCTGTTCCTTTGTGTAATCAGCACCATCTCTACAAAACGGTAAATAGCTATACATTTACCTGACATGGCAGATGTTAAACATATTTGTAAGTAACAGTAGAGAATCAGCTTTGAAAAATCCTCCATAAATGTTATAAAGGAATAAAATGACTAACAAACAGAGCTTTATGCAGTTTTCTCCATTCATCTGCACTTGTCCTGATTGTTAGTAGCAGGGTCCTAGATAATCTGTGCACATGTAGGAGTGCATATGTATTTATATGCTTTTAAAACCATTTATCCTAAACTCCTGTGCAACTACTCTGTGTTGGGCATGTATAAACACATGCATTAGAGAAATACATTCACAAATATAGGTGCAGATTATTTGCTCTGTGTATGACTATGTGGTATGTAAGGTTGCAAAGAAGGAGAGAAAGTAGATTCACTTCCACCATGCTGTTGTTTTTGAAACATTTCCAGTGCTTCCTTCAAAACATTGCCAGTTTTTCAATTTGATGGAAGACTTTGCTAAAGAGCCACCAGCATCTTGATGGTGTCTTGTCTCTAGGGGAGGGAATGTCTCCCGGCTCACAGGATCTGATCTCAGCAGTCTCTGGCAGCTGGAGGAAAAAATACAACCTTGCCTTCTGCATAACCTTGCCATCTTGTCTTGCATGTAAGTATGAGATCATGCCATAGTCTTATTTGTTGCCCCCTCCCCACCTCAAACGTTCTTCATGTGTGCAGTGGAGAGATATGCTGAAGGGCCTTAGCTGTAATTTCCCTGGAAACAAGCTGTTATGTTCTCCTTTCGTATAATAACATTCATGTTACAGCAATTGTGTATATATATATATGTACACACACACACACACACACACACAGAGTCTGCAATTTTATATGTAAATCATATATACATATGTGATCTTTTAGATATATGCACACGGACTCACATTTGTGTGCATAATGGAATGATTTTCTAAAGACTGCACACATATAATTTTAAAATCAAAAACTGGAAATGTTTTGCATTTAAATAATGCAGAAATTGTATCTGTTCTATAGTATCTAATGTTGATATGGATGATTCCATAGGATTTTGGAGATAAGTGTGTTGCTTACATTATATAAGGCATGATTGCATTAATATATGTATGTATAACATAATTCTGTAATGCAGGCATATATATACTTTTAGGCTAACCTCATCAGACATCAGGCTACATTGTTCTCAGCAGTGGGAAGGTTGAAAGCTAAGGCACTGTGTGTGCTGTCTATGCAACACTGCTACTATAGAGAAGAGACCTAATATTTAAAATCTGTAAAGAGATGCTCCAGCAGTGAGAGTGGCATTCCCTTGCTGCTCCCTTCAGCCAGAGAAGACCATAATTGAATAGTATGTGAATCCTTTTCTGCCTGAAGCAGCCAGGCAGCAGGCCCAGAGGTCCTTTCAAAACAGGGTTTTTACAGTTCTTCCTAAGCCACAGGAGATGTTGGTGCTCTTCTGCTTCACAAAGTCAGACAAAACTGCAGCAACACAAAATTGTGCAAGGAACTGCTCAGGAAAAGGCTCAGCATAGCAGAGAAATTGGAACAAAAAAAAGCTGCTTGTGTCATTAGTATATAGCAGCATAAGTAATACAATAATCATGAAGACTGTCACCCTTTCTTTGCCATAGGGGGGTTGCTGATCATCTCGCACAAGATCCTACCTCAGCCCTTTCAGAAGATAAGAGGGTTTAATACACTCTCCTGCCATCTCTGCTCTCAGACCTGTGTCTATCGGTGTCTTGTCATGAGATAGCACTGACCACTCAACGCCCGTGTCTCTGAGGAGGGGTGGGAAACCTCCTGGAGGAGAACCTCACTTTCACAGAGAGGCAGGAAGGAGCATCCTTGTCGAGGCAGCATCGCAGAAACTCCTTCCCACCTCCAGGCTGCTCTTTGGAAGGTAACAAGCTCTGTTAAGGGTTACTCTGCTTTAGCCTCCCTTATCTGTGTGTTATAGCCCCTTTCAGACTGAAGAGTTTCTGGGACCTGTGTCGTACCTGCATCTGCTGTTCTTCAAGGCAAATTAATAAAACTCATTGTCACCAGGGACCTCTAAGCAAGGTTCCTCTCCGAGTGCTGTGTCCATGTTCAAAATCAACGACAGACATGTAGAGAAACAATTTGTCTCCTCCCTGCTTCCTTCAGGTTAAATTCCCATTACTAATGAAATGAGCTTTCCTGCCAGCTAGACTGCACCTTCAGTTTGTGTTCTGTTTACTTAAAGAAGACTTTAAAATGCTTATCTATACTGTATTTTCCTCTGTCTTCTATGGTAAATCATTATTTATGGCCAAATGTAGCAAAGCAGGAGCTCTTGCTACCCTGCTGGGAAGGTGGAAGTAGCATTACACTACTTGTGTGTTGAAAGTTGTATGTATTCCTAGATGATTTGGCTGGATTGGTCATCAATGTCACTGGGAAGTGGACGGAAAACTCTGCTCTGGTTTGGCTGCGTTACATTTTGCCTAAATGTAAAAGGTTTCAGGATGTAGAGTGCTGTGCAGTCAGACCATTCTACTCTGTTTTTCAAAATATTTTCTATGCTTGAACTGTAAGATGTGATGCTCTAGTACTTACATAAAATCTGCAAAGTATGGGTTTGTGAGCAATATGGGTTTCAGCATGGTTTAAAATTTCTCCTTGACCAACTGGTTGAATAATTGGTACCATCCATTAGCTGAATTTAAGTATGGGATGATCAATAAAACATGAAATTCTGTAAGTACCTTGTGCTCAGAGAGTGTAAAGACATAGCAGAGGAAGTGCCTCTGATAAGAGGCTGTGTTCTTACAATGAGAGTTTTCTGATTAGTTCCTTTCCCAATTCCCTCATTCTCCTTCTAAGAGCTGGTGACTGTTGGAAATGGAGCTCTTAAGTCTGTATGGTTTCTGGTTCAGTTTTGCTTATAACTTCTTACAACACGCTGACATAGTCACATTCTGTTCTCCCCACTCAGAACACTGTTATGAAAGAGAGGGGAGCTGAGCACAGAGGGGTCCACCACCATCCACTGACATGGCACAAAGCAGCCTGGAGGGTCTAGAGAGAGAGCAGCACTTAGGGGGCTCAGCCACACAGCTGTTAGATAAATAGCAACAAGTCAGCCCCAAAAGAAACATATTTTCTAAATGATCATCCTTAATGCTGGCAGAAAATCCTATACTTTCCTTGTTTTCTAGGGAAGTTTTCTTGAGCATGAGAGTGCTGTAAATGCTCCTCGTAGATCACAGATTTAGATGTGCAATAAGCTTTGCATTGTGCCTCAGTCCTTTACATGATGATTTTAAAGATGCACCTGAACTAATTTACTCCACTGGATGATCATAGATCTAAGACTACAAAAAGGATTTCAAAATGTTGATGCATTGTTCTGTCAGATATTGCCCAAATAGTTATTCCCTGTTTCTTCTTTTCTGTCACAGAATTTCTTTGTTACTTTAGCATTTGGATTGTGTATTACTTTGAGTTCAGGCTTGCAGGACTCTTCAACAGCAAAATAAAATGTATCTTCTGCCTGGTTAAGGATCCACAATGAATATAATTCTAATTCTTCAGTTAAAAATGTGAAATGAAACTATTAATGAGTCTGCATTACCTGCACTAGTGTGCAGGTATATTTTATAAGCTAGCCCAAAAATTCTTCTAGAGACCTCAGGCTGGATGCTGACTTTGTAGACCATTTCTTAGACTCACAAAGGTTCCAGTGGACCCCAACATCTTGCTCTAATATTTTGTGGCTTCTTTGAATAGACAATAGTCTTTTGTTGTCCTGGGACAGAAGTCTGCCGTGCCACCCACTGGGACATATCCTGCCTCTCAGCTCTTCTCCTGACCTTACCTTTGAGTCCTGGGAGCTTGACAGCTTCCTAGCAGGAGGGAAATTACAGATCCTAAAGGTCTCTCTGCTCCTCCCCAGCCTCCGTTAGCTGTGGGTACTGCCTGCTGTGTTACAACAGCATTGAGATGTGCCTGGTGACAAAATTAATGACTACTATGGACTGTAGAGCTAAAAATAAGGCAGGTACAATTTTCTTCAGCTCTTGCCAGAGCACACAAGCTCTACCTCCATATATTGGCTACTTGATATTTCCAGCCTCTTAGAGCTGGAGAATGAGTATTCAAAGTCTTGCCTGAGTGTCACCAGCCCTGCCCCAGATGAGGAAGCATGCCTTCAATTTTTAGGCAAGCCTTTAGTTTAATCTCAAAGGCCCAACAAGCTATTGCAATGTAATTTCTTCAAAAACCATGCCCAGCCATTCTACTGGAATGCAAACTCTTCCACTATTTTCCAGGGGAAGGGAAAGCAAATTTTTGAGTGTGACTTTGAAAAGCATTAAGCCACTATTTTAATTTTGTGTTTGGAATATTGTATAGGCTTATCCATAAAACATTGCTCTTGGATTTCTATTTCTATTTTATTCAACTGCACATGTTTTATGAAAGTCACACGGAGCTACATGTCCAACAAGATGACTGCATGACAGAAAATATGAAGCATCAGAAAGATTAATGTAATGGTAAACTATGTGCCAAAAATAACAGTTCTTTGAATGTACGTTGAACAGATGAGTTGCTCTTTCTACAGCAGTTGACTGTATAAGGCTATTTATGCATAAATCGCTTAGTTCAGCCTGCAGTGATGGGACATAATTGATCTTTAAAAGTTTTATGAAAAAATCACAGACTGTGAAATTAAAGGAAGTTCTGTTGTTTAATTTTGCATTTTTATCAACTGCCAGGACTATCACAATCATAGAAAAATACCTGTTTTCTCCGGAGAAAGAACTTTTTATAGATAGGATTAAATTGGTAAGTGTATTAATTTATTAATGCAAAATATTTAGTACTGTGATATTTTTCAGTTTGTATCTGGAATTTCTGGGATAAAAAACAACATTGTGATAAATTGATTCACTTTCAGGATGACTGATGGTAATATTTCACCAGCATCATATCTGAGGTGTAAGACTCTTCTTTCAGAACAGCGTTAGACAGCTCAGGCATTGGAGAGATCTGGATCTTGTTCCTGTGGGCTAGCTGCCTTGCAGGGTTCATATGATGTTATTTGTGAAATTTGATCTGGTCAGGTTGGGATAAATGGGAAAACATCTTGCTTGTTCCCATCATTTGGGAGCAAATGGACAAGAGAAGGGGAATGGGTGGAATCACACTGCTCTTCCACTGGCCAACGTGTATGTCATAATGTAGCACAAATACACTACAGCAGCAAACCCCTTTCTTCTGGAAGCTAAGAAGGATCAACAGCCTCTTGAACCCCTGCATCTCTCCTGCAGTGCTCATGCTGGTACAGCAGCACTTTGCTATTGACTATGTCCTTGTGACAAAACAAAGGCACCAGTTGTTGCTGTAGTAGAGATCGTGAGTAACATGCTGACAATAGCTGCTGCTATCTGCAGTTTTAATTGATGTACCAGTTTCTTCACCTCCTTTTGCATCTTAGTTTTGAAACAATTACTCAACAACTTAATTTTCCTTCTTTTCTGGGTTTTTTGTTGTAGAAACTGTAATGAGAAGTCCCTGCACAGCAACCCCTTTATCCCTCCAGCTGTTTATTGCTGAATATGTGTCAAATACATCTTCTGCACATTTTTCCAAGATAGTTAATGTTTTAAAAGTGGAAAAACAGGCAGAGAGCTATGAGCCAGCCTGGCAATGGCTTTAGCTGTGTGTTATATACTTTAATGTGTAGTAGAACTGAACAGAAGTGATGAGGGAGATGGAAATTATTCCCAAGGTCCATGTACTTTCATGGACATGAAAAATAAATCGCTTAACCTCTGAGGAGAGCCTCATGTGCTGCAGTGGCTTGCTTCAGACCCCAGCTGCAGATGAAGGAACTCTTCCTGTGGTTTGAGCCTGCTGGATTTGCACTGGTTGTGCACAAAGGCACTGACAATTTGTTCTTATCCTTGTCTGTGATGTTCCCAAAATCACTCTGTGGCCTCCTCATGCCTGATGTCCTGGTGACCTGCTGGCTTATCCTTAGCCCTCTGTGCAGGGAAGAGACAGTCAGGGTTGAGAAGTCTAAGGAGGATTTGCTGTGTAACTGAAAGGGAATGATCTCAGGCCAAACATCCTGCAAATGGATCCTGAGAGCACTGCATACAATTACTATAAATTAGTGATACAGAGTAAATAAAAACTACACTTAATGCATAGAGTAAAACAGTGAAAATAGCTATCTTCTTCCCTCACACTTTCTCTCTTATTCCACTCACAGTCTAACAAGGAGTTCCCACTGCAGACAAAATTATAACAGGAGGACAATTAAACCCAGACAGGGGCCCCTGTATGCAAACATCGCAGCATATGATGCTGGGTGATCTGTTGTAGTGTGGAGAGTTTTGTCTTTGCTTAAGCCTTTATGCTGTCAAATTGTAGTTCCCTGCTTTGCATGGTAACTGTCTCTGATGTTGTTAGGCAGCCACAATGCCCAGTCTGATAGTCATGTGATTTACAACACTTGTTATGCTGCTCTCTGCTACAGAAAAGTAATTTTAATTTGGTAGGATTCCTGAAAAGGCTCATTCTATTTTATGAGCTGGCCAGGCATGTGAGGAACACGCCCTCCATCTTACTCTCTCAAAGAATTGATATTGGTCAAAAGACAAAACAGAGGGTTTTCTGTGAATCTCCAGAGAAAGTCACTACAGATGTCCCCTCAAAATTCATACAACAGACAGATGTCAGTAAGAGAATTCAAAGAAACCCAAAATGTCACTGTGTTGGAACTGGTGACAGCTATGGGAAAAAAACCAGGTGATGACTCTAAAAACAAATGGGATGAACGATACTGAAGGCAGGAACCTCGGCTGTAGGGATATTGGCAGATGAATAGGTGTAATTATCATAATTGTGTGGGAATCAGTTGAGTCATGACAATATCTGTCAGGTAAGTGCAAAAGATCATTCTTAAGTCACTGAAAGAAGTGTCCAAAAAGGAGGAAAGTGAGTCAGATCAAAGAGCAGTTTCAGTACAATTACATGCAAGCAATTGCACAGTTACGTGTAAAACATTTTTCTGAAAATCTTCCTTCCTCCTTTGATTAAATGTGGAGGCTGTACAAACTTTGGACTAGCTGTTTGGAATAGTTCAATCCAATGATTTCCTCATTGCCTCCAACAACCAGAAGTAAAATAAGAGGCCTGTTAGTTTTTAATTTTATAAGATCAAGCCACAAAGGACAGGGAAACTACCAAAATAGATGGCAATGCTCAGGCTGTGCACCTTGCTTTTATGTCTGTTATACTTGTAGCTGGCTTCCTAACAAGAGAGGAGTGTAACACACTGATGCTGCTGTTTCATAATTATTTTCCAGTGTGAAAAGGTGGTGTTTGATAAAACTAATGGGAGAATTGTCTCAGGAGAAAATGGCAGAATCAGAAGACATATCACAAGTGTCCCATCACATAGGGATTGAGAATGGGACAGGCGTGTCCAATTATTGCCCAGTATTGTGGCTATAGGAACAACTTCTTACCAGCCACATGCTCCAAGCAATGATGAGGCACACCCTTCATCTGACCAAGTGGGTGCTCTGGCATGGAGAAGGCTGAACTTTATCTTGTAAATCCATCTTCCTTTGGTTGCTGTCACTGGCACATTTCTTTGTTTGCTGTGGTTGAGACTCAGTTAAAGCATGACCAGCTTTGATAGACTACCTCAATAGTTGTTTTTTTCTTTTGTTTATAGTACCTCTTGCATTTTGAAGTACTCTGTAAAAAATGATGGTTGTTTGCTTATAGTGAGAACCAGTCAGAAGAGAAACATGACACACAGAAAATAGATATTGTTTATGGATTTGATAATGTTGGTTTAAATGTCTGCATAATAAGTTCCCTTTTGACTTTTGTCAGAATCACAGTCACATCAAATGTCTTTTATGTTTTACCTCAGGTAAAATATTCACCTCAGAGATTTTGCCAAAACTTTTAAACAGAGGTAGAAAAAGCAAAATTTATGATCCAAGAGAGGCTCAGTAAATCCTGAAGGAGCCAGTACCTCTTTGAATGCAATTCATTCCCAGCCTGTTTTCCAGGCTCTGCTTTCTACTTTCTAATTTGGTAATTTCCTCTACATAGTTTCGGGTTTGTTCTGCTGAGTCTGTCCCATGGGCATGAACTGGCTTTGCTTTCTGCACGGGTGGGCTAAAGTTTCTTTGGAAAGTGTGGCTGGGGCAGCCTGTGGTCACAGCATCCCCACAAAGTGCATGTTGCTGTTTTCACTTTACAGATGGGGAAATGAAAGCAGAGGAGTGAAGGGGTTTGCTTAAGGCCACATAGTGTATCAGTTGCTTGTGTATGACTAGTTACAGCTCAGGACTTCCCTGCTGCCAACCCTGTGCTCACTCCAGCAGACCACAGTGTTTCCAGTGCCACAGGGATTGGTCTTGCCTTACTAGTTTAGAGGACATGTAGGTGGTCCTTCTCAAGACAAAAATTAATACTGCTGCAAATTGTTTTAAGAGACTTTGCTTTCCTTATGTAAGGTGGAAGATCTGGGGCAAATGGTTTCTGCTTGCATGATTATTGGCACTGTGAATTTTATGTCATTGCACATCTTAATGACATTTATTCAGACATAAAAAGTAGCAGTTTATATGTCTTGACTCACACCCCGAAAGCTAGGGTAAAAGTAGGCCTGCCCATCATGCAATGTGGGATGGTTAATTGTCTCATGTAAACTTGCTAATGAGGACTGGCACAGGTCAGGGCAGTCATCCTGCACATGCTTCCTCTTGGACATGTACCCACTGCTTGGTCTTTGGTGGGCTGACACAGAGCAGTAAACAGTACAGACAGAAGTGAGCATTTGGAACACTATGCTCCCAAGCTCTTCTGTCTCCAGCAGCTGAGATGGGTTAAGGAAAATATGTAAGCACTTGAACTGGAAGCACTACTGTGCTCAGAAAAAAACCAGAAAATGTGACATGTACAAGTTCTGATAAGAAACCCAAAAGCTAGGGTGTAAGTAGAGCTGCCTATGACATGCGCTAGAGCACGTGCCTCAATAGGACATGTTTCAGGAATGAGGAGATAGCAGGGAGGAGCCACTGGGGCAGCAGAGAATATCTACAAGACAGAGATGCATAGTAAGCAGAGAAAGGAAAAGATTTGCTCCTGCAGGGTGCTGAGCACCTTTAATGCTCTCTGAGTTCAGAGGTGGAAGAAAAAATCCTGCAGCCATGTCTATGTGAAACTTGGAGTGTCTTAAGTGTTCCTGAAACTTCCTTCTTATAATTACTGCCATTTAATTGCAAGCAATCTAATGTGAGCAGATCCACTGCACTTTTTATTTTGCAGTGCTAAATTGTTATATCTTTCTGATCATGTGTTCTGACAAAGCTCATCCAGTACTGCACAGCAAAAAGGGTGACTTTTGATGCTGTCACTTTTATTGCCTCACTGAATAATACAATTCTCAGCCCTGAAACACTTTTTCTGGCTGTCCCACATAGTAACGTGAGATCTATAATATGGTTTTCCCTCAGAATGACATTATTAAAGTATTCAAGGACTTAAGTAGGGTCCTCTCCATGGTCATGATGCTCTGATAGAACCCCTTTCTTTAAAAGTACTCATCTTCTGGTCCAAAAAAATATGTATTGTAGTTTGTACACACAAAACCCACAACTACTGAGGCTGCATGATAATTTTATGTACAGGATGTAAAGATTAAGTGTTCACCTATGCCCACAACAAGTAAAATCTGCTTCCCTTCAGGCTTTTTCTCACCTCTGTTCCAGTCAGTGGAATGTGAGTAGAGAGGGTTGGATCGAGCCATGGGAGTGGCACTGCCACATGCAAAAATTTCTTTCATGTTTTTCCCATCTGTATTGGTGAGTGTTCCTCCATGTCTGCAGATAAATGGTTGCTCTGAAACTGCTTTGCTACCTGTGGCTTTTTTCCTAGCAGTGAGATAAATCAGAGCTCTGTGTGAAAAGCAGTGCTCCATCACGCCTGTACAGACTTGTGACCCTATCAGGATGTTTTTGTTTGTCAGGGCATTGCATGGAAGCAAACACATGACATTTCTGGCAGATGTAATCTTTTTTCTGCAGTCCTGTTTTATGCAGAAACAAAATAGTCTTCATTTCTAGTGGCTGCAGTGTTATGAGACATCTGAAAAAGTATAAACCAACCAAGCAGATGAAAACTCTATGTGCACTGTTTAAAAAGTCCAGATGTTTTCCTTTTGCAGGGCAGTGTAGGATTAGTTGCACAAAAATGTAAGTTATTTACTCAACAGAGGATTGAGGGACTGTTTTTTTCTAGTGTCCCTTAATGTGCAGAAGCTTTTGATTTTGCATAGCTGCAGCCTATTGTTGGCTGCCACTGCTCCGACATTGTACAAGTCTTAAATTGGAGTCCCTTCATGCAATAGGTTTTCTGTAATATGGGGATATGGCTTTTCCAGCAGATCATCTGCCATTAAATATATGAGATTAGCTGACACATACCCTTTTGGGTAAAATTTCTTTTACTGCATAAACCTCAGGTGCATCGTACCTAAGTGCAAGTGCATGCAGATACAAAAATATTTTAAAATATGCATATGCAGCTATGAAATGTCATGTTTGGAAGTAATGTAGTTATGCTGTTACATTAAAACACATGGAACTTTAAAATTTTACTGTAAAATGTATTGTTGATATAAATATTACATCAATTAGATACCTTTTTCTGTTATATATTATCATCCTGTATTGCATATGATGAATTTTTATGTAATGATGCTAATTTGCTCAAGGCCATTCAGTTTCTACATGAAGCATTATTTTAGCAAAATGCCTGCCTCAGATAGAAGTTTCTAGGGATCCCACTGTGTGTGTTTTATTTTCTTTTTAAAAATAAAGTTTCTTCAGAATTTTTTTTAAAGTAGGAGCTCAGGCCACTTTCTAGCCCCAATGTGACCAAGTGACTGTGCTTTCCAAAATATGATGCTAAGAACTACTCCATTACCCACGCTCAACATGAAATTCATGTTGAGGATTGAATGCAGGCAGCCCTCTGGCCATGCATGGAGCTGCTGATATATTTAGATCAAGCCTTTTTTTTTTTTTCATTGTCTTTCACTTACTTCCAGAAACTACTGTGTATTGCCATGGCAGCTCACTGCTGGGCTACTGTTTTGGAATAACAAAGCAGGGAGGACAGAAAAGCAGCTGAGCGAATGAGTTGCTCTTAGAGCCCAGAGCTCTCATCATGGGAGCATCAGACATCTCTCTGTAATTATTATTATTATTACTAGCCCCACAGAAGCCTGATGTATATACCAATGCACTTAGTGTTATATTTTCAGAGGTATTAATAATTCTGTCAGAGGTATTTCTCTAACAAAAGTATAACAAAAATATTGTTATGTTATTTACTACAGTGTTGCCCTGCTATTCTGAGGGATTAACGTATTCTATATTTGAAAAGAAAACCAGGCTTTTTATTTACACAATGCACTTATTGTGCCTCTCCTTGCAAATAATATATTGCAGTAAATGTGCAGGGTTTTTGGGTTGTATTTATAAAGAGCTCTGGAGGTTCATAACATGTAGGTGGATCCTCTAGGAGGTGAACCAAACACATCTGGTTGTTGAAGGTGATGTCAATGTTGTTCATTACAAAGACACAAGAGTCAGAAAGCAACTGAAGACCAACAACACATCGGAAGAATGTGCAGGGTCAGCTATGTCTGCCTACCAAGGGGTGACAGAGGGTGTGGCTGGGTTGATGGTGGGGATGACCATGCAGAGAATTTAGTGACCAAGGAAAGGTAAGAATATACCACACTTGTAGGGGAGGTAGTATTTCACTGAATCAAGGAAAGACAGGAGGATACATGTCAGAAATGACTAAAAAGGATGAAATGGTTTGAACTGGATGAGATTCCAAAACTTGGCCAAGATAGAAGAGGTCAGACGGCTCTTCAGAATCTTTTCTGTGTGTCTGTGAAATAAATCTCCCTTGGTTTTGCTTAGGCATCTATAAGGACCTATATATGAAGAGAGAGAGGAATAGTAGGTTTTCTGTTGCTAAGAAAAACATGCAGGAGAATTAAAGACCATGAAAGAACAATAATTGCTTCGGAGAAGAGATGAATGAATGGAAGGTAAAGTCACATTTTAATGTTAGAAACTGGTTATAGGATTGGGTGCAATATGAAAAAATTATGCCTTATAGGGATTGCATTATAGAAGTATCCATTTCCAATTCATAAAGTTGAAACAGCACTGGGCTTAAGGGCAATGTTAATGGTTCCTTCCCAGCTCTGTTGAATAAACCCTAGGATACTATGGTGGGCAAGAGTGGCCTACATGTTTGCTTCTGTGTATGGCTCCTTACTGATAGTATGCCATGTGAACATCTCAAGCTTTTAGTAACGCAAAAGCATCATGAAGCAGTGAACAGATTGCATCACATGGAGACAAAAGCTACTGCTGTTTTGACAGCTGTAATTTTCCTGAACAATATTTTTAATGGTAATATGGAAATGTACTGTATTTTTCTTCTGATTTGAGCACTGATTTGCAACTTAAAATTTGATGGTAAATCGTTTTTTGCCTAAATGGATCTGAAAACATCTCAAAATCCAAGCTGAATTAGGCTTAAATTCCCTCTACAATGGTCTCCATATTTATCTGATTTTTTTTTAGAATTTACAGGTTGAAAACATATCAAGTAAAATGATGCTGGAGAAACCAGATGATGTGTCTAATTTTCCCTTGGCATTTGTAAAAATGCCTAAATGAGATCGATAGATCTACACATTCATTTTGCTGTGACAGGAGATTTTATTTTTCAGCAGTGTGCCAAGAAGGATAGAAATAGAATCAGTGTAAGAAAACCTGCAAAGTTTCCTATATTCATTGTTCTTGATGGTCTAGATACATAACTTAAAAATAATGCATCTTGGACTTTGCTATTTTTAGTTACCTCTAGCTTATGCTAGAATCATGGGAAGGACTGAATAATTAGCAAAAATAATGAAATGTTGTTTTTCAAATTTATTTTAGACATGATCAAGCTGGAAGGGAAGATGCAGTTCATTTTCTTACCCAAGGTAATCAGATAATGTCTATTTTTGGGTTTTTTTCTAATAACATTACCTGCAACTACAGCACAAAAATAGAGAAACATTCAATTTTGCCACTCTCCATTTTGGTTTAATTCTTTATAGTGAAGAAAAGCTTTTATTTAAAATTACGAACAGTTGTATTGCTGCTCTATTCTGGCCTTTGGACAAATCCATCTAAGCACAGCTTCCTGCAGTTCTACATCACAGCAGCTTACAGACACTCAGCCTGTGTCTATACTAGGAAATTAAATGTGTTAGAGACAGCTGGACTCTCTGTCACTACACACCGACTGATTTGAAATGACCTTCTAAGCCTTGCTCCTCTGCCCTCTTCAAAACTCACTTTATTTTGGCTGTGATTCCTGACCTGCCTAGAAACACTTTCTCCTGCCTGTTTGCCCTTTGCACAGCACCTTTGCTCACTGTAGACAAACCCTTATTTCTTGAGATTTGCCCAGGCCTTTGTTGATTCCCTTGCCTTGACCTGTCGTGTGTTGTGGCTCCTGGGCTGCTGACAGAGTCTGGGCTCCAGCCACACCATCCGCCAGGACAGGGGACTGCAGATTGTCCCCTATAGCATTGACCAGCCCCATAGATAGGGGCCTCCTCTGTTGTGCTGAGTGGGTTAGGAAGGGTTTACTATTCCCATCAAGTTTTGATCTTGCTATTTAGGATGGTGTGGGAGAGACAAGCTGGCAGAGATGGGCTGTGAATCATGTGTGATAAGCAGGTTTTGTGAATCCAGACAACTGATAAAATATCCTAGTAGGAAGAAGTGTGTCCTTTCATTGCTACAAGCAAATTAGTTTTGTGAAACAAAAGTCAGTAACCTCTTTCCAGAGAAACGTAGTTTCTCTTACTAATCCGTCTGTGCTTGGCACAGTGGTGCATGAAAAGCAAGGAAATTTTACATCAAGAAAAATCTGACACCAGGACAACACTGAGTCTTATCCCGTCTGGACACAATACAAAGATAATTATATGGGGGGGTTGAGAATTTATTCTCTTGTTCATAACAGAAAGATTTCTCAGGATGCTTAAAGTTTAAACCAAAATCAGAAACCAAAAGTCAAGCTGTAATCTGTTTGCTGCTCATTTAAAAAAAAAAAAAATTTATACACAATTGGTATTATTCTTTGTGTATTATACATATACTTTGTTTTACATATTATTATACATTTACATACACTAATAATATTACCATTATTATTAGTGTATTAGAATTTTTCAAAAAGACTATGACCTATGCTTTTTGGGGAGTCTTGACATTGGATAAGATAGTGAGCGGAGTCTAGTGCTGGTGAACATTTTCCTAAATGTAGCAGTCTTTCCATAAAGTCCAGAGGTTTTCAGTGTTCAGTGTCAAGTGGAAGTTTTGAACAGAGTATGATCCAGTGTGAAATTACTGGGATTTCCCCTGGAGGGTCTCCTTTTCCTGGGGTAAGCTGTAATGTCAAATGTCAGCATGGTTTTTCCTCCATCATCCCCACACTTCTACTGAGACTGACAACTACAAAAGTTACAAAATAAGGATAAAGAATACCAAGGATACAGTTATCCATACAAATTTGGGTTTTTTTTTATAAACAGAGATAGGATCTTTAACTGCATAACTGTTGGTACTTAAGGAAGTAGAGCTTTGTTTTGGAAAACTGTGTTTTCCTGCCTCTACCAGAGAGCTGCTGCCTGGCACTGGGTAAGTCAGTGAAATTGCTGGGCCATAAAGTGCTTCCAGTGTGTTACACTGAGGGACAAATGTCCTAAGTGGGTAATGCTTAACATCTTAACTTGGCATTAAACTTCCGTAAAGGATCACCCTCCTATTTGGCTAAACTTGGTGATCAACAATCAATGAACAGTTTTAGCAATTCTAACTTCACTATCTGTGCCTCAGGTCCCAACTATTCAGTGAAAAGAGCTTAACATCTATCTCATAGCAACTGTATTGTGGAGAGAAACTAATAAATGCTTCTAAAGTGTTCAAATGCATCTCAAAGGAAGAATCCAGAAGGAAATAAACAATTTTTTGATCTGGGCAACGGTATATTACAGATGTTTAATAAAATAAGAAGGAAAAGAATCTGAATCACAAGCTGAACAAGGAGGTTAAAACAAAATAATGTATAACCACTCCTGTACTGAATGAAATTGTGATCCCACAGAGAAAATGCAAAGTGATAATGTAATTAAGATTTGGAAGAGAAGATCAGGTGAGAACATGCGGAAGGCTTTTAGATGTGTGACAGACTGATGTAAACCCCTGTTCTTCATGTAGGGATGGCAGGACAGGGAAAACATACAAAAATGCAGCAAGGGAGGTTAAGATTGGTATGGAAAACATTCAGGTGCAGAAAATTTTCAACTGCAAACACATGGGGTACACAGATTTCCATTCTCCATGCTCTTTGATGGTTCTTTTCCAGTTTGCACCTTGTTTTTTTCTCTCTTCTTGTCATGCTAAATTTTTGATTTTTGACTTTTCTAAGATAAGCTTCTCACCATATCTCTATACCTTCTCCTTGCACAGGAAATCCATAAAGGTCCTGTGGTTTAGTCACATCAATCTGTTGGCTGTATTTCTTTTCTTTTGTCTGTAGTGGAATTGTTTGCATATTTACCATTAAAAGTTACATCAAAGAACCCAGTCTCTAACAGGTTTCCATTTTGATTAGCCTTCCAGGAGAAAGTATCTTGAAATTTCTTTAATACATTGAAATCTCTCTTCCTGAACACCATTGTTTTCATCTGCCTGTTCTTCTTTCTTCTGAACATGTCATTTCACTCTTGTTTTTCTTCTCTCAGATGTCCCTCCCCTTGGTATTTGCAATAGTTTCCCCCCTGTTGGTTAGAAATTCCTAATGGGGTTTTATGCTATCTAATTTCAGAACAACTGTCAGTAGAATAATTAAAACGTACATTTTCAAAAGAAATCATCTGCCAGTTTGTCATGGCTTGGCTTTGTGTGGAAAGCCCCACTGCTACAGCATATTTGCTCTTTTTCCCCTTGAAAGACACTTTTCAACAGGTCAGTTTTGTTGGTGGACTAGAGAGCATACGTATATGCTCATTGACATTTTCCTTGACGAAAAGGTAACATCTACATTATATTAGGTAGTCCTGTGACATGAATTAACTCAAAAAGTCTATTATTTCAGTTAAATGATCTTCAAAACAGGCTTGAACTAAAATTTGTCTATCTTTCAATTTTTGCTGTGAATTTTTATTTTCTTTCCCAGGGCAGGTATGTATTGTAAAACTTTCATGTTATCAAGAATGACCTTTATACTACCAAGGAAAGAAAAAATATTATTTGTTCTCTGATTTCCTTCAGGTAAAAGAGAATAAGAATTAAAAATTAGGGAAAATATTGAGAGAATGAAAAAGTGGCTGACTGGGTGAAAAGTGAAAGGGGAGTAAGAAAATAGGGTTATGATTAGATCTTCACCATGCCAAGAACATATAGGAAATTACAGAAATGTCTATAATCTTCACCCAAATGGTTATAAGAAAAACAGATCAAAACAGTCTCTCCAGAACCCTTCATTTGAGCTCATGGTTTGAAGAAATACTCTGATAATAACAATGTGAAATGAGACCAAACACAAAGTACTGTTCCTCAGAGGGAAGTATCAAACACAAATACTGAAAGATGGAAATAAGTAGACAACAGCACTGCTGATAATGGCAGGGGATTATAATGGAAGAGGCATGTAAATAGGGCTAAGAAACAATGCTGTTGCCAGGAACCTAATCTCGTTTTGGAATTGTTATTATAAGGAAGAGATTATGTCAGACAGAGGAGGTAATTACTGAACTCCACTTGGTCCTAGTGAGGTTATCTGAAGAACTGAGTCCAGTGTCCTATACTGAACCTCAGAAAAGATGTAAACTAATTGACTAGTATCCAGAAAAAGATCATTAGTAATTATGAGAAATTTATGAAGCCCAAGCAACAACCAAAAAAGTAGTTAAAAGAAGTGCTGCTGTTATTTTGGAAGTCTGTAAGACAAAGGAGGGACTGGAGAATTACCTGAGATGTTAAGGGGTTTTATAAAGATACATGTGATCAACTATTCCACAGAGTCAATGGGGAAAAGAAGACAATAAAGGAATTTAATTTGAAGGAAAGATGTCTGGAAGGTGGATATTAAGAAAACTTTTCTCCTTGTTAAAATTGTGGAAGTCCAGAAGAGGCTGTGTTAAGGAGCTGGTGACAAGAGATTTTGAAGAACAGCTGAAACAAACGCTTGCTAGGGATAGTCTAGGAATACCTCAAAATATCTCACCCGGTTCAGTCACCTTCCAGCCCTCTGTTCTTGTGATTTTTGACTGTGTCTGATATCTGTAATTAAAATCTGTAACTTTAAAACAAGAATATGGCATCAAATAATTTGTAAAACAAGATCTCTGAATCTAACGTTCTAGGACTGGCCATCTCAGCATTGAATAAGCTTTGTATATCCCCAATTTATTTTTGAGAAAAACAGCTTCAGTTATCTCCAGCTGGATTATTCCTATGTTTTCATGCCAGGATGAATAGTTCTGTGTGCAGGGGTTGGAAGCAGGATCATGTTCCCCAGGCGCCCTCTAGAATCAGAATTGCCCTCTCTTGCTCTCCATGCCTTTTTTCAGTTCTTTGCATTTTGCTGCAAACAAGACATGAAAAATGCCTTCAGTTTTATGAGGGTGCTTTTATAGAGGCATGTGCAGCTTCTCTGTAAGGGAGAGGAGCAATGATCAGCACCCCTTTAAGCTGGCGACTGTCAGCAGGGTGTCTCCTCTCTGCTTTTGGAAGGTATCCCAAAAATGGAGCTGCAGCAAAGGAAGGGAAGGCACCACTCCTTTTCTGTCATTGCTTGCCTGTTTGAAAGAGCCGTTCTGCAGCAGAATGGAGGATCAAATTACTGGATACTTATTAGATCAAGCCTTTTTTGGGCTTGGATTCAAGAATATTCACTTTGGAAGAAATTCCCCCAAAAGAAGGCAGACTTCAGTTAATAATCTGTTCAGCCACAATGACAGAGTTTCTAAGCAGTAAAGGAAGTGGGGAGCTGTGTGCAAGATTCTAGTCAGGAAATTTGAGGGGTTTATGGCATTTCAGACATACAAATGTTACTTTGGATAACAACCTTACTGATTTATTTTTCTTTTATTTTCTGTGCTTTGCAGCAAAGACAGCATCTTCTGCCATTTTATGTGGAATGCCTGCTCACATCTTCAAGGCAAGGGCTGTTTGTATTTTCTCTTTTTTTTTTTTTTTCACATTTATGTAGTAGCATGCATATATCCACATTTCTAGAATACAGTACTTACATCACCCTGTGTCAAGTCACATAATATACTCTATAGAGAAGGGAAGGTGGCAGCTACAACCAGTCTTTGTACTAAACTATAAACCACTCAGTCTACAGCCTTTAAAGATCTATCTTAGAGATCTTGAAAGCATGCCCAGTTTTGCTTAATATTTCAAGATTAGCAAGTGCTTTGTAAACATCACCTGGGTGTGAAATCATTATTTTAATCCTGGAATGATTTTGGAAGCTATTGCTTTATCTTATGTTACTGTACAATTTTTGGTTTTGGTTGTTATTATGAATTTTCATTAGTGTTGTAGTTGAATTTATGACAATTATTATATTGTATTTGACAAGAAAATTCATTCTTAGCATAAGGAACAGTTTTCTGTTTCAAACCTCATAAGAGAATTCAATCCTAGGTGAAAGGTAGGCAAAATGAGATATCTGTGAATCATTTGTCAATCTCTGAAAGCAGATTTTTGATCTGTGGATGTTTTTAAAAAATGCATAGCTCCAATACTTCCTAAATAAAATGAATGGGAATTCTAAATACATATTACTAGGAAGCAACAGAAGTTTTCTGTGTTTAAGGAACGACTTCAGTTTCAAATATAAATAACTACAGAAGAAAGAGAAACTGGAAAGGCCTTAGAAAAATAAATAAAACTAATAAAAAAGATCAGACTTGTTTGACTAGGGAATGTATAAAGACCTAAATGTTGCAAGTACACATCAGTTGACAGACAAAACCTCTCAAAATTGTGAGACTCTGAACCACTAGCAGTAAACTGTCATCCTGCATTCAGAATAGCTGGTTCTGGAAATACTGTTATATGCAGAAAGAGCCTCTATAGTTTCTAGCCGTGAAACAGTCCTGTGATAAATCCTTACAAGGTTCGAGGGACTTCTCAGATGCAACACTTTGTCAAATTAGTACAATGACGATTGTTCCAGTTAACATATTGCATTATTTGCTTCGATTCATTCCCTAAAACTTCTTTCTCTCTGAAGGAATGCTAAGCAGTGTATTACATCAATTACAGCATGGTATGCACTGTGGTCTGGTGTGTGGGATTTGTTTATCTCCTTGGTTTTCAATACTTAACCTTATGACTCAAGAATCATTATGTGCCCAATTAACTTTGTGTTATGTGCTCTGTGTGTTTAAAGTCTGCAGTGCTACTTCTTGAGAAAAATTATTTTTCTACAAAACTGTGATCATTTCAGCCAGCACAGGCCACACTGAGATTATTACCTTACCATGGGTCAAAAGAGAACAGATGTAGCTACTGAATATAGGGTCGAGAGGGGACAGATTTGATAAAATGTAAGGCGGACGTACCTTAGCTTCTTTAAAACAGTATTTCATACTAGAATGTTGTTAAGGGACCTTTAAAAGACAGAAATATTCTAAATTACTTTGGTCTAACACCTTTAATAGCTGGGACTAGATGCTAAGGGCTCTAATGAAAATTGTAAAATTAGTGCCTCTAATTTCTTTTGACCAAGGAACTGTTAAGAAATGAAACTACAGAAGAGTGCCCTGTAGAACCTATTTATTTTTGCATTTTCCTGTTTGTTGTGAATGAAATGTCTTGCTAAGATGATGTCACTTAAAAATATACCTTTTAGGGACTTTTATATACAACTTTTTGATTTTTCAGTTTCTGCTCTCTGAAAGCATAATGTGAAATAGTAATTACCTGTCCATTACTCAGATTTTAGTGAGATGATCATTACTTGTGTTGCCTTAGGGTTTTCATGAATTTGTAG
>JAWWMO010000121.1:90150519-90173189 GCA_035047845.1 Dendrocincla fuliginosa | reverse complement strand
TTAGCAGCCACACCCCCTCAGGCTGGGTGTGAAGGTGCTAACGACTGCTTGGGCAGCTGCTGCAAATGGTCCATTGTCCTTGGGAAATGAATAGAAGGGGTAGAATACATAGCTTTGATCACCCCCACACAGTGATAACTGGTCCCTCCTGCTGAACTAGGACAGTTGTTAAAACAGGGCTGTTTCAAGCAATAATGAAAGTACGAATTTCAAAGGTGTGGAGCCTTCACTAGGAATGGACTGCATCCTCTTCCTTTACTTTCAGTCTTTAAAGCTCCAGTCTGAATCTCCCTACTAATTGTAGGTGAGCAAAGGCGTCTTAAGAGAATAGAGAGTCTCCTAGAGCAAGTCTACGATTGCAAATTAATTTGAGTGCCTAACAACCTAGACAAATGCAAAGCTCTACCTCTAGGCTACTCCACCACCACAGTTTTTGCTTTTGGCTACTCATAATTAAAAAATTACTCTCTGTATAGCGATGCTTTAGGATCCTTTCCAAGTAATTGCAAGACAACATATCTTTCCTCCTGAGGGGAATGGTGGAAACATAAAGGCTGTCAGTGCTCACATGAGTAGCCTTCTGCCTAAGAATGACCTGATTCCAGTCAGTGATAAAACTAAATTTCTTTTCTAATCTGTAACAAGACATCCATCTAGAAAAATTCAAAACCAAAACCAAAACAAGTTGCAAGGAACTTCCTGACTTTCTTTTTCCCCTGTGTGAAACATGAGGATACTTAGACCAGAACTGTCAAGATTACAGGTAATGAAGTTCTCCACTAAGAATAAGATAATCCTTTTATTGCAACACAGCGTAAACACATTAAATGGTGTAATAATTTGTCACCCCAAGAGAATGCATATGAAAACTCATGGAAATGTGATACTGGATGCAGATGTTGATGTATGAACCTTTTCCAAAATGTATAACCTCCTCCTGTGCTATGCAAAGACACCACTGAGCATCACATGTTCACAAAACAGATGTAAGCCTTGACATTAATGTGCTTTTTTTAATCTGGTTAACTGCTTCACCTTTGCTTATGCTCGTGTTTGGTTGTTTTTCTCAGTATATTGGAAAAGTCTGTCTGAAGCTACTGTTTAAGGTAACAGTAAAAATGGTGGAGCATCCCCTAGTGATTGTCCTATAAAGATGGTATGTCATACTGTTTTAAGCTGGAAGTTTGACAGTGCTAATGACCACTGTCAAACAGGTCTTTGCTCTCAGACTGCGAGGCATCTTATTAAAAGTAAGGAATACAGTAAGGACTCCAGTTAAATTTAATGACTCAGCTCCTTTTTGCAGTGAGGCAGAAGTACATATTGCGGATTATCAAATTGCATGGTTTATCAAATTGCATGGTGAGCTCCAAGCAGAGATCTCCTGTGGGCAAAAGGGCTCCTGTGCCTCATGTCCTGTGTATACCTGTTGTAGTTAAAGACTAGAAAAATGAATTCAAAATGTGACTTTGAAAGAAAGGAAGGAGAGATGTGTAACTAACTAACTAACTCGCTGTTGAGATAAACATAATGGGATCTCTAAGGAAACAGCCTGTTTATTTTTCTAGTGCTCAGTGAAAGAAGACTTTTTTAGGGGCAGTGGGCTAGAATGTGAAATGAATGGGATTACATCAAAGATATTCCTCAGTGAAACAGTAAAGTTCTCTTCTTAAACGCAAATGGCTTTTCAAGGTCATGAGTGCTGATCAATAGCATGGACCAAAGAGACACTTTACTAAATCAGCTTCTAAAGCTTTTTTTTTTTTTTTTTGTTCAAGAGACAGTATCAGATTTTTGAAGCCATGCAAGACAAGGGTCAAATTGCTAATGAGCATCTTTCTATTGTATCATGCTGAAATGTAATGCGCTGGGCAAAGAAAATTGAGGACATGCCTCCTGGAGAGGAAGCCTTAAGATGCTATATTTTCCTTCTCTAGACCTCTCTGGGGTCCATCATAATGTCACAAAACTGATCTGCATCTATAATTTGAAAGAAAGAGTATACATAGCTTGGGTATTCAAAAGCAATGTTGCTCAATGATGCAATAGTGAACCTCCATGCTCTCTGCATTTTTAAGGAAAAGTGATGTTTGTCTTAGCCTTATTGTAGCCAAGTAACATCTAGGCAACAAGAACATATAGCCACTGCAGAAAGATACCTTTGAGAGTCCCAAACCCATGGTGAACTCAGACCAGTGCAATTTCCTTATGAGAGAAACACCTTAAAACGATTGATGAAACAAAATTACAGCTAGACTATGGGTCTAGAACTTACCATTTTGGGTCTTCAGTAAGAACTGTTGTTTCAGTGTGCTGTTTAAGCCTTGGGCACTTGTTTAGCAATGGAAAGCTACCAGGCTGTCTAGGCTGATGATTTCCTTTAGGCAGCAAAACATAGCAATAAGTCATATCTTCAAAAAGGAAAAAAAGAAAGTGGAACTAAACAAGTACAGTTTTGTGATATATGCTGAATTGTGAGGATTTTTTTCAGAATGTTTAACATTCTAACAGAATGCATAGAAAGACATTTTCTAACTCTAAACAAATAATCACTAAAATTTTGAATATTAACAATTATTGAAAAACAATTAGTGGACAACTGAATTACAACAAACAAGTGTGAAGAAAGAGTAAGTTGGAGGTTTTGTACTGCAATCATCCCACATGGCAAAGCTGGCTTATGGTTCCTCAAGGACTGTTTAGTCCTGCAAAGGTTTTCACAGTAGCAGAACACATATTATTAGTTACAGATTTATTTGAAACTCAGCTCAGCTAGTGGAAATTTTTTCCCCAAATGATTTTTTTCTTTGTTTTTAATAAAAAAATGTCTATAGGGTCTCCTTGTCCAAAATTACTATGGTGGCAAAACAGATCTCTGAGCATAAAAGCATCTGTAGCAACAGAAGCTTACAATATTCAGCACTGAATTTCTATTTAAGGCTGACACCATGGGAATGGGTTAACATATGCACATGAAAGCACAGGCTGCAGTAAGAGCAGCAAATAAGTCCTCAGATCTTAGGACTGCAGAAGGGAGATGATGACTCGTTAGCAATTCTTGTTAAAGTCGGCTGGAACACAGAAATGTAACAAAGTCCATCAATAACTGTATTTGCAAAGAAAATGTGACTTAACATGTTTTATTTCCTTGTATTTCTCATGCTGGAGCAGGGAAGAAAGTGAAAACTATATTCATAGAGTCACAGATTTTAACCTTAAATTGGTCGCTATCAGACATGGAATCAGTTTTACTATATAATACAGAGCATACCCACCTATTCTGGTAACAGCTGCTGTGTGGATAACTATTTTCTTATTTTGTGCCACTTTCAAAAAGAAGATTATTGAGCCTGTTATCTTGGGTTGGAGGAGTAAGCGTATCAGTTTTGAAACAATGGAGAAAAAAGTAGAAAAACAATGTCAATGAAACTATTTAACTGGGGTCCCGCCTTGTGATTTCAGCTTCCCATTCTTGCTCTCTCTTAACAGACTTCTTTTTCCTCCTGTCTGGACTTGCCTGAACAGCACATCTTAGTACCACTGATGTTCATAATTTGGCTAAGAGTTGGCTGGCAATTGCAGAATGTTGATAATTATGTCCTACTCCCAGAGGTAGCTTAAGAAAAGTGGAGATGTGGAAGTTTCTATTTTTCTTCCCCTTTTCTTTTCCTCTTTCTGCTGAAAACTTTCTGAACTAAGTATGTCCATCCCCAGAGGGAATATTTCTCAAAAAATGTAATATAGATAATTCATCAAGTTGAAATAGAATAGCATAATAAAATTGGGGGAAGAATATTCTATAATAGAATGCAGGAAAAGCAGTGACATGGTGACATTATTCATATAGACAGGCACTAGTGAGATGGAAGTTTAAAAAGCTGTCTCTTGCTGTAGGCATGTTTTAGTTTGCTGTTCAGTACAGTTTTCCAGTGTTTTTGTTGTTGCAGAAGAACAATAACAAAAATAGCCATTAGGATCATTGGATAAAAAGAAATCTTTTTATTTCCCCTCTGAGAGACTTATGATGCTTCACCTGGAATAGGATCAGTCAGGCTGTGTATGTAACTAGTTTTCTCTCTGTTGCAACTGTGTTTTATTTTAATACTGGTGGGTTCCTGCAAGGGTGGCTGTGTGTATGCGTAGGCCCTAGTGATTTTTAAAAAATTAGTTTTTTATTCCTTCAAGTGCCTAGGTTCTGACTTTGCTCTTCATTTGCCCCTTGCAATCCTGTACAATTGTCCTGTCAGCTCCTTGTTTTCTAGCAATATGTTTTCAAGTTCCTTTATTAGGTTTTTGTCAATGCATAGCCTAGGATTTTCACCAAAGAAGGTATTTTCCATTTGCTTATGCCATTTTCATTCACCCCTGTGTGTCAAATGTGGTAAGATCCAATGGGCAAAGTCTTGCCATCCTGTTTCCCCACCACTTGCTCAACCTTCTACCTTAGTGTTGCTGTAGATGTTTACGACTGCCAGGCAACCCATCTCTTGCTCCATTCATTTTTCATCCTTGTTTATCTCCTGGACAGATGATGGCAGAAGACCTCTGAACTCTCTTATTGCATTTATTCACCCTATCGTGTTCTCAGAATCCTCTTTGAGAATATTAAAATGGACTTGTTTGCAATTTTATATTTAAGGCATTTTAGAAAGCACTGTGTTTGAATTATCCTGTTTCTGTTGCCACTAATAATCTTTAACCTTTTTAAAACTTCTTCATTTTTCTAAAACAGTTAAAAGTTTTACTTTTCCTAACTTGAAGGGCTTTGCCCCCATTTCTATGTGCCTTTTTTTTTTTTTTTTTTGCTATTGAGAAGGAGGGAAGAGAGAAACAGAAAATAACACTTCAAAGTTTTGAGAGCCCTCTCCACCCCCCCAAAATGATCTGAGAGCCCAGAAAGACAGTTATGTTATTTCTGTGAAGATTTGTTTTCCATTTGACCAGGCTAAGATCAGTCAGGGTGAGCAAAAGGTTTTTGAGAAGTAAAACAAAGTTAAACCATGCTTTTATGTGAGCTTTATTTTTTTCCTTGAGGATTTCTTTTCTTTCTTATTATGAAGGACCAATAGTGCTGTCAACTATAAAAGATTAGATCTTGTGGTGCAATGTGCCAGGGTTTATGGGATCATGTAGGGCATGGTGAGGGTTTCTCTGGTTGCATTTTATCTTCATAAATTCATAGCAATGGCTTTCTGTGCTTGGCTTGAGCAATGAGGTCTCACAGCTTTCATTCTTTCTAGTGCATTCTTTCCAGTAGCAGAACAGCCTACCCCTTCAGTATCCTTCTGTTTGCCAGCTCACAATTTCAAGTGAAAGACAAGTTCCTGAAAAGTTCTATGATCTCTCCTGGCTATCTTTTCTTTGCTGGAATTCAGAATTAAGGATTTATCAACTTTGGTTTTGTTCAGTTATGGAAAAGCAAAGTTAATTTTGGGTTCAATGTGATAACATTTCTCTGCTTGGAAATAATTCAGCTTTGATCAATACCATGTTAAAGGATACAGCACAGATACAATAGGCTGGCTTCTACTACTTTTAGTGGAGACTTGATATGTATGGAATTTGGGATTCTGGGCACAGAACTGTCTGTAGATTGGTGGCTATGCATTATGGCATGATGATATTCCTAACCTCAGTTCTGTCCATCTCTGTTATAAAGATAACACAAAAATAATAATTATTGAAGAAGAGAGGATGAAAAGGCACCGGGTACTCTTAGTGTGGGAAGAAGACTGGTATTTTCAGTTAGAAGCCAGGGTTTTGAAGATACTTGGTGTGCTGGTGCAGGAGGAGCCCATTCATCCCTTTTGTATGGGGTAGATCCTAGAGATTACTGGGTCTAATCAGCTTCATAATCTAGTGGCTTTCTGCTTTCTGCTCCTCTGAAGCCAAATTTGGTGGGCACAGGCGCTAAGGAGATCCCTCCTGTTCCAATCCAGCACAGCCAGACTGCTGCAATTCTCATTTGGATATTCAACAAATAGTGAGGCTGTGCCCGTTTGCCCAGAAGGCACCTACATGCACAGACACAGTGGTTGGCCATACAAATCACTACAGATGCCAGTGCTTTTGTCAACATAAAAGCAAACAGTGCTCATGTGGCCATAAACTACAAAGACAACACAAACCTCTATCTCCCATTTACTTCCTGGGGTTGCACTTTATACTGGACACATGCACACTCTGAAATGCTGAGGTCTCTCCAAAAGCTGCTATTTGATGCTTGCTGTATCTAGAAAATGGCCCCCACCCTTGATCTCCTCCTGTTGCTGACCCCAAAACTCTGGAGCCCTCAAGCTGATGGTCCCACCTTGGTGTCTGGCACTCTGAGCTAGCACCCTGCCTAGTGTCCACTAGATCACTAGAGCTCATCCACACAGGCTCAGAAGACAGACCTCACCCACAGAGAAGATAGTGAGAAAAGGGTTTTAGTAAGCATAGAGGAGGGATGACCGAGATCATGCCCAGGGCTCAGTTACACAAGTGCTCTGACCAGCAGCTGTTTTTCTTGTAACTGGCTTTTTCCATACCCAGTAAGTACTCCCTGTTCCCCCGTTCTTCTTTCTCCGTGGTTTTCCTTAATTCATGGAGGAAAGGAAGCAAGAATCAGATGCTTGAGCAATGGCTGTGGACTCCAATGCTCCTGTATTTTTTTTTTGTTGCAGAACTTACTCCTATCTCAAACCTTTTTCTTCTACCTGGTCAAGCAGGCTAGGAACTAAGTAGTGTCACAGTGAATGCTGCCATTTCTGTCTTGTGTGTTAGCTGGGATAGTCTTCCCCCAGTGTCCATTATATCCTACAGCTGACCAGGAGCATTTATGCCAACATGAGCTCCAGATTGACCAAACTTATTTTTGCTGGCAGTGTTCCCCTGGGACAAAGCTGTTGCCATGTTTTGTGGAGTGTATCACAATTCTTCCTTCTCCCAGTCTCCTCACCCTACTTGAAATAAACTTAAGGGACTTAATGTTTCTGCTTACAGGGCGCATCTTCTGCAGAAAGTCTTGTTTGTGTAAAGGGAACAGAATGAGAATAAAATTATGTTGTATTAATCTATAAAATTAATTACAAAAGAATAATGATATCAATGTATAGTGATAAAATTCTATGGGGAGATGGGAAGTGAATGTTGTCCTCTATTGATCATGTAGACTCCTTTTCTTGAAATGAAATAATCACTTCATATGGATCTACAAGGTTAGGGAGTGGCCCAATGACACTGTAAACTAGAAAGCATCCATGCCTGTAAAATGATGACCCTTTCCTCAGACATTTACAAACATTAACTAGTAACCCCTCATGATGACCCTTTGAGATGCTCTCATCTGCGTTTGACAGAATGGGAAAAAATAAGACTATGAAAGAATGGAGAAAAGATCAGAGAGTGAAATTTGTGAAATCATATACATCCCTGTTCTGTCTTTGTAAGTCAATGACCTTACCTATGTCCTTCAAAGCAATCTATAGTTGTTTTACTTGTATCTTTAATGTTTCATCCAGCATAGTGTAAGACCGTGAATAATGAAGTTTACACTATGCAGGCAGGTTAGCTATTGATTTACACAAGGTATGTCTCCCTTACTAATGTGTAAATATGATGCAAATATATGCATGACAAGAAATTAAATCAATGCCTGTCACTTCTCCTTTCAGTCTGCATGCTTTTATGAGTATAAATTTGACATTAATACTAGTTTACAGAAATGTACTTGCTGAGAAAACAATGATTTACACTGGTGTGCAAATCACTCATGAGCTGAGAGTTTTTGAAAACAGTGTGTATAACCTGGACTAGCTGTCCCTTGAGTGCCATTTTCTACATGATCTTAGATCTGTTCACTATACAGACTAAGTGTTGAATTATAATTGCTTGGTTTTAAGGTTTTAAATAGTGTGATTGTGAGGCCTGGGACTGGAGCACAAAAGTAAAAGTAAGAAACATAGAAATAAGGCAAGCAGCTTCCCATTTCTCAGATGAGCAATCACTAAAGTCCAAGAGGTAAACAGTGTTAGCGTCAAATGGATGTCTGAATCCTAAGCTTAAAAGTATAACAAAATTGTTCCCATGGAAAGTTTGTGAATGAAATAACCTCAGTATCACCCTCTTTTCATGAAGCATGAGGACTATACCAAAATTCATACTTCAAATCAGCAGTTATTCTCCAGCAACTGCAGTGTGAAGTGAGGCATTCACACACCACTCTCTGCCCAGCATGGGAATAGGTCCTGCCTTACCTTAAGGGGACTGGGAGTTCTCTGCGTTTCTCCAAAGTTGCTCCTTTCTCAGAACTAAAATTCTTAGGTTGATGTTGGAGAGGAAACTCTTATGAATTTACTTTTCCCAGATGAGAAAAAGGTAGTTTTCCTAAATTACTTAGATAATTTATTGTTATGTAGAGAAACAAAATGTACTCCTTTGGTTAATGTATAAGGCAAAGGAGCAGTGAGAATTAGTGAGCTCTAAACAGAGCTTTATGACAAAGAGCAGAGCTTTACATATAAATAACAGAAGGCGCAGAATTCCAAAGGTTGAAGGATGGTGCAGAATAGAGGAAGATGGAGACAGGCTTCTAACAGTTCTGTGTGGCAAGAAGATAAAAGACAGCAACCATAAGCTGAAAAAGACCAGGAAAACCCCCAAATTTTAAAAAAGGAATAATAAAACAAATAAAATAAGACTTTAAAATAAATATAGCTCAAAGGAGAAGAACATTTGCCATGAAAGCGGCTAAACACAGCAACAGTATTCTCTGAAAAGTTGCTTGGAAAGGTGCCACAGTCTCTGTCCTTGGAGGTTTTCAAGTCCCAACTAGATAAAACCCTGAGGAATCCCATAACTGATTCTGCTTTGAGCATGAGGATGGACTAGAGACTTCCTGAGGTCCCTTCACACCCTAATTATCCTATGATACTGCTGTCTGCAAGGATTTTAACAGCCACTGAAACCATGCGAAGTACCTCCTTATATGGAATGCTGGTGACGTGTTATATGTTGAGAATTCTTTGCCATCTGGATCTTGTGATAACAGTGATGATGACAATGATCAATATTATAATGAGGGAAAAGGAAAATTCACCTAATTTTTAAGATCTTGTGGACAATCTCTGTCTGGAAAAGGAGAAGAATTAAATATTATGGTTTATGAAGAAGACATGCTGAACATAGGGCTTTGGATGGAAGTCTGGGATAAAAGAAGAGTTTATGACCTTGTGAAAAAGGGGCAGGAAATTCAGGAGGATTATAAGGATGTCATGAGGTTATGGTTAGAAGGGTCAAAAGCCCAATTAGAACTTAATCTGGCCACTGCCATAAGGGACAATAAAAAATATTTCTATGAAGACATAAGCAACAAAAGGAGTACTAAGTATAATCTCTGTCCTTGACTGGATGTAGGGGAGTGACAAAGGACGAGAAAAAGGCTGAAGTACTTGAGCCTTTTTTGCTTCAGCTTTTAATAGCAAGATGAGTTGTTCCCTGGGTACCAGCCCCCTGAACTGGAATGGGGAGCGGAATGGGGAGCCCCCAATATCCAAGTGGAAATGATCAGTGCTCTGCTGTACCACCTAAACATGCACAAGGTCTGTGCGGCTGGATGAGAGTCACCCAAGAGTACTGAGGAAGCTGACAGCTTACTCTGCCACTTTCCATCATGTACCCACATTTCTGGTTAACTGGGGAGGTTCCAGGTGATTGCAGGTTAGTCAGTGTGACACCCATCTATAAGAAGTGCTGGAAGATCATGCTGCATGTCCTCATGTGACATGTAGGACAACCAGGGGATCAGACCAGCATGGGTTCATGAAAGACAGGTCCTGCTTGACCAAGCTGATCTCCTTTTAGGACCAGGTGACCCCCCTATTGGATGAGGGAAAGGCTGTGGATGCTGTTTACTTGGACTTTAGTAAAGCCTTTGTCACTGTTTCCCACAGCATTCTCCTGGTGAAATTCATGTCTACTCAAGAGCTGGATGGATGCGCTGCTGGCGATGGAAGGTAAAAGAGCCACAGAATCACAGAATATGCTAGTTGGAAGGGATTCACAAGGATCACCAAGTCCTGTGCAAGTCCCTGCACAGGACCATCCTCAAGAGTCCCATTATGTGCCCAAGAGTATCATGCAAATGCTTCTTGAACTCTGTCAGGCTTGGTGCTGTGACCACTTCCCCGGGGAGCCTGTTCCAGTGCCCAACCACGCTCTGGGTGGAGAACCTCTTTTTAATATCCAACCTAAACCTCTCCTAATTCTTAAGTCCCTTCCCTCAGGTTGTGTAAACATCCATAAAGAATTCTAGAAGGAAAGATTTTGAAGGTTCGTTTTGGCTCTTTCTTCTGGGTAACTTTGCACATCTCACTGTTTTTGGAGTACCTGACAATTTCTTGATAAGGTGGGATACTGAGCATCGTTGACCAACATCTCAGTAATAACTTCATGACTTTGGTGATAGTATTTATAGCATTTTGCTTACCGATATATTATGAGAACTAATTTTTTCCATATATGAACGTGTTTGAGTTCAAGCAGGATCTGATACATGCTTTTTTTTGTGAGGAAACTAATATTTCTTCTAGATAGCTGTATGTAATGGAATATCTGTTAAAAGAGGGCATTGAGCCATCATGTGATCGAAATAGCATGGGCAAATTCAAGACATTTGTTTTTAAGAAATGCATGGATTTACTTCTCTAAGTTGTTTTTTTTTTGCCTCTCATTTCAAAATCACTTTCCATCTTAGCATCTTTACGTATCCTGAAACAAGCAAACAAGTGAGATGAAAAAGTGCTGAACCGAAGATTGTGGTCTGGGAATTTTCTGCATTACTATGAGGTGGAGTGTTGTAAGAAAAGAAAAAGGAAGTATTTCAAAGCACAGCTTTGAGGACTCCAGAGGTTCAGTTGAGCACTCAGCATGAACATCTGCAGGTTTGAATTTCAGACTTCCCTAATGCAATGACCCCATTTCAATACAAATTGGTCTCTGCACTCAGCAGGTTGTAGGTTAGTTAAAATCAACCTCTTTCTGCTAAGAGACCCATTTCAAAAACTCCTTCAGAAGTTTTCACACTGAATACATTTCCACCTGTCAGCTCACATGAGCCGATCCCTGTCTTCCAGGAACAAAAAAAACCCCCATCTAACTGTTGATGGAATTTCATGACTCATTGAAGCCCAGAGCTATGAGAAACTGGCTTTAATTTCTAAAAATCAATAGTACGTTTAAGCTGCGTGTGCCTCTGATAGCCTTATCCTAGTGGAGAAGCAAATATACTTAATATAAAAGGAGAAAATAGATTTTCCTTCAATTTTAGGCTGAAGTAGTGTTTCTGAATATAACTTTGATAACAAAGCTCAGTCGTTGGGCTTAAGGGAAACAGTTGTGTAACACATTGCAGGCATCAACTCCTGCTGCAATGGAAAAGAAAGAGAAACCCTGTTGGCAGGGTTTTCAAAACAAAAACGAAGACTTGCTGGAGTTGAATCACTTCCCGATGGGCTGCAAATGTCCTGAAATCTGGTTGTTTTAAACATTGCCATTCTCTTTTTCCTGGTGATATATGGAGCCCACTGTAAGCCACAGTCATTTAATGGCTTGTGATTCACAACACAATTTCCTTCCCACTGCAAGTCTTTTGTGTCAGTCAGAGAAAAGGAATAGCAGTCTATCCCTGGATCTGTATTGTCTTGTTTATACCACTTTGGAAAGCTACAAAATGTCCTGAATAATACAGCTTGAATGATAAGTGTTTCTTATATTTTTTTCCCCCAGATACTGTGAGCTTCTCATGCAAACCCAGTAGAAAAAAAATAAATATGTCTATGTTATTTATGTTCTACCTTCCTTGCAATGAAAAATACAGCAAGAAACATATATATATATATATAAATATAGACATGCCACATTTCAGAAATCTGCATTTGCAGTCTTCATTTCTCAGCTAAAGAAATGCAACACATTCTTGGTGTGCTTCCCTTTTTGGTTTCTTACAACAGTGAGAATTAACATCCCTGTGGGCCGCACTCATAGAATAACTTTGTCCTGGGCTTTCTCCATGGTAGTTTTCAGCCCTTGGTTAGATCTTCCTTAAACCATCCTTCTTGGTTTGATACCAAAGCACGGTTCTCAATTTATCACATTGGTAGTATTTACTTGTTGGCCTGTCAATACCTTTAACACTACTGATTGATTTACCACTAATTTTTCATTGCTGGAGGAGTGATAAAAGATCACATGAGTGCACTGTACAAGTGAATTGTGTCTCTCCTTTTGTATCACCTCTAGACACTGGGGAGGATCTCTGTCTGCAGTATATACCATTGATAATTAGAATGAGAATAATGCTAATAGCAAAACCTGATTATACAACACAAAAGTATCACTTTTCCAAGACACATTTTTAAATCTTCAAACTAGTTGACATGAAGTAATTGCAGAAACCATGAAAAACAAATGAAGCTAACTACAGTAGTTTTTTAAAATGATGTTTGCCTTTAACTAATCTCCAGATGTTGCAAAAAGAACAAGGCTGCTATAGCAAGAGAGAACTTGTGTTTGATACAGGGAAGATGCTAACCAGTTTTGACTAGAGTCCTGTGAATATATATTTGAAAAGGAGTCACGGAAATTAAGAACCTGCTGTAAGAGTCAGATGATAAAACTGGTTTGGTGCAGAGTTAATTTCATTACTCCATTAATCTTACTTCTGAGCTTGTTTAAAAGAAGCAAATTTGCAAATGATTTTGAGTTCTGCAGGAAGATAATTTTAATTTTATGGGGCATTTTTGCTCAGAAGTGGGCGTTTTGCAGATGAAAGCATATGGTGTTGGAATTCTCCCTGTCTGTTGTCAGGAACGGGTGATGACAACCCACTCAGGTCTTCATATACTATGACACTTTATGTAGAGTTTCTGCCTATTAATAATGCATTTTTTAACAGAAGAATTCTAAAAGAAGCCAGATGTAAAAATCCAGTTACTGAATCACAGGTAGATTAATATCTACTCTGCAATACTCACCAGCCTCTAATAACCACTAATACTCAAGAAGTTTGATGAAGATAATCACTTTCTCAGAGGCCTCTAAAACACACAGTCAAGAACTGTATGTAATTTTGTGCAGAAAAAATAACAAAGACAGTTTTCTATAGGATTCTAGGATCTGCCTTGCAACAAACCAGCTATAAAATACAGCTGTGTCTCTTCAAAAGCTCTGGGCTGCGTGACATTCAAAGACTAGGGTTTCTACATCAGTTCCCCACCCATTGAAAGGAGTAATTTTAGTCATGGAAATACTTCATGGATCCTTTGGATCTGAACATTCAATACCGTATTTTGTCTGCAGGTTCAGGCATAATTTTTACAGCAGTTAAAAACAAAAAACAACCAACAAAAACAAATCATCACAATCATGTTCTTGACATAAAATCAGACCTTTCCTTTTCTACTGAAGTAGGAAAATGCAGGTAGCTAGCCTAGGAGGTATTATAGCTTACTCAGACAGGGGATTGCAAAGCAAATTTATTCTTGCTCAGATTCTTTGTAAAAGTTGTCAGGATTTGATGTGTTGGGTAGTTTGTTCTGCAGTTCTGTATGCTATTTTAGCCTCCTCAGAACTGTGCAACATTCTCATGATATAGCAGCAAATTTCTGCTATTCAGCCCCTTCAAATAAAAACAGAGTACTGAGATTCATTAAGTGCAGCTGAATTAATAAAAACAGCATATTTTATGGACATGTTTAGTACTTCATTTATCATTGAAGAATTCCAGATGCTGTGAGAGCTATAGTGTATCCAATTTCAACTTGTTCTTGAGAGGAGAATTTGTTTACTTCTTATATAGATATTTAATCATGGTAAATTCATTATGGGATTATTATCTGCCTTTCCCAGTTAGCTAAATCTTACCACTATCACTGTAACAAAAGCTGTGCTTGCAGATTCTGCCATTTATGAGGAGAATGAACCTGTATCTTCTGATTTTTAAGAGCAGTATGCATTCTTTATTATATATTCTCTTACTTGCTAGTAATTTTTTTTTTTTTTTTTTTTTTTTTAAATGCTACACTAAGACAAGTCACTGAGACTATGGTTGACTGGAAACACTATAGAGTATTCTGTTGAAAAAGCAACACCTATACCTTTTCCTTCATTCTTAAGGAACATACATCTGTCTGCAACAATGTCTGATAGGTGGAATATTGTGATTGTCATTGGCTATTTCAGTTACTGCTATCAGAATGACTCATAATTATCTGGAGGTACAGAGCTATTCAGTTCATGTACTAAACAGTACACATTAAGTTTCAACAAAATCTGTGAATTCAATAGCTTATTAATTAGAATAATATATCAAAGAATATTAGTATTATTTTGTGAGATTTGTTATTTTTAAACAGCTCTTGTGTATTTTGTCTTGAAAACAACTCCAAATGTAAATACACTTCTTCTATTAAGTTAAAAAAATCCTCTTTGCTCTTGTACTGGATACTCTTGGGAATACATGAGGATTCAGCCACAATGAAAAGTCATCTTCCTGGAAGAGAATGATTTTTTTTCTGCATTTTGACTCTAACTTGCTGTCACAATTTTCATGCCTATTGAAACTGAATGAGAAAGACACCATACACAGAATTCCAGTCATGATAAAACATGCAAGGTTAACTTAAGACCACTTACCTATATACTTCTGTCTTCAGTGATTTTAATTCATCTATTCTCCAGTGAGATCTTTTATCCTGAGGAAATCTCTGTCAGAAGACACTGACATAGTTAAAGACACAACCGCTTGTGATTCATAAAGTAATATATAATGCAAATATCACCATTAATGTAAAAGAGGTAGAGCTATTTTCTAACTTTGTGGTAAAACTAATAGAAAAGAAGCTGTTACATAATTATTGTCTCATAATGTATTTCCACATTGGATAAAGTAGCCATGTTATGTTTCCACCTTTGGAAAAATAGATGACTTTAAGTAAAATGGATTATTTGCCTCCTATACTGATTTCAGTGGCACTGTTTGCAAAAGTCATCACTAATTAGCATGAGAAAGGGTGACAATCAAGCAAAAAACTACAGTGCCCATGAAATTGTTAGGTCATTTTGCGTCTTGAAGGGCAAAACTCTCCATTCAAGGGAGATTGGATTTTAAAATCCCTCTGTTATTTATAGAGACTCATTTCACACTATGGTGGTTTTGAAAAAACCTTTTTATTTAAAAAAAATCATGGAGAGTCAGTACACAATATGGCATAAGTAACTCCCAGTTAAAATAAACAGAACCCTGAGTAGGAGGAGAAGAAATTCAAAGAGGAGCAGCTTAAAAAATACATGAAATGGCACTTTTAAGCAGTCATATACTAGTGCAATTAAAATTACTAAGCCGAAATTCACATTCTGCTAAGGGAAATGTAGTCTTTTAAGACACCAGATAATTTTGAGTCATATTGATAGTGTCACATGGTCATGATCCATTCCCTTATCTAATATAGTAACACTCTTGCAATATGGAACACATTTGCCTTTTTAATTACTTAGCTGTTAAAAAAAAATTACACTTTTATCCCCGGTGGATGGTTAACAAATTGTGATTTTTGCTTTGCTTCATTAGAATTGGGTAAACGTGACCTTGACATACTTCTTGGAGCTTCATCAAATGCACTCATGGCAGAGGAAGGAGTTAATGACTGTGCCTTGCTGTGTGAATTCTCCAGCATCCCCTAGAACCTTGCAACTGCCAGATACTTTTTGTTTCACTGTCTCTGCCTGTTATGGATGCCTTTTAACTTTCCTACTTTTGCATTTCATGTGGCAACTCTAGTTTGGGCACAGTAAAGAAAAAGGTATTATGAAAATAAACTAAGTATGTTTTCAAAACTCAATCCATATCTAACTTATGACAAAATAAACCAAACACAGAGCATTCTTTTCAAATTTCTGCCTGGAGGTGGTACTTAAGAATACAAATTGGCAAAATAAAACCCAAAATGTCTTAGGATTAGGTGGTTTATCACTTTCACAGTTTGCATAGCCGTTTCCTATTGCAATCTGAATAGCAGAAGAAGAAAAAAAAAGCCATGCCCACCTATTATAGAACTATATATACCCAGAAAAATCCAGTTCACGTAATTATCTCCTTAGAAATGCTGTTTAGAAGTGAGGCTTTTAACTCTGCATAAACCCAGGCAGTGAGATCTATGAGACCATCCAAACAAAATATGATCCTAGTGATTGTATGTGAATGTGCAGTGCCAGGGGCTTTCCGGGGTAGTAAAAGAACCTCTTTACTGCAACACATATTCAGGTTATTCTTTGACAGGGCTAGAAAAGGTTCTTCTTGTCTGATGACACAGAACCATGCCACAGCTGCTTCCCTCAGGCTCCCCTGCTGGCATCAGGAAGGAACACGTAAGGTCAATGGAGCGAGACACAAGCCTTGTTCACCTTACATTGACATTAACACCATATATGGGTTTTGGGATGTGGCACAGATTGCAAGCAGCCACATTTTAAAAATAGAGGTTGCCATATTTCTGCCTTCAGATGTTTTTGGGGGGACATGCATACCACCTACATGCTCCATATCATACTGAAAAGATTTAATGAAGACACAACTCACATAGGGGCACATAGTACAGGCTTTATGAGGTGGTTGTTCAGAGAGGGACAGGCATATTTTGCCACAGTGAAAAAGTAAAAAACAGTAAAAACCCAAACAAACAACTGCTTTGATTTCACCAAAAAATAATATACTGCCTCTTGAATACTGTTTAAATGAACTGGTGATCTTCTGTAAAAATTGCAGGATTCAGTTGGAGTGTCTTCTATCAAAGGGACTGTGGGACCCTAAGCAGTCTTAATTCAGTTTGACAGCTAGCAATAGGCAACTGCCCCTATCATAGACATGTGATTTGTTCCTCTCTTTAGCTTATCAATTCACCTCAAACAAACTCAACCTGTGTCAGTTCTGTGGTAGAATTTGCGCTGGGCCATTTCCATCTGTACCTGTCAGCAGCTCTAATTATGTTTGCCATTGGCTGCTTGTGGCAAACTTCTCTGTATACAGCCTTTATCTCTTCTCATTATGGGGGATGAACTTATCCTCCTCACCAGGCTATTTCAGTGGTCTGTAGCACACCCCATTATTAGACTCTCTTGACCTTCATTAACACAGATCCATATACTGATAAGTACAGAACCTGCTGCTCAGAGCCCTCATATACTCCATGAGAAATGCTTTTTCTTTCCTGTGGGACACCATATCACCCACTCACACTTTTTTTACCCAGATCTACCTCAGTGATTTTACATTTCAATCATAAGAATTATTCTTTTTAGTTTTAATGTTGCCAATTAAATCACATTTCTTCTTATCCACAGGAATTTCCATTTCAATCTTCTTGTTACCCTGGCATTTGGTATCTAAGAGACCAAACAATTTCTCGAGTTTGGTGTCTTTACAGTTCTGCTGCTTGGTAATAAATTGATTATGACTTTATGCCCCTTTGCAGCTCTCTCCCCATGTGTAAGCTGTCTTCCAGCTAGACTCCAGCTAGGGCTATACAGCTCACATGTATGATGCAAGCTGTGTAATTCATACAGGCCTACAACGCACGCTTTCTATTCTGCTCCATAAAGAAAATAAAACATAATGAAGGCAAGTCACAGCCACTGTCTCTCCAGTTGCAATTTATACTGACTAGTTTAGAGCTATTCTTGCAGAGACCAAAATATCTTCTATAAATGTCTTCTGCATCTCTCCTGGTGTCCTTATTCAGGTGTATTTCTCATCATCGCCATTCTTAGTAAACAGAGAATCAATTCCCTAGATTAATATTTAGTAAGTTTAAAAAAATCCAAATAAAGCACGCCCACATAATAGCAATGTTTATTTTAGGTTTTTATGGGTTTTGTTTTTGTTTTTGTTTGTTTTTTTTTTTTAAATAATGAAAAGCAAGACTTCCATTTCAGGAACTAGAGCTTGAAGAAAAATACTATTATCAAGAGAAATATAGCAACTGTGTGGGACCTGGCAACATTGCTATCTTGTGTGCTTCTCAGGAGTCCTGGCAATCACTTCTTGTTCTGAAGAGTTTTTTAGTTGACCAGAACAGATCTTCAACTTCAGTGTAGAACCTGGTGGCTTGGCGAGACTCATTCAGCTTGGTAAGTTCCTACCTGGGATGGTCTGGGACCATGCATGTACTCCAAATAAGTCTACTAAATCAATTAATATTCAAACTCTGAACAGCAATTCTTGATTTTGGATCTGAATTTCAGGCATGATTCATATGTCCAAACTGGTTTAAGTCATAATCCTAGAAATAAACAGTTCTAAATCTACAGGGAAAGGAAAGACATATTTGAAATGCAAATGCAAATACTGTCATTCTAACTCTCCCTAATGCAAATTCAGTCCCTGCAGTAAAACTGCACAGTTTCAATGCTGATGAAGAGAGGTGCTTCAGGAATCACTGGTAACTATTCCCTCTAGAAGGATGTTGGTTCAGCAGCAAGAAAAAGTGACTGTCCAGCTTCTCCTGAACTCCCCTTTCCATGGTAGCACAACTTTTCCATCTCCTCACAGCATTTTCCTTTTTCACTTTAGTTATAGGAAATTCTTTGTTGTGACCAAGCAAAATATGTCACCACTGCTGAATGACTGATTCTGATCCTAACAAACTTGCATGCAGATTACTTGTGGGAATGAGAGAGCTGACTCACCCAGAAATACAAAAAAATAGATTTTCTCTGCTTAGTGACAGTGGAGGTGAAGGAAACCAACAGACAGAATGAAGGTAGAAGGTTGGGGGTTTTTTTTATTGTGCTGGGTACCTGTAGCTATTACTTTGGCATCTGAGGGTTCTCAGCCATTCTGAAAATGAGCCCCAAAGCTTCTGCCCTCAGCAAGCTTTTATTGCTTTAGCTCTGATTGATGGGTTCAGGGAACTGCAGCCTAAAGATAAGTCTTTAATGGATCACTAAATTGTGACTGCCAAGCAAATTATTGTGTATGGGTTTTACAAATTGTGCTACCTGGAAGACAGTGTATTTCAGGAGTGAAATTTTATGCTGGAGGGAAAACAAAACAACAGCATTTTCAGTAATGGTTTTAATGGCTAATTTGTTCAGAATGCTTACGTGCTCCTGTCTCCTCTCTTTATTCAGTCCTCACTTCAGCGTCTCTCCTTTCTGCCATATATATGCTGAAGTTACTAAGAAGTCCGTTTTTTTACTCATATTTTTTAGCAACTTTAAGATATTTTTTCTGATGTTATCAGCACTAAAAAGAGTGCAGATAAATTACTTATAAAAGGAATATTCTTCTTTTCGTGTATTTTGAAAATCTTTATGAAGATGTCACTTGGACACTGAAGTTGTGGCCTCTTCTTTTGTCACTGTCATCTTCATAAACATTTAATGTGCAATATTTAATGGCTTACTGTGGCTTTTCTACACTGGGGTCATACTCATAAAAACAGGTTTCGCAGCATGTTTGTAAGTCATTTATCTGGACATGGAACCTCTTTTTATAACAACATTAGTGTCCAATACCTATTTTTGTGTTGAGCATGTATTGAATTGCCTTTGACAAGGATTGGAAGCAATTTAGTCTAACAACTGAAATGCCATCTTGGGTATTGCTTGTCTGCAAATTGCTGCTATTGCTATATGATAACAAACTTGGAAATAATACATACGTAAAGAAATCACAGTCATTAACCTCTATGCTAACATGTCTATTTAAAGGTTCAGAGGATGGCTTGTTGTGTTTTGAGCAGGGTTGGGGTTTTTTTGTTTGTTTGTTTGTTTGGTTGTGTTTTTTTTTTAGTTAGATTATTTCTTTGTCATTGTTTTTAGGAACTAATTTGTATTTCAAAGGTCTATTCAGTTTTGTGTGATTTATTCCTGATACAAACTTGCAGTCATAACAAAACAGAGTTTCAGAGTTTAGAAATATTTGATTTGAAATTTGAATGAGAAGAGACTGGTAAAAATGGGAAAACATAAAGGGCAACTGTTTCTCAAAAGCATTAGGAAATCAGCCTTTGGTAATAAAATAAAAATTAAAAATTACAAATTAATATCCATTTTGAGACGAAATACAAATGACAGGTGTATGTAACGAAACACAGGACAAATTTTGCTCTACAGGACAATATATTACAGATTTTGCCTTTAAAATAGACACTAAACTGGCTTTCATTACCTAGAGAAAGAGGAATATTTTGCTTCTGGACTTGAAAATGCATCAGTTTTGTGTTGCTAATGGTGATGTGAACTTGGATTAAAGAGGAAAAGCAGAATGTTACACAGTCACATTTCGTTAAGCCAACAAAATACTAAAAAGAATAATGTGCATTTTCAAGGGTAGTATAGGAGACTTCTGCATACTGTAGATGCCTTTTAGTTTTATTTTGCTTGATTAAGCTTTTTTGTGATCACTACAAAGCCCTCATAACAATGAAAAGTGCGGAGTGAACTGAGAGTCCAAAATGAAAATCATTAGTTTGTCTGGGATGTCTCAAAGAGAACACTGAGATACTGAGGTTTGCAATATATTATCCCTCAAATTATAACATTGCTGTGTAACAGAGGAGTAATAAGAAAATGAATCAAACCTTATTGAATGAACAGTGATGGACAAATACATCCTATATAGTAGTTATTTTACTTCTTTATATTGTGTTTTCTATTAAATGAGTTGGGTCATATTTTGTCTTCGGTGTCAAACCCCCACAACTATAAGATGCTGTTTTAAGTGAGGTAAGAACTTTATAATAGAAATGTTGCTGTCCCATGTTGTTGCTGACAACATAGAACAGTACCAGAATTTGAAATCTCCATATCTTTCAAACAGTTTTTCATGTTTTCTGGGGTAGAATAAAGTAGATTTTTTGTACTGAGATTTCAGAATACCAACTCATATTCCATATGGGGTCATGAAGCATCGATAAAGGAAGAAACTCTCTTCTTAGGCAGCCTTAGAGAGGTGAAAATGTTAGTGGTCTCTCACCAACAGATGCATCGGGCTACTGCAACACTGATTTAGTCATTCTAAGTTCTCCCCAGCTTCACATAAAGTATATATAGACAGATGGAAGACTAAAATTACATTAAAATCAATACTGGAGAGTGAAAACAGGGAGTACCAGAGAGGAAATCTGTTGTGAAATTGTACTCCTTTGTTTTCCTGGAAACTGTTTTAATGATGTTGTTGTCTTTATAGCTTTAACACTGTTAGTACAGACAGTCTCATTCCTGGAATGGACAGACAAGGTCTCAAAGTGCCTAGTCAGCAGAATATTTATGTATCCTTCTGAGGACACATAAACCTGAAACATGGTATGCATTGTGTGCACACCTGGCTTCTCAGAAAACAGGAAAGAAAGCAAAAATCTTAATAATGTTTATCTAGAAAAGCGTAGGGTAATACTGAATGCAAATAACCTCCATCTGGAGAAGGTATCTTGAAACCTGCTCTGCATTCTCTGTCCTGCAAGGAAGTTTAGACTTATATAAAAACTATTAACAAAGACAGAAGAAAAGGAGACATGCAGAAGCAAAACCTCACAAAGTGCAAGAGAAGGATAAGATGATGGTAATCATAAAAGCTTTTTTCAAATATGACTAACAGATTTTGCTAGAAGAAGGAAAAGTATGCCAAGGGAGTCACAGTCAAAGTTTTACAAAAGCAAAAAAAAACTGAACTGAGATGGAGACCAAGCATGGCATAAGATGAACAACCTGACGCATCAGTGTTTGCATATCTCATGGTAGCATGTAATAAAATCAAAGAAAGCAAGAAAGCTGTGCTTGTACCTTAGGGGAGGAGACATCTGGATGATAAGTAGTGAGTAGGTTGACAGTAGGTAGATCAAAGTTCCTGAGTAGATAGAGATGGTATATTCTTCCAAATTGTAGCCTGTCCTGATCACATCAGTGACAAGTTTTTAATCCAGTGATTCCTCTGCTATTTTCCATTCACCATCACAAGACCAGAAAGAAGTTATCCAAAATAAAATGTATGAGACACTTGAAATTCTGATAGGACTGAAATTTAATACTCATGATGTTTATATTTTACAAATACAGGAGACAAAAATAATGTGATACACTGTTAAAAAAAGCTTTGAAACAAGTGCAGCTACAAGTCTAAAATTAAAGGCAGCAAAATATGCACTGTAAGAAACCTTGTCATGGAAGTTAGGACATGTGATTGATAAATGTGGTAGCAGAGACAGAACACAAAAAAGGTTGATGAAATGCCACAGTTCACCAGTATATTAGAATTTCTGTGGATCTAAGATGGTATTTTGTAGCAAATTCCCACCTTCTGTTTCCTCAGAAGGCCAGGTTCTTTATGAACTACTTTGGAGCCATCTGGGATAAATTACACAGGCATACCTTCGATGATTTTGAAAACTAATTGATCACATCTTCAGCAGTGGTATTTTATACTGTTTTCCAGTTCCCCAGGTATGATGCCATTCCTGTTGCACTGAGGTGACAGGGAGCTCAGAGCACACAGTTTCATGAAGACTGCAGATATTGATAACCAACATATCAATTCTGATTATGCATTCCTGGTTAACATATAGTCTTTCAAGGATTTCAGTGAACTTTGGAACATGCTATTAAAAGTATCTTAATTGCATGTTGGGAAATGTTAA
>JAWWMO010000121.1:90116635-90128280 GCA_035047845.1 Dendrocincla fuliginosa | reverse complement strand
CAGTCCCAGTTGTTGTGTGGGATCCCTCTGGGATCCTCTGTAGTTCAGTGGTGTTGGCAGCATGCTTGCTGGGCTTCAGGTAGTACCCAAGGTAGTAAGTACACCTGCTAGCAAAGGGTATGCTCTTCAGCTCTTTGGCTTACAGTGCTTTGTTAATTGCCATTTCCAGTAATACTTCCAGGTTACCAGAACCTGTTATGAACTTATAACTGCTTACCTGTGTTTGCCCTCACAGTCAACATACAAGTGTTATACCCAAATTCCCAGAGAATCTGTACATTGGGGAAGTCTGCCAGTCCTTATGGGAAACAAAGTGTGAACTTCATGGAGCAAGGCATTAGCAAGGCATTGCTATTTTGTGGGCTGAAATACCCATTACAGTAGATCTGTTGTGCTGTTTGCTAAGGGATATTACAAGGAGTACACCAAGTCTTATAAAGCTTTCTTGTTTCCTGTCCCAACATTTGGTTGTAGAAAAGACAGGTATCTTCCAGGAGCCAAGCAACAGTTTCATATTTGTTTTACAAATGAGCTATGGACTACATGTTTTTAATGAAACCCAGCTTTCATTAAAAGCATCAATTATTATGGATAAGTTTAACTTTTCCCATTCCCTTCCAGAAACACCAGCATTACTGGTCCCCTTAATTATAAGGCTGAGCAGCGATCCCCTGAAGCAAAAAGGAGATACTGTATGACATTTGATGATATACCATACCATGTCTCACAGGAGACTATATGTCACTGTAATTCAGTGCTGCACATTTTCTGATGCCTATGCATTGGGAAGTGATGAAAATTCATTCCTCACTTTATCAGTAGAGAAAAAAATACTTTTGATAAGTTAGAAAAGAGAAAACATCAATAATTTAAGATCTATATTCATAATATTGGCTAATTTTGATGAAATTTAAAGATGAGCACTTTTTTATTACAATTATAAACTCACAAGGCAACGCTCTTCTAGCCTAATTATTTAGTAAAAATTGGCCATATTCAATTAGTACAAAAAATCATTAAATATCTTTTTATATGTATATTCTACATATCAGTAGAGTTAAAGTAAATTGCTGCAATAATCTCAGGGAGATAAAATATAAATAATTAAATATCTGTCTTTCTAAAACTGGATTAGCTATTATGAAATTCAGAGATAGAACAACTTACTGAAACAATAAATATTATTCATAGTATAACAAGCTTGTTTTCTTCTTTGTCAATCAAAATTCACCTTTCTTAATCTTCAGAAGAAAATGTATCGTTCTGCTTGCATCAGTTGAAAAATCTCATGCTGGTATTCAGATACAAAAGGATCTAAATTAAATGCAAATATCTGCATCTAAATCATATTTTTTATATTGTCAGAGCCCTTCTGTTGATCTCTGGGTTTTCCAAAGCAAGATTAAATAACATCATATTCCTTACAGAAACAATTTAATTGGGCACATGGTTGTGCCAAGCGATCAAAAGGACCAGAATTTCATGAGTCTTAAAAAAAGCAATGTTACAAAGTCACATCTTCAGTCCCTGACATGAAGAGCAGGAAAACAACAGAGAGCTGTGCCTCTGCTGTCTTTCAGGTGTTACACAACAGGAATTGCAGCTCCTGGGATGGTTGTAGTAGTTCAAAGGAAATGCAGGCTTCTTCTACACAAGTTCAGTTTAGTTATTTAACAAACTGTAAACTGTGCATTACAGAGGAAAAACTTTTTTCTTAGCTTTGAGGGCTTATATATCCAGCTTAGTTTAGATGGTGAATTCAGAAAGGTATCCACAACATGTGTTTAAACTTGGTTCAGATGGAGAGTCTATGAAATCTTCTATCAACCTTCAGCCTATTTCATAACAGAGCAGGTAGTCCATGAGGACTCTATTGCAGTCTCCCGGAGGCTGTCTTGCTATAACTGTGGGATACCCACAATCCAGAATGAAGCAGTGAATGCTTGTGAAACAGATTCTAGCAACAGAAACTAAACTATAAATGCTTTTTTGTACTAAATATTTCTTTTTCCCACATGGTAAGACACAAAGATATTAAAAAAAAACAAACCCAAGATAATAATTAAAGAAATCAAAACTTTGGTCTTATTTCATTATGAAAAATGGTTCCCACACTACCTAGTAGAAAAAAGTGTTTCATGCTCTAAAAATTATAGTTTCTAAATACAATTAATAAGTTCAGAAATTCTGTCAAAATCATAAGAGTTATGAAGTTTTTCTGAATTTATAGAACAGACTGGAGTGTTACAAATCTATCAATGCAGCACAGTGCCCAACTTAATTGGTCCCAGTGGCTGCATCTCTAATATTAAGCTGAGAAGATTTAGGGAATACAAGTACCCAGTTTTGCAGCGTGCAGACCCTGGCATGGTTTTGGCCTAGGGTCAGCTAGCATGCTTCCAGGTAAACCCCTAACCATGCCTGAGCTTTTACACAAGGGAAGGAGCATTCTCAACAGACAGTTTGGAAAAGCTACCATGTTTTGGTGGATAAGCAAGTCCAGTTGTGTGGATGCAATCTGCAATGTACCATTTGTCTCAGAAGCTAGAGGGTGACTGGACTGTTTCCTTTCCCAGTAGAGACACAGGTGATGAGTCCCTACAGAGGGTGTATAGCTTTTGGGGGCAAGGCACAAAACTCACTCTTTCTCACGTGTGTGGTTCTACTTCTTTTTCTGTTATTGGTTTCTCTAACCCCACTGTACTGGGTAGACCAAGGCTGATACCTCTAAATACTTGTGTTTGTCAGACAATAGCTCTCTCCCTGTCACAGATTCTTATCCACAATCTGTGCACCATAGCTATTGTGTTCTCCCACCCTTAATTTATAGTGCCAGTTTACAGTGTATTTTGGTTTTGGACTGAAATTATCTGCTGAAGGAAAACAAGACTCATGTAATTCGGTGTTGTTTTCAGAAGCTGGAAGTACACACAGGACACACAGTAGTAGATGTGGTCCTTAATTCAATAAGATCACAAAGCAATCACAGACAAGTATTTGTGTATTTCCTTTCAGAAGTTTGTCAAGCTGACAACCAATATTAAAATGGTTTGTGTTCTCTCTGCTCCAAGAGGGAGACTGCCTCAGAACTTCCCTTTCTGATCATTAAAACATTCATATGCAAAGACAGAATTTCACTTTGTTATTTGCTCACATGCCTGCAGTGTGTGTTAGCTCATGTAGTTCCCTATTCCCCACTTGGTATTTACTGTCTTCTGTGCTTTTAAAGCCCATTTCCACTGGGTCTTATATTTTGCTGACTAAGAAAATTGAACTGTACATTCACCTGGGAACAAAGGAGAAAAAATTCATAAGTTACTGATTTAATTTTTTGTTTTCTGTTCTGGATATATTCAACACCAGCTTAACCCCCCATTGGAATTGCATAGAGTCTGCCTTTCAGCTTACTTTTGTTCCTTCGTGACCTATGCCCTTGACACGTGTAATCATACTGTGGAAGCACTTGACAGCTCAAGATGTGTCTTGAAGGAAGTTGCACAGTCCCCTCTGTTAAAGAAATCACAGCATTAACAAAGAATTCCTTCTTGTCATCTGCTGTCCCAAACATTAGAATTCAGATCACTACTGGGTTGAAATTCTAGAAAGGAATGGGTATAGTATTCCAAAACAGATGTTATACCTGGTCTGCAAGATATAAAATGACATTGTTAATGTTTAAACAAATTTACCAGTAGTCATTTACATTTATTGTATCATTTTTAGGCCTAAATTGCCTCATCTGATTTTGTCTTCTAAATTGTAGCTTAATTTCTCCCAAACAGATTTCATTTCCTCTACTCAGTAATGCACAGCAGAACTAGCAAAGTATTTGCTTTTGTTCCCCAACAAATTTTAGAATAGTGTCAAGACATCTGAAGTTTTCTCAGGCAAAAAGACCAAATGATCTTACTTTTAGGGTTCATTAGAGGCTACATTATTATTTATAAGGAAATTGTAAGTGATCTCATAATCATCTTTTGGAAAAACAGTGTTCTCTATGCTAAATAAGGGTAGAATATTTTCTTATTTGCTGTCTGCTAGTCTGCAAACAATTTTAGAAATATCTGTTTTCCCAGTGCAGTCCTCTTTAGCAGTGACACTTACATGAATACCTAAGGTAATGCCTTTTCTTTAATAACAGATTTAACCCAGCAAAAGCAAATACAGCAAATACAGCAGAGTACACAGTTACTGACAGCTAGTGACCCTTCTCTTTTTAGTGTTAGGCAGAATACTGCAGCTTACTCCCATGCTGGGTGTGCCTACATACACTTTGCAAAGTACTAGGAGTTTAGAGACGATTTTTTTTCTTTTGGGGTAAAAGAAAGGAGAATCACCTACTAAAAGTTCATGTGGCAAGCTACATTCTGGTTAGCCAGCTACTAACCATTTAAATGTTAGCTGGTGCTCCTAAATAATAGCTGAAGAATAAGTAATTTTCCCTGTCTCCGATGTTCTGTCTTGCAAATAGAGAAGTCAGTTCCTTGCTATTTGATCGTCATTTAAAAGAAAAAAAAATGTCATTTGGGATAAATCTACAAGGATTATTGTACACAAATATCACAAGTTTGCTTTCCGTATTTGCCAAAACAACAGGAGTGCATCAGTCCAGAGAGGTATAGCTCTAATTACACACTAGTGCCATACTGAGTTAAAGACAATACACCCACACCTGGCATTGCATCTGAGTGTCTACCGGCATTTTGTTGTTTGATGTGTAGACAGGACATATTTGTGATACTGTGTGGATCTTACTTTCTTTATCAAGTCCTATTCTGGACAGACTGTACCATTAAGTTACAGTGAATATTGTTGGAAGAGTATTACAGGCAGGTAACGGAAAAGAAACTGCCATTGAAGTGTGAATTAGTTCGCCAAAAATTATCTCTCTATAAATATATAAATACACAAAGAGGTTATAGACAAACAATGTCAAAATACAATCAGGTGTTGAAACTGTCCATTTTACCATATGGATCTGGAAACTGCCACAATGTTGCCAAGACAAAGAGTGACTTTCAATGATGCAGATGGAAATAATTTTTGAACATTTAGCAAATCTGGAATTTAAATATTGTTTTATGTGACAAATAGGTGAAAATAAATGACAGTTGTCCCTGAGTGTATAAAGAAATAGAGGATAGTGTCATATCTAGTGTCATAGACTACTTTTCATCTGCAGTTCTCAAAGAGTTTGCAAAAGGAGATCATGAAGACTTAAAAGGTGTTTGGAATTTATTCAAATGTGACAGAATGGAAAATTTGTCATATTTATATTCTACAAAGTAGTTTCTGAAATGCTGTAGAGGATAACACACCTAAGACTTGCTTGTGAAAAAAGTATTAGAGTAGACAATAATCACAAAATACAGTGAAAAAAAGGTCTATTTTAGTGTTGGTTTTCATAGCACTTTTTGTGGGCAATTTTTTTTTAGAATTTAGCACAATATAACTGTTTATTTATTTGTCTGTCTGCTCAGAGAGATTGCACTCCTCTTAAAATATAAGCTAAAATAAATATTGTTTACAAATCAGGGTTAGATACTGAAGTGTATTGAATATATACTTAACTGATTGTTGTATTCTGAAAAATTTATACCTCCTTAAAGACTTCTTAAATGTTAGATTGTCCAGATTATATGTGCAACATAACTACTCAGGTGCTGGGGACGTGCACACCTGCCACCTCAGCCTACCAGCTGCGTGTTGAGCAGGATAATGAGAGAGGAAAATCCTTCTAGGCAGGGTAGGTTTCTTTGTCTTTACACAGAAGACTCAGCTGTGACAACTCCCCTCTGGGAAGCACATAGCTTGATGATATTCACCTCTGCTGCTACTTAGAAGGTGTCAAAGAATCCTGAAATGTCTGTGATCCAGTATTACATCATCCAGTGTAGAGATCCCTGCCCCAGGGGAGGTACCAGGGGCATTTCCACCTAGCCTAAGCCCAATAAAAGACCACTCGGACTTCACTCAACACTGGGTTTTCTTCCCTCACCACATGGGATTTTGGCTCCTACCACCACCTGGACGGGACTGCTACCACTGCTTTGACCAAAGTTATTTTTTCACTTAAATCTGGGCATATTTGGTCTCTCTCTTTTTACTGGAGAAACCAGGGCTATTGAATCTGAGGAAGGAGATTTCTGCCCGAGGCCTGTGCCCATCCTAATTGTCTCAAACTGAGGCAGTATAATGGGATATTTTTTTGGTACATACCTCAGCTTTCTACACATCAACTTCTCTTTATTACTTGCAAATATGCTTGTCAACCGTTAGTTTAGGGCAGTGTAAACCTGTGCTACAAATACTTAAACTGGTTTGAGGGCGGAGATGTGTACTTTTGAATTATCACTGTTCTGCAAGGTATTCTCTACCCTCTTACTCTGATGGTGGACAGAATAAGATATGCAAATATTCTGCTTCAGAACAGCATGCAAAACCCAGTGCATTTTTACAACAGGCTAAAGTTTATTTCAAACCTACTGTCTGAGGGATGCTGTCAGTTTGTATTTAACACAGGAACTTCTGGATTGTTTCCTCATTTTATATGCTGATCAGATAATTTCCTCTACATGCAAAGCCTTCCTGCACACGTGCACTAAAATGGGCAAAACCAGTTTGAATCCTAGGGTAGTTATTTCACCCTGTAGTTTATTTTATTTTATTATTTTTTAATACAAGCCTCCTGATAGTATTTTCCTGATTGCCAAATTCCCATTCTTTCCCACATATGTATCTTGTAGGAATAAAATGAACAGCCAAGGTCAACTTGGCCATGGTTGTACTTCATTTCTCTTGGTCAGCTTATTGTGTGAGGGAAGATTTTCTCTGCTTCAAAGCAGGTCCTCTTGTTCTGATTCTCTCTGAAATCTCGGTGTGCTTTTACTTATTTATTTAGGTGGCATTAGTCATCATGTGGAATGCACTCAAAACATGAAAAAATATTCCATTCTTTGCCATCACTCAGACTAGGACTGAAATAACTATACAAGGATTAACAATGGGTTGCAGCGCTGTTAAATATATTGCTTAATTTTCAATGGAGACCAGCAGTCAGATCTTGCTCTGATGACCATTAAGAATGATATTCTCTGCACTGGAAGCATAGAGAATTTAGGGATTTACAATAGTGACTGCCTCACAAAGTACCTACAAATTAGAGAAAAAGCCTCTTACCTACGCTGTCGAAGTATTTTTAAGATCTTGTCTTTAGTATCTCAGTCTCATGCTAACATGGCAGTCTGTCTCCTGTTGTTTTGCATGCAGTTGAAGTTATAGATCTTAAAAAAAAGTGATTTTTTTCTTACATCTTACACTGGACAAGTACGGAAATATATTTTAAAACTTAAGGCAGGAAGGCCTAGGTTTGTGAGATTAGGAAATTTCTTGACAACAGGTAATACCTTCACTCCCAGAAGTTCTTTGTTTAAGGATCTGTAGGTTATAATGGCTCTGATCATACTTAACCTAAGATTTATTGCACTTTTTAAATTAAAAAAGATATGTTTACTAGTAAAATATACATACTCAGTAAGACTGAGATAGTGTTTGAGTAACACATAAAGAAAATCTTTGGATATTAAACTACTTTATATACTATTTAGTAGCACAGCACACTGTACCCATACAGCAGTTGCCATGGGAAAAATGTGAATATAGAAAAATATGAATACAGAATATGAATAGAAAAATTGCATTATGCATTAATCCATCTGCTATACAATTGTGCTGTTCATATGAGTGGATCTTTCAGATTAAATATATGATGTAAAAAATTGAGCCAAAGGGAAAAAGACCAGAAAAGATAATTTTTCATTTAGTTTCTCTGATAGCACATAGATATTCACAGTTTCTAAGTTGTCTAATTCAAACCCATTGCATTAACAGGAGCCAGAACAATGGTCTCAATTAATTTTTGCTAACAGTCATCAACTAAAGGTGTGCCCAGAATATGAACACAATAGGCGGGCAAAATGCAGAATTTTTTGCACCAAGCTTTTTGTGTATATTTAAGCACATACTAAATTCCTTTCCTAGGCAGAGGTCTTAGTGGTAGTGATTTTTCTCTGTCAAATCTTATGAGCCCTTGGTATTGATATCTGTCTTTTGACAATTTTAATGTTTAGCAGTTGACTGAAAGTTTCAATTTTAATGTTTCTCATTAACTAGCAAATTTTACATTCAGGATGGAATGAACCTACAGCTGTCTTCTCACTTTCTTGACAAAGTTAAGCATAAATGTTTTGCCTAAATCAGGTTTCTAACTCAGCTGAAACCTCCAAGGGTCAAGCAGAGAAAACATCCACAATATAATTAACTCTTTCTGCAACAAGACCATTTTTATGAGTTCCATACTAACATGGAGAAATGAAAAGTTACTCTGTCGTATAGAACTTTGCACACTGTTCTCTTTGGGTTCAGTTTTCACATAAATCTGAATTCTTAAACTTTATATATTGTCAGATACCATTCATATCAAACATTGATTGGCACAACATAAACTTGCAAACAACTGCAGCTCCTTTAGAAATCTTCAGGGTTTTTTCGTAAGGTCTGGTGTATTAGAATGTATGCCCAACCCTTTTGCACATACAAAATGTTTGTTTTTCACAGCAGTCATAATAAGTATTTAGGTCCTTGAACACTGCTTCTCCCATTAATCGTTTGACTAAGAAGCATCATTTTCTAATTTAGCCTTTCTTGCATGTCTAAATGTTAGGTCTGTACTTTATTTTCCTGGCTGGACCATCGAGGACCATGATGCTGTTACTCCATGTATGTCTCCAGTCTCTGAAATCACCACCAGTCCTGACTGTCCCAGCCCACCTCGCCCGGGCTCCACCACCATCCCACAGCCCAGGACTCCATGCCAGCCCCGTGGGGCCACCAGCTCTTGCTGCAGCAGGTCTGGTCTCCAGCTCCCCAGAGCCCAGCCCTGACTGCACGGGAGCCCATATCCTGGCCTAGACCCAGCCTGTCCCCATCCTCAGGGAGGTGGGTTACCCCAGTGCTCCCCAGGCACTCTGTTCCAGCAATGGGATGGGCCCTGTGTGCCCTGCTGCCCCTCCATGGAGAGTCCCCATGGCTCCCGGCACCTGACCCAAGGGATCCAATGGCTCCTGCTGTGTCCTGGGAGAATGGTCCTCTTCCTGCAACAAAATCTAGTTCTTTGCTGAGGCTGTAACCAAACCCTCAGTGTTGTCTCAGGATCTTACAGAAGAGAAGTCTATACTTTTTTTAGAATCTGGATTTAAATCTAATCATTAGCTCTTAACATCTTCAAAGAGAAAACTAAATGACACAAGTGTTTGATATATCTAGAAATGGATTTCATACTTATCCACATTTATGATATTATTTTAAAAATTCTGACATTTCTTTTTTTAATGAACCATATCAGTAGTTTAGTTTTAAATGCCTTTTTTACGTAAAGGTCTAGAAACATTTTTCCACCTACCAATTCGTATTTCTGGAGTAAAACCCCTAACTGGGTAGCTTGTCAGGTAAATAGCACTCAGGAAATTGTTCAGCAATTTTTGCTTCAGTGTAGCTTGTCACTCTGGTGATTTTAGTGAGAGAGAATTTTTAACTTTGAGAAAGCTAGTATTTGTATGTCATCTCTGTTCTTTAGTTTTCTGTCTGGAATTGGTACTAAAAACCTCATTTCACATTTCTCAATTTATTTAAAACACCCAAAACGCCATCCGTTCAGTGAAGAATGTCCATTGTTTTGGACAAAAACAATAAAACATCATTCTATGGTAGTTTCTGAGATGAACAGGAAGAACTAACTCAAATCATAGTGCTGCTAGATGTCCACATTGACAGAAAGATTCAAAAAAGTAAGGAAGATTAGAAAGGGAAAAAAAAAACCCTAGACGTCTTTGGTGAAGATCATAAATACCTTGTTCTCAGCTTTCATGTAGTGTTCCTGTAAGAAACAGGATTTTTTGGGGCAGAAGTCTCCTGGCAAGGAATGGCTGTTCATTACTTCAGCTGCTGCTCAAGGAGAGAGGTCACAGGAATGGCTTGACATGAGAAAGAGTAGTAATCAGAGAGGCACAGCAAAGAGGTGGGGGCTTGCAGTTGGTATGGACAGGATACTGGAAGGAGAAGGGAGGACAGAAAGGCTTCTGGAGTCATGAAAGGTGGAAAAGGTGTCCCATGGATCAGAGAATGTTGTGCAGATTTTGCTGCATCTCAGAAAATCTGTGAGTCAGGCAGCCAAAGCCAAGTCAGCAAGTAGAGGTTCATGGGGCAAGCCTATAGTATCCAAGAGCAGCATGGTATAAAATCCCAAGCTATTCATATTTTACCTACCAAAATTCCTTAGAGTACTTTTTACTTACAAGCGAATTATGCTAGTTTATATTCTAAAATATAACCCAGTCGTTGTTGAATTCCATAGCCATTCTTGTCTTCCAGAATATCACTGTAAGAAAGAAGTCCATATAGAGTTGTTTTTCAAACCTATGGGTTTGCATCTCACTGTCAGAAACAGGGATTGCTTAAGCCTTTCAGAAAGGGACATCCTAGAGAGCTAAAGTGGATATTGCTTTCACCTAGGCAAAAACCAAGTTAGTTCCTTTATGAGAACCCACAGATATCTCGCCTGTGTTTTGCTGTGTATTGGGTTTATGCAGCAAGTTTTTAATAGTGGAGGGGGTGGGAGGGGAGAGGGCTGCAGGGGTGACTTCTGTGAGAAGATACTAGAAGCTGGGTACCCCTGTGTTGGACAGAACCAGTGTCAATTGGCTTCAATTCAGCTGTTCATCAGAGTTGAGACAAACAGTGATGCTGGTAGCTACTCTGTGATTATATATTTAAGGAAGTTAAAAAAAGTGCTGCACAGCAGCAGCTCGTAGAGAGCAGTGAGGACATGTGAGAGGACTAAGCCTGCAGTCACCAAGTTCAGTAAAGAATGAGGGGCAGGAGGTGCTCTAGCTGCCAGAACAGAGATTTTGCTGCAGGCTCTAGGTGGCCTTGTGGAGAGAGGAGCCATGCTGGAGCAGTCTGTTCCTGAAGGACTGTCTCCCATGGAAAGGGAACTGAAGCATTCAGGAAGAACTGCATCCCGTGGGAAGGTCACACACTGGAGAAGGTCATGAAAGATTGTCTTCCTTGGGAGGGCCCTCATACTGGAGCATGGAAAGAGCACGAGGAGGAATGAGCAGCAGACAAAGACAATCTGTAATGAACTGACTGAAACACCCTCTCCTCATGTCCTTAGGCCACTCAGGGTGAGGAGGTAAAGAAATTGAGTTCAAAGCTGAACAAGGAAAGAAGAAGAGGGTGGAAGAGAGTTGGGGGTTTTTAGATCATTTTAACGTGTTCTTATTTCTTGTTATGTTACTCCATTATTAATTGGCAATAAATTAAACTAATTTCCCGAGGATGAGTCTGTTTTGCCTGTTTTGCCTTAGGGTTTTCATGAATTTGTAGATTTTTATACTTCTAGGTAGTTTCTCACATATAACGTAGCTTGCAACCTCTATCCCTGTGATAGCTGTCTTAAGGGTCAGATAATAGCTGGAACACTGTGCAAGGAAAACATGTACCAGAGCCAAGACAACTAGGTACCATGTTAGTCAAAACAAGAAAGCAAAGCCCAGCAACCTTGGAGAAGCTCCAATAAGGGAAAG
>JAWWMO010000121.1:90076088-90110008 GCA_035047845.1 Dendrocincla fuliginosa | reverse complement strand
TCTTGGGACTCTGAGGATCAGACTAGAACTAGAGTCTGGATGAGTGCCATGATACACCCCAGAATCACAACATTTCAGCCATTTGCACAGAGTCCCGGACACACAACAGCTCCTTTCTAACCTGGGACTTGGATCCCCTTTGTGTGGGAATCAGACAGATAATTCCTGTGTGCTTGGTGCTTGGATCTCTCTGAGAGTGCACAAAGGGATGAAAGTGACATGAGATTTGAGGTTTGAAAGTTGGTCTTCAGCTGGTCCTTGGCTTGCCTTTGCCTTGTCTTGGCAAATGCTGTTATCACAGCAAGTGAACACACTGTGCTTCCATTGCCAGTGGCATGCCACTTATAGATAACTCTTATTTATTAGTATAAATTCAGAAAAATATGGCAAACTGCAATTCAGAAAATGTTTCATATATGGTGCCTAAACGAAGAACAAAATGTTCTCATGCCATCATCTGTATGATTTTCACATAATGAGTTTGTCAGTATACACATATACTTCTATCTTTATGGGGTTCTGGCATCTGTTTGATGGATTTTAACCTAATTTACTCTGGAGACAATTGACCTGCTGAGAGCTGGCCTTTTGTTATAAAAGTTAACAAAAGAATGAATCACTGTCTAATTTATTGCCAGGACTTCAGTAGTTCACAAGTCTGTCACAAAGAAGGTGCAACTACTGCTATACATAGAAACTAGAAAAATTGCACAAAACAAATCATACAGGAAAAATAGATTATCACAGTACAAGTAGGAATGAAGTGGCTCAAAATGTGAGAATCCAAGGTCTGGTAACTATTAGCATTCTTTCATGAATATGCACTTCAGATAACATGCATAATCAAATAACCCATACAAAGTCAGGATGAGGATGAGTGAGTCAGAGCAGATATGTGACAGACTATCATGCTCTGGGCAGTTATGTTGTGAAGTCCCTGGCTGAAAAGCAGCCACCGTGAAGATATCAGATTCACATAAACAATGAGAGGCATAAGAAATTAGATGAGATACATTTCCCTTTGTAGCACATGCAATAGGGTTGAATTAAAGTGTTCCTTTATGCAGCTGCTCTATGCATAATGCGGTTAAAAATTTCTTCTTACATAAGTTCACTGATGAATTTGTATACAGGTCTGTGTTTTGGTTAATACTACTTTATCCAAAGTGATTATCAAGCAATACTTTGGAAATAATTTGATGTGAGGATTATGATTGCACAGACATCAATAAGATTTTAAATATGCAGTTTGGAAAATCACAGCTTATCTTTTTCTTTCCCCTTGAAATATGATTTTCTGCCTGTTACATTGATTTTATTCGTTGAGTAGGGCCTTGTTTTTAAAAAAAGGAATTTCTCTTATTTACAAATTGACATTCAATACATGACAACTCAGATGCCAAGAAGTCTACATTAATAGTTCATGTCTGTATTGGATTAGGTATAGAAATCCCATATTGTTTTTTCTGAAGTAGTGTTTAAGCACTTATTAATTATTTTTCAATGACTGTAAAGAAAATGAATTCATAATTACATTTAGATATTTGGACAGCAATCCAGGAGCTGATCTATTTTGTGAAGTATGGGCTACAATAACCTGAGAGGACTATAGGCATCGCCATTAAGAGCTGAGGATATTACTTCTTTGATTGGTAATATAACATGCCTGTTTTCACACAGTTTCAGGACCCCCTTCATAAGGCTATGGCTGTATCTACATTAGCAAGTCATTTTTCTGAGTAGAAGCAGATCACAAGTTGAATCCATTGGTGTCAGGTCCCCAATATCAGCCCTTAATTTTTTATCAAATTCAGTCTAGACACCTCATTTTGATGTTATTAACATCAAATAGATGTGGTTTAAAACTGCCAAAAGGACAATCACTGTTTTGGACCGTTATGTTTTCCACTCCCAGAAAGTGATGAATTACACTTGTTAAGTACTTGGAGCAGAGGCTTCCAAAGCAAACCTTCTCTGTGAGCACCTCATCTGCTCTGTGAAGTGAACCATTCAATGTGTTAAGTGTGGATAGTGACTGATAAGTGAATGCTTCAATCCAAACCCTTCAATTGCTTTAAATCAAATGCCTAAGGGTCTGCAGCCTGAGTGGTACAGTAAGCTCTGATAGGCATGGGTAGCTCTTTTCTGTATGTTTCAATGTTTTGGAAGTTCCAAATCATAAATACTTGCCAAAACTTTTCCAGTTAATCCACAGTTTTCTACCTGAGCATCTCCCAGGATTAATAATACTGGGAGCTCCCATGGCTCCTGCTTTTGAAAATCAGCATAATAAATAATATTTTCACTGCCATCATGTCAGTAACTAGTGTAACACTGAGGAGAAATTACAGTACACTTAAATTTGCGGCCTTTTGGATCAGTATTAGAGTGAGGCCAAATTTGTAAAAATTGTTAGAGATCCTGTAGCCCTTAAAATAATAGCCCTGATGCTCTGACCTGAGGTCCTTCTGGACAAGGTTTTCTAACTTAGCTAATGCTGGCACAGGTAAATGTATGTTACCAGAAGTGTTGTTGGACCAGTGATTACTATCATTGCTCTGTGGGTATGGTGTGTAATTTATTCCTGTGGGAAGCAGTTCTGAAACAAAACAGAAAATATTAAATTCTGCTTGAGTAGGTGTTACCGTCGCATGGAGAGCAATGATTCTGTAGGCTGGTCACATTTCACACATCAAAGCAGCAGCCTAGGCTTGGTAGCAGCTGAATTGTTTACTGAACCTGAAAGAACCTATTTACATAATGAAGTCTCACACTTTGAGTCTAGGTTTTAGAGCTCAGCATCAGCCTTATGGTCAATCATTTTTGAGGTTTTTATTTCACAATTCACTACCAGATGTCTTGAACAAATGGACAATTAAAGCCCTAATGGGAGATTCCATTTCCACTCCTGTATTACTTGAAGAAATCAGTTACTTTGCATCTTGTCACTTCTGCAAATTAAAGTACTGAACATGAAAACAGTTGGCAAAATAAATCTTCTGCTGTATTAGGTAAAATAAGGTGAATTCATGCTCAACTTGATGTGTGGAGTAGTCCAATACAGGATGAACACTTCTATAATGCTGCTCACAAATTTATACTCAGAGTTATGTAACTTTCTTTTGGGTTGGAGACTGACCTACAAGGACACCAAAAGAACAGACAACTTCAAAAAAGAATAAAAAGGAAAAAGTTTTCTTAAGCATGTTCTATATCTTAACAGAAATCATGCTAACTTACAAATCCAAGATTGCTCATTACAGTCATAGCTTCTCTCCTGACAGCTGACATGCATCTACAGAAGTGTCTGCAGCCATAATTGTCACCAGAGCATCATAGTGCAAAGCTATTATGTGTTCATTAGATAACTCAGTTTGTGCAACTTTATAGCAGGACTACTATATAGCAGGATAGCTACTATAACAGGATAACTCAAGTCGTCTTTGCCAAAAATCTCTTGGAATAGCATATCAAACTACAGATGTCTCTAACCCCTTTTCCAATGGAGCTCCTAGTTGACAAGAACCATCTTTGCCAATTTAATTGTCTCTTGTGTGCTAGGGGTTGCTCTTTTATATACAACAATTTCATATAAATTGGCTCAAAGAGCCAAACTCAAATAAACCCAACAGATATGGTATCTCATTGGGTGATGAGGACAGTGACATCACTGTGTGTTTCTATCTGCCATCATACAGGGCAATTAAATATTTTCACCATAATATTTCCCATGTTCACATAGCCATTGTCTCTATATCAGAAAAAAGGGAAAAAAAATTGATTTCTATATATTGCCTGACATTTAACAGTTGCTTTTCTTGTGTACTGTGTTGCTTCACTTTGAATGGATGGAAAGTGCCAGCAGGCTGATGGACACGCTAGCCACTGCTGAAAAAGGACAATTCTTCTCTGATCTCCCTCTTGATCACATGATCCCATTTCTTTTCTGGTAGCACTGCTGCAAATTATATCTCAAGAGTGAGGAGTTTCAGAAAACTCTTCACCTTCTTTGTTGTGTTAGTTAAGAGCAGACTCAGATTATTTGTGCCTCTGGGCCAAAAAATCAGGGAGATAATTGCTACAGTTAGAGAGAGGGAAGGGCAAGGAAGACAGCTTCTCTAGCGGGAAACTCTCCTTAAAGAATGACCTTTCCTTCAGCCTGAGGTTGTATCCTTCAGCTTAGCTGTGAAAGGGGAGCAACCTGTGTTCAAAGTTTAAAATATATTGGTTTTAAATCTCTATAATCTGAAATCACAGTGTCTTGAAAAGCAGAAATGGGAAGAAATCTCACATGGACAGTATATTAATCAGGAACGGCCTGGAGCTAAGTTATAGCACAGACAATTGTCTTTATCTGTGATTTAGTTGTCATGATAATCTGTATTTTATTAAGACCTAGTTATTCGTCATATGCAAGATATGTGCCTATAATGTACCTTGTGACAGTGATGAAAGAAAATATTAGTAGCAATATTAGCTGCTTTTCGTAGTCAATGTAGTCTTTCAATGTCATTTGCTTTGGCTGGAACATTAAAGAATAATACTGGATATGAAAGTTACCATGTTAAAAACAACCCCTAGGCCCTTCGAAAATCACTCATATCTTAAGGAAGACAGTATAATTTCAAACACTTAGTAAAAAATTTAAACTTTGAGAATAAGTTAATGAATTTGATGAAAAGATGCCATCTTAGCATGGAGACACTTTCTATTCTGTTTTTCAGAGATGGCATTTTGTCTGCTGTTTTCTTACTAGGATGAGTGACTACTGAAATTTGAGAGAAAAGTTTTGAAGGGAGGTTTTTTTGTTCACGTTGAAGGAATGGTGCTATTAGATAGATGGAAAGATGGCACAAATATAAAGAAAAGAAAGATGGAAAAAAGTCCCTTTCCTTGAAGAAGAACTTTTTGTGAAAAAAGTGCACAGCCAAACTTTGAAATCTATTATGCAGTTGGAAATAAAGCATTATACAATGTCAACTCATGAAGTTTAAATATATATCTACCACAGTAAAAGTTGCTTGTGTATTACTGCTGTGTGATGTTCTGTTTCCTGAGTATCTGAAAGTCAAATTCACTCTAAAGAGATCTCTGTTTACCTAATTTTCTGCTGAATCTTTCTGCAATGCAGACTGCTTCCCAGCATCTTGCTTCTAAATGAACACAGGGGTTGGTTGACAGCACACTGTATTCCCTAATAGTTGAAGGGTAGGAATAAGACATGGTCCCTCTTGAGGTATGTGTCCTGCATAAATAGACACTGAATTTGTATTTGATGCATAATAACATTCCATGAAATACTCATAAGAAAATCTGAAATCACTTGGAAATGAGCAGATTTCAGTTATCAAGACAAGTCTGCTCCCAAAAGGGAAAGATCTGGCAGACTTAGTTTATATATTTTTCCCCCTGTAATCAAGCAGAACATGACATATGTTAATAGGGCTTAAACAGGTTTGATCACAAACCTCAAAGAAAAACATGCCAGCAATTATTCCATGCAAAATGAAATAAAAATTCCTCATTTTTACTGCACCCTTGTACATTTTGATTTTCAGAATGTGCATGTATAGTTTTTATACAGTACAAGTGTGGATAAACAGTCAGGTAATTCAATAATTTTATTTTTAATTTACAAACAAAAGAAAAAAGATATTGCCCTTTATGTGGAAACACATAAATGGACTTGCATGAAGGAATTCTTTAAAATTTCAGGTAAGATCCTGACTTAAATGTCTTCTTTGGTAACGTTTATAACTATCACTTCTGAAAATAAAAATATAACTATATTTATGAAAATAATGCATGTAAACATGCATACCCACAGACAGAAATTAACATTATGAGAAAATTTGCTGGCTTTGTTGCATTTGTGGCTGCTCTCTTTCATGTTATAAGTGTAATTATGCACTAAGAAAAGTCGTGCTTAGTCATAACCAACACTACAAAATAAAAATATCAAAGCTGTAGGAACAAAAATGTTCATGAATTGAATATCTGAGATAGGAATCTGGGAAGGAATTTAGAGCTACAGTAATTACGCCTATCTGGCAGTTGAGCAGCTCAGCGCTGCAGCACACTTTGCATGAGAACAGCAGACAAAAACTGACAATGCACAGCCCATACCAGTCCTGAGAACCTGTTTCCATGTCACAGCTGGTGCTGATCTTGTCTTCTTTGGAGTTACATCACAGACTGACATGACCTGTTGAAGATAAGCTCCAAAAGGATGAGCTATAGATATGCAACTATTGGAATCAACGGGTTGCTAATTTTAATCAAGAGCCCCAGGAAGATACTCTTGTGGAGGGATTTGAATGTGCTGGGGAAGAATACAGACACGGAAATTTATTCTGTCTGCTTATCTGAGGGCAGAACACTCTTGCTAAACTTGTGAAAGTCGTATTATATTTATGAAATCTTTGCCATTTCTTCTGTTATTATCAATCTGCCTCTGCCCAAAGTACCAACAAAAGTTAAGAGTACACAGATAATGAAATTGCCCTAGATACATTTGTATCTCAAGCTTGTGAGTAGTGAAAGATGAAATAACTTTCCCTGAGGCTTCTCTGTTTACCAAAAGGACACAAGTAAAGACAAATATCAAGGCACTGTGCTTTTGGAACTATCCATGTCCATCTCTAAGTTTTGAGATGTAAAAAGAAACAGAAAGAGTATATATTGCTGATTTTACCTTCTATAGTGATACAATTGCTTAAAATGTCTTCTGAAACCTGGAAATATCATATTAAACAGAAGATCATACTATACTGTTCTTTCACACAGGAAGTGTCACTGCTATATTTTTACACTCTATAGGTATTTACTGTCAAAAGTTGGAATTTTTTGGTCTATTTTTGAAGGGACAATTAAGACCCATTAGAGAGAAAATAAGGTATTGCTATGATCTTATGTTGAAGTCATGTAAGCCATTTGCTAAAATTTGTTTTCGAAATGAAACTTCATTCCGTACCTTGAAACATAAAAGATGATTGGAAGAATCAACCTGAATATCCATTTTTTTTCCTATATAGATTGTTCTTGCCCTTGCAAATCTTCATTCGCAAAGCCTAGCCATGATGATGAGAAGAGTAATCATGAAATAAATCCAGAACAATTTCATCACTATGGATGGAAATATTCTGTCTCACTGCCGAGAAGTCAGAGATGCTTGTTAAAAATCTCTATGCTGAATAACTTTGCACGAGCTCTTTTTCCTCTGTGCTGGGCATGCAGAAGTTCTTAATTGCAGCTCTTGCATCAAAACTCACCAAACTCAGCCGAGAGCTTAGCCATTAAGTTCAATGAAGTTTGGACTTATCTGTAATGTTTAAGTAGCTCAGTGTCAATGTCTTTTGGCCTGTTATTAATTCTAAGCAGAGAAGAATATATTTTGTATTGAATGAAGTCATGTTTTTTCTGGGACAGCGGTAATTGGCAGTCTTGCCCATCTCGCTGTGGGGAGCCTTGTGCTCTGTAATATTCCCTTTTTGATAATGTTCAAAGGTGTTACTAAGAAGTATTTTGGTACTGAGGTACAGCATAAGTGGAAATTCAGAGTGGGTGGGGCTATATGATTAGGAGTACTGGTGATGGGAGGACAAAGCAAGAACTACCTAGCACTGGTGCCTAAGACATTTTTAAATACATACATAGAACAAGGAACTTGGCTCTGAGAACAAAAACTGAAAGTCTTGGAGGTGAGAAAGCATGTAAAAAGCTTGCCTGCGAACACTGCCCAGTGTGGTAGCGTAGTCTTTAAATATGGATATTGAAAGCAGTTCTTTCTTTTAAAGAAAAGTGATTTCTAGCACTAACAAACTTCACAGCTCTCCCTAAAGTAGAGTTTATATGCTGAATTCAAAGAAAAAATAAATTGTAATTGGTGCCATTGATAAACTCAGGGTAGTAGCTTTCTTATGAGAACACTCTTTACAAACGAGTGCTTTTAAACTGTAACAGAGTTACAAGCAGCAGCTTTCTGTCAATTTTGAAGTCATAACATCTGAGTTAAAATGAACCAGTTTTGAAATTTGGACCACTGTTCTGATATATGTCAGGAGCAAAGAAGTGGAGAAGAAAAAGTGTTTCAAATATAATTTCTAAAAAGTACCATGTATTCAATGAAATCCTTTTACTGTGCCTCACCCATCAAGTAACAAAAGAGACTTATAAACAAGAAGTGAGAAGCAAGGAGTGCAGACTCAATCACTAATCTGTTAGAAAAGCTTCCTTCAGAGCATGAAATATCTCACATCATGGTCACCACAGATAGCTGTTCTTTATGCCAATCATAATGTAATCTACATCTGCCCTGATTCTTTGCGATTTTTAGTCAGATAAATATTATTTTCACTGAGATGCTAAATTAAAATCCAACCAAAAGAAAAGTGTAATTTTTTTTTTTTTTAAGTCCTATGCCCTGGAGTTGAAGCAGAGGTGAAAGGGACGAAATAATAATCAAAGACTACTTGTGGTACAGTTAGCTACAGAGAGGAGTACGTGGAGTAGAGCCACCTGCTGCTCAGGTTTCGGCAGCCAGTGGAAATAGCTGATTTCACTGTTCTCATTAGTACCTGAAAGCAAATGGCTAGACAACCAGAGAAAAATAAATTGGAGTTAAAGCCATTTTAAATTACAGTTTCTCCATAACTATAGTGGTACAAGATGGTGAATGCTCTCTAACTGGACAGACAGTGGGAGTAAAGTCTCCAATTCATTTCTTAATGGAGTTAGGAAGACAGTGAAATGCTGAACAACGCACAAGGGAAGAAGTTACACTGAATGGTATTCACAGGTGGATGGAGTATTGCTGCCAATGGAATAAGGGGTGGCACTTCATCAGGAAAAGGCAACAATAAAACTGCTTCTCCATCCTACCTTATCTGTCTCAGAAAAGCAGCATTCAAATACTCAAATTCATTCTTCAGAAATGGTGAGCAAATGAATATCAGTGTGCATAGTCAATCTATTCTGAAGCCACAGCTGGTGAGCTCGCGTATGCAGGAAACAATTAGCACAGAAGAATGGGTGAATTAAGAGAAATTATATGAACATAACTTTTCCATATTTAGTCCTGTTGGTCACTGTGTTATTTATATTTTTGATATATTTTCTGGTTATTGTTATTTAAATTATAAAATAAAATGCAAAGATTTTTCTCTGCGGTTTCATGGGAATGTTTCATTCTCAGTAAGAGTGCTTCAAGACACTTCATTAGTGAGTCAGGATCTTTGTTTTTCAGGTCAGTGTCATTCAGCAGGGATTTTGATTAAAACTCTTGCTTTGGAAGGCAAAGTAAAAGAGTTGCCTCTGTCTTACTGGTACAAAAATTACAGGACAGCTCTGGCCCAGTGGAAGCTATGGTAGGAACTTTCTTGTGTCCAGCAATGAGGAGGAAGCCAAAGACGTGTGAGAAGAAATTATGATGCTTGGGGGACAAAACTGCTCTACAGGGGACAAATCCTTTTCTTTGGAAAAAAAACAAGCTTACACTTTGACTAAGCAAATTCCAGATTGTCAACAGCCCTCACAGAGAAACTTTGGTTTTGAGGGAATCATGTATGTTCCTTCATGTTAACTGAGATTTGGACGGCTTTAAATTTCTCATCAAAAACTTAGATGTGAAACTCCCAGTAGCATGTACTGGAGAAATAGATACTCTAATATAACATACCCAGTAACTGAAGAGAAGTATGTGCTGGTGGAAACTATCAAAGGAAAACCTATTCTTCCCAACATCAGTTCTTCTATGACATATAAAATACACTCAGGGATGGATTTCCATTTAAGATACTCTCCATCAAGAATAACTAGAAGAGTTAGCACAGTTATGTGGCAAAACAGATGGCACTGAGTACCTTTGCCAGGCAAACAGAAACTGAACAAAAAGATAGCACTGACAACTGGGAAGATGTAAGAGAAAAAGAAGGAAATAGGGCAGATTAGGACAGTGGGCGGAGAGGAGAAAGATGAGAAAAGTCAAGTACTCATTATGAGTGCAAGTTTCTGAGAGATGTGTCCAGGGAAAGAACAGAGCTGAGGGTTCAGGAACAGGAAAAAAATTAATTTGAGGAAGTGTGAGGAATTAATATCTTGGATGCAAAAGAGAAAGGAAAGAAAGTTTGGCTACACAGGCAGAACGTTCTCTGAATCACAATGGATAGCTCTAAGATATATCTCATAAGAGATATGAAATTTATAAATAAAAAATTTAAAAGGGCTCAGGTGTGTTTGCATAGAGAGAGATGTGACTTAATGCACAGCCTTAGCCATGCAATATGAGTGTCAGTCAACAGACCACTTAAAACACCAATGTGTTTTTATAGCCCAAAGTGCCCTTTAGAGTCTCTTTCTAGTGCAGTTCCACAAGTAACTGTCAAGGTTATTTGTCAAATAAAGTGAGTGGAGTATTCACAGTGCATCTATGTGGGTTTTTCTTTAAAACAAACCTCAAACATGTAAATGAGAAAGTTTCACAACAGACAAGATGAAGTTGAAAGGTCTGCTTTGTTCATTTAGAACTAGATTGCAGATTCTCCAAAAAGAAAGTGATACGTTAATGGAATTTTTTTTTTCTTGCTTTTTGGCTAAGAGCAAACGATTAGTTTAATATCTGACCTGTCCCCTTGTCAGGAGTAAGTATTCTGCTTTTGAAGGCAGATGGATTCTACAGTCTAATAGGATTTTCTGGTTACTAGCTAAAATAATTGTCCCAAATAAATATTTTTATAAACCTTTCTACAACAATTTCAGATAATGAACCATAATGATGTTAGATTTAATATTAGAAATACAAAGTCATTGACCGAGACTAAATTTCTGTTTCTAATAAATCATCCAAGTTCTGTGGGAATGGAAGCAAAGGAGTTTCTTTTCCATTAGGATAGGGCTAAGCAATTAATGTCTTATATAGCTAGACAGACATAAGAAGAAGCTGACAAGCCCCAGGATTTACTCTGAATAATTCCCTGGCAATCTGAAGTATACCAGAATATGTACTTCTCCACTTTGCCATAAATGAAATCCTGACAGTGTATTGAAAAAAAGTTTCTTCTAACATGGAAGAGTATCTTCCTAAAGTGCTCTGAAGATGTGTATTCTGGAAAGCTGAAATAGAACAAAAGATTATAAACACGACCCTATTACTGAAGTATCAGTATCTGATATTCAGCAGAATGGTTCTTGTCCAAAAAAGCACACCAATCATTTTTCAGAGATTAGAAATCTCCATTTTACAGGTGAATTTGATCACATTCTAAAATATACTTTGCTTGTCTCTTGTTTGCTAGTCTGGATCTTTCCTCTCACAAGTGCTGTGAAATAAACTAATTTTGAATTTAGGTAGTGTCTCACAGAAAAATGTAAAGTGAGTGCTCATGAGAAAGCAATAAACTCAATGTGGCAACTTGATTTTAGTGGTATGGTGCGTATTGGTTTTATATGCTACCAGTGTACGTGCTTATATATTCTTTGTCTCCCTGTAAAACGGATTTTACCCCAGCAAATTGGATTATGGCAGCATATGATAGGTAAGAAGGACATACCTTGTTTAGCTATAAACTGCCTTCTTGCATCATTTCAGGCACAAAATGCAGAAATAATGTATACTCAGCAGGCCCATTTTATGTTTTTCTTCAGCAAATAGTTTACAAGCTGATAACCTTTCACAAGTCTTTTTTTTTTAGATCTACATAAAGTAATTTTAGAAAATCTGCAATAGGTTAGGACTATTGAAGAGCAAATGACAAAACAAAGGCCTTTGAATGAAATGCATATTGCCGCATTTCATTCAGACTATCAGGATTTCTTCAGTTCAGATTGCAGGCATTAATGCTCCCATGCTGGCACAAATTTTAGTTTGACTGTCTAGGAAGCTGAGTCAATAGAAACAGTGTAAACAATAGGATCTCAAATGAGAATATATGTCTTCACTTGACTCATTCTGTTAAAATAACAACATTTTCATGTCATGTTGCAGTTGGGTATTAAGGCTTGATATCTTTTTACTGACAGGGTTTTGCAAAATTTAAATAGTTTTACAGACATAATTAATCAAACAAATGCCTTTGTTTTCATATTTTCCCATGGCGAATCTGAATTTACCTAGCTTTCACAAAAATGGAATACTAATGTCATCAGCCTGGAGGCTATTTTAGTTTACTACTCCTTAAACAATCATACTGGGCTTTGCCATTGAAAACTTGCAATAAATAAGGTTAGATTATGAGTTAATATGATTAATATACACTAGGGATTTCATATAATTCTTTATAGCTTTTAAATCGATTGGCTTAATTATAATAAATGGATTAGTTGCATCTTCTCCTCCCTTTCCATCTCCTTTCTCTGTTTGTTTTCTATTTCCTTCCCTATTTTCTTCCTTTCTGTTTAGCTGATCCCCTCTGCTCTTTCTGCAGTCCTCACTCTCCTTTATTCCCCTCTGTTATTTTTATTCCTGAGGTTTCCTTTTTTCTTATTCCATTTTTTTTTGTCCTTTTCCCTCCCTCTTTATTTCTTGCCTTGTTTTGATATGATTATTAAAGTTTTAGTGATTTTCTCCTAAAGAAATCTGGCAGAAAGAGAGTGGAAAGAGAGGAAAGAGATTCAGCTGACTGAGGCTAGTTAACAGATATTGCTAGAGACCCTGATACAGCTCTACCATAACAACAGTAACATAATACTGTGGCTGACTTTGGTGGAAGTACCAGTAAACATGCTGTAAGCCAAAGTCATATTTGAGATTAGCATATAACACATGGTGGGGATTCCTTAGGGGGCAACTAACTCACCTGGTTGCCATATTTCCACTGGGCAGGCTAGGTCCCCACTACCACCAAGGGACACAAAGCCATGTGTCTGTCCATTCATTCATGTCACTCATTTTAGCTTGCCAGCTTAATAACCACCTCATTTTCAGAGTATAATGGGATGAATCCCACCTATCCTACCAATACCTAGGTGAGAATTTGGGCACAATATTAAAGCACAATAACACTCCAAGCTGCCAGTCTTCCTACATACAGCAGTGCTGTTCTCAGTTATTTCCTGTACTCTGAATTCAGTGGAAAAGTGTGTTTTGTGTCTTTAGGAAAGACTGGTATAAATGTAACTTGAAAGTACCTAATATTACTACATAGGTATCATTACCTTTTTATAATGCTTAACTATCTTCTTTTTTACTCTTTCTGACAACAAAACACTATCTTTCCTAGCTTTATTCAAGATGATCTACAGAGTCTCTTGTGCATCTGGAAACAGCTGCAAAGATTGCATGTGTAATTGTAGATGCATTTGATGGCTGGGATCTCATTGGAGACATTCAGATGCAGCTGTAGCTGAACCAGGACACGCAGCCAATCTCATCTAAACAAATGTATTGATCTAGACAACAACCAACATTTTAACTTCCTTTGCTTTGCAAGAGGGTTGGAAAGCCTCTTGAATAGGTTCATTTTTACCATGATTGAAGCTTGAATCACACTTTGAGATATGTTTGAAAGATCTGTTTGTTTGATTCTAGAAATGTGACCATATTTACTATTTGGATTTGTTAGCAGTATAGCACTGTTTCTTCCTTTCATTTTCCAATTGCTTTTTAATGCATCAAGAACTTGTGGCTATGGCTGAAATTTACCCCTAATTTTAAACCCTCTTTGTGTGTGAAGTGACTGTGTATGAAATAATGTAATACTTATTGTTCATATGGCTGATAAACAGTAAAAATTGTGTGATTCTATGTGTTGTGTTGTAGGAAAGAATAAAAAAACCCAGAGACTGATTTCTTTGTGATTGTGTATGTGTATGCATCTTTGTGTGACAGGGCACTCTGACAATTTTCATTGTAAGATCTGGTTTTCAGTTGCTTTCATCTTTCCTGAATTTTTTCTATTTAGGCTGTGTTTTGCCATGTTGGGCATTCCAAGAAATATTTCTACATTGCTAGAATGACTGACTATATCATAATTGGTGATTTAAATTAACATAGTTTATTTTTCAGTGAGGAAAATGAGGTTCCTCCACATTTTACCTCTTGCTGGAAAGAAATTCATAGAATCATACAATGGTTTGGTTTGGGAGGGACCTTAAAGATCATCTAGTTTCAACCCCTTTGCCATGGGCAGGGAACCTTCCACTAGATCAGTTTACTTAGAGCCCCATGCAGTCTTGTCTTGAAGACCTCCAAGGGATGGGGACTCCGCAACCTCTCTGGGCAACCTGTTCCAGTGCCTCGCCACCATCACAGTAAAGAATTTCTTACTAATAACTAGTCTAAACCTACCCTCCTTCAACTTAAGCCCCCTTGTCCTATCACTACAGGACCTTGTAAAAATGTCCCACTCCAGCTTTCTTGTAGGCCATCTTTAAGTACTGGGAGGCTGCTATAAGGTCTCCCTGGAGTCTTCTCCTCTCCAGCCTGAACAGCTCCAACTCTCTTGGCCTGTCTTAATAGAAGAGGTGTTCCAGACTTGTGATCAACTTGTGGCCTCTTCTGGACTCATTCCAACAGTCTTTTGTTTGTTGAGGTCACCCCCCCCTCCACAGTGGTCCAGGTAGAGTCTCACTAGAGAAGAGGAGAGGGGAAGAATCCCTTGCATTGACCTGCTGGCCACACTTCTTTTGGTGCAGCCCAGGATGTGGCTGCTTGGGTGGCAAGGGCATGTAATTGGCTCAAATCCAACTTTTCATCTCCAAGCACCACCAAGTCCCTCTCCATAGGGCTGCTGGAAATACTGAGAGCAATGAATGAGATTCATGTTGATCCTCTCTTCTATTTACTTGTTCTTGTCATCAATACAAACCTTGCTGTGAAGGCAGTTTCAAGAATTTTTTAATGGAAAAAATCTTAAAATATGTCTTAGAAGATGCCAGTTTTTGCAGTTGTAGAGAACTGAATTATGAGTCAAAATTGAGCTGCACTAGAACAGTTGTTTGTTTGCTGTAGTGGCATAGATTTCTCACTACTAAGGAAAATAATACAGTTAAATAAGGATTTGTTTAAAGGTTTAATTAAGAAAAAACACATCTGTGCATTTTAAGTTTACTCTAGAGTTACTCCAGGTAAAGCTGAAATTGCTACAGGGAGTCTGAAATTACTTGAAGTTCACCTCTGTTATAGGGATTGGTAGTGAGAACTGAAATCAGGCCAAAGACTGGTTTCTCCCTGGAGAGATTTTTCACAGAATGTAACTGAGCCACTGATGTGCCTGTGTGATTGCCAGCCTTTAGCAGAGACAATGATTTTTTTGGGTAGCTGGTATTGCCCTCACATATGTTTTTCAGACTATTTTCTTATTTTAGCTATCTCAGTAGAATTTGTTCTGTAGCCTTTTCCTTCACAGATAGGAAACTGGCAGCACAGCCTCAGTAATGTCAGTCTTACATTACTGTGACATCTGGGTACATGTGCTTTTTAAAGACTGCAGAGATATTTGAAATAGAACTAGATTGCTTTGATGAGCACGTAGCATGCAAACTTATTAGAAGAAACCTAGCTGTAGAAGCAGAGAGCTCTACTTGCCCTTGCAGAATAAATACTGCAGCATAGCATAGCATTTACACTGCTTCCAATACCTGACCTAGCTCATTTAAAATGAGGTCAGATTGTTCCAACATTACACTGCAATCTAGATTGAAAACATATGTCTTTGTCTATATCAACATATAACACAGATTCTGCTGGCAGGACATTGTTTTTCAGAATGAATATTACACTGGACTTCATGATATTTTTAGCTGCTGAATCCTCTTTTTCACCTCTGTAGTTTAAACTGTTACACAGAGAGTATTGTTGACTCTCGGTAAACTTTCTAGGCAGGCTCCAGACACCTGTTGCATTATTTTATCAAGTTTTGTTGGGAATTCTTCTGTCAATTGATTTTGACCACACTCTACAGCATGACATTCTTCCTCCGCTCTTTCACTTCAATAACAAACCTACAAATAAATTTTAACACTGTTGGAGCCTATGACTTGTTTATAGTTTTCTTCTCTCCACCTAATCACCAGTTATTATCTCACCCTCCTTTTTTTTATTCTATCTTATAATTCAAACAATTTTTTATCAACCCTGCAGTCTTTTGAGGTCCTAGATTTCCATCTTTTCTTGAATAAACTCAATTTTTTCCCCTCTGCCACTCTCTGTGATGTCTACAGCATCATTGCATAATTTCTTAGCAATGTATCCAAATATTTAATGATAAAAGGTATTACATATTTCTTACAATGCCTTTACAATTGCTGTAAAAGTTGCAAAACTCCTTCTGTGTCATTAAGTGTCTATTTAATGTTTCCTGTAACCAAAATCCTATGGAGCCCTAGCCTATCCAATCCTCACAACTTCAGTTCACAGATTGACCTCCTTGGTGTAGAGGAAGCAATCAGTCTTCTGAGCCTTTATAATTCAGGGATGGAAAAAAACCCCAAGCTGTAATGCAACTGACATTTTCCACTGTAACAAGCTGATATTCTGCTAGGTAGTAGGTTTTTCATAACATTTATGTCAGGACAATTTATTTTTATTTGTCAGACTGGTATTTGGGAGATGGGCATAGAACTTACATGGTCTAGCTAAGAAGTTGGTAGCTCAAGGAGCTTTCATTCTTAGAGCACTGAAGGTACATGACTAAAGCAAGTAAATTAGTTTTACAACCACAGGGTCTCTGAACTGCAGCACAAGGACAAAGCTGCCTGTGGACAGAGACTGTAAAGGACCACTTTGGACCTAGCAGCTTCCTGTAACGCAAAGCACTTTACAAACTTGGGGTAGGAGACGTGGCAGAGCATATGGATGTGTTTATTCTCATCCTCTTCATACATAGATTAATATGTTTATATATTTTAGCTAAAAAAACACTTGGGCTATAAAGCAGAGAAGAGCGGGCAGCGGCTGTAGCAGTTGCCTAGCCTTTTTGCCAGATTCTCTATCTGGAGGAGGTACTCTTCATTCCTAGGCAAAGCCAGAACATACACTGCAAGAGGACAATGTTGGAGATGCAAGTGCAGTGGATAAGGGGGAAACAGGTGCCCTGGAGCAGAGGAGGGACCTTGCCTGTACTTGTAGGTGGTTACTTTGGGAATGCACAGTGGTTTCTCCAAGTTTTATTGTGGCTTGGGAAAATGCTGGAATTTCCTGTACTATAAAAACAAGGCTGAAACAAAGACTTTAGCCTACAGAACCTTAATAAGCAGAAAGGTGTTTCTGTATTGTGGTTTGTCTCACCCAGTAGATTGATGTTTTCCCTTTGTAAGAATTAGCATTTTTATTTACTGTAATTTAGGTTTAATACTGAAAACGAAAGACAGGCCTATACTAAAGGCTGTAAAATATATTTAATTATTATTTTCCACATTTTGTAGATGGAATCTAGAAATTCAGAATGCTGGAGGGCACACAGTAAAATAGAGACAAAGTAAAGAAGAAATATACATATTTCTCAGTCTTAATGTAACTTCTTATGTTTCAAAGACATCTTATATTATTATGTTGAACCGGTCCTTTTACTTCCATGACTTCAGTTACAGAAAAAGTTATTAAAGGTTAATTTGAAGAGTGCAGGGAAGAAGTAGCTTTGAATTAGCTAGCTACTGAAGCAAATTATAGAAATAGGAAAATGTAAAGCACATCTAAACCAGGGGAGGTCAGCTAGTGGCCTAGGACTTAGACTTCGCATGCAGAGTAGATGTATTTGGCATCTGAAATATATTCAGTCCGGACGACATGCAGAAACCCACTAGATAGAGGTATTATGGCATCAAAAAGGAAAGGATGCAATGACACATAGAGTGAGACCAAATCTTTCAGTTTATTGAGGGAGGTACATTGACTCATGCAGGTAGCTGTTTCAAACTTTGGCATCCATCTAGAAATGATAACACCTCAATCTGAATAAGATGCCAATATCTAACTGGAAAGACAGATTAAGACCTTTTAACCACTGATAATTCTGACTAGTCACCAACATATGAGTGGATTAATACTTGGAGACAAGTGAATTGCCTAAATCAAAGGTTTTAATATTAACCTGTAAATATTTTAAAACATTATAGAGTATCTCAGATAAATATTCTACATGATTAAAGAATTAAACTAATATTTTTAGTCCAAAATGTTACACATTTATTGAACTGAACAGATAAAAAATATATAGTATCTGTATCTAGAGTCAAATGCATCACTGCAGTGCCTACAGTCTGAGACAGTGCTCATTATACCTCCATTTTTTTGTTAGAAAAACAAGAAACAAAAAGCATATTTCATGGCCCCCCAAAAAATAATAAAGTTTCTGCCACTACTCTCTGTAGGTTGATTAAATGAAATTCCAGAGTTATAAGTGAAATAAATATGTATTTTGAAAAGTTTCCCATTAAAAATTGAATAATAACCATATGAGCTTTGGCCTACAGTAAAACTTGTCAGCAACGATAAGCTAGGCTTCAGCCCATTTAACTTTTAATGAATAGTTAAGTATGTAGTTAGTTATTCTGTACTATTCTGTATGTTGGATTCAGTTACTGAGCACATCCATTTCCATAGTGATAAACGGATGCCATTCCATAATTACTTTATGAAAAAAGCCCAGAGGTTTAGAAGGCATGGATCTGCTTGTGCTGACTTCATGTCAGAAAGTATGAGCATGAGAGCATTTTCCATGCATTTTGCCTACTAGCTTTTTTCAAGTTTTACTAATGGCAGTGGTTTTATTAAATGCTTCTTTATATGAACAATTCATTTTTTAAAATGTTTTGAATAATTGTTTTAAAAAATCAAAACAGTAATATAAGGATTTAAGTCTAATAGACAAAGAAAGTGAGTCCATTATTGATTCCTTCTACTTGAGTGCACTGGCCATCAACTATCTGGTACTAAATAACCCTGTCCGGTTGGGAATTCAAAATAGGGCATAACCACAGTGAGTTTTCAAGTCTGTAGACCTATTAATTTTGTTCCATAATATAGAGAAATTCTGAGAGCATGAGATCCTAGGAATGAAATAAGAAGTAGAACCCAGATAAAAGACTGAAACGGTATTTTGTACTTAAAACCTGAGGGTATTCAGGTTTTGATTGTTTTTTTTTGTGGTGGTTGTTGTTCTTTGCTAGAAAATTGATTTGGTTGTGTGCACAAATTTCTCATCCATAGCTTTTTCCATTTTCAGCTAATTTTAACTATGGGTGACTTGCCAAGGATCCTCGATGAGCTGAACCAGAAGAGTATGTTTTGGTGTCTGTCCCTTGGGAGCAACTAAAATGCAGACTGATATAGGGCTGCTACTTTTCAGAAACCCAGACCCTATCTGAACTCTTGGTGTCTGAGTAGGGTTCTCAAGGAGGTACCTCTTTCATCTGAGAAACTGCACTTGGGAATCTGGCTCTACCAGCAGGTTTCCAATCTTCCAACATAACCTTTTCAAGAGGGATCTGCTTTCTGCATTCATGTTCTCACCGTCCAATTGGTGAAAATTTATCTTCAAAGCAGACTCTCTGTATTTATAGCAGCACGATGTTTTGCCTGAACTTTGGCTGGGAGACTGATATCTGAATACTTTTCATTTTCCCAGACTTTCAGATCCTTCCTACATGACAGGATCTTCATTCTCCCTTTTGATTTATTGTTGATTTTCTTTGTACCTGAAATTCTCATTTCAATTTGCCTCTCTTGAACATTTTCAACTCAACTAACAAACATTCATGCTAGAATATATTATTGGAAGGACACATTTAGCTTTCCAGAGCTGTAGATTGGAAAACTCTTGCTAGACTTTGCATCCTATCAGTCATATTACCACTAAGTAATCCACTGTGCTGGTTTAAAGGTAAACTGGAGGGAGAAATGAACCCAACTCAAGACATTACAAGTCAGAGTTACAATTTACTAAAAAGATTACAATAAATACAATGATACAGAGAAAACCCGGGTTTAACCCACAAAAAACATATGTATAACCCAGCACCCTGGGGCATGAACACAATGGTGCTTGTTAGCCTTTGTGCTGAGAGTCACGTTAAGTCCCCCTGAGTGCGAAGGAAAAGAAACCTGTTGGTGAGGATGATGGTCACCGTCTGGTCAAGAGTGGCAGTCACACTCCTGTTGAGGTTCTGGCCCTCCTCTGGATCCAACAAGTGGTATCAGAAGTCCCAAAATCTCAAGATTATATACACTCAGGTTCAGGTAGGAATGCCCAATACCTCCCCCAAGGTGAGGAGTTTCACAATGGGTGATTTAACTGTGTGAGCCCTGGAACATTTTTGGAATCTTTGATGGTCTAGATCATTTCAGCTGCCTATTGCACCAGACTCCAATGGCCCATTAGCAAACATGACCCCCCAGGCTGGGTGTGAAGGTGCTGATGCCTCCCTGGAGGGGTGTTATCACAGATGAGTCACTGGTGTGCAGACAGAAACACTCCTCTGACTCACAGAGTTCTTTAACACCCAGCTTGCAGCCTGAGGGGTCAGGTGTTCCCTGGGTAGCTGCTGCAAATGATCCATTATTAACAATCCATCAGAAATGACATAGAGGGTGCAGAATACACAGTTCTGGTTATACCTACATAGTGACAACCTGGTCCCAGCCCCTCTAACTAGGACATCCACACTTTCACCTTTTTATCACTCAATTTAAAGAAAAGGAAGGTGACAATTTCTTCTGTTCTTATTTTTCTTGTGATATAATTGCAGCTAAAAGAAACTTTGGTTATTGCAAGCTTTGTAATGTTCAATATTACAGTTGTTTTAACTATCAGTTATTCTCTGCAAAGCAGGAGATTGATTCATTAGCTTAATTTCTATACATAGTTTTCAGTATATCTTATTATACAAATAATTGCTATTAACTAATAGTAATATTCTTTCTAGGAAAAATCTAGGGTTTTAGGAGAAGATTAGTAAGTCTACAATCTCTGCTGTCTGCTAGGAAAACATCTATTAACTGCGAAGCTTTCAGGTCTGATATCTGACCACTTTAATTGTAACTGTAATTGATTTTACCTTTGTCTTGGTGTTCTGATTACTTTGTAATTTGTTGATGATTAATGGCTATCCTCTACTTACCCTGCTTGGCTAGGCCTAAAGTTAAACTAAGTTTGCTTTGGCTCTGATTTGTCCTAAGAGATGTCAATAACGAATTCAAATTTAACATATGGGAAAAAAGGAAACTCTGCACATTGATGGCATCCTCAGCCTCTCAGCTGAGCAGATGGAGAGCTACAGCTAGCTTTGCAGAATGCCAGTTTCCTCTTTTAAAGAGAGATGCATGGGGACTTAGCTTTCCCTGTTTCTAGGGCAGCCTGCATCATTTATCTTACAATAACATTCAGCGCAGTGGTAAACAAAATTTTTATGGACAAGCCACAGGCAAAAATTTGAGCCACTATATATTTACCTAAGGTACTTTTCTTGCCTCAAGCTGCGATGTCAAATTTGACAGTATAATACCTGAGGCTGATCCTGAGATTGAACAGAGATTTAGCAGAAACTATGATTTTTGTTTGTGTGTTTGTTTGTTTATTTGTTTGGCGGGTTGTTTACAAAGCAGTGAGGCTGCAGCAGCTGATTGTATTCTTGGATGTTTCAGCGGTACCTGCTATCATATTCATTTTGTGTCATCTGCAAACTTGCTTAGTATCCCTTCCAGTCCTGTGTCCAAGTCATTTATGAAGATGTTGAAGAGCACAGGGAGCAAGATGGAGCCCTGTGGAACCCCACTAGTGACAGGTCATCAGTCTGATGTCACCCCATTCACTATTGCCTTTCTGTGTTCGACCCATGAGCCATTTGCTCACCCACCACATGGTGTCTTTATCCAGCTGTGCTGGACATTTTATCCAGAAGGATCCTGTGAGAGACAATATTGAAAGCTTTACTGAAATTCAAAAAGATGACATCAGCTGGCTTCCCTTGCTCAGCCAGGTGGGTTACCTTGTCATAAAAGGAAATCAGGTCTGATAAGCAGGACTTTCCTCTCATGAAGCCATGCTGGCTATGACCAAGGATCATGTTGTCCTTCAGGTGTTTTCCAATACTTGATAGAATAATCATTTCCATAACTTTGCTGGGCACTGAAGTGAGACTGACAGGCCTGTAGTTTCTGGGGTTCTCTTTCTTGCTCTGCTTGGGAATTGGAACAACATTCACCAGTTTTCTGTCACCTGGAACCTCTGGATTCCCAAGACTGCTCAAAAATCATCAAGAGAGGTTTTGCAATGATATCAGCCAGCTCTTTGAGGATTCTGGAATGAATCCTATCAGGCCCCATAGATTTGTAGGGATCCAGCTGGAGCAGCAGATGCCACACAATTTCAGGGTCAACTGGGAGTGGATCATTCTCACAGTCATGGGCCTCCAGCTCAGGGCACTGAGACCCCCTTGCTCCCTCATCCATGTTGAAGACCCACGCACCCCTAGGGTCTTAAACACCACTGTCTTGTCTCTGTTCCTGTTTGTGAGGTGACCATCCTCATCCTGTAACTGGCCAATGATATTTCTATACCGCCTACTGTCATTCATATATTAAAAAACCAAATCTTTTTATTGTCCCCCATGTTTCCGGCCAGCTTCAACTCACTCTTGCTTTTGAAGCATCCTACTTCTGTAATTGGTGGGGCAGGGAGAAGAGCAGTTTATGTTGATAATCAAATACGGCCATGCAAATGTTGAAAAGCATTTGTACATAATTGGACCTAGTTCTTTGTTGAATTTCAAAACAAACAAGAGTAATTCCAACAAAGCGATTAAGAAAAGTTGGTCTGAACCATCTGAAAACAGTGAATCACAGTATTCAGTGAATTTAGAAAACTATTATAAGGGGAAAATCAAATTTCTTCCTTTAAAATAAGAAACTCAATGCACTTTATAAAAGCTGGAATTTTCTTGTAAAGCTGCATTTTAATGATGTTGAAATCTTTAATGCCAAATGTCATATCTGTAAAAGTGGTAAATTTCAAGACTGTATTAAAAACTTAGGGGACATTTACTTTGGAAATGATGTATGACATGACCTTCAACACTTCATAATTTAATAAGAATGCAATGCTAGCTAATTAGACTTCAAAATGACAGATAAGTGCTAGTTATTACTCCTTTTGAATATACAAAGAAGGTTTTAGAAATAAATGCTTTGGACAGGTGTCAGGACTTTGCTATTACTTTGCTACTACTTGCAGAAATAAAGACAATGTCTGCTAAGAAACATACAAAAGTATCTTTTGCCTGGACCCACCCAGAAATCATCCTCAAGATTTCTTTCTTTCAAAAGAAGAAGTTGGTGCAGCTCAGCCTCAATTCAAGATTAAGTTCTAACAAATACTACAATGAGAAAAAATAAACTTCCAGATTTCTCATTTCCAAGTTAAAATCTTACTCAAAAATTTAGATAAATATTATTATTAAACCTAAGCTAATTCAGTTGCATTCCTAATATGAAGAATATGATTTTTTCAAAGAATTTTTTTCAGAACAAAACTTCCTTAAGAATTATTAGATTACTCTGCACTTCATGTTTCTGCAGATAAACCTACAAAGTGATCATTCAGCAATTCACTGTGATAAGGGACTTTTCTGGCTTTGTCACATAGAAAGATCTTATGCTCAGAAACGTACCTGTTAAATTTGGAGAAGTGCACTTTTGGATTAAATTAAACAAAAACATAAGCTCAGAAAGAGAGGCTATAAAAAAACCAAAAACACCAAAACCCCCTTCAAAATCCTCATTACAACCCCTTTCATTTATGGAGGCATATGAAGCAAGGAGAAAAGCAATGAAAGATATTACATAATTAATATTCTGCAGTCCTACCTTTTTGTAAAATATCCTAGTGTAGTACTGGGTTTGTGTGTGTTAATGACTGAAATGGTTAATTGCTTAAACTTTGTTAGGATCACCAGAACACTTTTACCAAACTGCAAAGAAACAGCGGCTCATCCAGCAAAGCCCACCCCTCCCTGAATATACCTACTGCAAAAGGACCTTGAGGTGAGGTAGGGGGGTGCCACTCTTCAGCTATCCCAGGTGCAGAAGAGTATGCATACCTGAAGCTAAAAACTGGGTTGCCAGATAAGGGAAGAGGCTGATAAGAGGCAAATTCTGTGAAGTGGGATCATCTGTCTTATCATGCCAGTGTCCTCCCTTACATGATTACTATGCTGTGGAAACTCCTCTGAGGAGCTTCGAAGACTCATGGTATGTCCCATGACATCATCCATTGTAAAACTCCATGTCCCCAGTTCCCACCTGAGCTTGCATGAAACCTTTGAGTTTTGTGGGTGGAATCAAGACCATTGCTTCAACCAATAGACATGGAAGCCGCAATTACCAAGTTTCATTGCTGGATCCAGTGGGTGGTGACTACATATATATATATGTATTTCTACTGTTATTTTTCTTTCTCTTCCTTCCCTTATATACTTCTGTAAGTGTTACTTTTATGCTTTGATATTGCTGTATTACTACAGATGATAACAACCAAAATGGCTATACACCTGTTTTCCTTTGAAGCAAAATTGTTCTAAACCAAATATGTATATATTTACAAACACCGATTATTCAGTGCCACTTCACTCTAACACACTCCAAGAGATTTATTAATAAGAACCTGGGTTACCCTCCCCTTCTGGAATGGGTGGGAACAGTGTGACCAGTTTTTGGTAGCTGGGGAACTGCCGGGGTGACTTCTATGAGAAGCTGCCATAAGCTTCCCCCGCACCTGATAGAGCCAATGCCAGCTGGCTCCAAGATGGACCTGCTACTGGCCAAGGTTGAGCCCGTCAGCAATGGTGGTGGGATAATGTAGGTAAGAAGGGGAAAAAGCTACTGTTCATGAGCAATTGAAGCCAAAGAAGAGAGGGGTGAGAATATGTGAGAGGAACAACTCTGCAGACACTGAGATCAGTGAAGAAGGAGAGGGGAGGAGGTGCTCCAGGTACCAGAGCTGAGATCCCCTTGCAGCCTGTGGTGAAGCAGGTTATCTCCCTGCAGCCCATGGAGGTCCACAGTGGGGCAGATATCCACCTGCAGCCTATAGAGGAACCCACGCCAGAGCAGGTGGATGCCCAAAGGAGGCTGTAATTCCATGGAAAGTCCACACTGGAGTAGGCTTCTAGCAGGACCTATGGATCCATGGAGAACTGAGCCTACACTGGAGCACTAGATTTTCTGTCAGGACCTGGCAGCCCAGGGGGGACCCACACTGGAGCAGTCTGTTCCTGAAGGACTGCATCCCATGGAAGGCACTCATGCTGGAATAGGTTGTGAAGAGTTGCAGCCCATGGGAAGGATTCATGTTGGAGAAAATCATGGAGGACTGTCTCCCATGGGAGAAATCATTCTAGAGAGGGGGAAGAGTGTGAGGAGTCCTCCCTCTGAGGAGGAAGGAACAGAAGAGATAATATGGGATGAACTGATTGTAACCTCCAATCCACATTCTACTGTGCTGCTCAGGCATCAAGCTGAGCCCAGGAAGATAGGTCTTGATTTGGTAATAAACTATTTTTTTCCCAAATCAAGTCTGTTTTGTCCATTACAGTAACTGGGGAGTGATCTCTGTCCTTATCTTTACCCATGAGTGTTCTATTTTCTCTCCCCTGTCCATCTGAGTGACAGGATGGTTTTGGTGGGCACCTGGCACCCAGTCAGTGTCAACTCACCACAGGAGTAAACAGTTCTTCTCACATTATTAGACTTCTTTGTCAAGTGAACAAAATATTATTCTCTTTTCTTGGTTTACCATCCTTAAATCCTGTGATGGTAAATAATGTTTGTCTAAGCTCTTCATGATCAGAACATAAGTTGTCAAAGAGGAGAGACCAGCAATTTCAGGGCTTGTTTTGTTGTTGTTTGTAGGGTTTTTTTTTTTTAGTTTTTTAAATTAGTTTTTGTTTGTTTTTTGAAGTTGCAGTTGTATATACCTTTTCTTTTGTCTTTCATTCTTCCCATGGGTAAATACTGAATTTTTCTTTCCTGTGCCTTGCTCCACACAGATGAAGGAATTTGCCACACTGGACTATTTAGATAGCTACTCCACTACATCTTCTAGCACTAATATATAACCTCCAATGCATAAAGAGGAGCAAAATGGAAGCAAATCAGAATGAAGTTTGGGAATTGGCAAAAGGTGAGTTTGCTACCACTTACTAGACTGACAACCTGAGAGGAATTTGTTATTTTGCTAGTTCTGAAATGTGTTATTTTTCTATAGCATGGAAACTGGACAAAAACTCATATCTATATATTCCTGCCAGGGTATCTTGAATAAAGAAGTGTTTCCAGAGAAACACTGGAGGGACGGAAAAGTTGAGCGAGATAGGATGATAGTACTCGACAGGGCATACAGGTTCTTCTATATATTTTTATATATTCTATAGTAACAAACTTACCAACCCATAAACTATTAATGTCATATCTGATTTAATTTTCTCTTGTAAACAAACTCAATTCAAAGAGATCACAATAGGTGTTTTTCAGAGTTCTTGTTCCTATTGTATTCGTCTCCTGCTTTGCCCATGTTGCAAACCTATTTTCATTTGCCTTCACATTTGTTACTGTCCTTTTCCTCTCTCCAAATCTGTGCCATAAAGTATACTGCTCACTAGCAGCTTCTAACTTATTCCCATAGTAGCAAACTTTTACATGAAAATGCAGTCTTTGGAAACCCCTGAGTCTATCTGAGAACTCACTGAGTATTCCTACTGTAGCAATTGGTATCTTTTTGGAAGAATTTGTAACAAGAAGTTAGGACTTGCTTTTGCTTAGGAAACCTTTCCTCTCTAAGAGTATTTTTCTCATAAAGAGCTGAAAGTTTTTCTTTCTCTTCTTCTTTGCATACCAGAGGAAAAAATGCAGTCTCTGGTCTGAGGAGAGATAACTCCTCACAGTGTTACACACTGTGCTGGCTGTGAGCCTGGGAGAGGGAGGCCAGAGGCAATAAAGTCTGAGAATGAAAAGAGATTTTGCCTCTTTTCTCAGGCCCCATGCTCTGGAAGCACAGCTGGTTTTGCTTTGTAAGTTTTTTGGGTTCTTGCCTTCAAATAATCTTTTTTGAATTCTTTCCACCATTGTGGCATTTTGGGGGATACCTGCATGTATTTTACTTTACACCTACACTATCAAAGAATTTACTTCCTTGTTTTGCTCCTAATCATCCCAATCTCATATATACTGTATTCAGTTCTATACTCTCCTTTGGTGTAAGTCAGTTCCCATCTTGATGTAACCTGAGTGTGTTTCTGGAGGTAGTTCCAAGAACAGTGTCCTGTAGAGATGTCGTGTTTTCCCACACAGAGACCCTGAATGTCCCACACTCCCCCATCTACAGCCCAATAGTAGAAGAAGCCTGCTTTAGAGACCTGAAATGTAAAACTCAGGTCCTTTCAAATTATTTCAACTTCAAAAAAAACCTTGACCACTCCAGTCGAGCCATGAACCTTGCCATCAAACTGTAAAGTTAAATTTTCACAAATTTGTATGAATCCCTGCTTTTGCCAATACCTTTGATGGTGCTTCTTTAAGTGCCCAAAACACTCATTCATGGCAAGTCACCCCAAAGAGGGTCTGACCCTGAGAAGTCTGTCTGTACATGAGTCTCCCTGTACAAGTTGGTCTAAAATGCAGAAAACTTACTAAAACTTACTTTATCTGTGTAAATAAAAGTGTTGCATCCAGCAGAAATTAATAAAGAATATTTAATGTGAATTAATAATGACTCATACAAAGCTAATTATCTGTCCCAATTTTTCACAAACTTTCTTCAGTGTGACTTCTTATTCTCCAGGCCATTTCTTCATGTCACTGTCATTATACTATAAACATCTTATTCTTGTGACTCATTATACACATTTTTCCTCTATATTTTGCCATAAAGTTTTGTATACAGCATAATACCTAGTTACAATTATACAAATTCTTCTACATACATAAAATTCTGTGAAGAGGGGATGTTAATTTAGAAAGTTTAATAACAATATTTTTCACGGAAGATATTTAAAACAGTTTTTGCAATTATATACATCTAATTTTACTGCTACCCTAAACAATCAGAAGTAAAAGGAAAACCCCATAGAACAATCTCTAAAACAATCCAAAGATGTTGCAAGTATTTATTTTTAATTTACCTGCAAAAATGGAACAACACTGTGTGCCTTTCAGGAATATTCCTATAGTATGTGTAGAGTCCCATTTAAAATGTACAAAACACCTAATTTTATTTCAGAGCAGAGAAGACAATTTGACTAAAATTAAAGAAATGTTCCTCATTTATTCATATAGAAAAAATAGTCTGGTATTTTCATACATGTTATTGCAAGAGTGACTGCAAGTCCCTTATGTTCTAAAGAACAAAAGAAGGAAGATTTAAAATGAGCGATCAAAATGAGATCACCACGACAGAACAAATAACAAAGCAATCCCTCTGAAATTTGCAGGAAATGGACATAAAGAAATGAAATACTGGGAGAGTAATGAGCTAGATATGAGGGGAATGGAACAACCCATAAGCCATCTCGAGCACCAGCAGGGAAACCTGGAATTAGAACTGCAGGTAGATGAATTCTCTAAAATGCAGTAAAATGTGCAGAGAAATGAAAAAAAAAAAAACCAAAACCCAACGAAAAACCAAACCCAAACAAATCCTGAACTTGGATCTGGTCTCTGTTTATGAGTTCTTATATAAAATTATGTTGTGGTTTGTAATCTTGTAATCTAAATTTCTAAATATAGAAACTATATGAAATTGAGACAATTCCTCCAGTAGGGATTTGGGACATGGGACACCACTCAGGGGAAAACTGGATGCTCTTGCTCTGGTCTTACACTTCTTCATCCAGATCTGCTCACAGCTGGTGATGGAGGTGGGGCACTGCTATGGATGGGCCTTTAAAAACACAATGTGCTCATTCTCATGCATTCAAGGGATGCAATTTTATGAGAATGTTCACTTTTTTACACTGCTCTGAAGGTAGCTTGCTACTTGAGAGGGAGAGAGGTGTGTATATACATAACGCTGTGTTTGTAAAGCCTTTTTACAGCAGCATAACTGCATCAAGTGGAGAGGAGAGTGGTGAGTGCATGACTTTACAGTGTATTTAAACTACCACAAATAGATTTTTTTTTGTTTTCAGTCTGGGTTTAGACAAATGGCAATTGTTTCTGCAAATAATAACTTAACCAGGAAATGTAACCTGTGATGTGTCATGAACAAGAGCTTTCATAGGCCACTACACCCACCCACCTCAATTCCTTCTCTCGCATGTCAATGAAATCACCCGTGCTCCCTCCCCAGGCAGTATTTATCACCTCTGATGGGCAAGCACAATCGTTAGAGAAGTGGTAGAGAGCACTTACAGCAAAAATTATAATAAGAGGCTTTTGGTAGCTAACAAAAGCCTGTACCATGCAATTTACTCCAATCTCATACTGCTCTTGGCTTTTGATGTCTGTAAGTCACAGCAGATCCTGCCTTTAATCTCTACACGTGTAGCTTTAGCAGCACTTCTTATAGAAATATAAATTGAAAGGGTAGAAAAGCAGTACAGGGAGGGGAAAGAATCTGTGATTTACAGGCTCTTAGGAGGCATGTGGTACTAAACAGGTTTCTTACATAAAGAAACAGTGCATGGGAGCAGCTAGACCATTAAAGGCAGATCCAAGGTAAGAATTACAAGGCCGGTGGTGTGTAAGCTGGCACAAGCATGATGCAGTAACAACCACAAAACTGCAGACAAAGCGCAAAGAGTAAATTTGTTTTTCTTTCCTCACCAAGTGTGGGATGCCCAGAGCAGGACCTGGACAGAAGCACACAAGCAGGGATGCAGGCACTGCTGTCCTTGCTAGAGGATCACTCAAGCCTGCTGATTTTGCCTGTCTACCAGGGATTCACACACCGTACTTTGATCTTTCTCATAGCAGGGCAGGAACCTCTACCATGTTCGATAGGGTACCTCTGCATCTATCACAGGCCTATGTTATTTAAACAGACGTTCTACTTGTCAAACACGCAAGACTAAACAACAATTAGTATGATATATGTCTTTTTCCACATCCCAGCTGCAAGTCACTTGAGCGTGTTTACAATCCTGCTTGTCAATCTTGCATTATTTTCCTACAGGTGGGAACCTGTTTCTTCTGGGTGGTGCAGTCCAGGCACTGCAGAGCGAGCAGGGGTTGCATTCCATTATTATTGCCTGTGTCAGCCTACGGACCAGCAGCACTCCAGAGGGAGGAGGCCACAAACACCTGGCATAGTCAGCTGGTCACAAGCGCCAGCAGGAATGCTGTCAGCCAGAAGCAATGCAATAGGGAAGGCTTTGGGAGTGGAATAGGTTAGGATTAGACTCCCAAAATTGTGGATTTGATTCCCTAAATAATGATTTGACTCCCTAATTGTGGATTTGGCTACCCAAATTATGGACTTGAGTCTATAAATTATGGATTGACTCCCGAAATGAGGATTTGGCTTCTGAAATGACTGTTTGACTCCCTAAAAAAGAATTTGATTCCTTAAAAAAGAATTTGATGGCCCAAATGAAAATTTGACTGCCCAAAAAAGAATTTTGACTCCCCAAATGAGAATCTGACTTCATAAAAATTATTTGACTCCCTAAATGAGGATTTGACACCCTAAAAATGGATTTGTCTGCCCAAATAAGGATTTGACTCCTTAGAAAAAATTTGGCTCCCAAAGTGAGGATTTGTCACCCTAAATGAGAATTTGACACCCTAAAAAAGAATTTCACTCCCCAAATGAGGATTTGACTCCCTAAAAATGGATTTGACTGCCCAAATGAGAATTTGACTCCCCATATGAGGATTTGACTGCTCAAATGAGGATTTGACTCCCTAAATAAGAATTTGACTCCTTTCAAAGAATTTGACTCCCCAAATGAGGATTTGACTCCCTAAAATATAATTTCCTTCCCCAGATGAGGATCTGACTCCCCAAAAAAGGATTTCACTCCTAAAAAAATGGATTTGACTCCCCAAATGAGGATTTCACTCCCTAAGTTATGGATTTGACTCCCAAATTGCTTATTTGACTCTGTACTTAAGGATCTTACTTTCTAGATAAGGATTTTATTCCCTAACTTATGGATTTGATTCCCAAAATGAGGATTTGACTCCCTAAATTATGGATTTGATATATATTAAATAGTTTGTCATTTTGGTTCAAAGTCAATGTTAAAACCCACTTTTTCTTCCCATCCCAAACCCCAGAAAATCCATGGCACAGTCCTGCCAATGAAACAGCTTTGTCCTCAGTGGTGCCAAAGGGTTGGCATCACCACATTGTGCTAGCAGAGGGGGTCAGCAGCATCCTTGGTGGGAACACCACGTACTCTGGCTCACTACACGTTTCTTGGGCTCATAAATCTTATCTGTCCAATTGACCTACACTTTACCAACACAAGCATTCTTGCTGAGAAAAAAGGAAACAGGTTTTAGTAAGAGAGGTTTCTGATTTTCTCCACATATGTCTCTAACTGAGCTGGGACCATAACATTTAGTCACTGGGGGTCTAATTTCTAGTTTGGGTATCTAAACTATCTGTAGATGCAGCCATGTAACTAAGTCAGGTCTGAATATGAGCCAAGTTCTCTGTGAAGTGACAATTTACTGAAATGGTTGGTTTGATTTTGTGATCACTCTTTATAAATATTATGCATCTTTCTAAGAACAGTGTATGTTCTTACATATGTGTACAACATATGTGTACAACAGTGTATGTTCTTACAAGGTACAATGTCACCTTTGCTTTTAGTAGACATATTTGCCATATTTCAGTGTTCTTTTCTTTAGTAGGTGATGCAGTGACAGAATTTTTCTGCATTCTCCTGCTGATGTTTATTGAAGAAATAGTTATGTGCAGTGGCTATTACAAAGTTAATGTTTTATTACATAGTACTTAATTTTCAAAAACCCATTTTTTGTTTAATTGCATTTTATAATTTATTCAGATGACATTGGTGAATTATTTACATTAGGAAATTCTTGTAGGGTACCTTCCCAATCATATTTATGAGTAGTTCATCCTCTGTTAACAACCTCACAGGGTGGATGTTACTTTGCAATGATGCAAGGGCTTTGAAAAATTGCTTCTCTGTAGCAAAGTTTTGATTGCATTATTATACTGCTAATAATATAAGTTTGAATGCCAAATTTGCTATTTTTATACTTTTGAGTGGGTGCAAGCATCAATATATATCTTTTGCAGCTAAAGTGTCAGTCACCAGTCTCCTGTTTAAAGCTCTCCTTTATGGATGATTCAAATGTTCTTAATTTGGGGAATAAGCAGTGTTTGTTTGCTTCTCCAGCTCCTCTCTGCCAGGCTGAAAGATTCAGTGATATCAATGTTTTCTGTTAGGAGAGGACAAGTAGGAAATAGCACTCAAAGTATGCAACTTATTTTCATCAGAACATGAAATCCGTAGTGCAGTCTCAAAGAGCTATAAGGGACTCTGTTTCTTCAAGGAGTATCTTATTTGATTGTTTAAAAGCCAAATTGCAAAACATATCTAATAGCAATGCTATTGGTGAGAATGGCAGATCGTCAACAGTCCTTAGCATGGAGTCATAAACTTTCAGATGAGGTTAAAACCCCCCTTTTCTTAAAACTGTCTTAAAATATTTAAACTAAATCCCCTGTTGTGCTGAGCATTCTGACAGATGTGCTTGTAGAATTCAGCTGAGACCTGTAGCTGTTCAGACCCCTGACTTTAATTGATTTGGAGGGGAATATCATCCATATTTAAAAAAAAAATATTCAACACATTATATTATCCTGCAGAGGCATTCTCTCTGTCATAATTGTGGCCTGAAAAAAAGAAGTGTGTAAGACCTTGCTGTGTGATCTGTCTCTGCTGTTTTTCTAAATAGTGAATATTCCCAAAACTAGTCTCATTCCTATTGACTAACACAAGTTGCTGATCTGATGAAAAATAGGCTGATGTTAATATTCTAGTTTAAAGCTTGAAGCCAGACTTTCATTTTCCTTTTAGAGGCAAATAATTTCTGGAACGAATGTACACACATAAGTAAGTGTTATACCACAGTACTGATGAGTGATAGCAACAGGTCCTCTGGCGTTACTGGATCATGTGGTTGTGTCTGTTGTCTCACATCACCTAATACACGTGCTCAGGTCTCCAGTGTTGTGAGCAGAGACATGTTTGTGAGCTTCTCACCATAAGCTTCCACCTCTCTCTCCCAGGATCCTGGTAGCAGGGAGGAGTAACTGCAGGTCTTTTTCCTGCATCACCATGGAAACTCATGAAGATATGATGAAACTGAGCTGCAATTTCTTCCCTGTTCTGACTGCTGTGACAGCACAGAAATGTTTCACACAAACCTTCAAGTCTGAGAGTGTTGGCAGGCTCTGGTGCTTATGCTGACCTTCCGCTTCTGGCACTTGGAACTCTGCTCCTGGTTTGTGATCAGAGAGGGCACTGTTTCCAGACCAAGCTGCTGTGGGGTCTGCTTAGAGATGTCACTGACATTTTGGAAGGAACACATAAGGAAGGTGGTTGTTCTGAGAATAACTCAAGGGAAGCTTCAGCAGCTGATTTGCATTCAAATGCTGGCAGGTAGAAACTATGGGGAAAACCAAGAATATTTTCACATATCTAATACCTCCAGAAGGATTGACCATAATGCAATTACACGATGGAATATTGAGACAGCACTGACATTCAAATGGCATTGCAGTATTTACCCTGTCTCCTAATTGTCCACAAAGCTGTCCAGTAGCCAAGCCTCTATGAATTACTTTGTATGTTGTCAATTCATATGCACTGAAATTTTGCTGTGAAAATTAGTCAAAGGCCTAATTTTGCTATATTCTTAGCCTCAGAACTTAAATGCCAACTAAAATCAGTGATTCAAGGAAATCAAGCATGAATGCCTAATATTTTCAGAGTTCATTCACTCCTGAATGAGG
>JAWWMO010000121.1:90048108-90069789 GCA_035047845.1 Dendrocincla fuliginosa | reverse complement strand
CAGTTTATGTACCCTCAGGGAGCACCCAGTCCCTCCCCCTGGGCGGGGACTCACACAATGGGTGATTAACTCTGTGATGTGTGGCAGCTCTTCATATGTACATTCTCAGCCGTCAGCTACTGGGAGGCAAGCCAAGCCATGGTAGCTTGGTTTGGCAGTTTTTTAACATTTGGCATGTGCACAGGAGTGGATGCTACTGACTGCTCAACATGTGATTTCTTGCATAGTGAGTTGTGCAGGAAATTCACACAGATCTGATGCATGCACGTCCCAAGTCATTTGTGAAACAAAACAAACGAACAAACGAACAACAGGGATTTTGTAAAACTACACAGCAAAACTGTCCTTAGGAATATGGAGTCTTAAAATGGAATAAAAATATGCTTCCTGACATCCCTTCTGAAATACCACCATTCCTCAGAAAGATCACCTGAAGTCAGAATTTCTGCCTCTCTCTCATTTTATCAGTACAAAGGCCACTTACACTACATTTTGTGCCTGTTAAGCCTTGTTTTAGAAGTAGTAACTATAACACCCCACAATTCCTGGAGCCCCTGACCCAGCTTGAATTGACAGGGACAATGAGGACACTGTCCCTGACCCTGGCCAGGGACCCCAGAGTGGCCAGTGGGTCAGAGGCCCTGCCTGGGTGGGGTGGCCACAGCAGATAAAAGAGGCACCCACGAGGTCTCCACTTTGTTTTGTCTCAGCTTACCCTCTGAGGTTTGACAACATCTGACCTCTTAGTGGGAATGGTATTTTTCTCTCTTTATTCTTTCTTCTCTTAATCTCTCTTCCTTTACTCTTTTCTTCCTCTTGTGGTTAACTTAATCACCTATTTTCTGTATTCACTTTAGTAATGATGTTTCACTTAAGTTGTATGAGGTTTGTGTTTTCTGAGGGCAACAAAAGTTCCCTACTCTACAGCAATGCCTGCTGGCTTAAAGCTAAAGGGAGGTTCTTTTGTTCCTAATAGCCTGTTGTAATGCTTTTGTGAAGTTGTACGATGCTCCTGTAAACCCTTTTTGCCAAAACACCTATTTTATCACCAAATTAAATCTCTTGATGTCTAAATTTGACGTGTACATGCAGTAAAGCTGGACTGGGGTGTAACACATGGCCTTGAGTTTTTATCTGTAGCTCTTGGAACTAAGAGGCACATCTGAGATATGTATAACTCAGTTTGGAAATCAAGAAATAACTCATTATGGTAGGAGTGCTTATTCTTCAAATAGTCTCCCAAAACTCATCTCCAGAATGGATTGGTTAATTCCCCGATGTGATCTGCAGAGAATTCATGCCCTCAAAGTTTGAGGGAACAATGATCTCCAGGGTTTTTTTTCCTTTTGTGCAGTAATTGCTAAGCATGACCTTGTTAAAGTTATATCTAAATGTTCGACTATGTTTTTATTAAGTATTTATGACGTTTAGCAATTATGAGTAAACTCTGACGAACACACTTTTATCTGGACAAGTTCTTTTAATGAAAAATTTCTTAAATTATTTTCTGCAACTGCTGAATCCTTTTCACAAAAGAAAAACTGATTTCCAATTCTTGAACATTTTCTGGGTGAAATTCTTATTTTGCACTAGTGTTAGACAATTACATTTTTAATCTGACTGCAGGAGATTGGTTTGAAGTCAATGTACTCATGCTTTACTTTACAGACAGGTGCACAGAGGGCAGAATATTTGTGTTGATATAGCTGTCATTCATCAAAAGCTTACAGTAGTGTAATGCTACCATTGCTTTTTAGAACAACCACCTTTGCAGGAGGTGTCTACTGTAAGGGATTTGGATAAACTGTATGAATTTATATTTTTCTCTCTACAGCAACCTAATTATAAGTGCAAAAGACTGAATTCTCTTTCACAGTCACTAACTTATAGTACACATCTACTCATCTATGTGACTGCCTGTCTGCCTATTTATCTTAAGTTGGGAGAAATATTTTTGTTGAAAAGGTGTTTTTTACAGATGTTTTCCAAAGTTGCCATTTCTGTGTTAGCAGTACTATGGCGATCTGTGGTGGTAATGGGTGTTTCCTTAAACCTGCTATGGCAGTCCTTTTCTGGAGCATGAATTTTTGTACAACAATGCTTTTGCCTAAGATAAGATGGATGTAGGAGAGATTTCTACAGTCCTGTCTCCTCATTCTGTGTTTTTATATCATAAAAATGTTTTGTCTGCTTCTTTGGGTAGCAAATGCAGCAATCTGGTTTCATACTGGATATGGAGTGCTGGTTTGCAGGTCTCAAGTGGAAGATCCAGCAGCTGTGGTGGTTGCTGGAACAGAGACCCTAAGACGGAGAGAATAAATACACCAGAAGACATGCAACTAGTCAGATCTCTGCCACTGAGAGTCTGCAGCTTAGACAATTTGTACTGTTTTAAGAACACCTAAATAATGGATTGCCTCTTTAACCTTTCACCTTCTGGAAATCTTATTTAAAAATATTTTTGTATGTGTTCATATTGTATGCAAAATTTATATCTGCATTCTATATTATATAAAAGCAGTGGTAGATACAATAGACATTTATAAGTCACCATTTCCTTTATAGGGCACAAACTGTGCAGTGGCAGCTTAGAGTAAGTATTGTGCATCTCCAGTTGTGTCCTTGAAGAGTAAAGTTGTTGGAGGTTTGGAGGTCTGTTAGTTTTATAATCATCCTTGCTTCTGAAATTAATAAAGAAAGCTGTGCTTTTACATGACCTTGGTTATTACATACTGTGATAGAGTAAGTTTTATGTAGGGAATTGTAATTGTGAGCAAATTATAAGGTCATATTTAGTCTTTGTTCAGAAAAGTTTAATAGTGATTAAAGATTTCTCCTGATTTTACAGATTATATAGATTGCCTACAACAGGAGGACAATTTCTTTATGATTCCAATTTCAGTGTGTTTTTTGAGGGGAATCATGCCAGATATCCTTGCTGGTTGTAGTGGCAATGTATGATATTAACTATGTGTTATAAACAATATCTGTTTCTTCATCACTTTCTACTGTAAGAAATAATTTCTTTAGAATATTTTCAAGTCAAGACTAAATAAATGAAGCGACAAAATGTTTTGGATACACTGGTACATTTAACTACTTATCTAAAGGTAATTTAAAGCCCTTCAGTACTGAGATATTGGGAGCTCTGTCTAAAGACAGGTGTTTAGAGAACGTTCATCCATAAACCCAGAGTGCTTCTAGTTATATGCCATTTTGAAAGTATGATATTTATAATAAGCAACTTAGAAATGCAGTGCATTGTGTAGCTGTTCCTTGACCTTGTCCGTTAATCATTGAACTACATCACCCAGTTCAATATCATACATTCCCCACTACATATTTATCAACTTTTTGAATGATTTACTGTTTTATGCCTCTGGGTAAACTTCTGATTCTTTGTGCAACTTTTTGCCCTAGAAGTTTAACCAAGATCAATGTTCTGAACATTATTATAATCCTCCCACTCGAGATAAAATTATTTGCAGGAAATATTTCAAATATCAAGCTATAACTCAGGTTAGAAGCAGGGGAGGATGAGCTGCAGAAATGATTAGTTCCATGTCAAATATACAAGAACAGGCTGAAAAACAAGCACAAATCATAGTATTCAAAACCACAAAACACTACACACATAAATAAAACACCAGACACATTCTGAAGAAATACAACAGGGAGCTTAGTTGAGCTCAGAGTTAACATATTTTTCCAATTACGCGCCAGGCTTTTTGGCAAGACATTATTCTGTCCTTTACCTTTTAACTTGATCATTTATACAGCATAGATTTCCAAAAACACAGCATCTTAAATTGTGGTGTTGATTTTACATTGTTTACACTTTAGATATACTAAGAGTCAAAAACAATAAAAAAAAAACATAAAAAGAACAGTTTGGAAGCATCCCGGGAAAGAGAAATGAGCTGAGGATTGTATTTCTTTTTATTGAGGCCTCTCCTATTTGATGGCTTTATTTGGAGTATCAAGTAGGGTCACCAGATGATAGATGCATCACTTCTTAGTTAAATTTCCGTATTAATCCTGGATAACTACTTTTTAGGTCTCTGTCTGGACTTATCTCCCAGAAATATCTCAGACCTTTGTGTGCATTTGAATATGCTGGCTGACCTAGGAGATTCCCTCCACTCCTAGGGAACTTCTCTAATTTGCCCCTGTCTGCATCATTTGTCCTCATACTGCACCTGAGCCTAGTGTGCAATAAATAATTCAACTCTGCACACCTTAACCCTAAGGAAAAGACAAATTCATAATATTTCTGGAAGTGCTGCTCCTCCTACCACTGTCACTTCTCAGGTTTCAAGCCTCTTACATACACTCAGACCACAATTTCCTGCGGCCAACACAAGAATGTTTGTAACCAACTCCCTCCCTCACTCTCCTGCAGTGGCCCTCAATAGTAGAGGATGTTGTCAAAAGTAGGAAAGAACTGTTTTTAGCCCACTGGTGAGGTGAATGAGGTAGCAGTGATGGCAGAAGATAGCTCTTAGATCGTTGCTCTAAGAAAAGCAGTGCATAGTGGTTACCATCAGGCACTGACCCTGCAAGGTTAACATTTGCAATTATATCCTTCAGTTTCTCAAAGAATAGGAACAGCAGAAGAATCTGATTTCTTTTAATGCCACCATGTTGGTGCATACTGGTCTTACACCGGTCCATTTTAATCCCTTTTTTTGTGACATGCAGAGGATACATAGAATACAAAACTGGTGCTTCTGTATCCTTCATGTATAATGACAACTGGACAGCATCTTCTTGATTCGCTTTCTTTTGAATTTTTTTTTGTTTTCCGGAAGTATTTCAATGGTGGTGTGCTTTGCAGGGACCTGTTTGCTGACCAGGGGTTTCAGGTTCTTCTGTCATTGAAATAGTTTTGAGAACCATAGCCAGGGAATGAGGAGGCCTGCACACTGGTTATATACAAGAAAGCAGAAAACATGCACTATGACAAATAAATACACCACAAAATACATGACTACTGCTTGAGAATTGCTCAGGGATGAACAATTTACTTTTTTCTTTCATGTTTCCTCACAATTAAAATGCAATCATGTATTGATTTGTGTGTATGTGTGTGAATATTTCCTCTCTCTTTTAAGTATCTTATTTAAACAGGCTCTTTAAGGAATTTCTACCATATAAGTGGCTGTCCTCCGTGTAGAATTGCAACTTCCCCAGAAGTCTGTCCATTCAATTATTTAACCTTGATAAAGGGAAAAGGTTGATATGGTTAAGGTTAATGAGGCAATTATTTGAAAATACCAGCCATCAAAGCACTTTATTCTAGTTAACTACATTCATTAAAGTCATCCCAGGCTTCTATTTCATTGCTGTTCTTATCAACAAGCCATTATCAATAGGAGTCCTAATTGTTCAAGAATGAAACTATCTCTCACCACCTAAAATGTCTGGGCTATGAAGCAGTTCAAACTACATGTCCTTTTTCCACTCAGTTACCTGATGTCAGCTAGCTAATTATGATCTCCTCAAGCAAAGAGGAAACAAAACCACTATAAGAGGGGGGTGCTCTGTTTCTCTGGTCCTGGGAGCAGTTTTTCGTCTCCTGTGCCCCTGGTTGCTCTTGCCATGTCATACCTCTTTCCTCATTCTCTTTCCTTCTCCTTCCTAACTCTTGCATCTACACACAGATTCCTCCTGTCTTTTCTGCCTAGGCAAGTGGCAGTATATGCCATGGCTGGTTTGCAGGGTGAGTGCATGCTGGCAGGACAACTAGTCAATGTGGAGCAGTCAGACAGCTCCTCTTTCTGGGCTATGGTGCGAGCCAAATGCAAAAAGGTAAATAGAGGTGTTCCTGCCTTTCCTGTTCCCTCGTTCACGCTGCAATGCTTATTTTCACATGACTTTTATGAACCTTATATACTTTGAAATTCCTGTGACTCTGTCATGTTAACTTTAAATTGGCTGCTCGTTGAAAGTTACTGACAGACACAGAAACTAACAAAAGATGTGTCTGTATGTACATACATAAGTTACACATATAAAGTCATAAACAAAGGGATTATGTAAGCCTAAAATGAAAAGAAAAGCCACTTCTGGTCTTTGGGTTACTGGAGAGCAAACCTAACCTAGGAAGGTTATGTTGTCACATACGAAGTCTGAGATGTGAGAAGCCAATTAGTCTCTCTGCCTTTACATGCTTCCAGCATCGCTGCATGAAGCACCCCTATAAAGCCTAAAACGAGACATGAGTAAAACATAATAGACAGAGATAATTGAGTAGAAAGTAATGACTAGAATGAGAAGAAGTTATCATGTGGATGCTGTCTAGATGCTGGCTTTTGTCAGTGGAGTACAAAACACTCCAGAGGAGGCAGGAAGAAGGAATGTGATGGCGGAGCTTGCCTCAGTGCCGATGTATAAAGTGCAAGTATCCTTGAATGGTCAGAAAATCCATTTTTCAGCAGAAGTGTTTCTCAGACATATTGTGAACTAAACAGTGCTGGTGCAGAGGTAGGTGCCAATTTTTCAAACTCAGGTTTACTCTAGTCTTACAAATTAATCACAAAACATGAAGTACAGGAAGCAATGAAGTCTGCAGAAGGTTGCTGACAGTCAAATGAAAAATACGAATCAGTTTTAAAGTATTAAATTCTGTTAAATATCAGTAGTCATATTAATACTTTTTTTACAAGCTAGAAACCTTTTAGTTTGTTCAGTAAAGGTTACCAGGTTTTGCTGTCCAAGATTTTTGAAAAAATGAAAGTGATCCCATGCATATGTTTTGATCTTCTTCTAAATTTTGAAGGTATTGGTCTCTGGTGATTCAACTTGCAAATAGAATAGCTAAAATAAAAATTCCTATTTATCCCATGTTTGTTTACTTCACAGAAATGAAAATACCAGACTAGACAAATTCAAAGGGACTTTTGTACAAATAGCTTTATTGATTGCCAGAAAGCAAATAAACTGGAGAGTAGAATTCCCTTCACCAAATGACAAATGCATTATAAATCTCAGAGACATTTTTCAACATGAAAGACTGAACTGTAGCTCCTGGAAAATATCAGAGAGCATTGATCGAAGTATTTTATCCAGTAGCATGTTATTTAGCAACAAGTAAATTCTCATCTGTAATATTTTAAAGTAAAAAAAAAAATTATTATTGTGGTCACATTAATATTGCTTGCTTTTCCTCTTTTTCCTATTAATATAATTATTATTGTTCCATAAGGATTACTACATTACTGTTTTGTTGTTGGTTACTCCAGATTTCAATCATTCATTATGTTGTTGCTTTTTCATCTAGAAAGGCCTATAGAGTTATTACACTGCAAATAGGTGCACTTTTTAATGTATCGATAATACATGTATTATTGCAGAAAAAAAAAGATTTTATTTTTAAAAATTCAAAAAAACACACACCCCAAAACCCAATATTTACTCCAGCTGCTTTTCAAGGACACCTTTAGTATCCTTTATGTCTCTCTCAAAGAGAAGCTCAACTATACACATCACAATTTATGATGACTGCGTTTCTGGATAGTTTCGTAGTTTGCAAGCTTTCTTGGGCTGTATTAGCCTCCATCTAGAGGCAAACATAGCTAAGAATAGACTTGTCAGAAAACACAAATTGGGAAGGAACTTAAAAACAAAACTGGAATTTCTGAATATAGATATTATATTTCAAAATGCAAGCAAAAATTTTTATTGCACTCAAAAAGCCTGGTCTTACAATAGCAGATTCATATGAACCCAATCCTTGCATTGCCTGCGGATGGCAGGTATATTACTCTGTCTCTCCACTGGAACCATTTGTAGTTTTTGAATGAAATGCTTTAAAAATGTCATCTTATGCAGGGTTTCTTCAATTTGGTTTTAAGAAAACTTTTCAGAAGTAGAGGCAAGAGGGGTAAAGAATCTCACAATAGTGACCTTTTCATTGGTGTGGTTACTGTCTTAATGCTTTTCGGAGAGGAAATCAGGCCAGCCAGTTATGCTTTTTCTGGCCTCTAATTTTCCTTGAGAAGCAAGCACATGGACATGAGAATGCCTTTACTGGCTTCATGTTTTTAGTCCCTATGTCTGATCACATGAATCTCAGCTGCCTGTGGAACCGTGCTTGCCGTGCATTGAAATTAAACTCTTTTGCCTTTGGCTCAGGTATTTATTTCTACAGACAGCAAATGGAACCAGTTCACAAGTTCCAGTCTGATGTATTTTTTCAAGAGTTTGAAGTGCAGGGTTTTGATTCAATGCACTGTACAAGATCATCTTTGGGGAAACAGCGTTTTCAAAGAAAATCCCAGTCTTGCAGCTGATAGTTGAAGGACACCTCTGGAAGCAACAATTCACCTTTTTATGCAAACCTTCAATATCTGTTGCAGTAAGCAAGAAATGGGCACAGTGTTTCACTTGAACAGTGCAGCAATGTATTTAACATACAACTAACCAGATTTTACTTGTAAGTGATCTGGGAATAATTAGTAAATGCAATTGAATTTGAAGCTGCTTACTGACAGGGAAAATAGAAAGGTGTCCTAAACCTCTGTAACAAAATATCCAGACTTGGCATTCATCTCAGATGCAGTTTATTCACTGAGTTATCTTCTAGAATATGCTATAATTTCAGTGACATGCAACTGGGACATAAAAGCTGTGCATTAATCACTGATAAACCTCAATACCAGCAATTGTTAATTTTGAAGTATTTAACAAGTTTTTGTTATTTGCTAATTTTATTCAAAAAGAGATGTGAAATTACTGAAAATCTACAAAGACATTTAATTGTTCCTTCAGTAATGTATTGTACTTATCCCATGATTAACAACCCACAAATCCAAGGGTTTTTTGCATGTAAGGAGGGCTTTTTGTCTAGGATTTTCACCAGGTGAGATGTGTAAGAAAGGTTTTTGAAGGCAATCAAAATCTGTTCTATTTTGAAAAATTGCAATAAGACTACATCATGTCATGTAGAGTATATATTTTTGCCACAAATACAGCATTGTAAGACAATGACAGCATTCTTCTGTATTTTACTCCTGTGTTGTGTATCTGGTACTAGTTACACAGATCTTGCTCCAGCTCTTTTCATAGAAGCAACAAAATGGTAAGGAAGTGCTAAATAGATGCTAATCTGATGAAAAGATTCCCACAAGGCAAATAAAGAAAAACTCAAAAAAGTATTGAAAATTATGTGAGTCAATTTCTACTCCTGGAAAGTCCAAGTGATGAGGATGAAGTGCACTCTGTTCTCCTATATACTGTTTCTATTTTTATGAGAGGCATCAGCCAGGAGAAACAAGTCTCAAATGACAGGTGTTCAACGAGATGATTGCAGTATGTTGCTCTGGATTTTCTGAGGAAGGTTATTACTTGTGAAACAAATTAAATCTGATATTTCCTCTGTACTTTTTTTATGGACAGTTCTTGTTTCTGGAAGTTTTACTTCTCTCATTTCTTAATTTTAAAGGCTTGTCTTGTTCTCCAGACCTAGTGCACAAGGAAGAAGAAAGAACAGTTTTGCAATGACCTTAACACTCTTCTCTTTGATGCTTGGATGATGGATTGATCTCAGTGATTCCCAGATTCCCTCAGTGTACAATATCCTGAAAGGTCTGAGAAAAACCTATACAGTAGTAAAGCAGAGGACTTCTTTGGTTTGTTTTGTGTAGTTCAAAGCCCCTAAACCATAAAGTCTCCTGCTGTCTAGGGCTGAGAGAGAACAAATTGTCTTTAGGCCTTGTTAAGGTGAAAGGAAATGGAAACGTCCTCATGTCCACCTAACAAGCAGATGCTTTCTCATCCTACAAGGCTGATCAAAGTGTCACTGCCCATGAGGGATGTCAGGCCCAGTTTTGCAGCTTACTTTTTTAGTAGAAAGTGTTATAGTTTCTTCTTCTTTCACCAGAAGTTTTCTTTCCTGGTTACTTAAGGCATGGCCAAATCTAAATATGAATCTACTTAAAGCAGTTTTCAGTGTGGATGAATTTCTCTAAACAAGTAGTCCTTGCTCTTCCAGCTCAAGTTCATACCATCTAACATTCCTGTCATGTGGCACAGTGAAGGTAAGTGTAACTCTAGTTTGTAGAGATGATATCTTTAGGGACCTGCCCCCCAATATCTGATGAAAACAGGAATTTCTCCCTTAGAAAGAGTGGTGATTTTACAAGGTCACCTAGTTAGGAACTATTTCTTGGCTGTTGATTTATGAAGAACTCTAGAGTTTGAGGCAGGTTTTCCATTTTCTGGGGAAGGTAAAAATCACAGCAATTCCTACCAGCAACTTTCCAGTCACAACACATACAGACAGGTTATCAGGTAGCAAGGTAGTATTCTGTCTGCTTGTTAATGGCTGCTAAGAGCACATCTGTGAAATGACGTTTTACAGCTCTACTCACACAGCTGTAAAACCTTTACAGCTGATACCATGTCAAAAGAATTCAGGCCCTATCCTCTTAAGAACTAGGTCATGGGCTAGAGTTAGCTGCCTACCTATCTAGTGCTATTTTAGATGCCCCGGAAGATTATGATATGCCTGGACTCCAGGTGCTACTTTTAAAAAAACCCAAGTTTCTTGTAGACCCTCTGTCATATCCCTTGTCAGTATCCTGGTTGCTCTATGGACTCCTGTATTTAATCTCCTGTGTACATATTACCTTGAGTGACTAGTAAATAATGGACACATGGAAAATCACTGGAGGAAGAAAGAGGAGCCCTTTACCACTACAAATTACATTCTTTCAGATATTCACAAGTCTATGTTGTGAACTGTGCCTCTTCCCTCATGCCCCCATCACAGAATCATAGAATAGCCTGGTTTAGAAGTGACCTTAAAGATCATCTTGTTCCAAACCCCAGCCATGGGCAGGGACACCTTCCAGAGACCAGGTTTCTCAGAGCCCTATCCAACCTGGCCTTGACCACACTCAGGGTTGGGTCATCCACAACTTCTCTGGACAACCTGTTCCAGTGCCTCACCACCCTCACAGTGAAGAAATTCTTCCTAACATCTGTTCTAGACCTACTGTCTTTCATTTTGAAGCCATTCTTCCTTGTCCTATCACTATACGCCCTTGTAAAGAGTTTCTCTCCATCTTTCCTGTAGGCTTCCTTCAGGTAGTGGAAGACTACAGTTAGGTCACCCTGATGCCTTCTCTTCTCCAGTCTGAGCAATCACAATTCTATCAGTGTGTCCTCATAGCAGAGGTGCTCCATCCCTCTAATCATCTTGGTGGCCCTCCTCTGGACTCACTCCAATAAGTCCATGTCCTTTCTGTGCTGAGGACTCCAGAGCTGGATGCAGCGCTTCAGGTGGGCTCTCATGAGTAGAATAGAGTGGACAGAATCACCTCCTATGTCCACTGTCTTATTTCCAAAAAATCTGTCTTTTATGACATTGGTACAAAGCTTTACACCTTACCTTTTCCCTCATTGTTTCCTCACATGTTTCATTTTTTGCATTCTTGATTCTGTGCCATTTTCTCATAGGTTTCTTTGTCGGAGTAAGGGAATGTCCAACTCACCTTAAGTTCTCCCTTCCGTCTTTGCTCCTTTTTTTAACATTGAACTAGCTTTATATTTATCTGCATTATATTAGCTGTTTTTTCTCAGTGCTACTTCACTAGCTTTACTCTCTTTTGCCATGTTTCTTTATATTTTTTTCTTTCCAGTTGCACCTACTCCTTTCATTTAATTTCTTTCTTTTAGCATATCACATCCACCAACCTTTATTTCTCCTTTTGGCAGCCTAGGTTTTTTTTCCTTAGCACATTGCTTTATTTTTCTTGTGTCTCCTTTTCTCCCCCTGAGCATTTTTACAGTGTCCTTTGTCTGCCTTTTTCTGTCACATTATCCTGATTCTGCTCTCTGTTTTCTCTAGAGTGTTATTTTGGCATAAAATAAATTGTATTGCATGTTATTTATTCTCTATGATTTTGGGTGAATGGACCTGCCTGTATATAGAGACACATTTACACATAGTATCCTTCAATTACTTCCAAATTGTCACTATAATTTCAAGAGTACACTATATTTATAGTGGTTGAATTCTCCAATGTTTAATGTACTATAAATCTTTCATTCTTATTTATTCATACTTTGTCATAACGAAGCAGTATTTGAATTTTCAGTTCCTCATTCTTTTAATACTTCAGGGCCAGATTGCATCTAGGTGTAAGGATGTGCAGGTGTTTAAATTGCGGGCAATTGAGTCCTTAATCACTGAGCTCCCAGAGTGTCTGGACAGGGGGAGTGCTTGGCTAGTGCAGCCAGCAGCACTGACACATGGGAGGTGCAACTGGGCTCATTACTCTCCATGAGCTAGCAAGCTGCAGCTGGCACCAGCAAAGTATATGCAGTGCAGGCTTTTCTAATCCCAACTCTGCTTCAGTTGCCATTGCTTCTACAGGGCAGGTGAGAGAGGCCTTAAGCATCCCTCAAAACCTTTGGTTGATGCTATGCTCTGCAGGGGCGATGCCCCTGGGATCTGCTTCTGAAATGGCATTTGTCAGGTATGAGAGTGATTCAGAAAGTCACAAAAATTGTGTGTCTGGTGTTAAAATAAAGACTGTTATCTTGTTATTTGGTTGAGTGGCTTTGAAATACAGAGAAAACAATCTTCTGATGCTGTGTGAGTTAAATTTTATTGCATGCTTCATTGCTGAAGAAGATGTCTAAGATGAAAGTGTTTGCAGCAGAGCCAAAGTTTCCTTGAAAATACATGAGATGAAAATATGTGAGATGAAATTATGTAGGAGCGAGGTGACAGAATGGGCACAGGGTTTAGTGTATACACACAGGAACATGATTTAAAGGTTTGCTATACCTTGAAAAATTCATTGGAAAGAGACCTTAGGAGGGCACCTAATCGATGGCCTTACCCTGAGGTAACCTTTTTTTCATTCATCTCTTGTCTTCTAAGGTCTGCTCAACTTTCTCTTGAAGACCTCAAACAATGAAGATGCCCCAGCCTCAAGGTAATCTATTTCAGTGTGTCACTTCTTGCCATAAAATGTTTTCCTAATGTCTTACCTGAGTTATTGTTCTTTGTAGCTTAAGGTATTTTCTTCTCATATCAAGTATTCATGTGGAGTAGTGATTAATCTCTTCCTTATTACTGCAGTCTTCAGGGAATGCGAGATTATTTTCAGAACTCTTTTCTCAAACATCCTTTCTTTATGCTAAACAACCTCAGGTTTAGGGCTGGGGGTTTTTTGTTGTTGTTTTGTTATTGTTTTGGGGTGCTTTTTTTTTCTATTCTTGGGGTTTTCTTTGGTTTATTGGTTGGTTGGTTTTAGGTTTTTTGTTTTAGTTTCTTGGGATTTTAAACAGATTGTTCTTTATGCAGCTGATGTTTTGAAGCTTTTCTAGTTGTTCTGCATGTTTGTTTCCTAAAACTGAACTCCCTCTCTTGCTGAACAGATTTGATACGACACAGCAAAAAAAGTGTTTCCAAAGAACCAATAAGTTGTTCTGCAGCCTTTGGTCACCTATTTTCATTTCCACATGCTAAATTATTTTTGGGCTATTTATCTACTCTGTCAAGACCATTTTGAATTGAACCGTAGTCTTCAAAATACATGCAGTCCCACCAGCCTCCTGTTGGCAGCAGAATTTAAAAAGCACCCACTGTAGTCTGTCCTTTTTGTTCACAAATGGAATTGTTGAGTAAGGACGGATGCAGAGCAGGGGTCTAAGGAACTCCCCTTCATGTGTCATTCTGACAGCAGACCTATTCCAGAATGATTTAATCTTGCTCATGTTTCCTGAGCTTGCTTAAAAAGTCTCATATGAGAGTCATCATATACAGGATAAGCTACTTCTCTTGAATCCACAACTTAGGAAATTGATTTGCAACAGTATTAGAGTAGGGTTTTATTTTTATTTCTTTTTTTTGGTGGTTTGTTTGTTTGCTTGTTTCTTTGTTTTTTTTATAAATTGTGATGTTAGATTTCCATTTGATCTTTTTCACATGAGAATTCACATTATGTTAGTTTGCCTAAAACCCACTATTCTATGTTTACTCCTTTTTTGTCTTGTTCTTCATCTGCCATACACAAATTCTTAAAGATAAATGCTGTACATCTGACATTGCTTCTACTGCATCTTTATCCTTTCATGAAGTTCAGTTTGATTTTATGTTTTTTTTTTTTTAATATAGGATTGTTTTAAATCATCAAAATTTCCAAGAAGTTTGGAAACTCTTAGTTTTATGTTCTAAAGTTATTAGTATATTCTTTAGTCAACAGTGTGATGAGGACTTCTTTCCCTGGACTCAGCTGTGAATTCCCACAGGTTATTAGAATCAGCAGCTACTGGGGATATTTTGTTGGCCAAAAGAGCTCTTGTGTGCTGTTGGTAAAGGGCATTGAACTTCACTTGCACTAGCCACCCTCACCTAATGAAATGAGGTGGATTGAAGTGACTTTGGGTAAATTTGAGAACTTCAGGGCTCCTGTTAAAGAAAAACAAACAAACAAAAAAACGGAGGAAAAAGAAAAATGTAGTGGTGAGCCATGAAATCTCTACAAGATGTTTGCTCAAGGATTTGGGACCTCTATAAGACAAGTTTTTAGCAAGTTTAAGAAGAGTCTGATATTGGTCATCGCAGCATTGGACATGTCATCATATCATGGGTTTACAACTGGAATAGTTAAGGTGACTATTATAAAGACACAGTTCCCCAAGAACCAGTTTCATTATGTTAATAATGGGTGATTCATTACATCACACAACAGAACTGACTCAGTCCATGAAGTGTTAACAGAAATGAGCAAGTTGGACACTAACTAAAAATGGAAGTTTCTACTAAATAACAATGAATTTATTACATCTGTTTTTATTTATGGTCATCCAGAAATAACGCTAATATTTCAGTAATTTCTTTTTGGTCAAAAAAATGAGCAATGCTTTGAAAACTTAAGCCCTCTAAATCAAAACTATGATAGGTCGAATTGCTTGTATATGAACAGCAGCACCAAGAACTGGGAGACTATAATCTTAAATCTGCCTGGAGAAAAAATGATTTGCAAGTTTTTTTCTTTGCTTGTTTTACCAATTCCCAACTTAATCATCAGACTGCATGCGTTCTGAGTCTTCTGTCATAGCATGAAGATTTTTCTATGCAAATGCATTAAATTTGTGATGTTTGTGCCTTTACTACATGACTGCCCTTTTGTCATAGTAAGGAGGATGACAATGTTAATTAAGAATATATAAGACATTAAAGAATGGTGATGACCTATCGTGATAAACATCACAGAAGGATCACAGCAGAAGGAAACAGCAGTTAATCCAGCCAGAGGAAATCTCAGGACTTCACAGTGAGCAAATCTCTTTTGTCTCCCCTCCTCAAACTGTCATCTCTTCTCTGGTCAGTAAATGTAATGACAGTAAGAACAGTACAAAAATAACCAGTTCCTCTGGCACATTTAGAAGTGTGATATCGAGAACCTTTTCAAAAAAATGTATTGCCCTATTCAGGCCCTGAATATTATGTTTATGTTCACTCTTCCAATGTTTTTGTGGTGGGTTTGTGTTTGGGGTTTTTTGTTTGTTTGTTTGTGTCTTTTTTTGTTGTTGTTGATGGTTTTTTTTGCTTTGTTTTGTTTTAAGACTGAATTGGGGGATTTCTCATACCCAAATGTGAGCTCTGTTTCCCTGCATATCCAAAAATCTGGATCCAGTAATAAGGACACCTCACTGGAGTTGTTTCATGTTTCACCAGCTTTGCTTCTGCCAGTAAAGACATCCAGCTTGTTTAAAAGTAGTTGTTGTGGGAATATTATAGACTTGTTGCCTGTACATTGAAAAGAGTTTTCACCTGCTCACTGCTTCTTGCTTTGATAAGCAATTGCACTAAAATCAGTCATCTGTATTGCCCTATACCATTGCCATATGTGTCTACCATGACAGCATCTCCTTTAGCTCCAAATAAAATTTTAATGCTGTTACCCAGTTTGCTTGTTAGACACGAGACTTCAATGTGTATTTGTCAGGAAGGAAAACCATGTCCAGACTTCTATCAGCAGGTGGAAAATCTACAGAGCCTGACTGGCCTTGTGCCTCTTCTTCCAATTACAAGGCTAGTGCTTTCAGCTCAATTGCCACAGTGTTTGTTTCTTACAGAGAACAACGAGCTCTCAGCTGAAGTTGAATATTGTAAGTGCTAACAAACGCAAATAATAATTGCATGTTTTTTTCAAAACAGGAACCCTCCTGTGATAATGTAACTCTGTGTTAAATGGGCATAGATTGATGGGGCTGTAACCTGTTCATTATTACCGACAAAGAACAATACATGCTGCCTAACATATCACAGAACAAAAGCTATGCTATGTGAGTATTGTCTCCCTCCCCAGTACATACCCTCTTCCAGTCTCAGTATTGCAGCAGAATCAGCCCTTGCGTTAGGTGCTACATGAATCCCTGAAAAAAGTCAGGATTGGTTTTCCAAAGGCTCCAGTGCAAAACTGATGGTTCAGCTGATGAATAGAGTATGTTGTTCTAATCTGCTCTTTGACAGTATTTCTGGCTTTAATTTGTGCAGATCTTAAAGATGCAACTGAGGAATACTCTTCAATGCTTCAGGACCCTGTCTAATTTAAAGGAATTTTGGTTTATGGAGTTTCTTTCTCCATATCAATGAACCCTCAATGGGAGTTAACAAGGATAAGGAAAAAACACTCTTGAGTATAAGAAAAACAGCTCATGTCATTTGCTGCAGTCAATTGTTTTCTGTTCCAGAAAAAGATATATGAAAGCTAATGAAGGGAAAAGTAGTTAAAGATTTTAATGTATCTTACACGTAAATAATATAAGGTAATTTTGGAATTGACTTCAACAGAGCAATGTATATTCAGTAGATTTTCCTTGCAGTTGGTACAAAGATTGATGAAACAGTATACAGTATACTTCAACTGCAAATGATGAGTGATTTCTGAAAAAAAGGAGAAAAAGAATATTTTTTTGAACCAGAAAACCAATGCTAAATCTAAGTTTCTTTTCCCCGAATCTCTGTAATTGCAAGCAGTTCCCTTACCAACAACTGAAAGCCATTTTCTCTTCAATGGAAGAAGAGGTTATGTTTTTCAAATAATATTTAATTTCCTTATCTAATTGCTTTGGCATAAACAAGATACAAAAGCTTTTTCTGCCTAAAAACTCCTAACAATTTCTCTTTTACATCAAATTATCAGAGCTTTGAAAGGAAATAATGCATCTGCAGATGGTGCTGAATTGCATGAAATTAATTACTACATGTGCAAGTTCTCAGTAATTAATTCCATTGAGGCCTGTAAAATCCATTGTGAGCTGAATTACATGCTTTTTAGTCTTTCTTATTTTACCTGAAAATTGCTGTATCATCTTTTAAGCCAAGTTTAAAAGGGATAAGGAAAATATATGAAGGTCATCTAAGAAAATGCATTCCATTTTCTTTGTCATGCTCACAGTATAAAGAAATCAGGCTGTTACAGAGCTTGTGTTAGCACAGTGACAAAATGTTTCTAAATTTCTTTCTGGGGAGTACCTATCTACTACTGATGTACATTCCGATGTGGTGAACATTCAAAGTTCCTGGGATTAGTGTTCACTCCCCAGTCCCTGCATAAGTTTTAATATAGTAAACACAAAGGTTGTAGACTCCAGCACCTATGACCATTTTTAACAAGCTTTTCATGGTTTTTATTTGGAAAAGTTGGGAAGAAAGAGGATGTTTTCAGAACATACGCCTTCCAGAACTGATGCTACAGATAAGGCAGACACAACAGTCCTTAGACTGTGAATCCTGGCAGTGCCCAGATGTAAGCCAAGTGTTTGACTGATCAAATCAGCAGTTGACCTTAAACATACAGAGAAGACATTGGGGAGCTATAGAAAAATACCAATGTGGCTTGAAATAAATTCAGGGGATTGAAAGGGACTTTTTTAAGGGTGAATGTTCTAGGATGATAAGACTAACCTCACTAGACCTCTAACCTGGCTTAGGAAGGAAGCTGTAGACCACAGGCAGAAATCCTGACAGTGATTTACAGAGGAAGGGGGCCATGAAAAACCAAGAAGGGTTGAAAGTTAGTCATGATCTGTCTCCTAGTCTGATGAAGTCTGAGTGGTATGGACTCAGAAAGGGCAAAGTTCACAATGAGTCCCATGCCATGTAGAACCCCTGAAGCCGGAGCTTCTGCTATTTCCAATCATCCATTTGGTCTGGATTCAGCCTGGCGAAAAACTCCAGGGCCATGAGAGACATGGCTATATTAACTTGTTATTCTTGTGCTTGCGTGGGGTATGCATAGGTAGGGATTCTGCTGGTCTAATCTGACTTTACTGCTTGAGTTAATTTGGCATGGGTTAGGCTGGGTCCAATTGCAGGGGGCTGTGCTGTGTTGTTGAGCAGACATACATTGATGTTCATTGTTTTGGCATTAGTCTGAGCCAAAGAACTAGTTTAAGCATTCAAACTTATGGAATTTTGAGTCTCACTGAAACAGAAGATGCTGGAATTGTGATCTTTCCCAGCCCCACCCCCTCCAAAGGCAGTGTAGGAGAGCCCTGTACAAACTGAGCAATAACATTTTCAGCACATTTGTTACCTTATTGTTTTCTGCGTTACTTAATCAGGGACGTTCCGTCAAATCAGAACATTTCTGATTGATCTATGACTAAAGAATAGATGGTCCTATTGAAAAAAAAAACCCCAACATTAATACAAACAATTAACTTTATCAACTTGGATTGAATTTTAGCTCGTCTCAAGCTTTAATTTTTTTATCTTTCATGAAAATCAGATAGGATGGGCTATGTTTCCAGGAGGAAACTGTAGTATGGAGAAGTAAATCTCATATGCTGTCTGCTATGTTGCACTTAAGAATCTGACAGAGAAAATTAGTAAAACTGTCAGTCTCCAAACTTGCTAATGCAGGCTGGTACCTTATGTCCAACACTCCCTCAGATGACTGAGGGTGGAAAGAAGCTCTGAGAAGGGAACAGTATTTTCTCTGCCTCAGGCACTGAGAATACATGACTCACTGGCCTTTCTACTTTTTGTAGAACCACGGTATGTGTGCTTCTGTAACCTTTCAGTCCAGACAGCAACTGGGTAAATGCCAAGGAAAGCATGATCTGCTCTCTAATGAGTGGACAAGCTACTGCATGAACAAGGACAGTCAAAAACAGAAGGCTATTTTTCCTTCTATAACCCCAGTTGTGGTGGTTATAGTAACAGACAGTATATTGCTTCGAATTAGGGATTTTTCCGTGTTTATCATATACAAGGTCCACATAAATCACATTTAGATATTCTTGGCTGAATTAAAGAATAATGGGGTGATTTACACAGATTTAGAAGCACATCATAAAAATGCTTCTAGTGTTTTAATAACTGTCATGAAATACAGCCTGGATATTAGGATTTTGCAGAGACTTCTAGCACTGGATTTAATTTCTTTCACTAGGTATCTGACAAAGGAAGTGTTCTTGCTAAATAGGAACTTGCTAAATAACTGTTTTAACAGTTATTTATCTTAGTGTCTATATTGTTAAAAGCACCTACATGTTACTGTTGAGTCATATGAAAAGGCTAAATTGGGATGCAATATTAGTCCTATTAGAAATGGTCTGGAATATCTAGAATAGTTATACAAGGCTGGCAAACATGACAGTGGACTAAAGGGACAACTTCACTCTGTTAGAGGTGCAGCTGGAGGCCAAGCATTCTACGATGCCTGAAGTGGCCATCTGTAGGCAATAGATTCCTGTCCTTCAGTCCCCTCTTGCCTCTTTTTTTCCCAGTATTCCTTCTGTGAGTGTGCTGAGTTTCCCTTGAGACCTTAGGCCTTGCTACATAGCAAACACCAAATATCTAATTTAAAAACCTCCCACTCATGTTTGAAGTATAGCTACTAGTTTTGTGTACTAATATTGATGTTAGAGTTGCTTCATATCTGTCTACCAGTTGGTACATAAATATTTGTAGCACACAAATTGCATACGCTAGGAATGATAATGCTGGGACATAAATCACGATGTTAGCTTCTTAGTCTTCTTATAGGATGTGTCTTAAAGACACATGCTTGAAAGATGTTTTTAAAAAGATCATTTTGTACTTTGATGTACTTTTTTCTCCTAGAAAGGTTTAATGGGTTAAATAAAAATTGATCAGTGGGGTTTTTTCATTTTAATTAAAATGTCAAAATAGTCATAGCAATGAAAATACTTTTTGAAGCTTATAGCTTGGAATTGAAAATGACTTAATTGTTCTAATAACCTAATTCTTCCCCCCCCAGCCCCCACTTTAATCCACTTGTTTCTCTCCAATATAACCTTGGGCAAGTCATGTAAGCTTCCCATACTTTGACTTCCCTAGCCACAAAATATTGATAGTCATACTTGTCTGGATGACTTATTTATCTTAATTAGCATTTCTTGTTGTTAATATTGGAAAAGTGCTTTGAGATCCTTGGGTGGAACCTAGGATATAAATACTGCTGCTAACAAATCTATTTTACCAGAATGACGAAGATGCAAGAGAGAGATAAATACAGACATATGCTTGTATAACAGCTATTGTGGCCTCCTGGGAGCAAGTTAACATTTTTTTCCTTAGAGGACTGATCTGCTCATAGATTAGATAATCAAACGCCAACACATTACACTGGCAAAGTTTTTAAAGGAGAACCTTGACTAAAAATAAAGATGCTCCATGGCTATTCTGTAAACATCAGCATGACATGTGAAAGGCCTTGATAAAACTGAGAATTAAAAAAAGACATTAAAAAAGGTGGGGATGACTGTAATGAATCACATTTTGCTCTCAGTAACCCTCATATAAAGCCAGAAGAGCAATATATTAAATAAAAAGGCTTCACTTAGGAGAGTATTCACCTTGATTAAAGCACATTTCCTAGATGAAATATTTTTGGGTTTATACTCCAACTGCTTGGAAACAGAATCTGGGCCAAATATAGAATCTCTTAAACACTCCAACTTATTTTCTTAGGTATCATAGGACTGTTTAAGTTGGAAAAGATCTTTTAAAATCATTGGGTCCAACCGGAAACCTAGTACTGCCAAGTCCACCACTAAACCTTGTCCCTAAGTGTACATGTCTTTTAAGTACCGCCATGGATGGTGACTCAACCACTTCCCTAGGCAGCCTCTTCCAATGCCTGAAAACCCCTCCAGTGAAGAATTTTTTCCTAACATGCAAACTAAACCTTCCCTGGCACAACCTGAGGCCATTTCCTCTTGTCCTATTGTTTGTTACATGGCAGAAGAAACCATGAAGATGGAAAGGCCACAGCTGGGCTTTTTTCCATTGGATATTTTTCTGAAATTGAAATCTAGCCACTTAATGAATTTCCAAACAAAGCATTTTAAGACCTGACCACAAAAACATATCCAGTCACTTCTTAATTTCCTCTTTTTCACATTGCTGCTAACGGATTCCCCTGCTGTTTATCCATATGATCACCAACAATCTGGGCAGGGGAGATCCTGAGGACATCAGGAGTGGCTGCAGGGCCCTGGGGTGAGTCCATAATCAGTGGGAGCCCTGGTAGTGCTTCCTTGATCTAAAAGAGGGGTTTGCAGAAGGGTAGGTCAGTTGTGTAGGTAAATACATTGTGCAGAAGTTGTGTCATAGGTGGGATTTTGGTTTTTACAAGCACAAGAACCTCTAAAGGCTGAAAATGAATGAAGTGAGATCCA
>JAWWMO010000121.1:90024438-90045697 GCA_035047845.1 Dendrocincla fuliginosa | reverse complement strand
CATCTCTGTATTCTTCCTGTGTCACTTGACCTTGCTTCCACTGGGCATACACCTTCCTTTTTTGCCTTATTTCCAAGTGAAGATCCCTGTTCAGCCAAGCTAGCCTTACACATCTTCTGCTTGACTTCCAGCATTTGGGAATTGCCCTTATGAGGTGATATATGAAAAGTGACCAGCACTGATGGACCCCAGCACTTGCAAAAACATTATCCCAGGGGACCTTACTTACTAATTCCCTGGCCAGCCTGAAGTCTGCTCTTCTCATGCCCAGAGCTTAGGTTTTGCTGGCACTTTTCCTCCTGCCAACAGAGATTTTAAACTTGATCCCTTCATGGTCGCTGTGGTCAAGATGCCACCAATCTCCACTTGGCTCTCAAGATCCACTCTGCTGACAAACAGCAGATCGAGCATCTTTCTGAGTTGACTCCCTTAAAACCTGTTCCATAAAGTTGTCAACCAGTTCTGTTAGAAATTTTTCTGGCTGACGTTCATCCTACCTCCACTCTCAGCCAAGCTTTCAGAAAAAAAACCAAAACATTTCTCTAAATGAAACACATAGTTTTCTCTTTATTTCATATCACAGTATTATGTGCAGAAAGGAGACCCATTCAAATGCGAGTATCTTCAAAAGTGCACTCCATCCATTTTCTGATCTTTCTCCTACAGGCAAAGCAATGAAGCTTTTTACTAGGGAAAATAGTTTTCTTCTTGTCATCAATATTACAGGAACAGCTTAAACTATATCTGCCACTTTGTGGGAGATCAATGGAAGGAAAATAAGACCAGCAGGAAACTGGAAGATAGCAGTAGGAAAGCAGATTTTTTTCCTAGTTACTGCCACGCAATTACATTGGATGCATTTTATTTGGAGCCTAGGAAATAACTGTTGGGCTCAGAGGTCATAGGTGAAAGTGCATAAGGCATATTTTGTGTCCTGTGAGCAGCCAGGAAATTCATATTTTAAAGAATATTGCCATTTTGCTTAAATCTTTCAGTTTTTTGCTATTATTCATGGACTAAATATGCCTAAAAGTGGGGAGATGGCACAGGGAAGGGTTCTTGCACAGGTTTAAGCATGTCTAAACTCTAGAAGACTGATATTCCAGAAGATAGTGTAAGCCTTCACATCAAAAAGTAGGTATATGTCATGGCTGAACATGAAGGTGAACACAGACAGTTGTAGGAGGAGGATTCTGTTTCTCCTGCTTTAGGCAAGGAAGAATAGGAGTAGTTAAAAAAAAAAACCCAAAAGTTTTAAAAAATCTCTAAGAGAGAGGCTGAAGGACGTATCCTGTGTTAAGAACACAATGAAGTGCTAAGAAAAAGCACTAAAAGTAAGGTGACTTTAGTGAGTGAAAACCTTGGAATGTCAGGTTTATTTTTCTCTGGATTCTGACTCCCACATCTAGGGACTTTGAAAATTCTCTGTAAAAGCAGCAGAATGCATCAACTAAGTCAAAATGAATCAACCACTAACTTTTGCTTCTAATTGCCTTGCTGTGACCATACTGGTCAAGAAGGTTAATTAACATTACAAACTGGCCCACTACTTTGGTAAAATGATTTAGATGTGGGAAGTTACGTTCCCTGTATTCAGGTCAGGGACTGTTAAACTCCATTCAGTCAATGAATGAACTTGGTCCTGGCGCACCTGAGAACAAAGCTTTGGCTTGTTTAAACTTCTTAAAGGTTAGAGCATTGGAGAAGATAAGGTAAATAACATTAGAGTCCTGAAAGACTCTTAGCAACTTACAAATCTGGAACAGAGGGAAGAATTTGGAGCAATTCACTTACTAAACATCTGTATCTGCAACAATCTGTAGATCTTCAAAGTCTGTAGTCGTATTTTGGGGCTGTCCTATTAGTTTGTCCTAGATGTAACAGGTTTTGCAGTCATTTCTTTGCTGCAATTTAGAGGCTCAAACACTCTGTAAGAATGATCACTGTTGAAATCATACAAACACACTGAGGACCACAGTATCAACAGGCAAATCTGGTTCTGTACAATTTATGTGAAGAAAATTGCCACCTCTAACTAACAGAGACTAAGACTATATTTGCTAAGTTGTCTTTGATTAGGTAGTTATTGAATCATCATAGCTGTTGTTACCTGCAATTTAAAATACTTGGATAAGTGATGTCACAACATGTAATAGCAGCTGACCAGGAAAATTCCCACCACCAGATGTATTCTAGTAATATAAAAACCTGAAGGAAGTGATGTCTCCTCCATTGATGTATATAAAAGCTATTCCTAAAGTGAAAAAATAAGCTATTAATGTGCCTTTTGATCCTATGAACTTATTCTAACTTATGTTGTTCTCATATAGGTATATTAGAATTATGCCATCATATATTTGTGTACATGAAAAAAACCCAACATAATAGAACTGCAACACACCTTCTCAGGAGATCTGAATCAAGATAGCTGTTTTCCTTACAGAATATCTCAGATTAATTGATGGCCTTCACAATCAGTTGATGACCTTGACTTGAAGATCAATAAGCCCATTTTCTGCTAATGTGAATCTCCGTGATAATGCTAATAGAAAGTAGCACTGTTCACAGAACCCTGGAAACAAACCAATAAAAATGGCCTCTTTCAAGCACGGGTACTTTCTGCTTCCTTTCCAAGTCACTTTCTGCATTTGCTGAATTTTCACAAATCCTTTAAAGATGGTTGTAATTGGATATGAGTGTGTCATGAAGAATGTGGTGACATATACTTCGGGCAGGAAAGGCTGAACAAATATTTTGTTCCCTAACAGTGGCTTGCACCATTCTGCAATGGTAAAAGTTCAGGAGAGTACATATTCTGTTAAAACATTTGCAGTGAAAGATGGGATGCTCCTCTCTGTAAGGAATGGTTTGCTACTGCTTTCTTCCCTAATATTCCTACTCCACCTTATCATGGTTACTACCAGATCTGGGTAGTTTTAACCCTATTCTTTCATCTAAACCAGCATCATCTGTGTTAAATAAAGATATGCCAGCATGTTGAATTTCCTCTACTTGTTTTTGGTATTTAGAGTATCTAGTTATCACAGTGCTACTTAGCCATCTCGCCTCAGTATTCTCTCTAATTAAGACTATTGCAGAACACTTGAGGCACAGGGTAAAATATTGAAAACCTTTAATGACTTTTTCTTCTTCCCCACATCCTTTCTGGATTCATCCAGTTTAGTAGTGCTGTAATATTTAATAGTTGCACTTAGCTGAAAAGCAGAATGACCTTTGTCTTTCTCTGGGAGAAGACTAAGACTGGTCAGATCAACTACTGCCTTGGCCAGTAGTCTGGCTTACAGAGAATAATGAAGGACATACTATTGAATTGGAGCCTCCTGTGGTGGTTTTCTGAGCTAACAGCTGATTGCTTGAAGGAAGGATGAGAGGTGTAATGATTTCCACCAGCAAACACCCCTGAATAGTTTATGTTAGCCAGGAGGGACTTTTGTCCGCTGTCTAGGCCATATGTTCAGTCAGTGCATGCTATTACACAAAAATGAAAATAAAAAAAGACAGTGATGTGACAGACGGCTGCTTATGGCAGAGAATGGCTTGAATGTTCTGCCACAGCTTAGAGAAAACAAATATATGAAGTGACTTTAGTAAAGGAACACCATAAAATCTCCCCATCTTATAGTTTCAATAAGCCTTTTACCCTTGTTTGTTTCTTTATTTTGGGTTTTCTGAAGTTATTACGTCGAACTACTTTGAACTCCACATTTTTTAATTAAAAGTGGTAAAATAACCACTATCAACAGAATATTTCCTGTCAAATTTATGCTTAGAAATACCTTTCTTCTTTTTTCTTTCAGGAGCATTGGTCTGAAGTATTCTTAGCTTTCATTTTACAAAGCAGCTATTTTAGAATCAAGTTAGGCAGAAGAAAATTATTTCCAAACCTAAATTAATTTTGTGAGTGTCATGGGAGTTTCTGGAATCTCAGAAAGAGGAAATGAGATTTTGTGCAGCATTTTATATTTGGACCTGCAAAACACAAATCTGTGTCCAAATGACCATTGGTGGTTAGACTTCTCTGCAGCAATTTTGCTTGTACACTCACTGTAAGACATCTTTCAAACAGACTGGTTTTATTTACACTCATAATTGTTCTTCCTCAATGGTCTTTGTGAATAAAGGCCCATTCTTAGGGATCAGGAGAAACAGAAAAGCTCATTTAGCAATCTTAAATGAGAAGAGGTGAAATTTGTGCAGATGTTAAGAAGCTCACAATCACCATGCAATTGTTATATGCCTCCGCCTTCTTTGATATAGTTGTTCTGCTGTCTCCAAATAGCACGTATTTTTGCCTTTTTCATTATTTCATGTAGATGTTATCTAACTGATCGCACCTGTTTTGTTCACGATGTGACTTGTTTTAGATCACAGTTATTAAGGTATGACAATATAATATTCCATTAACAGCAATAGAGCAGATTGATAAATGGAGTGTTTTCATGCTGCTCAAATATCAGTTCTTACCAAAATGCAGTCTGAGCTAATGAAATTGCAATACTTGCAATACTGAGAAAATTCACACATATACAAAAAATAAAGACCTAAAATTAGATATTTTTTTTATCTCTGAGCAAGGAAATGTTAATTATTTTAATAAGTAAACAAATCCTACTTATTTTATTGCAGATAATAGATATTAAACCAAAGCATAGTCTGAGATTTGTAGGAAGTTTAGTAGTACCTACACTTAGGAGGTAGTATCTACATTAAAAAGAACAGAACAGAGAAAATCTGAAGATATAGGAATGAAACTAGGCTGATTCTTCCTCCATCATATGCTCCTGAATGTCAATAGAGGAGAAAAGTATTCCACAGTTCTCAGTTAAGCTCCTGCCTTCCCTCTCCTTTCAATAGCACTTAGGCAATTTAATTTGTATATCAGGGCTCTAGATCCTTAAAAATGTAGCATGCTAGTTTGTTCATATTGAGCTTGTGTCAGAGTACTCAAAGAAATATTTCTGTCTTTTTGAGTGCCAGGAAGGGACAATTTTAGTTTGCTGGACAATTTTAGTTTGCTGGACAATTTCAGTGTCACTGAGAAGTAGTTTGAAGATATAAATCTTTTGGTTATGCAAAAGTTCATATGCGCTTGTCAGAGAAAGTAAAATTAAGGATGTGAGCAATGGCAGTAACTCTTGACTCTTGTGGCAGGACTAACCATGCTGTATGGTAAGTTACATTATTGCTCATCAGGAAGAGAACTTTCTATCAGTCACTAGAGTTAAATTTGGATGCCGAAAGAAGAATTTCTGGACAGACAGAAGTAAGAAGTAAAGCAACTGAAATGCATTATGTGTAAATCAACTATGAATGAGTCACTGGGAAATGAGTTAATTTTCAATGGTAATTTTCAACAACTTGAAAAAGCAAATTTTCAGTGACTTGAAGTAATTATTTTTTTAATGGTGAGATTGTAATTGCTATGGTTGTTCAAACATACAACGCTAGTTTGATGAAGTTTTCTCCTTTATTTATTATTTCATAGAAATACTATACCTAATAACTTTATATCCATTGAAGTAATTAATCTTTGTACTTACATATGATGCACAAATAAAAGCACAAATATTAACATTCAATACTAATGAGGATTTATGCTTTTAGCAGTGAAAATATGATCTTTGTATGGACTGAAATAAGTAAACTTAAATTGACTAGACAACTATTTTAATTTCTAAGTATAGTGTTTTGCTTTGTAGAGCAATAGAAAGTCATATCACATGCTGAAATTGGGAAAATTTTAGTTACACTACTTCAAAAATACGTAAGTACATATCACTCTTTCACAAAAAATAGTAATAAAAGCAGACAAACAAAGAAAACCCACCAAAACCCACAACAAATCGAAACCCAAAAACCACAGCAGTGTTTCTTTCAAAAGAAATGAGAAACACATAGGAACTCCGGTGTTATTATGTAAGTTTTTCCCTGGGGAATTATAAAAATGCATGCAGAAAAAGAACCTGAATCTCTTTGTTTAGAAAGTTAATGCTGACTGTTTTCTATGTTTGATAATACAGTAACTTATTTGTTAATTAATCCTGTTTTGTCTTGCTGTGTCACATATACATGTATATTCTCTTGTTCTCCTGTGTATATGCACTTTTGTTTATTCTTCTACAAACTCTCTTTAGTCATCTAGTAACCTCATTCAGTTCTTTCAGATGCTCACTGTAAGTTCTCAGAAGCTTTCATGGAAATATTGTTAGAACCTGGGAAAATTCTTGGTCACCAGGAGTCCAGAGGGATCGGAGGTGAATCATTTTAAAAGCATAGCCAGTTATCTGAAACATACCCCTGCAGCTATCTTGTATATTTCTGATTATTTCAATCTCCCATCTGCACTGCTAGCTTGTAAACAGCTCATAATCTCATTATAAAACAAGGTTAGCAGGAGACCAGGAAGATCTCACAGGTTAAATCCGAATTCCCATTCACATGCTGATCCACACACATTGCTTTGCAGAGGAGGCTTCTTTGGCGCTGCAAAGCAAGTGCTCTGGATGCCTTCTAGGACACTTTCCCTTGTTGAGTATGCAGCCAACATTTTCCTGTTCGTCAGAAGAATGAAGTAAACCCGATTAGATTTGTTCTCAGTCTGGGAGCAGGAAATTAACTTTGAAAATGATTTAAATGTCTTGCCTGGGGAGGGCCTTTTGCCACTCTGAGTTCAATAGTTCAATTTGACAGAGCTCTCTGCCAGATTTCTAATGTGTAATAGTTAGGTGTAAGGGATGAAAATGAGCTGGAGGTTTTAGACTTGTATTAGCTGAATTCTTATATTTAGGTTGCTCTGTGGTTTTATTCTACTTCTATCAGAAAAACCTGCTCTGAAGGGGAAGTCTGGCAAAAAGGTCCATGCCTATGTTGATGTGTAGATTTGAAGGACTGGGATGAAGACCTGATGCTCCAGAGGTTTTATGGGGATTTTCACTTTGGACTAGCTTTAATCTGGTTGTACAGAGTGAATGTTTTTTTTCCCCTGTGTTTCTGTATTTCTATCATAGGCAGAGGCAGACAGCTTAGCATCCACATCTGGGGTTTTTTTTATGTTCATGCACAGAAATGTTTTGTTCAACTCCATTCACTGTATTCCCATGCTAAAAGCCAGCTGTGAAAACAAGCAGTATCCAAAGAAAAAGAAAGTATAATCATACAATCATAGAATAGTTTGGGTTGGAATGGACCTTTAAAGGTCATATAGTCCAACACTTAGTTACATTCAGTTTCTTCAGATGGCCACAAACCTGATCTCTTACAGTGGGAAGCATCTTGCTCCCTCTGTCCCCATCCTGCTGTCCATTCACTTGTAGAAGCTCTTCTTATTACTCTTTGCATCCCTTGTCAAGTTCAGCTTCATCCACATCTTGGTCTTCCTGACCCCATCCTTACACAACCAGAGAGTGTTCCTGTACTATTCCCATAATAATTGTCCCTGTGTCCACTGCCTGTGCATCTCCTTCTTGCTCATTAACTTGGCCAGCAGGTCTCAATTCAGCCATGCCAGTCTTTTGCCTTTGTTGTCTGATTTCTTATGCCTGAGGATGCAGAGCTCTTGCACTCTGTGGAAAGCATCCTTAAAGGTCTGTCAGCTCTGTTCTTCTCTCTTGTCCTGAGGGCAGTTCCCCACTGGTGCCTATTCACTAGCTTCTTGAAGAGCTGGAAGTTTGCTTTCCTAAAGTTCAGGGTCCTGACTTTTCTCTTCACCTAGCCCACGAGCTTCACCACTGTGTGATCACTGCAGCCCAGGCTTCCTCCAGTCTTGTGAGTGAGCCTCAATTAGCTCGCTTACACTGGTGACCTTATGGCATTCCCTCTGGTAAGATCGTCTACTACCTCGCTTAAGAAGTTATCCTCCATGCATTACAGGAGTCTCTGAATTACCTACAGGTTACCATGCTGCTTTCCCAGCAGGTGTTGGGGTGGTTGAAGTGCCCAAGAGCCTGTGAGTGCAATGCTTCTTGTAGCTGGAGCAAGAAGGCTTCAACAGACTCCCCTTGACAGAGACTAACCACAAGGTCCTTTTTATTGCCTCAGTCTTGAATTCTTACCCATAAGCTTTCAACCCATAAGCTCAGCGGCAGCTTTTCACACCATTTCTTGATGTAGAGGGCAATCCCTACACCCTTTCTTTCTCCTCTGTCTCTTCTGAAGAGCCTATAGCTGTTGATAGCCACACTCCAGTCATGGGATTTGTCCTGCCAAGTTTCAGTAATGCAGACTTAGGTTGTAGCTAGTAGTGGAATAGGTAACCTGTTGTGGGAGTTACAAAACTAGTTAAAATCAGGTTTTGTATGGCAAATGCCCTAACAGCTTTGGTCAATGAGTGAGTTGAGCTTACATCCTCTGTACCTTCTGACTTAGTGCTGTGGTCCTCTGGAAATAAAGCTGGCAGTGATAATATTTGGCATCATAGAATCACTCAGGTTGGAAAAGACCATTAAGACCATTGAGTCCATGTTTGCCCCATTTCACACCTTGAAACTCCCTGCAGTTTCAAAGAAAGACAAATTTTACTTGTAGGTTTTGTGCCAGTTTTGTTCAGGTTTTGGTTGTGGGTTTTTGTTTGTTTATTAGCTAGGATTTTTTTTTTTTAATAGCAGACTTATGTATTCCCTTCCAGAATATAAAAATATGAGGATTTAAGGAATTGACCTTCCTGAGGTGAAGGAAATGAGTCCTCCACTTGTACTACAGTTTGCATGAAAACTCCAGTGCGGAATGAGATTTAAGAAACACAGCTCCTCGGTATTCCTACTTTTATTGGAGATGCTTTCATACTTTTTTGGGGGCTGCCACTCTTTGATGTCTATTTCTCTGAGTATGGTGTAGGGAATAGTGTCTAATAGTAAGTCAAATTTCACCAGGCTCCTGATATCTGAGGCTGAAGTCTTCCATTGCAATAGCCACATTCCATTATGAATGTAGCTGTGAAGTCCAGAATGCACTGAAGGCATCAAATAATTCCTTGATTCTCTGACAACTTGAATCATCACCGCCTTCAGCATTTATCTGTCGTTCACTTATTCCGCAGTCCTTTAGAGAAACACAATCTCAGAGGTATGTTCTCTCTTTGATCAAAATTAAATGGAAACTAAGTAGACCAAATTTACAGTCAGACTGCACCAGTTATTGGTCTCAAGTGTCAGTGACTTATTTACACAGTAATCTGAGACTATAAAGTTTTAGTACCAGAAATACCAGATGCAGCTGAAGTATGAAAGGTGAGATGACAAGTTAAACAGCAGCAAAAAGAAGCCAAATACTGTTATGGTAAAATGCCCTGAAGTTCAAACAGGACAGGCAAACCCACCACTTTCCACTAAACACAGAAACAAGAGATACTTTGAACCAAATGCTTATACAAGGTGAAGGTCTTGATATGGCAGCAGTATGAGAGCTGCAAGGGAGAGAGTAGTCATTAGACATGGATCTGGAGGGATGTCCCATAAGAGTGGAAAGCAGGGTAATTGGCAGTAAAGGATTTTTATCCACTTGTTACAACAAAAATCCAAGTAAAGCCTATCAAAATATCTATGTACACAAAGGTGTCTTGACGACAGGAGGAAACATTAACTGAACATTGCTTGTCATCAGTCAGACAATCTAGTCAGTAATGATACCAGGGTTTAGAGATGTAACAAGAACTAATAGTTTTTGCAGAATGTACCATAGAATATTACTATGCCTCAGTTTAAAGAAATTAGCCAAGCAAGATGAGGAAACAATGAAGAAGGGAGCTGAAGCACCCAAACAGGCAATGCTGGCTTGATGTATAACCAGAAGTGTTGTCTTAAAGAAGTTCATAAGGCAGTCAGTAAGAACTTTGGGGTCTCCAGACAGAGATGACTGTCAAAGGCCCTCAGTGAAGCCCCTCAGAGGCCATATATACAATATGTGTATATGTTAGTAAGTGTTAGGAAATGTCATAAATATGTAACAGGAATGAGGGGAACAAAATGAATAATCATGTAATGCAGACATACAGGCTGTAGTGGAGATACTTCAGTGTGCACTTTGAAGAACTGATTTCCAGGACACCTAGTGTGCTGAAATCTTTCCAGCATGTCATAATAAAATAATGTTTGGCTTATAAAACTCACAAATTTAATCTTTTAAATTTAGACTTTTTTTAAAGTTCTGATTTTAGGCAACAGAATTGGCAACTCAGATAGGACACTCTGCCTGCTCTCCTGTGGATCCGAGGGATCTCTGGATCTTCACATGGGTACCAAGATATTCTTGGGAAGGACCTCATATCCACAGACCAGCCTGGGACACAAGTAATATGTTGCTGCATTTTCTTTTAACATTTACTCTCATTTAGTCAATTTTCTTCTCTGATTAAAGCAATCTACCTTGTAGCCTCACACTGCTTTTATAAGGGGTTAGCAACAGCAGAGCTGCTGCTCAAAGGAAGATGAGCCAGGAGCAATCCTGGCATGGGCAGGAAACCTGACATTACTGACCAGACCAAAACTGAGCAGGACTGACATGGTAATGGGAAAAGGTCCCTCCACAGTCCTAGGTAAGGTGTCATTCAGAGGCCAGACAGGAGAAGGTGGAGACAAGACTGTCAAGGTCCTGACAGCTTGACTAAATAACACAATTGTTTTGATTGTATCTAAGCTATTCTCAGTGTTTATTCTCTGAATGTTTCTAGCTGCAAAAGTGATTCCATTTTTTTTTACTATGAATGGAGAAGAACCAAGCATTCGATTCAAACTTTCTTGAGCTTCGAAGAAAGTTACAAATGGCTCCAAGTCCTGCATTTAAGAGCAATTCTCTTTGCCATAAGATTATATGATAATCCTAATGATGTTTCTATAATTGCATGGTCAGTAACAAAACTCCATTTTGAAATGGGGCTTAAATGTGGATTAATCACTTATAAAATCTACTTCTTCCTGCTACTGAACTATTATATACTGTATGCACATTTGGAACTTGGTCTGTGTTCCTTTCCAGGGACAGGACCCTCTGTCATGATAATTTCAGTGTCGGACTTTAAAATTTTAATTCTACATTAGAAAAGGCTGTAGAACAGGAAGACAACATAGACCACAGTGTATAATATAATATAATATAATATAATACAATATATATGAACCAGATAGGTTCATTACCCTCCACTCAGCTTGCCATGTCCCCACTTGTCAGCTTCTGAGCCAGGGTTCTGACTAAGGAAGAGGAGACATTGTGCAATGAGCTTGCTGAGCTGCAGTGCCAGTCTTTAGAAAGGGATAGGAAATGCTTTATCTGAACTGAATCTCTGAATCTCTTTAAATCCAGAAACAGTCCAGCTCACTTTCCTTGAAGTGATAAACGCTAGAAATAAGTATTTGAAGAGGCATTTTCATGCTAGATTCATTTGTCCCTTGTCCCTTCAGCTAGGTAGATTTTCTGTGGATTGTTCTGGCTTTGTATCACTGATTATTTTTAATGTGTTTATGCTTCATTTTCTAAATATGCAATAAAGACAAATATCAACACTTCATATTTTCCAACTTTGTGCAATACTTCTGATATGCAGAGAGGCACTTGGCAGAATTTCTGTGTCATACAGAAGCAAAGCCACTTTTACCATTGATAAGGATGAGACTGTAAGTTACACTTTCATGTTTAAAACTTTAATAACCAAGCAAAATCCAGGAGACAAGATTTGGAGGAACAAAGCATATAAATTGAGGTGTTTCCTTTCATAGGAAACACAGAGAATAATAAAATTCTGTCGTTCCCTTCAGAAAGGAGGAAAGATTTTTTTTTCCTCTCCTGTATGTATGGGATACACTTAGAGCTTCATTGCATGGTCAGATTTTCTTTGTGCTTGGAGGATAAAATTGCCTGAACAAGCTTTTGTTCTAAAGGTGGAACTTTTGCAAAATATACAGACTGAAAATAGGGGGATGTAAGTCAACATAAGAGAATAAACTAATTATGACTGGATCTTGAATATTTATAATGCACCCAGTAGCAGCTCCCTTTGGGCCCCTTGTTTACCATGACTGTTGAATTTATATGCCCTGACAGGACACATAGTTCTGAAAAGAGCAATGTGCATAACATCAGATATGGCTGGAATAGTTACAGACTGTAAGTCTTCATCCACTAAGGCTGTGTCTTTCTAAAAGAGATGAATTTGGAGCATCTTGACTGCTGAAAGTGTTTAGGATGGACTTGTAAAAGGAAAATCAGGAGACTCAAAAATGGGACCTAACATTTTGACAGAAAGGTTGACCTTTGCTTCCTTGATTATGCCAGTTTTTGCCTGGAAACCATTTCCAGGCACCAATCCCAACAGCTTGTCGAACCTCATATCACATTTCTGTCACTTTTCCTCATCACTGAAACATGATGCAGAAAGCAGCATTTCGTCTTCAAGTGCCAGTACAAAAGCAGGGTTTGCATCAATGGCAGAATTGATGGCAGAAACAGACAGAAATGAAACTCTGCCTTGGTGTGGGATCAAGCATTGCACATCTTCAACCAGGATTTATGAACAATTGTCCATCCAGGTGGCAAGTGAAATCTCTCTTCCACTCCCCTACTATCTATACAGTAAATTGCCAACAAATCTTCCTGTGTGGCCTTTTAAAATCAAGGAAGACCAAGCAGGGAAGAAAGTATTTAAAAAAAACCTTTGAAAAAGAATAGCTTTGAAAAATGTATTTGCAGCACTGTTGCACAACAGATTCAATTGATGAGAGATTGTGCTATCAGACAGCTCTTTCATCCACAGCTTCTTCAAATACAGCCAGACTGGACACTGAGCTGAGGGGAAATCATAGAAATTTCTGAAAGCAGAACAGTTTTATTTGCAAGAAATGTCCTGTGCTGAGTAAAATTCTGGGGTGAGTGTTGTATTGTGGAGGTTTTGGCTCATTACACATCCCAGGCATCACCTGCAAGGTGGCTGATGAGGATGTCCTATTTGCAAGCCATTTGATTCATGATGGTGAGGACATGAATGGCACTCCAGCCTGTACTGCATAAGTAATGAGTTGAAGGGAAAGGAAAGCCTTCACTCTCTTCACCTTCATCTCCTCCTCAAGCTGGCCCAGTGTGGAGATCCTTGCAAAGGTGGGTGATCTACTCTAGATGTGTTGAGCTTGTGGTGGGCAGATACAGCAACTGCTGGCAGGTATAGTGGTGGTAAATGGCATCTGTCTCAGAGCAAAGCAAGAATGAAGAGGGGCTGTGGGGGGCAATCAGCTGGCTGGTGGGCTTTGGGGTAGCAAGGTAATGTGCCACTGCTGATCAGATGCTGCAGCCCCACACTGTGTGGGTGGCAGAACCAGAGATGGGCTGCACACAGTGCATGTTTTTACTGTAGTTTAACAAGCACACTCAATGATACTGTACTGTTTTTGTACATATGCCTTTGGAAGAGTGATTTTTTCCGAACAGCCTTCAGAGAGAGTGCTCTGTCATTCGAGATTTTTACATTTTTGCTGGCAATTACCAAAAGCCCTTCAACTGAAAAAAACAACACTTTGTCCTTCATGGGTTTAAATGCGGGTAAAGCAATGAGATTTTAAACTGATTTTATTTTAAACTGTTTAAAAGATGACAAAGGTGTAAAGTCTGACACAAACATATCTCTTATGCTACCTGCATTATAAAAGTAGCCTGCAAGTTTCTATTCTAGGAAGAAGGTTCATGAAACATATTTACAAAGAAAGAAATATTTTATCACTTTACTATGTTAAAAAGCCTGCCTATTTCTTTCTGATTCCTCAAGATAGCTCAATGAACAGGCCTACAGCTCAGGCCCACTTAGGGCACTAAAAACTCCTATGAACAGTGAGAGGAAAAATGAATCAAGAAAAGAGAATGGATATTGCTAAAATTAATCCTTAGGAGAGAAGGATGGGTGCCTAGCACAGATATGTTGTGCAAGACTTTTGGCATTAGCATTTTTCATTTATGCTTTATTAATGTCGCATCACACTTAAAATCTGCTAAGCATACACTGAAATAATTTACATCCAATACGAAGTCAGACCAACACATTTAGAGAATCATGCTGGATGAAGAAATGACCCTGGGACTGTGTGTTGGCTCTATGGAGTGCTGCATGCTTCTCAGCTCATCCTGACATTTCTGTGACAGTACTGACCTGCTACTTATGGCTGAGGATGCATCTCAAATTGACATAAAATACAACTCTTTACTGAAGGTACTTTGAAAAGAAAGTTTAGATAGTTCAGTACATTTTAAAAAAAAAAAAATTTTTCCTTTTTTTTTTTTTTTTTTTTTTTTTGGACCCAGATAAAAGTAGGAGAGGAAAAATGAAAAGCAATGAAAAGTAGATTCGTAATCATTGCTTACTGTATATGTCTCTGGAGCAGTAAAGAGAAAAATGATACATGCCTTCTAATGTGAGAAACAGAAGTATCAAAGACATAAGCTATCTCATTTTAGCAGTGTAGTAGAGCTTACCAACAGAAAAACCCTTCTGTATTTCACTGAAAGTAGAAGGATTTGAGCATTTCTCATGAGTGGGTGTGGAATGATCCAGCAGCTAGGTTTTTTTTGCCCAGAATTATATTTTCTTGCATTGAAGTAGAGAATGGCGTGCTGTAATCCAGTTAGAGCATGAGGTTTTGTAGACGGCAATGATGGGATGGGTTCTGATTCAGAGACAGATGCCTGTGTGTGCAGGGCTGTTACCACCTGAAGCCTCAGCTCTGGCTGATGGTATTAGAAAGGAAGCACACCAATTTGCAGTATTAGCAGAAAGCTCAACTGTTTTATGAAAATAAAATATAGTCCACAGTTTCACTCAAGAAGTGTTGGACATTTCCAGGTTTAGAAGAGCAACATTGTTTTGTTTGCTTGTACTTGTTGGTTTGTCAGCTTTGTTGTCCAAAATTTCCACTCTGTTGCCAGTGCATAAAAGTCATACCATTATTTATTTACCCTAACAATGCGTTTCAAATATTGCCATGTCTTGACTGCTGGTGTTATATAAGTTTGCTACTCTACTAAAAATTTATCCCTTCCCCAAAGGAAGAGTGACATTATATTTTACTGGCTATTCCAGCAGCAGAAATCAGGCAGAACATGTGAAATTGTTATGCTTTCTGAAATATGTTAACTACAGCTGCATTCTGGATTTCATTCCACACACTATACAGGCAAGCTGCTGCACGCTTTTCAGAGAAAACAAGGCAGACAATTGCTCACTTTTGAACCACAAAGTACAAATGCAGTGCTTATTTTCACTCTCATTTTGCATCCCAGGAGTAAAAGGAAACTCTTCAATTCATTGTTAAAATGTGCTAGATGTTTGTTTACTTTGATCGGATGAAAGGATGATATTTCAGAAGTGTGTACCCATATATTCCAATTTTGTAGAGTTTCTGATGCTGAAAGACTGTGTTGGCTTTGGGGATAAAGCAAATAATACACTTTCTGCTCGGCTGTTTATCATTCATGCAGTCTCTCATTGTTAGAATTCCCTGAACTGAGTGTTTATAACTGCTTATTTAAGACTGCTTTTTAGGGTCCTCAGTATAGCACAAGAATAGTTACGGTTATGACTACTCTAATACATTAGTTCCTGAATCTTCCTATGGGTTGAATGTTTTAAATGTTTTTTTCTTTCATCTTTCTCAGCCGCGTCAGTAGTAATTTCCAGTTTATTCTCTAGGGGGTATTAGACAACCCACTGAGATAAGACATAGTAAAGTTAATTCTTATTCTAAATGCAATACCCTTTAAAATCAATTTCAGTGTTTTCATATGGGGAAAAGATGGAAGCATAGCAATACCAGACATTTTTAAAATGTAAAACTTCATGTAAAAATTTCAAAGTGCATTCTTACATTGAGACACAAAATACCTGTCTGAGGAACTAAATTTCAGAGTTGTCATATACCTGTTTCACTCAGGAAGGCAGGACATAAAGATCACCGGGATATATAAGGAGGACGAAGCCAGCTGTGTAATGATGTGGCCAGATTTCAAGGATAAGTGTATTCTACTTTCTAAATCTATCACACCTCTTAAAACTTGCACTTTTACTTAGTGTATGTTCTCAGTCTGTGTTTATTGTGTTGCATGGCTCTTGAATATTCAAGAAAAGGGCGTTTGACACAGTTGTGGAGAAAGTTATAGCAAGAAGGTGCCTTTTACCTTCTGTGGCATACTTGTACAATTAAAAATTCAGAGAACATATTGTAGAATGGTTTGGGTTGGAAGGGACTTTAGAAATAATATAGTTCCAACACCCCTGCTGTGGGCAAGGTCACCTTTCACTGGACCAGGTTGCTCAAAGTCCCATCCAACCTGGCCTTGAACACTCCCAGGGATGGGGCATCCACAACTTCTCTGAGAACCTGTTCCAGTGCCTCACCAACCTCACAGAAAATGATTTCTTCTGTATATCTAATCCAAACCTACCCTCCATTGCCGCCTTGTCTTGTCACTACTTGCTCTTGTAAAAAACTCCACCTCCAGCTTTCTTGTAAACACTCTTTAAGTCCTGGAAGGCTGCAATAGATCTCCCTTCTACGGGTTGAACGATCACATCTCTCTCAGCCTGTCTCCACTAGGGAGGTGCTCCAGCCCTCTGATCATCTTTGGGGTCTCCTCTGGGCCTGTTCCAACAGTTCCATGTCCTACTTATGTTGAGGGCTCCAGCACTGGGTGCAGTGCTCCAGGTGGGGTCTCATGAGGGCAGAATCACCCCCCTTGACCTGCTGTCCATGCTGCTTTTGATGCAGCCCAGGATGCTGTCAACCTTCTGTGCTGCATGTGTACATTGCTATGTCATGTTCAGATTCTTGTTAACATTCTCCTCAGGGCTGCTCTCAATCCATTCTCCACTCAGCCTTGTGATTGCCTCAGCCCAAGAGCAGGACCATAGATTCGGCCTTGTTGGACTTCATGAGGTTCTCACAGCCCCTCCTCTCAAGCCTGTCAAGGTCCCTCTGAATGGCATCCCTTCCCTCCAGCCTGTTGACTGCACCACACAGCTTTGTATAGTCAGCAAACTGCTGAGGGTGAACTCAATCCCACTGTCCATGTCACTGACAAAGATGTTAAACAGTACCAGTCCCAATACCAAAGTACCAGCCTCTGATGAATGCCACTTGTCACTGCTCTCCACTTGGACATGGAGGCCATTGAACACAACACTTCAAGTGCGACCAATTTTACGATTCTTTGTCCATCTGTTAGATCCATGCCTCCAATTGGGGAAAAGAACGTCACGAGAGACAGTGTCAAATGCTTTGTACAAATCTTAGATGAGCTTTAATTAAAATCAAAACATGCCTGTCTCCTCTTTTTTATAGTTTAAAGCCCAAGCTCCTCGTAAGTGCTTATAAATAAGACATTTTTTCTTAATCCACTTGTTTTCATTTGAAGAAACACCATAAAATGTACCTGTCAGGGTACAAGAGGAGAATTATAACTTGGTATCATACAGGAGCTCCAGCCAGTAAATAACTTCATTCTCTCCTATGTGTTATATTATCTGTTCAGACACATGGTTAGAGTGGTTGTCATAGTCCTAAATATCCCCTCCTCATGCATTTGTTGTGTTGCTAACATTGCCTGGATTGGTTTTTTGTTTTGTTGTTTAAAAATTGTGTTTAGGCATCCTGTCTTTTCTTCTCATCCAGTTGCATGGTATTCCATGCTTGGAAGAGTCAAATCTTGTGGAAAATCATTATGAAATCAGAGAATGTCACAAAAAACCCTCTTTTTTTTCAATGACAATGATGGACTGTTTCAGTAAAAATTCCTGAAGCACAAACACACAGTCATTCAGCCTGAATTTTCTCAAAATTTATGTTTGACAGAAGAGGGTGTAACTGAGGTGAGGTTTTTCTGTCTGTAATATTTTTTAAATTTTTTTTAAAGTCTCTGACACCTGTACAGCTCCTGTCATGATAACTGAAGTACATACTCAACTAGTAATTAAAAAGAATGTGAGGTAACCATATGGCATGAATATTTCTGGGGATTGTGTCTATGTAAAATAAATCAAGACTATCTGCTAAAAGCAGTGTGGAAAGAAGAGATTTACTGGTTCAAATTAGCTGACTAGAGAGGGTGTGAGTGAGCTATAAGACAGATGATATCGAGTTCAGTCCAAACGTGAAGCCCTGTCAGTGGCTGGTAGCAGAAGTGCAAGGACAGTATCCAAAAGATGTCAGATACAGCAAGATCTTTCCCTTAGTCCACTTGCTTCTGGCAGAACTGAGGGTCACTATTTCTACCTCACAAAAGGAAAGCTTGATGGTAGCTGGGCAAAGTCTCTTTCTGATAGTCACAGGGAAATTCTGATCAATTCCTTCTCAACACCAGAGCTAAGGATGATGCTTCAGCATTGCAGTGAGTTCAGCATTTACCCAGACTTGAAGCCTTCATTGCTCTTCCTATTAGCACTGGCCAGAATCAAATAAAATTAGGAAGCTGGATTGCTTCGTTCTTACTTGACCAATACCAAGGGTGAGATAGACTTTCTAGGCTAGTACTGTAATAGCCTATGTGCAGCTTTCTTCCTTATTCTTCAAACGTTAACTGAATTATGGATCTTTGAGGAGACATTTTAAGGGTTTTATACAGTGTGTACTGTTGGCATTGAAGTGGCTTGAATACAGAGAAAAGCTCTAAAGATTTTTCTGATTTTTTTTTAAAGTAATACAGAATCCAGGAGCTTTTTGTGTGGATAATTACATGGAGGGTTTGTCTGAACCGCGTTTCAGAGAAATAAAATACTCCTCAGGTAACACTTTATTGTCTGCAGTTTTTGGCATATTTAGCTCCTCTAAATGAGATGCTTTAATCAGAAATAGGATTACATAAACTCCGTGCTTGACAGCTCCCATTTTTAATACATAGAAAGAAATTGTTCTGCTTAAGATCACCAAAAAGTATGAGCATTACTTGAAAAAGTAGCCTGACTTTCCTTTTCTTATGATAATAAATTTGGCCAGATTTTACTGAGCATTGTTATAAAATTTTGATGATCCATGTAAAACAGAACTTTAAAGGAGTAGAGAAACAAGTGAAACCACTGATTACCACCATTAGACATTTATTTGTCTTGGGATAAGATGTAAGATGAAGCAAAATTAGGTCTCTCTTTTAATAACACCCAAGTGACAATGCTCAGGACATAACTAAGCTACACTGGAAAAGATGATGCCTGTTAGAGCACATGAATGCAAGAGTCAAAAAATTGTTCAAAAGAAAAAAAATGTTTTTCTTCTTAAAGGCACAAGTATTTATGTAATATCAGTGAACATGTGAACAAATACTACAAACAAGAATTATAGCCATGAAATGTTGTAAATCAAAGGAAAAAAATAATTCTTCTTATTTCCTGTAAGGAAACATCAGCCCTATACAACTCATTTCAGCTCTGATCTGCTACAGTCAGAGCTTCTGCAGGTCTTGTCGTGCATCCTAATGCCTAAGAAATTGAGATTTAATGAAGAATTGGTGTATATGAATGAAAAAATCATGCAGTTTTGGGGGGAGATATATGCAATTTAAATTAATTTTTCTTCCTGTGACGTATTAAAAGCCATCTAAACCACCATCAATAGTCTGCTTGTTATTCTGGACATTCAAGTGATGAAGAGATTCAGTTGCAAGAATTTTTGTGCTTCAAAGCAAATTATGCAGTAAGATCAAAATGATATAGTATGTGTCTCCACCCTTCTGCTGATCATGAAGCTGGCTTGCCATAGCTCCTTGATTAATAACCACTGCAATTTTAGATATAATTTCAAAATACTGCTAGGGTCACTCTAAATGATGAAAATAATTGGAATGTTGCTGAAGTGCTGACTGATAATTCAGACTAGGTTGGCCTTTTGTGTTGGTATTGCGAATTAAGATAGAATTTTTACTGCTAGATTTTTGGACAACTCTCCTATTTAATATGGTATTTTTATATAAAAATTAAAATGCTGTGTGTTGAAGTTAACAACTTCAGTGTCCTTAATTTGAGGTAGACTTTGCAGCAGTTGAGATGTGACAGGAAGGCGAAAGCAACCAGTAAATATCCAATTAGTATATTCATCATACTACTGTTGGCTATAATCAGGTCTGTCCTTACATCACCATAGACCATTGCTGGGTAATGTAAGGCAGTATTTTCCAATCTGGAGCATGAACATCTGCCATTTGTAAACTTAAGAGGGATCCAATTATGTGATGGGTTTTCAGGCCCTTGTATGTGAGCTGGAGTTACCTCAAGTCATATTTGTTCATTAAATTTTACCATTGTGCCAAATTCCCAAGAGAAACAATGTGGTGAATATCTTTTCAAGTATGATATTTTAGAGGATGGCATTTGTAAACAAATACGATACCATTTCATTATCTAGCCATTATATCTCTCAGAATGCCAGGCTTTAGAATAGAATAGAATATTGTCACTAAATAAAACTGAATTTAGTATCTTGCTCTCAAGCATCAGGACTAATGTCCCTATTTCAGATCTTTTGACATTTGCAGTTCAGGACACAGGGCCTGAAAGTACTGAGTCATGTATATGCTGATTTTGCTAGCACCCAGCTGTGCTGGTGCATCCCCCTGCTCCCCCATAGGCTGCACTATGATCTGAGACAACAGATTACACTGCCACAATGTCAGAATTCACCGGGACAGAATTTTTAGTGAAAAATAGAGAAAAATTGAGTATTATAAATGTGAATCAGGCAGTTTTTTACTGGGTAACTTAATACTTCTTAAGACACCCAGAATAAAAGAGGATAAAGGAATCTAATGTGAAAAACCCTCTGAGAGACCCAAACTTTCAAAGTTTTGAAAGCAAATCTCATGACATTGTCAATGTTATACTATATAACTATTCAGGAAGAAATGTAGAATAATCTAAAAATGTAAGGAGATTGAAAGCATCTGGACACTAATTGCAGTCTTCCCTCACCTAGTGGCCATTTGACACTGCTGAGTTGGGCTTGCTTTTGTGTGTCTGGGCTATTGCCAGTCTTCATGGCAGTCTCTCCCCCAAAGTAGGGTTTTCCACCATCTTCTGTTGTGCTGAGAGTTCATTGTTCTGCTCTTTTCCTGTGTTCCTCACTGGAGGGCTTGGGAAATCAGCCCTGAGACTACTGTTAGACAACCAGGACCAGACCTGGTGAATAAAAAAAGTACATCTCGTTGCAGGGGGAAAAAAATCTAATCCAGTCATGGCTTGGTGATGGAACAAATCAGGAGGTCTCGCAGGCTGGAGAGTTAGGAGTCACAG
>JAWWMO010000121.1:89944599-90024338 GCA_035047845.1 Dendrocincla fuliginosa | reverse complement strand
AAAAAATCTAATCCAGTCATGGCTTGGTGATGGAACAAATCAGGAGGTCTCGCAGGCTGGAGAGTTAGGAGTCACAGATTTAAAAATAATTACATCAAGAGACTTGTAATGCAAGGCTTTCTCAGGAACTTTCTCAACGTCTTTTCAGGTATTGGCAGGAAATGCAATCGGTAAGACTAGCAGAGCACAGCAAGTCTTTACAAAATCATTTTCTTTAGCTAAAGCTTCTGGTACTTGAAATGGTAAAAGGGCAGCTATAGCTTAGCTCGCAAAGCTGCTACATTTTAGTCAGAATGCAAGAAAATGTGGAGAGATTTAAAATAAGTAACAGGAATTCGACATTTGGGGACTGGATTATACTTGGCACATCAATCCAGCTTTTTATCGCTGAGCTCAGTGTCTGAGCACTATATATAAATAAGGGATGCAAGGTAGTTTTTTCTGCTCTCTGCATGGTTTAGGCCTTTGTGCAGGTAATGAGAACAGTGTGGGGTATAATTCTGGAATCGCATTAGGGGCTGGTGGCTGATGCGATAACAAGGAAACTCCCACCTTCCTAGTTACCTTTGGTCATGGGTCTCTTTAACCTATGGAAAAAACCTTGCATCTTCACGTAGTCATGCAGTCCTGTTAAATTTCAGTCTTGGCACAAAAATACTCCTTGGACTCCCACCGATCACATGCCTCCTCCTGTGTTTGTCCTGTTACGGACACTGTGGATCTGCCCATGGAACATGGGTCACATGCAGTCAGACTGGAATCCATGGGCTGGGTATATTTTTAATATGTGGTCACAGAATGGTGGAAAGGCGCTGTGAGCTACATGTGGAGTCAGCAACAGGCTGTGGGTGCAAAAAACTTTTTCTAGCAAGTCCATTTATATCTGTGCTGCAGTTTAAAGAAGCAGGTATTCCGTCATATGAGGATGTGTGTACAGTGTCATGCTATAGGACTGGAAACACCACTTTTTTCTATGTTTGGAGAGAACAGTCTTCTTAGCTTCATTGGTACACACAAACCTTCACACCATGGTCTTTAGCTTGGGCTAGGAGCCTCAACTCCCTGCATAGCACCTGGATTCCTGAACAGCACACTCATCCCCAGAGATTTCTGAGTCATGAAGAAACCTATACTGTCTTGGCGTGAGTCCCTGAGTGCTGGCTTGCAGTGCCCAGGCCCAGCCTGTGGGACAGCATGAGTTTGGGACTGAGCACGTGGTTTGGGATATAGACACCCTTTCTAGCAGACCTGATGTTTCTGGCACAAAACATCATGGGATCCAATTCTGCTTGTCTTATAAACAGTGAGTTAGCACCTGTCAGTGAGCTTAGCAACCTCTAAACTGGTGATGTTCTTTGTACACAAGCAGTTCTCTCCCTCTAGATCAGTCCTGAAAGGGGACTGTGGATGGCCAAGGTTTTTCGCAAGCAGACAAGTTTTGCTCCTTCCTATTTGTATGGATAATTTGTCTTAAGAACAGTAATGGCAATAGTGTACTTGTCATCATCATCTTTCCTTCCCAAGCAAGCTATTTTTGGACAGTAATGTGCAGCTCAGACTGATGGTCCGTGCTGCCACAGTCTGATTTCAAGTCAAAGGATTTATCCTTTGTATTCCTCCTGTCTTTTCCAGTTCTACCTAATGAGAATGGTCTTGTAGCTAAAGGCAGGAAGAAATCTGTCACGTACGCAGCTCTCCCTCCAGCACGCCTTCCCCCTCTCTCCGTCTTGCTCTCTCTCCTTTAATTGGGCTAGAGAGAAAACATTTAGCAATCTCTCTCCCTCTTTCCCCTCATTAGGCTAACGATGACATATTCTGTTTCCACAGTGTCTGTAGGAACACAGCATAGCAGCCACTGCTCATTATTAACACCGGAGGAAGAAAAAGCTGGTGGCTTGATCCTGAATTTATGTAGATGCATGTAAATGAGAAGACATTTTCTTGGAATCAGATGTAATACAGAAGTGAAAAATCAATGGGGAGAAATCAGAATCTGGCTTGGTGGCAATTTAAGCCTCTGTAAGTACTCATATTATTTTATAACCTTATTGTTCCTAATGAAGGTAGGCCTCAGGTACAGTGATGCACAGACAAACCTCAGGTTTTTTACATAATTTTTTCACTGCTTTATGATTTATATTACCTGAATTAATCTATCATATTTCAGTTTCTTTTTTTTTTCACTTTTATCTATATACTGACAAAGCCATGTGCAACAAATTCAACATTTTCTCCATACACATGAACTAGAACTGTTCTCTCTTTCCTTTTATCCAGCCTTCCTTTTTCATTTACTTCCTTTGCTTATGGTCCTTCCTTCCTGCCTACCTGCCTTTCTTTCTTCACTTTGGAAGAAGGTACTGATGAGCCAAAATTTCTAGTTAACCCACAAACAGTACAGATTTCTATACACCAAAAAATGTAGTTCTAATTGCTGAGTTGGATAAGGTAGCTGATGTGAAAAAAGAAACAGTATTTAATATTCAACAGAGTGAATGCAAAATGGATATATTCAATAGTGACTGCCTGTAACTCATTTAATAGGGCTATTAAGAAACAAAAATTCCTATAAATTTGACTCTTGAATTTTAATGTATCTATTGACTTCCATCAGAGGTGTTTAAATACTTTAAGGCATTGGTTAGTTACCAAAGCCTCATATTGTGTCTGAGAGTGAGACAAATAATATGACCTTCATACAAAAGAATAAACTGAGGTACTGGGTAAAAGTGGCTGCTAGAAGTCCACAGAATCACAGTTGTATCTAAGATAAATTGAAAATTGACAAAATCTTGGATGAAACTGGAGCTCCATGTGGGTCACGTGTAGCTTATCCTTTAGAACAGCTTTCCATTTCACCCCCTTTTGTCTTCTTCCACCCCCGACCTTAAGTCCAGAGGCTCTTCTGCTGGTCAGCATCAATGGGCAGGCTTTGGGGTCCCTGAGATTTATCTGCCCCTCTGTCCAGAGGCACCACACCCCGAAATACGCCACAGCAATGTGCATGCTCACTGAAATTACAGGCAAATAGTATCAGGACCTGACTGTGTTCCAGTGAAATACGTGCAAAACGAAGGATGGTTTAGGTGAAGGACGAGCTGAGCCCAGCGTCTCCATGCCGATTCAATCACTGGCCCCTCTGCCAGGACTGTCAGCGAAGGTGCCAATTAGTGCCAGTTGCGATGATGATTTTTGCGATGCCGGCACCTGTCCACTACGAACTGGACTGTGACCACCCTCCCGTTTCCCATTAGATGCTGAGCAGCTGTCAGGTGTAGCAGGGCTGAATGATGGATTAGCTTCTGTGCACATCAGTAAATCAGACAGGCTGTATTGTCTCTAAAATGCCTTTCATGTCAAATTATTTTAATCTCTCTTTAATAATGCAACTGACTTCATTTCTTTGCTTTTAGTGTGTTTTCTAGCTCATGGATTATTTATTCATATAATATCAAGTAACATTGCGCGACAAAACAAAACAAATTCAAATGCAAGTATAACAAGAATTTGAGCTGCAGGCACAAAAATCACACTTGCAAAAATGTACTTACATAGCCTTTTAGGAGCATTTGGAGATATAAATTCTGTAATGATAAACCTATCTGACTTCCTGCATAATGCCAGCCTGATGAACAGAGACCTGTACAGAGGAGTGTCTGCAAAGGACACATGCAGTTTTTAATACGTGCAGATTTGAGTACTATGCATTAATTCAGTTTGGAGCACAAAAGCATCTTTTTATATGCATACGAAAAACAGGTATGTATGCAAACATGTGCAGAGATTCTGACCAGAAGGCCACTGTACCCATTGGGTGAGTTAGTGACCCAAAGAGCCATTGTCCTCAACAGGGCAGAACTATGCTGTGCACACAACATGACCTTCAGGGCTGTGCTGTGCTATGCACATTCCTCTGCCTGCAGGATAAATTTAGCTGGATAATTGTAATGAAGTAGCCTGTGGGCAGCTGCCACTGGGTCACACCAACTGTACCTCCTTGCCTTTACGTAAAACAGGCGCAACAAATTCCCCTGTGTGGATCCTTTTTGTTTGACAGCGAAAATGATTAATGGAGTTATTTTAAGAAAACCTTACAGGAGGTCAAAGGACTGAAATATTGGGTAACCTTAACATGGACAAGATCTGTCCAGGATGCCGAGCCCTGCATGAAGGTCCATTCAGTGGTGCAAAACTCTGGCTTCCAGCATCTGAAGCGATGGAAGATTATCTGTGCTAACCTCTTTATAGTGTTAGCTGCAATCAATGGTATTTTAAGCCATATTTCACAGAGTGTCCTTATTACTGGGATTACAATGAACCAACAACTTCTGATGCAAAATCCTGTGTGTGGGAACGTGTGCGCTGCACATGGTCTATTATGCTTTGATGTGTCTCTTTTGTGATCTTGCTTCAGTGTGACACCTTGCCACCAGCCATATCTTTTTTTTCATCTGTTGTTAATTTAATGAATATACCACACAGAGGATTATGTGATACGCTGCTTTGAGAAGTTCTCATGGTTCACAGGTGCAATATTTTACGCACGACTCCTGCTCTTCACCTTCCTCATTGAAATACCCAACAGCCACACTATTTATCGAAGTGTTGACAGGAGGTGTCTCTTAAAGTTCATCTTCAAACTGCTGTATTCGTTCATAAGACGTACTGGATTATTTTGGTAATTTTTCAAAAAAGAATGACAGTGATCACCTAGTGGAAAAAAAAAATCAGTTTCACAGAATAAGTAAGGATGTATAATGTGTTCAAGGTGTTCCCCATGTTAAACAGTGTGTGACACAGTAACAGCATTTTGCATAATCATGAGTAAACTGAAAAAAGTGTCACTGCCTTCATCTGATATATTGAACTCACTCTTTGAGAAAGCCTGGAGTTTTTGTGACTACACATCAAGTCTCTCCCTCAGCACCCTGGATTCTCTACTTGGTCATTCCCTAAACATGATCTTGTAAAAAATGGATGCAACAGCACGTACTTTATGTTTTCATATCAAAGTATATATTGTCAGAGTCCCTAGTAATTAAAATTATAAAATTTCAGAGATTTATATCGTGAATAATAATTAGGAACTAAAAAACCAGTATTGTTTATTATTTTCTGTGGGCTGTGTATTTGATGGCCAATATATTTGGTTAGGAAACAGAAAAGAGTTGTTTGTAGTAATTTCTGTTTCAAGGACTATTGGCTAAATCACAAAGAACTTGATAGAAACTTGTATCTCATGGATTTTTTTCTAGACAGACAGAAAACATTAATTTCTGTAGGCATTTATGAAATGAAAACCCATTAGGGATTTTTGTCTGTAGTTCTGCAAAACCTTTGAAGTTTCAAAATAGGTTGCACATTGCCAGTGTATTGAAAAAATATCCTACTTTACAGCTGCAAAACAAATGATGGAAAATACATTTACAGTCTTCAGTGAAAAATAAAATCACCTAAGGAAAAGAAAAAAAATCAAGTATATATACACGTACATATACATTCACTTGAGATACTGACAACATATTTTGGATATGCTCATTTTCTCTCTCTTGACCAAAGCAGAATGGCTTTTCTCAGCAAGATGCTGCACCTAATGTACCATGGAGAAGTTTTTTTTAAAATATTCTCTGGTAGGGTGGGGAAAAAGAGGTTCGGCATGATTTCTAATTGTGAGCTTGTGCACATCCATGCAGGTCTGCTTCAGGCAGCAATACTTCAAGCCGCCTTCTATTTTTTGGAATAATATGTTTTCTTTAATAATTATTAATATTTTTAATATCTAGCTTGTTATATTCTTATGTAATGCCAGATTCATATCTTGTTTGAACTGAATATAAGTAACTAATACAGGTGAATGCCATAAACTCAATTTTTTTATTTTTAAGCACAGCATTTGTTCAGTTGCCATAATAACATTTAACATGAGGACCCTGGTGGTGTTTTTTAGCATTAAAATACAACATTCAGTTCCAGGTTTTTTCTCCCCTTAGATCTATAAAGGAAGAGTCTTCATGCAGATAGTGATTTAAAGGAGCAAATTCTGACAGTTCTTATATTAATCAAATTGTTAATAACCTATGGGATATACTATAAATTCCTTTACCTTCAAATAGTTCCATACCTTCAGGGACACTTCAAAGCAGGGCACATGCAATGTGTTGTGTGTTGGAATACGTTATTTCTGGTCTTAAGTTATTCAATCAGAAGCTGAAAAAATCTACATTTTCAGCAGTGCTGATGTAGTGCATTTTTTGTTGCAGTTCAACACAATGTATGGCAAAACTCATTGTACTGTGTGCCTTCTGTCAGCGTATCTTCCCATTGCTTAAGACTAGAAAACATTAATGGACAATGGGTCATATAAGCAGGCAAATATGTTGTAAAGGACCTGAGACAAATAGCATGTGTTGACTCTTTGGCTGGCTTAGGTTTTTGAAATCTAGACAGACTCCACAGCCTGACCATTAAAACAGAAAGAGATTTATTCTGTATAGTTTCATCATCTTGTTACAATCTTTGTCAGAGGAAAGGAAGAGGGAAGCTTGTGCCATTTTCAGTTCTTGTTTAATATCTTCTTCACAGGAAAATGCTGCCAGGATATTAAACTCATCTGTTCTTTTGGATAATAAGGATGTAATGTACCATTTTGACCTTTCCAAATGCTGTGTTTCAAATTGCTGTTAATTAGATTTTTTTTTCTTGATTAAAGTCTCACTAACCTGTAGAAATAGAATGAAATAAGGCCTAGTCAAGACATAGCATATCAAGCATGGTCAAAACAAAACCACACGTTTGTATAGCTCAAGGGCTATAACAGATTAACCCTTTGTGTGCTATATCATTGTTGTATTTGTTCATAACAAAGCTAAAATGATGTTTATTCAATTTTTTCACATGCTAATGCAGAGTTGCAAGCTGAAGAGCTTTTATTTGGTTCAAAGTTTAATTATGAGAATAATTAAAGAAACACTATTTCTGGAATCCTCTAGAAAAGTCTCTGAGATGAAGTCATAAGAAAACTGAATTACAATCCTCAAATGGAAATCTAATTAAATGATAAAATATATGTGACTGAGGGCTAGATTCTGTGAACCTTATTCATTTTTGTCGATTTAGAGTCTTAAATTCAGGAATAGATTATTAGGGGCGGAAGAAATTATACATTATCATCTAGTCTGACCTCCTGCGTGGTCCCAAAATGTTATTGCTTGACCTTTGTAGCTTCTGTATGAGATGTTGCATATCTTTCTGACAAGAGATTGCTCCAATGGTTTAAAGCTCTCATTGTTAATTTGGTGTGTGTGGGGGGGAACAGACTGGAATTCTTGGCTCTAATTAATTACACATTCCTTACTTCTGAATTAGAGAGCTGGTAATTTTTAGAAATCCTTTTTGCCTGTAGGTACCTGAAGGCTGCAGTCAAGTTACTCCTGAGTCTTCTCTTGACTGAATTAATAGCTAAGAATTTGTGTTTCACTACGGGAGTATTTTTCATTTTTTTAATATTCAGAATCTTTTTTCTGTACACCTTTTTGATTTTTCCACATCCTTTTCAACAAACCATAATGTCACATGGCATTCCAGTGAGTTTCACAAATGTGATGAATAAAAAAATCTGTGTCAGTTTCTGAATACTATTTACTTATTTACCCTTACAAAGATTACATTTGTCTTCAAATAGCATCCCACTCGTAGTTCACATCCCACTTAGATCTAGTGACACTGTGTCCTCAAAACAATTATTTTTCTGGATAACTCAGGATTAAAACAGACTTAAACCAAAATAAACTTAATCAAAACAAAAAATGAGACACAAACTGTCCCTTTGTATACAATTAGAAATAAGTCAATACACTGCTCCCTTGTGTTCACAGTCTAATTCTGTTACCTGTAAGCGTCCATATTAATGGGATTTTAAAATGGAAGTTTAACACTTTAGGCTGGCTTCTACTTTCTTTTCAACAACAAAGTGGCTTAGCCTATAGTTTAACCTCTGACTGGGAGAACTGCCCAGCCTTGGGACTGATGTTATAGAATTACATACGCACTCTGTGGTGATAACTCCTAATGGTGCTCCTGAGAGAGAATAACTCAGCGTTGGTGTTGATGCTATGAATGCCTCCCTAGGGACTGCACTATCCATCAGAGCAATTCCTTAACTGTTTACTTTTTCTGTCTGTGTAGATCAGTAAGCATTTTAAAAGCACTAGGTTAAGAATTTCTCTATTAGCGCTTATCAAACCAAAAGACACAGTAGGAAAAATATAATGTTGTAACAGGAAACTGCCTAGTCTGGGCAGCAAATTTCTTTTAAGTGGTTTGTATCACACCCACAAGCATTGAGAGATGAAAACGGGGATGCAATGACAGGTAACAATTCACATGATTCTCTGTAGGAAAAGCAGATTAGTATCATCAAAAAGAGCAATAATCTAAGGTTCTGTGTATAACACACCTCCTTCCATACATTTTTTTCCTGAGTCTGAACATTAGTATTAATGAAAAAGACATTTCCCTAGAAAAGAAGTAGAACTCCCACAAGTAGCTGTAGCTGCAGGTTATACCAGTTGGTTTCTGCTATAATGCTGGATTCTGGGAGAAGGTGTCATTAATCAGGAAGGGTTTACAATGAAGCCAGATACTGTATTAACTATTTTCACACTTCCAATTCATATAGACAGTTCAGTATCAAGAGGAAGTAGCAAAGCCAAAGCAAGCAATTTAAGAAATTTAAGATCCTTTCAGAGATATTGTATTCATATGGATGGACACGTGGTTAGCCAGGCACGTGCACACACACGTATAGTGACCAAAATGTGAACTTACAACCTTTTCTGGTGTCTACATATTTGAAATAGCAGTATGGGGTATCACCATCAACTGTCCTGTTCTGCCTGGGGTGGCCTTTGAAGGCATTCTTATCAAAGGCACTAAAGATTACATGTATGAACTAATTACCACAGTCTAATCTCAAGTAATCACAAAAACCATGAGAACCTTCCGCAGAATCTAGAGATTCCTTGGGGGAATCATTTCTCCTCTTTCTTGATAAACTGCAATCTTTGACATGCCTTCCTAACAGGGCAGTACATGGGAAAAAGACTGGAACTCCATAGCACTGTGCATGGCTACTTTGCCATCTGCATGTGGCAATCTGAATCTGTTTAGGGATCACGAATATTTTAAGCTATTGTAAAACCAACCACCTGTACAACAGAGCCATATGGATCTTCCTTTTCTTTGATTTAGATTGCTGTCACCCTATTCAAAGTGCTACCTGGAGAATTACACAAATATATTTTATTCATAGCAGGACTAGGCACTTTTTTTTTTTTTTTGTAATATTAAGCCTACATAAACTTCAGCATCATTGATTTTGTGTTTTGTTTTCATGGGATTGTGAAAAATAAGTCCACAGAAACATACAAATACCATTTGAAATAAGAAGGAAGAGTGAATTCTAACTAAACAAGCATGTAAAATTGAGGTGTGTTATTTTGGCAACATTAACTAGTGACTGCTTAATTTTTGGAACGTTCTGTCTTTTACTTTGGAAAGTAAAGTTTAGACAGAAAACTCAGCGTTCTTGCCAGGAAGGAAGGACAGGGATTTTACATGACAGATCTTATTGTGTTTATGAAACATTTTTTTATGCCTCCAATCATTTTACCAGTAAGCCAAACCCATGAACACTATTTTAATTTTATGGGTGGATTATAACATTATGGTTTTTATTATTTTACCTTTTTTTTTTAATATTTTTCCTTATGGTTTCTTTTCTGCCTTGTAAAATTCTGGGTTTTTTTGAAAATACAATTTTCTCAAAGATTAAGTAGCTCAGCATTTTCTCTTATGACATTAACTATATATGTATTCTACAGGACTCAGCTTTCCTGGAACCTGGATAGATTTTCTGGCAGCAAGAAGACATTTACATATTCAATTTTTGTTTGAAGTTAGATGTCAGGCAAGTTTCTTAAGACTCAGTTCTCCAAATTCCACTTTATACTTGTTTGGAAAAACATTAGATACTTGTATTTACTTTTATTTCATGCAAATTTCCTTTTTTTTCATAAGCAATGAAGCAGTCCATGGTAACTGACTCCTGCTGATAAAAGACAAGCCTTTTAATTCCTGCAGGGTTTCTGTTAACCTTGCAGTATTCATCAAAGTAGCACAAAGGTATATCTTATGAATACAGGTAGTCAAACTGCACAACAAAGATGAAGTAAATTTGGCTACTTACAGTACAAATGGTCAAAAATTCCAAGGTACATTCATAATTCTACAAATAGTACTCAGAAGTTTTTCACAAAAATTGCGTCTTTAATATTCAGAAATAAAAAGGCAAACAACAACAACAACAAAGGTAAGAACCTGAATAGATCCTACTAACGGTGGCTGTGATTTGCTATATTTTGAATTTCGTGAAACTGGGAAGAACTCTTTTTTTTTCTGTGCAAGAAGTACAAATAACATTCTGCAACAGACACACAAGCTTTGAACGCTCTATGCCAGTATTCTGGCTATCACAGACAATCTCTCAGATCAGAAATCAAAGGTATTTTTTTCATGCCCATTTGTGTCCTGCTTGCTTGTCACAGCCCAGGGTGGCCTATGGGTATGTGCAGACACAGACACCCACAGCCAGAGCAGCATTCGCAACTACATTCATTTCATGACTACAGTGCAAGAGGTTCAGGCCTTATTTTTCTGACCTTTCTCAGGTGAATAGGTAACTGAGAGTGACAAAATCTGGAAAGATATGAATTAAGTGACAGTAGAATAATAAAAGCAAGAATCAAATGTACTACTGTATAAACTATAAATACAAATGCACTGCACTATGTCAATTGTAGTGTCAAGGTGATGGCCATGATACAGCATGATTTTATATTGTTTTCCAAGACCTTTTTGGCAAGAGCAACGGTGAAGAAAAACTAGAATTTCTGTGAATGATACCAGTATATGGATTATTTCAAATTATTAAAAGTCATAGCCGCTGCAAACAGCTTTTTGTCCTGTTGGAGACACAGAATAGATCCCCATCAGCTGAATTTTACACAGCTCATTATTTAACATGGCAAGTGCTACTTTCCTTTACCCCAGGGTTAAAGGGATGTCTGTCAAGATTACATTCTCTTTTGAAAAGGGAAATAGGTGAATATTGACAATAGGATTCAGGGCACATTTTTTATACTGCCTAGAATTTTGGATTTCTTGTGAGAGGGTAGGAATGAAACCCAACTCTGCATATTTGCATAGACAAGAAGTAATTATTTTGATAATTTTGGAGTCATATGAAAATTCTAATGCACAGACCTAAAACATATGCAAGCTAAGAACAAATTTGAAAGACTTTCCTTCTTTTTACAGTATAATGAAATCTGATTTTTCCAGAAGCTAATAATATGAAAATAGAGCATGAAAAAAACCTTATTAAAACAATTAAAATTGCATGCAGGGGCATTTTAGATTTTATTTTTTATGGGCTGGGAGCAGTGGCTGGAGTGTGGCTTGGGAAGAGGAAGACTGAAAGCCCTGAAATTCCAGCTTCATTACGGATTGTCCTACTGGAGTCCACACAGCCTAAAGACACAGCACAAAACAGAAGAGACAGAACTTCCAAGATTGGAAGCTTGTGCCCTGAGTCCTCAGCACCAACACCTGCCTCCTCATTCTCATTCTTCTCCAGCTTCTCAGGGCTCTCCAGTAGCTCTGTATTTAATCTCTTCAAGAAAAAAATAAAACCACTGTCCAAATATAAACTACTCTGGAAAAGAATTTCAAATTTCATTCCCTCAACATTACAGTTTAAGCAGTTTGCTCATTGTTATATCTTTAGTTTGTTCAATGGAATATTCTGTATATCTCCATCCTGTATATTCTCCATATATATGCACTGCAAATATGACAGACAGCAATTCCAGGTCTATGCTAAAACACTTAACAGTTATTAAACACTTTGGTGCAGTAGGATACTAAAACTGTGTATAAAAACCGAATAGATTTCAGTGATGGTATTTATAAGCTTATGTTTTATATTTCCTCAACTTTTTCCAATATCACATCCATATGTTCTTTTAAAGAGTTAAACATCCTTTTATTTCTCTGATTCTTGAGAGTATCAAGTCTCAATTGCTTCATATTGCATCAGATGTGTAACGTTGAACCGAAGGCTTGATATGAAATCTCCTGAAGTCAGTGAGGGTTTGTGTTGGCTTGAATTTGATCACCGCTGTCCTTTGTGGTCACTATGCCAAAGAGTCACTGCATTTCCCATCCTGAATAAAGAATGCAAGTCATGCACATAACACCAAAAGTGAAAAAATATGTACTAGGAGGTCAACAACAAAGAATGAGGCTTTCCATTTTTTCTTAATCCAAACATTTGTGTTTCTGATTTAGGGATTAGGGCTCAGCAGATGCCAACTGTTTACATTTCAGGAAATGGTACCTCTGATATGTGTGAAGGACTCATCCTGAAGTGCATCTGCTTGATCTCTATAAATATTTGGAGGGGGCATGCTACTTTAATGGAATTAATAAAAATCATGGGGATTTTTATTGGTACACAGACTACACTCCACAGAACACCAATGGACTGACTTGATGTAGGCCCTTTATTAAATTGTCTTCTGTAGTCTCATATTTATCACAGTATAATTTTAGAGACAGATCTCAAAACCTATGATGAGACTCACCGAGGTGAACAGGATTGCTTACTGTAGTAACACATGACTTTTTTTTATATTTTACTTTCTTTGTCTGACACTGGCACTTTCCTACAGGTAGCAATTCTTGAAGTTGTACACAATTACTCAGAGTACTGGGGGAGAAAGATACATCTCAGAAACCACAACAGGCCATTATTCTTAAAGGCTAATGATTTAATGACATCTTTTATAGCTTATGGTAAGTCAACCCTTTGCGGTTTTAGTAAAAAGCTTAAATGCGTTCTCATATTTATTTTTCAGGGTAATTACATATATCACCCTTAACTGTCCTTTGCTTGGATCAGGATCATTCAAATCTTTCTAAGTATATGCCTAAATATATTATTGTTTCCTCTTGTGCTGCCTTTCACTCTCCTTTTGTCCTTGACAAAATCAGTTTTGCTGTTCTTTTTCCAGATTCTCACAGAGAGCTAGTTAGGCCAACCATTTCCCTGTGATGGAAATACATGACCTCTTGTTGACAGGACAGGCATATGCAGTATTCTCCTGAGGAGTGTGTACCTTTGAAGCATATACATTATATTCTCTAAGTGAATTATTTTCTAGGGTATTGTTACACTTTGCTCATTCTGCCAGGTGAATCCACATATACTGGGATGAGCTGAATGATTTTCTACCATTTACAACTATTTACAAAATAACAGTTTTTTATTTAAAAATATATCTAAGAGAATGCTAAACATATTACAATATTACAGAAATAATTTCTGTGGTACAGACCTAGCAGAAATTCTTAGAAAGAAGTTTGGAGCACCAGAACAGCAGACACAGATAACATTTTTCTATCTAATTCAGGATCTTTTTTCCAGTGTCGTCATTATATGATGCATTAGAAGAGTCTGCAAAAGTCTCACAGTCCTTGTAGACTCTTCTGTGGTGCTCTGCAGAGGTATAATTCTTTCTGATTTCATAGACAAAGCTTTTATAGAAAGTATTCAAAATACTTTCCACTCAATTACCAATTAAACAACCAGTCGTAAAAAAATCTTACTCTCTGTACGATGTCATTATTATCCTGCCTTAAAAATCTCTCTGGACCAAGGTTGATTGTAAGGCGTTAAAAAGCTGGATGAGATTCTGATAGCAATAGGAATGACTGGAAAGCCAGATTAAAAGACTAATAGTGCACTACCTTGGTCTTCATATAGATTTTGATGCTGAATATACTTTAATTGAGGTATAAGAATATGACTGAAATTGAAATATCAACATAGGAAGTAGATAAAAATGTAAGTAGGATAGATCTGAAAAGACATTCAAGAAATTTCAGAGAATATGTTAAAGTGGGCAAATGAGAAATACACTGATATGCCAACATGCATTTTGACAAAATGTGGAATGATGTACTTCAGAAATCTGGACACTAATATATATTCCTTGAATTTATATTCATTGGATTCATAGATAATATCCAGAAGTCATTGTGTCCACCCCAACAGAAACAGATGCTCAATGCATAATAGATGTCCAAGAAACAGCAAACAGTTGCATTTCAGGAAGAGCAATCACAATATTAGATTGATTTATAGCCCAAAAGTGTGTTTTGATCTGCATATAAAATACTTGAAAAACTCTAGTGGCTAAACTATCAGTGCTCCCTATTGATGAAAATCTTACTATTAATTTACAAACAAGCAAAACCAGAAGAGTTCAGAGAAAAATAACTTTTAAAAAAAATGCAAAATGAGCTTAAATAAGTCACTAAGCTTAATTAGTAGTAAGCACTGAACTGAATTGCATCCAATATATATCATAAATATGTGTTTATGTGCAACAGGAACAACCATGATTCTGGTGAAAACATTACTCTCTAACCCCTCAATAAGAATGAACACAGTAAACCCCACTTTAATCTTCTAGGGGAATGTACTCTTCTTAACATTTAACAGAGAGAAAAATTCCAAAGCAATGTGACATTTTATTTAAAAAATGTAAATTCTTCCCCTTTATGCCAAAAATGAGACATCAAGTTCCTGAGACTGGGGAGAAACTTTCTCTGTTGGCACAGTTATTCCTCCTGGGGAACTATCCCTACATTTGCAACCCACTGAAATTCTTGAGTTTTCACCTTAGCTTAGTTTTGGCATTGGTTATTCAACAGGCCATCTCTCCCTGGGTCCATACCACCATCTGAAAGAGGTCCTCTGTTTATCAGTGTAATCACTTATTTCACCAAATCCACCATGCAAAAGTGAAAGGCAAATATACAGCGCATTCCCAGCATACACAGTATTTATCCTGTGCTCCATTCCCTGAGAGATGAGGATGGTTCATGCTGATGGTTTTAGTTTTTCACCCTGTTTTAATACTCTGGGAAATGATGTATTCATTGCCAGCCTGTATGTGACCATTGATTAAGAGGGAGCAAACAAGCCAAAAGCTCGGTTCAGTCTGAACGTTTCAACTTCCTGTAGGCATGATGTTAAAGCTATAGAGAATGCCAAATCTGTTGCCGTGGCAAGGAAATTTCCTGGGCTAACATCTGGCTGTCTGTTCATGTCTGGGCACAGGAATGTTCAGGAGCTGCTCCAAGTCACCTTTTTAAGTCTGTGTTGTCACCTGATTTTGAAGCAACTGGTACTGCTTGGACCTTTATGGGTAGTTTCTATGCAAGCACAATATCTCCTGTCCCCTGCCTGAACTTCAGTTGTCCCTGATAGGTAGCATGAGAGACACACGGCTTTTTATTTTTCAGAGAAAAAAAGTACTCCATCTTCTCTTGCTTTGTGTTTCCAACTTCCACTTCATCTTGAGATTCCTGCCCTTCTATGTTTCTTAGTGCATTTATCTAGTGAAGAACTAAGAGAATCCAGTTGCTTGTACTCAGGAATTGCTGCTCTAACTGAAGTATTTGCATGTGTAATTATCTTTTGAAAGTCCTTTACTACACCATCAAAGAAGTTCAATGTTCAAAGAAGTTTTATATCTTAAAATGACAAGTTTAGAAGTACATTAGAGGAGACACTTAGAGCATACAAATACATCTGTGGAGATGCGTATTAAGCATTACTTTACAAGAGCATGAAAGTGCATGGACTGAATATCTCCAGCCTGGATTAGGATTGTAACCACAATCTACTTACACTGCGTGCTGGTTCTGTCTGGTTAATTCTCTTCACAGTCCCATGAAGACTGTGAAATCTTCAAATCTCGTATCAACTCCACAGGAGCCATGATTAGCAAAGGTAGGGTAACAGAAAGGACAGGAAACTGCAGCTGTGTGGAAGATAAGCATTTCAGAAGAATACCTGAAAGACAGAATTTGGTTTACTGTTCCAGCTGTGGGAAATCTCCTCCTAAATGAGGCCTTGCAGAAAAAAAATCTATTTCTTTAATGGCTGGTCCACTTTGCAATACAGAAGACTTTGGAACTACATGTGTTGTTATTACCCAGTTTCAGACATTTTTGTACACTGAATTTCAAAACAGACAATCTAATTTCAAAGTCAGTAGACATGCTGTGCATTATATATGCATTATCAGAAAGAAGGGAAGTAAGAAAGGTGACAACACTGATTGGATTAAGAAATGTTAGGGAACTGAGGAAAACCATAATGGGAGAGGAAAGTCTTTCAGTAGACTGGAAAGTAGAAGGGAAAAGCTGATAAAAATACACATCTTTTCTGTGATCAGAAAAGGCTGCATTTCTCATATGGGACATTAAAAAAATACTTCTCAAATAGAAGGAGAAAAAGTAGAATTATGGTATTACTTGCTGGGATGAATGAAGTGGTATCATTTTATGCCAAAGCTTGGATTATTCTGTGTAATTGGCATTCCATCCAATTTATTAAATTCAAACAAGTTTTACAGAGAATACACGGAAGCACTCACCCTTTCTCTTTTCAGGGTGGGCTAGAAAGAAATCAGATACATTCTGTTGAGAATTCTGTGTTGAATTTTTGGCCCTGTTAGCTCAGCACAGACATCACAGCCTTCAGAGGATAATTTAGAAATCCACAGTGACTGCCTCTCTATGTATTTGCTTTGCTTGAATACAGTAGGCTAGGACTCTTTGCCCATGCTTAGTCTGTGATACCAAGGAAAGAACTGATATTCTGCAATAATATCCAACTTACCAGCTTATTCCAAAAAAAATGGTGCATCTAAACAATAGCTGGGCAACAATTTGGAAGAGGCATAATAAGAGAAAGGAGCAACTGAGGAAAATTATGAAGACTAGAAGGTTGCAAATACTGAAGGGGGAAAAAAATTCTGGCCTGCAGAAGCATCAATAGTAGTGATGAGTCATAAATCAAAAAGTAGCCACTTGATTTTCAGGCTGAGGTTACAGGACTGACAATTAGAAAATTATGGTTTTACTTCTAAGTGGATTCATTTGATTGGGAGTCACCAAGGGACAAAAATTTGGTGCTGTATTGGGTGTGGCAGAGATGGAGTTCATTTCCCATTGCAGATGCCACAGTGCTGTGCTTTGCATTGGTAGCTAGAAGGGTGTTGATAACACACCAGTGTTTTGGCTACTGCTAAGCACAACATCAGCACTGTAACATTCCTTCCTCAATCAAGGACAAGATTCTGGGAGGGGACACAACCAGGCCAAACTAACCAAAGGGATATTCTATACCATCTGACTTCAGCTCAGATACAAAAGCTAAGGAAAGGAGCAGGAAGGGGGACATTTGTTGTTTTCAAAGGCTGCCTGCTAAGAAACCATTGCATGTTGCGGAAGCCCTGCTTCTTGGGAAGTGGCCATACATCGCTGCTGGTGGGGAGTAGACAATAAACCTTGTTATTTTCTGCTTCACTTTTGTGTGTTCAAGCTTTTACTTTAATGAACTGCTTTATCTCAGCTCACGAGTTTTTTCCCACCTTATTCTCTCTCCCCTTTTCTGGTGGGGAAGGGCAGTGATAGAGGGGCTGGATGGGCACTTGGTGTCCAGCCAAGGTCAACCCACTACAGGTGCTCAAGATGCCTTTTAAAATGAAATCAAATTTCAAGGAGAGCTGTGATTTGAAATGCAACATTTATTTCTGCCTTTCAGTGCAGTGTTAGAAGATGCCTCCATATCTTCTTCAATAGCTTCTATATTAGCACATCCTCATATACTCAAGTCCAAAATTACCGTGATAATAAAAGAGAAGGACTTCTTTTAATTTGCTTTGCTGTTTCTAACATCCAGTGACCTGCAAAATCTGGATAAAAGACATCAGTTTATTCACTCAATAGAAGGCTTTGGAAATATCTCTTTGCTTTTACAGGAGTGATAACTGCCCAGAGTTGTGAAATCTGGTTGTGAAATTAACTTCAGAATGTTAATAAACATTGGCACCACTGATGTGCCTTGTATATGCTAAGAATAGGTACAAAACCTATTGCATAATATTCACTTCTAATCTGAAGCAAACTTAGAATCTTATTCCATGGAAATAACCAAATGAATGGAAAGCAGTTAATAGGATTAAACCCACTGTAGAGAGATGTGAAGCATAAAGTCATAGTTAATGACTCGTGATCTCTCTCACCCTGTCCCCATCGATGTATTTTCTTTATTCCTCCTTGGTCTATGCAATTCATGTATATTCTCATCTAACAGTTCATGACCTTGTTTAAGTACTTAGTCTTTTTCTTAAAAACTCATATTATGGTACCATGACTTTTTTTAACAGCAATAAAAGGTATTATACGTGTGAATCTAATGAAAAATATTAATTCTGAAATGGCACCTCTGTTCACTAAAAATGTTTATGCAAATCCAATTTAATTTTCACATCTTTGTTTCAAGCACTCCAAAAGAAGATGTGATGCTGAAACCAGGGTATTATTTTAGCATGCCTACTCCTTCATCTGATAGTCTCTGATCTCTAATGTCTGCATTGTGGTCCAGTATCACAAAGCAAAATGTGTACTATTCTTTCCTCAGCTGAGCCCCTTGAAGGATGTTTCAGGGTGTCTAACAGATTGAGACACTACTTATATAAATATTGTATAAATATGATATTATTCATATTATTTAAATATGAACTTTCTGGGACAACTCCTATTTCAAATGACAACAGAAACTGTTTAAATGTTTCTCATACTAAAAAAATCTCAAATTCAATACCTCTATTATGACAAGAGTCATACTAAACTCTAACTGAAAAAATAACATATGCAGTTATTGAATAAAAGAGTTGCATATCTGAATAGAAGGAATTGAAGTATTGTTTTAAAAGACAGTTGAGTCTTGAGTACTGTTTTAAAGACAGTGCCATTTGATTAAATCATATAGTAGCCTATGCAAAATATTGCAATATATTAAAAAAACTAAGATTAGAATTAGCTTTCCTTTAGTTGATAAAACTCCACAAAATTCAGTGGTGGATATTTTAAGCTATTTTTTTCTGTCTTCCAGATCCTGAGATTTATAAAGTGACCTGTAACTGGAGGAATGCAAACCACAGAAGTGACTTCCACACGTGCAGCTCAAAACCAGTGGCTGAAGTCTGCACGGATAGTTAGGAGAGCTGTGTGGAGTTAATCTAGTAATAGTGTGCTACATTTTTGCCATGCTTCTAACTGGGACAAATTTTCAGACTATACAAATTGCTATCAGTCTCTCGGCACTACTGCAATAAAGTTCTGATTTTAAACCCATGAGAATTTGCTCCAATAGTACTGTTGTGAACGAAATGTCACACTGTTTTGTCAATATCATCTGAGCATAATATTACTTGGTGTTAGGAGTGACCACAATGTAACTATTAGGAATTGCATTGTGGCTGGTTTTGGTGGTATCTTTAAAAAGTGGAGTTTCGTTTTCCTTGCTATTGTAAAAAAAAAAACCAAAAAACCCTAAACTGAGCCAGCAGTGTGCTCTTGTGGCCAAAAAGGCCAACGGTATTCTGGGATGCATTAGGAAGAGCACTGCCAGCAGGTGGAGGGAGCTGCTCCTGTCCCTCTACTGAGCCCTAGTGAGGCCACATCTGGGAGTGCTGTGCCCAGTTCTGGGCTCCTCTGTGCCATGTGTCCTAGGATGACTCTGCTCGAGCAGGGAGGTTGGATCAGATGACTCGCTGTGGTTCCTTCCAATCTTACATGCTCTGTGAAATTCCTTCCTTCCCAAACCGAGGCATGTGGTTACATCAAAGAACATCACCTTGGCTGGAAAGGAAGATGGCAGTACAGTATCCTAATCCTTTTGTGAGATTCGCTGGGATTTGCACTTCAGGAAACTTTCAATCCTACAGGAATGGAGGGCTATGGCAAGAGACCGGCATACAGTGAAAGTCTTTCAGTCCCTTATACCTCACTCATTGTCTGGAGACAAATCCAGAAGGAACTATGTTGAATTTTCCTATAAGTTTGAGAACAGTCAGAGAGGAAGGAGGGGCGAGCAAGGGCACACTCTGCCCAGATCAATGGTTGTCAGTCTGTTCACGGGCCTGTCAAATGTAACTATGCAAAGTTTTCTAAAAGCAGGAAGCAGATTTGATACCAAAGGCTACATTCAGGCAGCAGCTCTTAACTCACGGCTTATATAAGTGCAGATATATATGACAGAAGCCTCTACTTAAAGCAGCCTGTCAACAACTCTCCTTCTGAACTGTGGTATGTCTCCAGAGATCCTTATTCAATTATTAATGCATCTGCTGCTAATTTCATCATGCAGAGTGTGAATTTGTCTTTCCACATCGAGCTCTAAGGGAAGTTTGTAAGAAATATAGAACTTGTCAGCACATGAGAGTCAACACATTACTGCTGTGCTGCAGCCATTTATAACGAAACTAAAATGAGCACTCACTTGTTTGGCATTAATTTAATGTCCCACTTAGCTCCTATCAGACGTAAATAGCTGCTTCATCCATTTAAGCATTTCTGTTCGTGCACATAATGAAGTACTCTGTACCTGTCAAGTAAGCAGAATTCATAACTGAAAAAGAAATGGATGAGGAAATTCAATGTTCTTAATATTAAGCCTCTACAGGGGTAGCATCAGACTTATAATCTGACTTCTCTGAGATTCACCTTTTATCCCACTCTTTGGAGACCATATGACAACATGACATGTACACACATTAGTATGCCAAAAATGTTTCTAAAAGGAGTATCTGTTCAACTGATGGCACAATTAACAAAAGCTGCAGTTGTCAAGCACATGCTATTACAAAATAAATTAGCTAGCCAACCTCTTGGTATTTAAATGTTTTTTATGTTCTCTGTTTTAGAAAAACAGTTTAATTTTAAACAGCAGTCTAGTTGTGATCATCCCCTCTTGAGGAAATTTTTATGAGAATGAATGGAGGTAATGACTACTATTAGTCACTGTCATTAGCATAAAACTTTAGAAACGACAATATTTATAACAGGCTGTGACATGACAATTAAAATATGACTTTCTATCACTTGTGTATGCTTTGGCTACAGCTGGTTGCTATTTTCTAAAGTTAAACTGATAGAAGTCTGGTAATGGTATATTTAATAGCATGTTCATCATCAGATCTAATTGTTTTCCACCACAGGGTATGAAGCTTTATGTCCTCTATCAACCCAAAACAAACAGCCATACTACTTAATGGCTCTTCAATTAATGTTTATGGTGCTACTTTTATAACCTAAGTTACATGAAGAAAACCCCAAACCCCTCCAGGAAGCAATTTAAGAACTTCAGAAGCTTAATGGGACTTCAACCAATACCAAAAATTACTATGACATGTATAAGGTCCCACACTTGAGGATGTGAAATAGAAGACACTAGAAAGACATTAGAAAATAGAAATAGAAGACATTCTTCCAGCACAATGGTGTAACTGACAGGAGAGGGGAGAACAGACCTTTGTGTAGGGGAAGATGGTCTGAGGGACTTTAGGTTGGCTGACTTGCAATTGATGTTCATGCTGGGTTAAAACAGAGAAGACCTGTTCATCTCAGATCACATTGCTCAAATTACAAAGTTATTCCCCTGAGAGTGATTTGACCTCAGTAACCTAGATGCTTGCCACCTACTCATAATTCTTTCCCCTATTCAGCAGAGCTCATGCTGATTAGAGGGAAAGAACAGTTCAAAGACAGGGTTCTCTGTAACTGCCTTGGTGTATATTAATTTTTATCTCTCCCTTTTGTACTAAACCTCTAGAAAGCAATGTAAAACTGCTGTAAATATATTTTCACTGGAGAGCTGCCATTGTTCTAAATGATTAAAGTAAACGATTTCTGGCTTGGGCTTTTAATTGTATGTAGCAGTAATATATTCATTTAAAGACTTCCATCATAAGTCAGACACCCTGATTTCTGGCTTTTAGCAATGCATTACAAGCGTTTTTACTTCTCTAACACCCAGACAATTAATCATTGTCACTCCCCAGTCCCCCAGAGTAGCTGGACAGAAGTAGACAAGGAAGAATCAGACCTGAGGGGTGGTGAAAATTTCTTTTCAGGAAATGCGCATTTTTTCACACCATAAACTCTGACTGACATTCATTGCAGCAAATATATTTTAATAGAACTGCTGCTACTCTTCCTCTCCTCCCAGTCTCCCTGGAGTTTTTGTAGATCAACATGACGTTCAGAAACAGGCAAAAAATGCTCTGTGAAGTTTAAAGGCTGTCAAGCCTTGGCAAATTCCCTCCAAGAGCACAGCTGAGAAACGACAAACCTATCCCCTGACTGGCTGGTGTTTAAAGATGACTGCTTTTGATTAGAAAGCAATGAACCTTTCCTTCTGGACTTCATTCTGTTTCATAAGCACCTCTTCACTGAAAATTATGCAGTTGAACTGATTTGAATTTGATTAGTGCAACACTAGAGTTTTATTATTTTTAGTAAATACAGGCACCTTTTACAGTTTTACTGCACATTTGGGAGAATGTCAGGATAGTTACAGTCTTCCTTTTATTTCACATGTGTTATTGCTTGACATTTAAAACAGATCCAGTAATAATATATGCCTGTATTGCAGTTACTCACTTGTTGTACATTGCTCCATATGTACTCACTCTACTTCTCTGCTCCAGTGACAAGAATAGGATGAAAGCAATCCTGCTTATTCAAGGACAAAGTACTGTGTCCCCTGCAGGTGAGCTGAGCTAGAAGTTACTGTGAACTGCAACAACTAAAATCTTTAATGGAAAACTCCTGCAATAAATCCTATGCTACAGACTGTGATATTTCAACAGCCCATGCTGAGGAGGAGCACTGTCACAGAGCTGCATGCATTAAAAACTGAATTGCTCTTTCAATGTCATCAGGCTTCATGAGTTACAGATGTGAATGCTCTGGAAAGCTTGGTACACTTGTATCTTCTGACAGCCTTTCAATTATATGTCCTTTCATATTATTACATAACTTCCAATGACTTGTGCTGTGGACCTCAGTAGTAAAAATCCATTTCATGTCTGAAGAACACAACTTCTTTAGTCAGTCAGTTTAGACACAGAGGGGGAGGAGTGCACTTGACCAGAAACAAATGCTGAGTGGAGTCAGATGGTCAGGTCAATAAAAGCTAAAAATATTTGACTTTGAGAGAAAAGAGAGTTCAGAACACAGCCTAAAGGCTAGATTCAGCCCTAACTACAACTGTATCAGTGTTATAAGGAGAGATTAGTCACCCAAACTCACATGTTGCAGAAAGGTTACATCTGTACCTACAGAACTCACAATGAGGTCTGGGAATAATTGGCACCCTAATGTCTTTATTACTAGTAGGGCCCACAGGGTCTTAAGTCTATTAGCTTCAGGCTGAGTATTCTCCGACATTTAATTTTATCTATCTTGTGAAAAATGCATATACTTAAATGATTTATCTCCTCATTTACTTACCTGTTGTTGTAGGTCCTCCCTATAGTATATGACTACAGCAACATATCCCAATCATTAGGGATGCTTTTAGAAAAATAAAGGAGGCTCACTTCAGCTGCAATTGCAGCTATTAGTAAAACATTAGTGTAATATATTCATCTTCATAGTGCTCTGGCTTTCATTAATACCAGCTGGCTGCCTCAAAATCTGTAATATATTAATTTCCACAGTATCTGTATAAAGATGCAAGACAAGAATTACAAAAAGGATGTTTTGGGTCAGGACATGTAGATCTTGCGTGCCAGTGATGACTCCTGATTTTTGAGAACCTGAAGTTAAGGCTAGTGAAAGCTGCAGTGTGTCAGTGCTTCTGAAAACAAAAGTATGTCTTCAGTGCTCAAATACAGATGGAAGTGTCTGATCTATCTTTTGAAAATGTTGAGGGTTATCTACAGAAGTGCCTTCTCCTAAACAAATCTCATATTTTACTACACAAACAATTCAACAACAAAGCCAGTGGAGAATTAGCAAAGGTTACAGAAGTACAGAAAATCCACTTCTAAGAAACTTCATAAAACAGTTTCCGTGAGGTGAATGCTGCACTCAGGGAGCTCAAAGTGAAATCTTGAATGGTCTGTTCTATCATAGCAAAGCTCTTGTACATTGGGCTGTGCTTCTCTACGCCCACTTTTCAACCTCTTGCTCCACAACAGAGCATGGGGTACAGGCTTATGTCAAACTCCAAAGACTAGCATATGTGTCAAGCCTTGTGTTCTCTAAGCTCTACACAATTTAATTAATGATGTGATATATGACAGGATACACACAATCTGCAGCTTTTAATGAAAGTAACATCCACAACTGAAATTTAAGACTTTGTCCTTAGAAGTTTAATTATTAAGGTTGGGATTAACTTTACCCAATTCCAGTTACCTAAAAGACAGCTACATAGTCCACGCGAGGCTTTTAGTCACATTTGCTAAACAATGGAGGGTGTTTCATCTCATTTTGGTTTTTTGACATATACCTGAGAAGGGGCCCTTTGGACTGGAATTGAGTATATATATATGCACTTCCCTCCCCACCCATATATACATATATGCACCTCCCATACATACATACATACATATATATACACATATACAGCTGAAAAAGAAGACAATCAGAAAATGCAAGGAAGTTACAGAAGCAGAGGAACCTTGGTATTCTGCTATGAAGTCCTGGCTTGCTCAGGATGGGGAAAAATCAGACTTCCCTTTCTTCCTGTGTAGATTTTTGTTAATCTTCCAGATATATAAACAGGGCCTTCCAACCTCCTGAAACCTTTTTTCACTTACTAAAACCTGTAGTTACCAAGTGAAAAGAAATTGCTAATCTGAAGTTTCCAAGAACACTAAGTCATTTTGTTTAGGCAAGGAGTGAAAACGATCACCTACTTCCAAGTCTTACTTGTATGCCATTTTTGGAAACATAGTCCAATCATTAGGAATTTGGGCTCTAAGTAAGGGTATTCTGGTTCTGATGAATAACATTCTGTGTCATACACAGCAAACAGCTTCCCCCTTCTTGTTTCACTTGCTATGTGCAAAGCACAAATAATAATAAATAAAAATATTTCTAAGAGCCCTAGATTACTATTTACAAACTGTTAACACAAACTATAATCTAAGTAAACTCTTAAGAAACCTTCATATTCTGCCCCGTGTCTTTATCTCACTCACAGCCTACTTAAAAATGGAGTGTGAATGATGTCACTTAAGAGTTTATATTCAGCTCTAGCTAGGAGGAGGATTATTGAAAAATACACTGATTTTTTTTCTCAAGTTTAGAATAGTGTTAGGCTTGAATAGCTTTTGGACACATTCTTTTAGCTCCTTCTCTATAGAGAAAAATCTACATCTAAAGCAAGGCACAGTTTAAATTTTCATCACCAGTTGCAAGAGCAAATCCAAAAATAGCATGGGCAAAAAATAGTGTCACCACTTTCAGAACACATGATGAGAGGGAATGGGGTCCCATATGATGACTTCATGCTGCTCTGCAGTGCAGACTAAGCTTCAGGTCTGTTTTCTGGTGTGCAGTCAGGATGAGTAAGGGAAGGACTGGAAGCACCAGAGGTATGGGAAGTGAAGGTGTGACTCCACGTTAGCTATCGATGCTCCTTTCATTAGCTGAAACCTTCTGGACGTCACCAGCTACCATCAACAAAGGCTGACAATGGTCTTTTGTTTCACAAGCTGTTTGCCCAAGAAACAAGCTCATTTCTAATAACTAAATGCAATAATTGCATTGTTGTATGACATATGTCTGTAGATTAACTTAATAGAGAAAAATACAACTCAGTATTTAGCATGGAAGATTTAGGAAATTCTAGATTTATAGTTTCCAACATAATTAGATGATGTTTTTTAGTATATACAAGAGGCCATAGCCTTTCATTACAGGATGCCTTATTACCCTTCACTCCACAAGACCTAACTCATTCTGGATACCAGATTGAATTCAATATTTATATCTGTCTTAAACTCGAGTGGTATGTCTCTTTTTTGTTTACTCTTTTTCACCCAAATGGTTGCTGGTGCAGATTTATTTATTTTCTTACAGATTTTCATTGTCCATAGCTTGTAGCAGCACTGCTACAGTAACTGAACCCTATAAACATTAATAAATGTATGCTCAGAGCAATGTACTCAAAATACTAATATTTTCACAGATGAACAAGTGGAGAACAGATCAAAAACACACAGGATCTGCAAAATCTGGTTTTAATATGACTTTCTCAATGAGTTAACGCATACCAAGGGGAGATGATGTCTTCAAATAGTTGCCATTTTTGAAAACTATTTGTATGCTCAACATATTGCACAAATATAATTTACTTATTATGTTACTTCTGTGAGAAAGGTGATTAAATATTATATCTCTTTATGACAGAAAAGGAGTGTAAGAATTTAGATACATTACCAGACTACCCTGTCTCAAAGTAACATGCACCATAGGTATCTCCACATGAGCTCTTTTCTAATGGCAAGCATAAGGTGAACTAGATTAAAATAATCCTGGTTTTTGCGGACTGAGGTGACCTAATTATCTCACATTTGACATAGACTAAAAACATACAGAAAAATACCACAGCTCACCTGACAGACTGGAAGATCACTGCAAGTCTGAGTGGTGGCATATCCTAGAGAGGCTGGTAATGGTAGATCCAGAACTCATGGCTGTGGAGAATCCCAACCTGAGGCTCAGTCCTTCAGAACCCAGTGATTTATTGCAAATGATGTTGAGCACTCTCAATTCCCTGAACACCATTCAAAAGGTACAGCACTTCCCTAAGGCTCCAAAAATCTGAAAATCAAGATAAAGTTGGGCAGACATATTCAATGAAAAACATAAAATTAGTTGTCACATTAATATTTTAGCTTAAATGACTTATGTAGTTTCACACAGCATCTCCCTGACACAGGGTTAGTTTGGATGAGAGTAAACTCTTGGAAGACATTACCTTCCAAATTCAGCATGCTATGAGATAAGGCGGTTATAAAAAACAACAGCAGAATTTACTACACAGTTCTAACACATTCCTGTGCCTTACAAAACACAAGTAGAATGGGAGAGCACGTGATCATTTGTTTAGGGTCTCTAAAATGATGACTGTACACAACAGAGCAAGAAAGAGAGACAGGAACAAACTAAACACTTGTATTTCTACTTTATGGGTCTTTTTTCAGACTTTTTGAACCTTTCTGGAAAGTTACCATATGAAACTTAAGCTACCATTTTTGTCCAGTGTTCTCATTTAAATTTTTAATTTTCATACTGGTACAAATTTATCAAGTGCTGCCTCAACACTTTTTCTGCACCTGCAATCTTCTACTTGAGATGAGGGCTCATGATCCATGCACAGTAGTATGAGTATGCTTTTATCAGTGTAATAAAAAAGGAGGTGTGTGGCAGTGAATTTTATGAATACCAACACTGCAGATAATGCAGCAGAGCAGTTATATTCATCCTGAGTAAATTAATTCTGAGTGCTGGTATGGATGAGAATGGGAACTTGTGAGAACAAGTTGGGTTGGAGCTGTGTTTGATTTCTTGATAATATTAACAAAATCAGGTCTACGAGAGACTAATTACAATAAGTTCTTATTCAAATCAATGTATCAAGAGACAATTTGAAGATTTAGCTGCAGAGGGAAGGGTATTTTTTTAAATGCATTAGGTGGTCTCTTCAGTCAGCCAATGGAGACAATGTAAATCCAGATGGTGTTTTAGAGCACATGGCTTAGGTCCTCTGAATTATTTTCTGTAAGCAAAGATCACTCCATTGAATGTACAGGAACCCTAAGTACATGTAACGTCAACAGATGGGCATTTGAAGCTAGGTGATGAATGTGCTCAATATTTCCCTAAGTGTCACACTGTGGTAACTTCACAAAGAAGTGAAAAATCCTCATCAGTGGGATAGGGGAATATACACAATTTTTTATAGCTTCTAGCAAGTTTCATCATCATGGCCAGGCTTCGCGAACGAAGATTTGGGACAAACAACAGCAATGTGGATGTCATATGGTACTCTACAAAACAAAACACACAGATTTTCAGCAAAGAATCAGAAAATAATTTTTGGGACTCTCAGGAGAATTCCTCATATCCAAAGCAAGTTTCTGATACAGGAATTTGCAATCTGCAAATTAGGTAAGCCTTTCCATAACCTTTCCTTTGATGGAAAATATTAGGTAGGTGTAAATATTAGGCTTGCAAAATAAATGGTTAAAAAATAAGTCAAGTTCTCTGAAGTTAGTTAAACACCAGTTACAGGCCAGTGAAACCCTAATTTGGGTCTTTTCATGTATACATTTCATGCAGTCAATGGCTGAGTTAAATTTTGGGTTTAATTTTTTTGTTTCAACCATTGAGTCTACAATACTTGAGTTACAATTTTTTCCGTGTTTGATTTCATGCATAAGAAAGGGCACTGAAAACCAGCTCTTCAGTATTTCTTTTATCCTCATTATTTATGGTGTTGTTCCTTTATTAATTTGCTTGACTCTATTACAGTCTTTAATTTTTCATGACAAAATTACAAATATTGCAGTCGGATTTCTGTGCCACTTGGGGCTATAGTATGTGAATACCTCATTAGTAGGATTAATTTTTTAGTATATTTCTGAGTTGAAATAAAAGATTCATCACTGTTACATACTCTGGAAAACCCAAAGCTTGCACCTAACCTTAAGGAGCACAACCCTTACACATTACCACAGAAGTCATTTTGTACATTAGGCAAGACAGTGGAGTTAAAAATATGGGCACTGGGAAAATGAGTTTGAGATAGGATTTTGGTGTTTAATTTGCTAATACAGCTTGAGCTTCTACTTGTTCTACATATTTCTCCTGACCCCTCCACCATGCACCCCAAACATCAATTTCTGGATCTGACAGAAAAAAAGATACTGGTTAGGATACACTCAGGGTCTGACAAAGGAAGGCAGTTTTTATTCTTTCATGCATGAGAAACCAGCACTGGAGTGTACTGTCAAACATATTTTGCAATATACTTTCAAAGACATTTGATAACAAAAAATGAACTTTTATTATTTTTTAAATTCCCCAAAATATTTTACTTTTCTGAACTGTTTAGCATTTTGACCAAAATCCTTGGACTGAGCAGATACCCATCATGGAAAATTTAATTTGAAGTGGACAAAGTTGCATTTATAGAATGTACTGGTGATCTTAATGGTAGCCAATATTACCAGCCCTGCCAGAAGTATATTTACAAGATAAATGAGAAATGGAGGCATGACAGATTAACGTTGTATAGCTTGCTTTGGGCTTCTGTATTTTATCTGTGAGAGCTGTGAATGAGTCATCCAAACAAGTCCAGATGAAGAACCTGGTATAAAATGTTTTTATATTAAGAAAACTAACAGTTTTCTAGATCCTGAAGCATATTCTTAGGGTTATTTTTGACTGTGTATTACAAAGTCAGATGCCTTATTTCCATTAATCTAGCTAAGAAGACTTCAAAGTAGAAAACCCCAAACAACTCTGAATCTAAAATTATCCCTAAAATGGTCTGAAATAGGATTTCTGTTATTTGTAGGACTGTCAGTACTATAAAATTTAAGAATATGCAGGTTTTTAGGCTCCAATCCCAATGTGCTCAGTGCCACAGAGAGGACATTGGGTACTACCAGAAGTCTCAAGCCCTTGTCAGTGTTTAGAGACGTATTTCTTGTTCATCAAAGACACACAGCATCAGACACTTACCATGGCAACAGCTGATGCAGCCATAGAAAAATAGAGTTACAATGGAAATGATGAAGATAATAATAATAATAGGCTTCTTCAGTGTAAATCTGGCACATGGATGTATGCTCCCTACACACACACATTCTGCTGGCTGCTTCATCCAGTTGCCTGGTAAAGTCCAGCAGGCGCCAAGCATTGACTGCACCATGGACAAGGGAGTTCAGCTCCCAAAACAAATCACAGCTCCAAATACATCCTGTGTTTCCTTTCCTGATGCAGCTTCTTACCCTCACCTGCTGCTTTGCCAATGGCAGTTTATTACATCACTCTGTCCTGCTGAGTGACCTGAGCCAAGTCATTCAGCTTCACTGTTTTTCTAATTCCCCATTACAAGATGGAGATTAAAATATCTACTGCCTTCACTAAGCATTTTGAGTTCTATGAAGCAATTTTCTTTTAAGCTCTGTAGGTGCTATTTAAGCTTTATAAGAACTATGCAGTATTCTTGGGGTTATTGAGCAGTAGATTCCCTAGAGCCCATATTCCACAGGCCTTCAGTCTAGTGGATAACCCATTTTTGACCCGAGATCTGCAAACAAGTTCAGTAATTAAATTAAAGACTTAAATAAGACTTAATTAAAGACTGTAAAGAAAAGTATTGTGCCTCCTTCAGAAAGTTATTTCTTAGTTCTCATGAAAATAAAGTGGTGACCACCATAAGCAGATGAACTTTATTGCCAAGTTGAGATTTGGAGGGAGTGACAGTCGCAAGCAAGTATCCTCAACTAAATACTTTTCTTTCACATGGGAAAATTAGTTATGATGATATAAAAGGTACAGTCTTGATGTTGGCACTGTAACTGAAGTACTCTTCCTAGGTCAAGGTTATTTCACACTGCCTCCTTGAGCAGGACAAGGGCTGAAATGATGCAATAAAGTCCTTAACAGATATGTGTTCTGTTTGAATTTAATTAAATTATAAAAATGACTGCAGATCACATTCTGAATTTCATATTCCCTTTTCCTTCCTTGATGTCAGCATGGATTTTTAGTGAATGAAATCTGAATAAGATCTGCAGGATTACATTCTCCATCAGAAACCTACTTTGCTTAACTGGATTTCAACAAAATGCAACATTCCTGTCAGTTGTTTGTATCTTTACATCATGAACTTGAAAACAGATATTAAAAAGTTTTATAATACTCAAAATACCATACAGAATAAGAACCCTATCAGTTTTAAATACTCAGAGAATACTAAAGTGAATCCCTATATTATCAGAGAATACCAGCATTTCATTTGAATGACAGTGTCCTTGATTGTCTTTTCAGCCAAAGCAGGTATATGAAACATTATGTTCTTCTGTGAAGAAGAGAAAAAAGATGGAGAAAAATTAAAAGAAAAAGAAAGAAGTTACATAGGCAAGACCTCATGTATTTGGTTTGTCTGGCCACGTTTTGGTAGTGAGGGTGGACTACAGGGGTGGCTTCTGTGAGAAGCTGCCAGAATCTTCCCCCATGTCCTGGAGAGCCAGTGCCAACAGGCTCCAGGACAGACCCATTGCTGGCCAAGGCCAAGCACATCAGGAATGACAATAACATCTCTGCGATAACATATTTAAGATGATTAAAAACCCCCCACTTATTGTGCAGATGAAATTGCAGCCAGAGAAGTGCAGAGTGAGAACATGTGAACAACAATGAAGACCCCAAGGTCAGTGCAGAAGGAGGGGCAGAAGGTGCTCCAGGCACCAGAGTTGAGGTTCTCCTGCAGCCCCTGGTGCAGCCCATGGTGGAGCAGCTGTGCCCCTGCAGCCCATGGAGCACCACAGGAGTGCTGAGATCCACCTGCAGCCCGTGGAGGAGTCCACGCTGGAGTGGGTGGATACCCCAAAGAGGGCTGTGAACCTGTGGGAGGCCCGTGCTGGAACAGGGTCGTAGCAGTGACCTGCTGATCCATGAAAAGAGGAGCCCATGCTGAAGCAGGTGTACCTGGTGGGACTTGTGGCCCTGTGGGGGACTCATGTTGGAGCAGCTTGTTCCCGAAGGACTACACCCTGTGGAAAAATGATCCATGTTGCAGCAGTTTGTGAAGAATTGTTGCCCGTGGGATGCACTCACACTGAAGAAGTTGGTGGAGAACTGCCTCCCATGGGACAGACCCTATGGATCAGGTGAAGGACTCCCCTGTCCCTGAGTGGCAGCAGAAACAATCTGGGATGAACTGACCATATCCCCCAATCCCTGCCTCCTTGAACTGATGGAAGTGGGGAGGAGGTAGAACTTGAGAAGGAGAGAGGGGTGTCGGGCATGTGTTTTTAAGATTTATTTTACTTCTCATTATCCTGGTCTGATTCTATCAGTAATAAATTTAATTAATATCCCCACTTCAAGTCTGTTTTGCCCGTGATAGTGATCTCCCCTAGTTTTTATCTCTCTTTGATGTATTTTCTTTCCTCTGTCCAGTTGCAGAGGGAAGTGATAGAGCAACTTTGGGGGGTACCTGGTGTCCAGCCAAGGTCAACCCACTATGCCTTTTCACTGAATTTTGCCACTGGTTTTACAAGATTGTTATAAAGTTCAAGAAGAAAAACAATGAATTACTTGCTAAGCAATGAATACGGAGTTATAAATGAATATAGTAAACCATGATACAAAATATGTGCACATTTTGTTCTGTTTACTGTGCATAGGTAAAGAAGGAAAACGCACATAGAATGCCAAGTAACAGATAAGCAGCTCAGCAGTTTTCACCTCTGACTCAGTGGTGGTAACACAGTGTGAAGGTCCTGTAATGCAAGGGCATGTAACAAAGGTATTCATTGTTTTTCTGTGAGGAAACCATCCATCATGAGCTAATGCATCCAGCATGGCAAGAACAGTGCCAGACATGATATAAGAAGGTACTCTCACAATGTAATAACACTGTAACTAATAACACAAAAAACTATACGTCCATTAAATCAGGAAGGTATAGCAGCAACAGAAAGAAACAGGAAATATTGTTTTTGTAATTAATTCTACTCTTATTATGGCACTGAAGCATTTCTGGTATCCTACTTGTACATGCAAATGTTGCTAAAAGGTATTAGAAAGTTCTGATCATTTCCATACAGCATCTTGAAAAATTCTTTGGGCACACGCAGGATTTACGCAATCAAATACACATCCTTTTTTTTCATATTTTTCCTTTTAACATGTGAATGATGATCTATACCATTACAGCATGGGTATGATCTTCCTCCAGCGCACCTTCCTTCTCATTTACAGATTGAAAATATGAAAACCTGCAATTGTGTTCTCAGTAAATTTTGATGTTCTCTGGCACAGCATCCAAGGTTTCAAGTTAATTCAATTATTTTAGGCAAGGAGGCATTTATGCCTTCCAATAAGTACCAAACACAGCTTTTTAACAGGATTTACATAAGGAAAGCAAACTTTTAAAACAGTGGCATGTTTTTAGTAGAAGTTTAGAAATCTGCATTTCTTATGCTTAAGTTGTCAGAAATTGCTTATCTTTGAAAATGAGAACTGTGCTCCAAATATGCATGATATGGAGATATATTTCAGTATATTCTGCAGAGTTATAATACAAATTATTTAGTCAACCAGAGATTGGGAAAGGACAGAAAATCATTCCTTTACTCATCTTGGCAGGCACAGTTAGTCTTCAGATTTCATGGTATCAGAGCATAAACACTGCATACAGTATATCGTTACTAAAAGATATCAGCACATTAATGATAGCTCCTAATTTGTCTAATAATTACGTAGATTAGCAAATCTTTCAATGGGAATCATTTTCCTTAATGTCTCCAAATGATTGTTAGCATCTAGCCTACAGAACCAGAAACAAGTCCAATAGAAAAAAAAGGAAAGGCTTAATGATTTTAAAAGTTTGTCAGGTCTCGGTGATAAATAGTAATGACTAGAAAAATTTAATTAGCTAACAACAGAGTGGAAGATGGTGATCATCTCTGAAGCCATAACTGGTTTGAGAAGTTACCTCTGTGCCTGTTCTGTCTCCACAGACGAGTACAGTAAAACTGATAATATGATAACTTTTCCTGGTAACTCTTGAGTTTTAATAACTGCTGGAGGTCACAGAGTAACTAAGTTTTTAGTGGAGGACAAAACACTTCAGAAGACATTAGGACTGTTTTCTGCTTAGTTTTCAAATATTTTTCAGTTTTTCCTGTGATTTTACTTGCTAATTAGAGTTCTTTTTGTACCTTGATTAATCTGCTGACAACAGAGGATGACTTGAAATAAAAAATATGATCTTTCTTCTTTGAACATTAATTACAGGCAACCTTTTCAATTATGACCTTTCTTTTCCTGTGAAAACTTTGTAATTTTTTCATGATTTTTTTTTTTTTTTAAAAAAACCCACCTTGGAAAAAATGTATCTAAAAATGAACTCTGTCCTGAACCCTAAAAGTCCATGCTTTCTCATATAGAGATAAATTGGTTAACTTGAGATTAGTTTATAACCTATGATTCAGACTGCATGAATATTTTCCCCAAACTACTTTACTTTCTTACTATTTTAAATCATTTACTTAAGTTCTGAAGCATTATAAAAGAATTCAGGTAATACTTATGGAAAACCCCCACTATTTTCTTTGCTTTTTCTAACATCCTTGCTAAAAAGTTGTAGCAAACAGATTGTGCAAAGAGATTATAAAATAGTTTACATTTTGTATTTCTTTCACAAAAGAAATTACAGGAAATTACCGGAGAACAATTTTCTGTCAAAATATGTATCTGCTTAGGAAATTCAGGTAGTTTCTCACCTGTCTTTTTCTTTAACACAGTATTTTTCCATAAAAACCAGGAAGTGTACCAGTAAACTTTAATGAATATGAGGTATCTCAAGAAGGTTGCATGAAGAACACTGATATCCAGTGGTGTCTCTACTTAACCTTTATGCAATCTTGACTTGTTTTTGCATTTTAACGCAATACAGTATGGAAAATGTTCTAGGACTTCCTTTCCTTAATGGAGCATATGCTTCTTTCAGACATTAACAAAGACTTTTTCTCTCCAATGTTTAGCTTATTCTATGACTCTCCTTTACCTCCGTTTGTAATTTTGTAACTGCAATATTTGACTCCTGCCAAACTTTGGACTTCTTAGAAAGACAGTCCAGAAAACAACACTCTTACTGTCAAACATGAAGGCAATATATCACTAATGTAGATAAAACTGTTTTTTATTTGAACACAATACATCACTTACTTGTTCTTAACTTGAAGATAATAGTCCTGGACAATATTTCATGAGGACTACCATAAATTCATGTTATTATAATAAAATGTTAAGCCTTTTAACTGATGATTCTGATGGTAACTTGGTTGCTTTACTAAATTCCTGATCCCCAGCTCAGTACCTCAGTCCTGGCTGTGGTTTGGCAGCTGTCTGGCAACAGACACAGGCTCTTCCAGCCTGCTGTGCTCAGTCACAAGGTCTTCACATCCATTTCTTCAGAGCTACCCCACAGTGATCTGTTTTACATGCACTCACTTTCACTAACATCAGTGTTCTGCAGTTCAGAAGTCAGCATGTTTGAGTATAAAGGAGTAATTATGGCTGGGCTGCAGACTGCAGGGCATAGAGTCAGGAGATGAATGGAGGTTGAGGACCTCTGAGAGCTAGAAGAACATTGCCAATATCCTTTGTGGTGAGGTCAGGTGTACGGTATTTCCTAAGGTTCTTAATTTATTCGTACGAAGATTTAAGGCCTTATTTGTTTAAACCGTGTAAGATAAACTGAATAGGAAAGAAATAATTACATGGTGCTACTTCATTTTCTAATAAAGGTTGCAGCTCAAGGAATATCTAATTTTTTCAGTTAGAATGGTTCTTGAATACATGCGAAACATCTGCCAGAAAAACCCCCAAAGTTGCTGATTTAAGTACTAAAACCTATATTGCACTATTTTCTTTCAAAGATCAAATTGTTCTAGAGATGAGGTCAACCTCCACAAACAAAAAAAAAAATCTTACATATATTTTTAAAGAGATTTTGCTTTTTAAACTTCTCTTTTCCAGTGCTTTTAACTCATTGTTTTGATATTTTATACTGGTTTTTTTTTTCCCTATTACAAACAAAACTCATTGATATGTGAACTCAGCCAAAGACATGTTTGGTTGGTGTCTAGTGTCTTGGAATGATCTGTAGCATGAGTGTTTTCTGATGATGCACATAAGTTTTCAGGATCTCAGAATTACGGCTGACCTGACTGATGGATGTGTGGAATATGTCACAGCTTTCCATGGAAGACCTGAAGATAGCTGTTCATTAGAATAACCAGACTCTCCTGTTACTCTTTCAAAAATTAAGAAGGTGGATTTTTGCTTTCCTAAGACATAGCTGATTAACTGCAAGACTGCAGAAATACTTGTGAAATATAATTTGTAGCTGGCACGGAACAACACCTGCAGCCATGGGTAATTTTTCATACCATTTTCCTGAAAATCAATAGAATATATGGTTGCATGAGCAGTTGCTTACACTGAATTATTAACCTACTTTTCCCTAAATAATTCTTATATAAGAATATTTCACAGTGCATGGTCCTACTGACATATTCTGCCATTGTTTTTAATCTACACACATAATGGCTGTAAAGTGGACTTGGAGACAGGAATATTAAAGGACACTGTTCTGCTATAAAGTTATATTTATTGCAGTCCATCTTCAAAGAGTTCAGAGTAGTTACCCTCACATAAAAATGTGATGCACAAGTGAGAAATTAGTTTTATGTACTTTGCCCTGGATCTCACTTACATCTGGTATGAACTGCTCACAGTTTTGTGTAATTAATAATTTCAGTAAGGCACATGAGCACTTCCTGGAATACTTATATAGTAAAATCTATAATGTATTAATCTATAATCACAGCTATACCAGTATGAAATGGTATTTATAGGAGCTGAAAGTGTTTTTCTTGTCTGTATAGATATATACTGACTGAAGCAAATTTCCATAACTACATGCAAGGTAGATGTAGATGGAAACTTTTTCCTACAGTGGTACACTCACACTGATGTGGCTGCAATATGCAGACAAACCTTAATTCCATGTTATATCACTTTAGACTGGTTACAGCACATAAATAAAGCCAATTTATACAGATCTTGTGGCAACCCTTTGGAGAGGAAGATTGAACCCTTTATATCTTGCTATACAACACAACTTGTGGTTTGTAAGTAACCATTGAATACCACGATAGCTGGAAAATGTTAAATCAGCCAGACCACAATTATGGGAAAAGATGCCAGAGTAATAAATGTGTCTAAGATTATATATTTAGTGCACAACATTACCAGTTTTGTTTATTAACTCTTATCTAACAATCATAAGAGAGGACAAGAATTTGTACTTTTTGTATTGTGATTAGGTTTACACTTCTGAGTCTGTGGACAAAGTTGTAATTGAGATGAATTTTTTTGTTTTCAGCAATGACATTTTTGAGTCAAAAATCTCATATATAAACTATTTAAGTCTATGAAGTCTATTTAAGAAGGTCATCCAAGATAAAGCTTTATGTTTAAATCTATTCAACAGAGAAATACAGAACAGAGAAATGCCTTGATCCACACCATTGCATATTAATACCATTAATGTCCTTACCATGCTAAAGCATAAAAAAGGAAAAACATACCAAGCATAAGAAAAAATAACAAACTTCCATCGCTACATCAATACATTTTTCATAGGAAGAAATTATATATATTTTCAGAAGCAAAGATAAGCTAGTATGGTATTTTTCTATGTTATGTGACTAGCTTGTTTTCAAAATGTAAGCATACTTTTAATAGACAGAAGCCCATGTTTTTAGCAGAAACAGTTATAGAGTATACCATCTTAATATTTACCATTAGAAGGCTAGATGACAAGACTTCTTTTATTTAAGTGAAGGGTATCACGACATGTAGAAGTAAATATTTTGATTGCCATTATACCATAATCACTATGTTGGTATGCAGAGAACCATTGTGGAAAGAAATATTTATTTTAAAACTGCAGGTGAATACTTCTGTTAGTAAAACAAATGCACAGACAAAACAGGAAATAGGAAAACCCCCTGAGATGCTGCAGAGCTTACCTGACCACTTCTCAGTAGATCTGCTGCTTAGCTGTCCAGTGCCTGTGAGCGCCTGAAACAGTGAGACAGAATAAACTCAGTGCAACCATCAAGTAGTCTACTAAACTCACTTTAACACTTCAAACAACAAAACATACTCATCATAAACTATTCAAAAACAGCTAGCATGCAACTCCAGCTGCAAGAGATTTTGTTCACAAACTGAACAGCAATCGGCCTGTACTTTAGTCTCATCAAAAAAGTAAACCAATCACATTGACAAAAAGCCACCGTAAACAAAAAGACTGTATTTAAAGGATTAACAGTTTTGGCATCCCTACCATCAAGTCTTCTGTTCTTTTTTTTCTTCATCAAAATTTAGGTTATATATTTGTTGTTAGCAAGAGTTGCATTACTATTATTGTTAATTTTAGTTCTGTTTATTACCTTGAGGGTTATATATTGTAGAATAATTTTGTTGTCACTAGTTAATGTTAATTAGTTGTTTTAATAGCCTATATACCTATTTGTTATCTTTTGGTAGGTTTACTTTTTTAACTATCAGTAACTTAATAACTGAGAATATTTTACATTACTGTTGCATACTCAAAATTACAGAGTTACTATTAGTGTTACCTGTTTAACGTTTAGTCATCCTTTGAGTCCTGCGACATATTTCCTTAATAATCATCAGCCATCAAGTCTGATAGTCTCAAAAGAATATCAGCCCTCTAAACTGCCTTCAAGGGCGGTGATATTTAGCACTGAAAATTACAAATAAAGTTTTTGAAGTTGAGTACCAACAACTGGGCAGTGACACTGATGATTTGTTTATCAAGACAAATTGTTATATACTACGAAAAATGCAGTCAACGCACTCTTCTGAGTGAAAACAAATAGGTGAATCTATGCAATGCTTACATGTTGAATGGGATATTTAATGTGCGGGGAAACTCAAAGGTTGAAGAACTAGCATTTAGACAGTCTAACAGTGGTAAGTGGTAATCTTACCTCTTTAAACTCCATTACATTCTCACGAGAGACATGCTAATACAAACAAGTCAATCAGAGTTTGTGTTTAGCAAGATCAAGCTTAAAGGATAGTTTAAAATCCATTTATTGTTCTAAAGCATTTTTTTCCATTAACATGTTATACATTAGTGGATACTAACCATGATTCATGTAACAGTTTAGTTTGTTAACTTTTAAATTATTTAACAACCAGAAGTTATTAATACAACTTTTAAAGTCTTACACAAAAAATCTTAAAACAGGCTTGGGTTCATTTTTGTAATTTTTATATAAAAAACATTTTAGGCATCTCTTGAAAAAGAAATAAAGCAGGCATTTAAAGCTAGAAAACAAGTAATTCCAAATTTAGTTTGTTACAAAAGGTTTCAGCTTTATTGACAAATTATGGCAAACATATTTGACAAAATTATGGTTTCCTATTTAGAGAAGCTTACACATGGAACTTTAAGTGATTTTTTTTTAACAAATACAGGTTAAAACACTGAACAACTTCAGTTAGCTACATACATACAGTAGCTGCTTGTTTTCAACCCCATTAAAACAGCATTTAAAATTAAATTTACAAACTTAATATCGAACATCTTAATCTAAACTAACATATATTAAAAAGACAGATTAAACATCTTATCTACAGCTTGATTATTGTCTGGTTCAAAAAAAAAAAAAAGGAAAGGAAGAAAATAATCATATTACAGTGTTTTAACAACCCTAAACAGAAACTCAGCCTTAGCTAGAATGTAGAGACTCAAGATCTGTAACAGCATCATGCTTTCTAAATTACACACAGCAATGAATACAACCAATAGAACATCATCTTTGAATAGTTTATAGACAGTGTTTGCCAAAGGTTTTTTGTCTCTATTTTAAGTCCGTGTTATAAAATAATACTAATGCCAATGTCACGCCAATATTATAGGAAATACAAGTAGTACATAGGATAATAATGAGCAGTAATCCCTAGGATAGAAAAGAAATGGACTATTACTTGTCTTGTTGCTGTTTATGTGGAGACCACAGGCTATTAATTGTCTTTGAGATGAGGTCACAGATGAGGAGGACCTTCAATATCTACCATAGGGGTGTTCCCTGTAACCCCCTCTGGCTGCCCTTGGAGGTGGTGCCTTTAGGCTGGAACGGGTTGTGGCCCATTCTTCTTGTGCTAAAAAAAGAAGAGAAAAACAAATTTTGTAAATATCTAAAATGGAAAGAACAAAGGGATGCCACTGCTAATGGCTGTCGAAATTCTTGAGGTTTTTGGCTGAAACCTTTAGAAAAATAAAATGAGGATGGTGTTATCACCCATTTCTTTACCCTCCCACAAAATCTTACAGAAAACTAACCTAATTCTCTACACAGGCAATCTGTCTATCTCAGAAAGAAAAAAAAAAGCCTTACACCTTCACTTTCATCAGAGAATGAATAACGACTGTGATGCTGGTACAGTCAGCTCTGGAAAGATTACTGCGTTAGTCTGCCAGTTCAGAAATTATTTGATATTTTGAGTTTCTAGCATTTAAGTTAAAGCACAAATTTGAATAGTATTTAATGCAGTTGGTATGGTAACAAGAGGAGAAGATGAATCACGAAAAGATAAGAGAAATATGTTTGACTTTTTTACTTCCATTTGAGATGAAAAGAAAGAAAATAATAGAAGAAAAATAATGCGTAGAAGTAAACCTACTACATTAAGCAAAAAGAGATTTTATTTTGCATTGTCATTAGAATACTTCAGACTTTGTGAATGAAATATGCTCAGAAACATCAAGATAAAAACTCTAAGTCTAGTTCAGCTTTTACAGAGCTTCTGCAAATCTTCTCCCTGTCTTCGACAAGGTATTTTGGAAGTTAGCCCTTCCAAAGTAGCAATCAGTTGTGGTCTGGCAGTTGAACTCAAAACTTGAATTCTCTCCTAAATCAGCTACTGGTTCATCAAATGATTTCTGGTTTTGTGTTCTATTGATTTCAACTGATCATACAGAGTCATTAAAATGGAAATGCAGAAACCATAGTTTATCACCTATCTTACATTACATCATAGTGCAACATTCCTGGTATCTTGTTTTTCCTAATTACTGCTGATTTCTGTGTTCACTAAGAAAATAATTAGCTGGCACCAGACAAAAAGACTAAATGAGTAAAACAGTTATCAAAGATTCCTTTTGTAAAAAGATAATGCTACGTGAAAACAGAAAAATAAAAATATAAAAGCCTGTTAAAATTCTGAAAGCTATTTCTTCTCTGCAAGATGTCTTCTTGCAACTGCATTTCATTATCTTGTTGCCTTGGGGTATGAGGAGAAAGCTTGGGGTGTGAGTGGAATAGAAGCTATACAGCTTAAAATGAGGCTCAGGCTAGCATGTATTAGGAGTGGACATCTCTGGAGAAGATTTGGTAGCCGCTGATCTTGCTATGGAACAAGAAACATTCCTGTCGTGATATTTTTTTTTTTTCAGCTCTTCAGGATGTTCTCTTGTTGAGTATCAGGGGGTTTATGGTCACATGAAACCAAAGTTTACTGCAGAAAGCTGTTGCCTATAGGGTTGAAGAAGTGGCAGCCAATACGATATAGTTTTGAATCCTCAGGTCTCTCGTTCCTAGAGGGAATCAGTTTCCATACAGTGAATTTAAAAATCCTGCCTCTGCAGTATGTTTCATTACACCCTTTAAAAATGGCATTTTGCTGTAAATTTGCTGCAGCTTCAATTACCCTTTGTTGAAGTGTCACTGCATTTGCAGAGAGGCCTGGGGGAGAAGTGAGATTTATATGGAAAAGGAGAAGCTTTTATTTATATAAATGAAAATGACTGAAGTAGTAAAAATTCTCACTAAATGTACAACACAAAGACAAACCAATTTCTTGTTCCCTTTTAGTTCCCTCACTGTCATCCTGAGTGAAACACCGTTGTACAAAGGTGAAAAGTACAGTATTTTTGGCAGTACTCATACAGTAAAAAATGACTATATTACCAACTAGAGGAAGCTGTTTTTCCTTGACTGTTCTTAAGGCAAATTACTGTTGTGGCTGCACCATCTCTTGATACAGTACAAAACCAGAACCATAATTTGTGGTACAAGTCTTATTTTCAGTAACATGATGGACTTGCTTGATTTCAAACTTTAACACCATCATTGACATCATGGTTGACAGCAAACAGCTCCTCTTGATATTGCATAATAGACCCTACTGTATTTAACAGGTGAATCAGCTTTCACATGGGAAAACACTGGCATCTACCACTCACACAGCAATAAATGATTATATATTTATTGTGGAGAAAGCAAGATGATAGGCAGCAGCACTGTCAGGAGTCTCTGAGCCACGTTATGCCAACAGAATGCAGCCACACCAAAGAAGAAATCAGTTTACTAGTGGGTTTTTTCCTATGGGGATTTTTAATAAACAACAATATATCTGCATGCTACTAATTAAAGGTTCCTTGATGTGCAAAGCTGCTCTTTCATGTCTCCATTTCAGAAGTTCAATGTAACCTTTCTTCTTTTGGCACTGAGGGAAGAAAGGGGGCTCCTAAAAAAATGGAAATTTCTTATCTTCAGGAAGAGCCTTAAAGCCTGGAGCCATATAGACTCCCTCAGTAAGTCACTGGATAGCAGAAGGGTTGAAAAAGTGATTACCAGGCTCAGTTTCACTGCGTTTGAGAACAGGAGAACACTGGAGCCTGGCCTTTCTCTGAAAGACGGTACCAAAAGGAGAAGGAAAGAGAGCCTGAACATATTTCATCTTAGTGAAGTGACATGTTAATGAAGTGAAAACTGAGGGATTTCAGGTGAAGAGCAGGTAATAGGTGTAGCTTTGGCGACAGAAATGTAATTGGGAGAACTGCAAGTGAGAGCTGAAGAAATGTGCAAGGTGGTCATTGTGTTTTAACACTGATTCCTTTTCCTTCTTCTGACTCCTGTTCAAAGAAAACGTGTGCAGTCTTGACCTTTCCCTTCCCTCTGTGACGTCCAGACCTCCATCCAGTCCTTCAGCTCCAGCAGGCTCCCCTCATGCCCTGTCCTTTCCACTCCTGACTGTCCCCAGAGCTATCAGGTGTCAAGACTGTGATTGAAAAGAAATCCACACAGGCAGCTTAATAACTGAGGGCAGAGGGGCCAGCTTTTTCAGGAATGTGGTGTTATTGCCAACTTTGCCGTTCTTACTTAAGGTGAAATACTGTATGTTTTGCTTTCAGAAATAAAAGTATAAGTTATAGCAGCATGATGGAAACCTAATAGAGTTTACAGGTGAGTATGCTTGGGCATGAGGATTGATGCGGGTATGGTCACAAGTGTTGTAGCTACATAATAAAAAATGTGAAGACGTGGGAAAAGCCCTTTTAATTACACTGCCTACTTCTTTCAGTTTGCTGTATGTTCCCTGTCAATTGGTATTTGAAGCTCATCTTTAGGATATCAAATTAATTCTTATTATCACAGGCAATCAGCACCCTTGGGTTATGACTGATTGAAATTATAGGTTAGTACTTTTGCAGTGCTTTTTACGGTTCAGATTGACTCTTGTTTACTATACTGTGTTCACTGAGTTATATAAATGCTTTCAGCATCTATTACAGACTATTGATATTGATATAGCTGAGGCTATCTTTGAAGATTATTGTTTGATCAATTGCTAGGAGACTCAGTAGCTTTGATCTAATGTTTAAATACAGAATTTTAGTCAGGCTTTTTTTCTTACTAGAAAGTCAGAATGAAAAAAGGCCATATATTTTTTAACCTGAGAAATTCCTTTGAATATGGGATCTAAATGGTAACATTTATAGCACAGAGAGAGGTATATATGAAGTTGTTTCTGTCTTCCTATTTTACCTCTGTATTATTGAAAGTACAGGCAAATTCAGTGGCCCATCCATGTGGCTATCATCACATGCTTAAATGTCTTCAAGTAAAAGATTCGAGAAAAGCACATATTCACTTTTCCCCCCCCCCACTCTTCAGTCAGCATTCTGTAACCTTGACATGGAATTTTCCAGTACTGAATAAAACCCTTTCACAAATGCAAAAAGGGAAACAATGCAGTATTTAGAAGGCAGATCATATTAGTGGATGCTTTAAAATATATATATTAACAGCATGTGACTTATATATGAATGTGTTACTTTCTAATAATATTGTGCTTTATATTCATTGCTTAGTCCCTGTAATAAAAACATCTGAGTATTGCCCACAATTATTGGGCACAATTTTATTAATCTCTGGTCAATTATTTTGGACAGGTGGCCAGGAAGAGATTAAATACAGCTACTCTGTTTAGATAGTTAAGATGTATATAGCAGCAAGTAGTATAATGGTTTAATTTCATTTTCCATTTAGCTTTCAGTGTTTTAGAAACAGAAGTAGCTTTTAATTCAGAATTTTAATTTCAGAATTTCTCTCCTATGAGGAAAAATCTCTATCCTTTTTGCAAGGTCATTTATATTGCATGCATGTGGGGAGAGCACACTGCACTTGAGACAGAGAAGTGGAGTTCAGGAATTGTTATTACTAGCTCTACTCCTTGTTTGCTCAATGACCTTGGATAATTGTTCAATATTTTGTGGTATGGCTTCTTCACTGGTAGTTTGAGACAGGAATACCTACTTCCCTGGGGTGTTCTGAGATGCAGTTAATTGCCTGAGCAGTAAGAGAAAAGTGATATAGATGTGCTGAATAGAAGACCCAATAGAAACCAGACATAGTGCCTTAAAATGAGAACACTGAAAATTAGAATGCTTTTCTTTGGACAATTCAATTTGTGCTGCATTTCTAGTAAGCATCCAAACTTCTCCCTCCATGAAAAAATGGATGGAGACAAAGTACTAAGCAATGGTTGGAAAATTTGCCCTACACGAGGTAATGACTGAAGCTCAACTAACATTGACAAAGTCAGTATTTCACCCCATAAATCCACACAGAAAAGACAGCAGCAGTTTCCTTGTGTCATAATTGGACAAGGACGTATTATTTTAGACAAAAAAATTCAAGAAAGGATTGTTGTCTTTTTTCTTTCTTTTAAGGAGAGCATCCACTTATTTTTTTTCACTCTTCTGGTCTCTCTTTGCTTATCTGCAAAGCTTGCAAAACACCCAGGATTTTCTGACTTGATATCTGTGCATTTTATAATTTTGTGAGAAGAACAGTGGAAGTGACTACCTTTCTAATCACAAATGGTACCTTTCTTATTTGAAATGTGGAATCTTCAGAAGACAAAACACAGGCTCAAAACTATTATGTTTACTTACACCACACTTAAAAACATATATATATATATATAGCTATAGAGCTTAAAACCTAGAAATTAATGGAAAACCTTGTAGTTTAATAGTCTAATTTCTGAACATGGCTGTAGCCATTAAAAAACACCCAAATTACTGCCCCTATGCTTGACAGTACCTTCTTTTCAGGAGGGCTAACAAATTAAACTGCATAACTACTCCAAATCTACTTTAGTATTGTGAGCTTCCCTGGCTTAAACAGGTAGTGAAGAATCACAGAAATCCTCCAGCTGAGGAGCTGCACTGGAGCAGAGGAGAAGAGCTGGTGCACTCCCCTCTCCCAGCCCTCCCTGCAGGTTAAGTAATGAAAGCACAAGCTGCAATAACGACCCCAGGGAATGTGATTTCTTGGAAGGCTTCAGCCACTTTTGCAGTGAACACTTGCCACAGACAGGAAAGGAGCAGCATCAGAGTACATTGGCAACTAGTTTGGGAAACTGCAATGCAGGGAGGAAACAAGACTATTATCAGTGTTGCTGTGAAGCAAGTGTGAATGTGACACCGTGGAGGGAGTTTTATTTTTCTCTTATTTTCAGTAAAAGTTAATTTTCTATTACTTTATGGTCATACAACATTAAACGTGCAGTGATATACTGCATCTGGAATTAAATAGATGCATGTCAGTATTACGGGACTTTTGTCTTAGATTCTCCAACTCTACAGTTCCCATGGTGCAAGACAGGGAAATTACCATTTGAAATATTACATAGGAAAGTTTTGCATGATTTACTTATTCTTATTCTGTCATAGAAAATGATTTATAATTCAGGAGTAATGGAGGAAACATAACAAGTCACTATAAATTAAAACCAATCTCTTTTCTCATGCTACATGTGGTTTTTTTTAGTGTTGTAGCATAATAACTGAACCACAAAAGTTTTAGGATATACAGACAGTTAAAAGAATATGATGGGTTTAAACAGGGAACTTTCTAAAGAATTATAACCTAATTAAAACACTGATTTGCCAAAACAGCAATAAGTCTAGTATTATTCCCACATCAGTCATCATAGCTGAATTCAAAATGTGCTCCTTTCCCCGCAAACTTTCAAAATCATGTTCTTATGAAAATCATAAATCCCTTCTGAGGGAATGAATACTACTTGGGATACAGCTAAGGCGATTCCTCCAGTAAAAGAATTGATAAAATTTTGCAGAAAATCAAGAAAATGATTTCGACAGTTCATTCTGTCCCACAGCAGGAACAGGATTGCTGCTATCAAGTAAGTACAGGAATGACTGAAATAGAAGATTAAAGGAGGGCAATTTATTTGGTATATCTTCTGTCCACATGCAGTAGAAATCTTCAATGCCTCCTGTTTCCAGTGAAAGAAAAAATAGAGTGCTGTACAGGAAGATTCGGGAGCACTTCTGAATTCCCAGGGCTGGGAGTACATCTGCCTCATGCTCAGAAGGAGACCAGATGCCTCCACCACCCCAGAATAAAGGCGGTCATGCAGGAGCATGGCACACTCTGCAGAACTATGGCACATGTGGCAAGGCTGTCAGCCAGGACTGCTTGGGGGGCATATGGACCCAGGTGCTGTATCAATATTACATTACTACAAATAGGAATGATCTGCAGAGTGAAACAACTGATGCTGAGGACTGTTCACACTATACGGCTTCTAGAGATTTTTTTCATTTCAGACTGACCCCATTTTGAGCCTCTGAAAGTGAATTCTCATGAACAGCTGGGATTGCATCTTTTGCTTTACTTTTAAACTAAAAGTCATGTACTTTGAAACCACTCAATGACGCAGAAAGAAGAGCAATAAATACAATTGGGAAATCTGTTTCTAAAGAGCATTCCTGCTCCTATGCTAGCGTAGAAGCACACAGCATTCACTAAACAGCTGGCCAGGTACATGCTCTGTTGAGACACTGCAGAAAAACTCCACCACAATGGCATAATCTGTGTCCTGTTGCTTCTGATATGCTTAATTAATAATATGATGGATTAGAAAATGGTTGGATGGTCACATTCAGAGGGTTGAGGTAAAAAGTGGCATCCCTCAGGGGTCTGTATCGACCAGTGTTATTTTGCATGTTCATTAATGACACAGACAAAGAGTTTGAGTGCCGGTTTGCAGATGACACCAAGCTCAGGGGTGCAGTCCACACACCTGAAGGATGAGACGTCATCCAGAGGGACCTGGACAAGCTTGAAGGGTGGGTCCATGGGAATGTAATGAGGTTCAACAAGACCAAGTGCAAGGTGCTGCACCCAGAACAGGACAACCCTCAGTACCAATACAGGCCAGGGGATGAACAGCTCAGGAGCAGCCCTGCTGAGAAGCGTTTTGGGGTGCTGTGGAAGAGAAGCTTGAAAAAAGACTTTTGGGTGACCTGATTATGACCTTCCAGTACCTGAAGGGAGTCTACAAGAAAGATGGAGAGGGACTTTTAACAAGAGTGACAGTACAAGGGTAAGTGGCTTCAAACTGAAAGGGCAGGTTTATATTAGGCATTAAGAAAAAATTCTTTGCTGTGAGGGTGGTAAGGCACTGGAACAGGCTGCCCTGAGAACTTTGGAATTCCCCATCTCTGGGAGTGGCCAAGGCCAGGTTGGATGGAGCTCTGAGCTCTGGTCTAGTGAAAGGTGTCCCCTTTCATGGCAAGGTGGGGTTGAACTAAATGATCTTTAAGTCCCTTCCTACCTAAAGCATTCTATGATTCTGTGATTCATTCTATAATGATCCTAAGACCCAAACAACAAAGAAAGTTTTCTTTGGCATGTTGTAGTGATATTTTCTAACAAATGAACAATCAGTGTATATTACCAATCCTTTGTTAATTAGTGCTAGTAAAGATCTTGTTTGTAATCACGCGCTATGTGAAGTCAAACGCTGTAATCAGGAGAATCAGACCTATGTCTCTTACATCTGCAGATCAGTCACTCAGTTATTTGAACACTTGTTTTCCAACATTTGAACATTTAAATGGGACTAGGCTAGAAAAAAATAGGGTAAGAAACCCTTAGCATGCTGAGCATAATGAATATTAGGACTAATGATCTACAATAACAAAGTTATTAAAAACGAGGAAGGAACTTGGACTCGATAGCTAAAAAAACCGAACATATCTTCACCAGCAGAGCAATTGCTAAGACGTGCTTTTTCAAAACTTACAAATATTTTTGCTGTATACATTGTGACATGGCTTCATGTTACTTTGTCATCACCATAGATTAATCAATACAGGGTCTATTTCACACGAGGATGAAAGTTACTTGAGCTTCTCCATGAAACGAGAGGGCTTATGTCTTTTAATGAAGTATGAGAGTTTATGTTTCCTAAGGTAACATCTCTTCAATTAACCTACTTATCAGAATTTCTGAAGTTTAAACCCTCCACACATGCCTTCCTCCCCAAATTTCATCATTATATACTTAGTTTTACTTGTTCAGCAGAAAGTATTGTTATGGTAAAACCCCCCTTAATTTACTAGATGATACACTTTTAAGGGCAAACACAGAATGAAGAAAATGAACAATATAATAAAAAAGTAACAGAATATTGCTGTACATTTTTACTTTTTAGCACTATAAAGGCCTATAAAGGATTTGGTTTTGAAGTACTATCTCTGTAGAGCATTACTTAGTAAACTACTTGTCATCATAATTGCAAAGCTCTCATATAGAGTAACTGGCAGGGAATTATTTGTGAAATAGTCAGTTAAATCATTGTGGCAGCATTTTACAACTTAAATGATGTCTTACATTAAAAGGAATTATACTAAACAGTTACACTCTCCAATTTTAATTAAAGATGGAATTATCCTAAAGCCAAATACCCAGTTGTTTACAAGCACTTAATGTTAAAATGGAGTAGAATATGCACCACGAAACATGATCACTAGAGACTATCTGAACCATTGAAAATTTTTGATGAAAACAGAAAACATTTAAACCATGTCTCTCCTTGATGCAATGGCAGCACATGTAGTAAACAGCCTTGCAAGCTTCTCCTGAAAAGCAGCAGGAATGTGAGTGGAGTTCATTTATGCCTTCCCTCTTTGTGTAGGTGGCAAGCTACAGATTAACCTTCCTAACTCTTGCCTAAGGCCTTTGGCAGATGGTGTTATTCTAATTTAATTGTGATGGTTTAGGAGGTTACAGACTTTAACCCTATCCTTTCACTTTCTACCTAAGGTTTCTGCTTTTTTGGTAGCAGCAACAAGGTCTGTGTGTACTGGTCTCTCAGATACTGCAGTTCATGACCTGACATAGAAACATAATCGCCATCATTTTCAGGTAATACACAAGGCAGGATATGCACCAGGCTGTGAACTAAAGCATCTGACAACAGGCACACTCTTACTGCTGTGACAGTCTCTGGAAGCAGGGGCGGGAGCCTCTCGAACCTTCTGCAGCAGCAACTGGCAGAGCTTACTGCTGGAATCCCCAGCCTTTGGAAGAACAAAGCCAGAAATAGTAGCTGACAAACAAAGTCTTCAGTGATCAGTGCAAGGGCGAAAAAGGGTTCAGATGAAACAACTGTGAGGCAGGTCAGATGTAATTAATACAGCTTCTGAGGTATTGCATGTGCCTTGCTAGCAAGTCATAGTCTCTCTGCTATCTTTCTAATGTGGCCTAACACAGAACAACAGTTTATCAAGAATGCTGTTTCCTGTAAAAAAACAAAACAAAATGGGAAAATGGAGAAAGGAACAAGAACGTGAACAGTTTGCAAAGGACTTTTCATTAGGTATCTCCTCAGATGACAACAGTGCCAGAAGGGAAACCATGAAATTATTAAATTATAAGAAGAGCAAGGAATATAAACATTTTGTTCACAGATTAATCCAATTTCATGCCTTCTTTTTAAAAACATAAACATCAAGTTAATATGACACCATCACCTTAGTTTAGACTACTAGATTTAAAACGTTATTTGCAGACATCAAAACCTTTGGTGACTTAAGTATCTTTTGAGTGTGATTAGAAGTGAGGATGATTTACATTTTTCAAAATTATACAATAGTTTAAATGACTGGTCTTTTATTTTTAAAGTGCCTGCTAAAGATAGTTCTTTACAACTCACATGAGGAAGCTTTATAAGGGCTACATTCCCAAGAATATTTTCAGACTTATGTCCCAAATTTGTGTTCCTCAGCCTGGAATGGTGATCTTCAAAATTCTCTAGCAGTAGCTGCATAATCCTGATCCTATCAAAAATTTGTAGGAATCTCATAATTCCTTAGTAGTGTATTTCCATGTGCCCAGAGACTGCTGCAGGGAATGCTTTGAAGTGTCTCTACTTTGATCCTTCTGAGAGACTGGGCGAAAAGCATGTCAAATCACAATAGAGCTTACGAGTCTAACTACATGAGAGGGTTCTGTGCAGTGAATTTTCATTCATGGAACATCCCTAAGTCATGGCAAGTAGTGCAATTTTACATATACACCTACCAGTTGACTTTGTTATTGTCTTGGGGGGTTCCTTGGTTTGATTTGGACAGGATGGAATTCTCAGGAAACTTCACAATAGAAAATGAACAAGGAGTTAAGGCAGCTAAGTTGTGGATTTTACAGTGGTAAATAATGTGTAGGAATCCATCTTGACCAGCCTCAGATAAGTGACTTAGGCCCATTCTTGTTTAGTACTTCCATCTCATCAAAAGAGATGTGAACTTCCTGACAATTACATGGTGTTTGGGTGATTTTTCTAACCATACGGGGAAAATCCATGAATATATAAATCTTAATGAACTTCTGTAGAAACAGATCCCCTGATCAGAATTTTAAAAGGAGCACAGAAGAACCCGTAGAAGAGACAAAAACCACCTGCTACTTCTCAGGAGCACAGATAGAAAGCCCTAGAAGGCAGGTCATACAGGAGTACCATGGTGCTGTATAATACTTAAGAAGCTACAGAGAGCTCTATTTTAAGACTGAAGTAGCATTACTATTTCATTGAATCTGCTTAAAGAACAATGAAAGAGAACATTCTCAGGATTGAGAATTGTCCTCTCTAAAGATAAATTGCAAGAGGTTGCATAGGAGAAAGTAAACAAATGCCAAGCTAGTAAATTTTTGAAAATTCAGGTACTGTTATTGGGATGGATAAGGGTAAAAAGTCAAGTTGTTACACAAAACACCTAAGAGATGACAACAAGACACCGGTTCTGTGTTCACATATCATTTGTGTGTGGCCTTGCTCAGTTTGGGGGAATTCTGAATTGCAGAGACATGCCAGAAAGAATTGTAAAGAAGGAATATAGCCTCGTCATGGAAGATAAAACAAGGTGTGAAATTGAACTGAGATGAAAGAAAGACTGTTGATTTCTGCAGGATGGTGAGAAATGAAGGGGCAGCTGATTTTATACAGTGGGATGGATTCAGGAGACTCGGAATGAATTTCAAGACATCCTGAAAAACAAGTAGAGAACTGGGACCAGAGAATTAGGGTAAAGTTAGGTGAGAGAATGAGAAGGGGTGATGCCCCAGACCAGGTACAGAGAGAAAATCAGTGTATGCACCAAGAACTCAGATAGCAAGGAAGTTAAGCATATATTCTATAGCTCTGTAGCTCTGTATACTCAGATTACCTCCTCAGATAAACTGTGGTGACTTTGAGATGAAGGAAGTTCATACACAGATTCCCAAAGCATAGAACCAGTAAATTTACTAATCTGCTAAATTAAATTAACCAACAGGAACACAAACATTTACATATAAATGTATCTGTTTACAAAAAGGAGAAAAATTGCAATTTAAATATTATTCGATTTTAAGTTTATTCCGGGTTTTTGATAATACTATTTCAGATCTTTGTGTTCAAATGCCAGCTCAGAAAATAATTCAAAAGAAAATCAAAGCAAGTCCACAGTTACCTGCCACCTATTTTAAGATAAGTCTAGTAAAGGAACCCCAGGCATTCTGAGTTTGTTTCAGCTGCTGAATGGAAAAAAAGAAAAGGAGCTGCATGCAGAACATAAATTTAGTCATGATGCCACTCTACAAACACTTTGTAAGCCTTAGCTAATTAGTCCATTCAAAATCCCTGCTGGGAAAACAAGTAATATTCTTCCAGTTTTACAAATGAGAGACTGGGAGGAAAGTGACAGTACTTTAAATGTCTTGCCCAAACACATGGAGATTCAGCATGGTGGAATGTAATTAAAAGTTAAACAGTGGGTAATTCTTACTGCTGAGCTCAGACTATGTTTTTCTGCAGCGCCCAAAAGCTTAGCAATGCATCCAGGATTGCAGTGGAGACGGGCTTTATAGAGAGGAAGAGAGATCTTCCACTGCAGGTATTAAAAATGCATGTGCAAAAAGGAAATAAACAAAGGGTAACTGAACCACTCACATTCATGCAGGTAAGCAATTATTATTATTTGTTTAGCACCGAAAATGTGCTTGACTGCACACTATATTATCCAAATGTATTGTGAGAACTGTTAATACAAAAATATTAAGTTTTTTTTCTGATTATGCAATGCAATCATTTTGACAATGTCTCAGTAATGTCTATTTCTATACCAATACAAAGGAAACTGCAAGTTTGCATTACAGTGACATTTATTCACAGCTGCACGAATAAAATTACTTCAAGCAGCTACCCTTATATAACCCCTTAGTGTAACTTTGATTTGCAGCATCATTTCCAGCAGCTCTCATTTTCACAATGCTTCAGAAGTCACCATGTAGACATAGGATACTTTATTAGTAGCACTAAATCAAGCATGACATCTCTGCTGAGTATACTGGGGTTACTCTTTAAGCTGACAGTAGTCAGCTTTGCTCTATTATTTCGGTGAAACTCTCAGAGTGAGATTCACTGTGCCATCTGATGGCACAGTGTACTGATAATTACTGATAGGAAAACATGGACTAGACTCTAGTTATCAAAACTTATCACTAATAGCAAGCAACAGACATAGACAATGGTTTGTATTCATTGGAGCAGTGCTTCGTTTCCTTTCATGCCCTTGGTTCCCATGAAGTGGAACTTTTCCAGCTCAGACACAGACTCAGTGGGGAAGTGCAAGGAGCACAACACCCCCTCTACTCAGACTGCCTAGTGTGGCATGAGATACTCCTTTATCTTAGTACAGTGGGGGTTCCCATGGTGGTACAGCACCCTCTCCTTCTTTCCGCTCTGATTAAGCCTATACTTCAATTATCTCACAAACCTTGCTGGATGAAGTGATGCACATGACAGCAGCACATGGATTGTATTGTTGGCACATCAAGCAGACTGAAATTTAACAGTGTGAAATATATTCAGGTGCTAATCAGAAACTGTAGTGTTGCTGTTAAAGTGACCTATGACTGTGAGTAATTGGCTTTGTAATTTTGATTGAAATTGATTGGTCCAATTTTCTGGTTCTACTTCAGTAAGTCAAAACTCACCCTAAAGTTACCCAAATCTATTTTTGTTTGGTTTTTTAAAAGCAGGGGAAAAAAGAAAAGTATATGGAAGTAATTTCTGAGTTGTGAGTGACAGATATTTTCTTTTGATTTCACACATTTGCTGAAGATAGAATAGATCTTACCGTAGCTGTCATAAGCCTCTTCACTTGTTCCGTGACCGTAGTCATAATATTCAGGCACACTGCAACAGATTCAGATAGCCATGTCACTATTATACTGGATAACCAACTCAAAACAAAAACAGAGGACAGCAAATGAAATCTATTTTAACACTTCAACATGGTAGTCCAACTAGTTTCAGGGACAGTGAGTGTTAAAAATATGAAGGAAAATGTATCAGTGATAATAACAGCTATTATACAGTACATCATGTTTCTTATCTACTGGACATAAACCAAATTTTGTTCTAAATACATAAACCTAGGAGATGTGACAAAGACTGAGAAAAAATCTATTTGCAAAAATACAGTCTGAAAAAAAGACCATCCACTATATCGTTCACTACTGTTCAACTGCCAAAAAAGGTGCTAATCTCATTTACCTGTAATTCCAAACATTCATGCATCATCAAACTCAGCATAGCTTGTTTTCACAAAGCTGACTGCATTGTATGGGGGGAACCTGTAAACTACGTATCTTTACCAAAAAACACTGACAGGTTTCCAGCTTTGATCCTGAAAGCATGTTTTCACTGCCTGTAGAGAGAAACCTAATTCTCCACAGCCTTCCTCCTTACACAGTTATTGGACATCCATGGAAAGTTTTGTACAGTAATCAATAAAATGCATATTGAAAGAAATGGGGTCAAGGAGTGCAAAATCAAACTTTAAGAGTCTCAAACTCACTTTTTCACTGTTTTCCAAAATCACGTAAGCAACACACTAAAATGTTATCAAAGTATTTCAGGTAGTAGTTACATCCTGATAATCACCATTCCCAGCTATTATGTGGAGTGGACATCCAAAAAATTCAACCTTTAAGTCATAATTAAATGGCAATGGAATTACTCACGTTTGCTTGATTGCTATTATAATTTATAGTTTGCACTGTGTTTATGATACCTGATACCAAATTCAAGATCAGACTACTTCAGCTTTCAGGTACCAGGGAGACATAACAAGAATCAAGTCTCTGCCCAGAAAAACTTAAGAACTCCATGAATTCTACTGTGTTGTGTTTCTTTGATCTGCTGTGAACCAAACAGAAAGGTGACACTTTTTCTGTTGTTCGTTTTTAGTTGACACTTTTGCTTCTTTTTCCTTGGACACCACATGAGATAGACTCTTGCAAAATGAACAGAAGCAGACAATCAGCTCAATATTGCATTAATTGGAACATTATTGCTCAGGCCATTTTCCATATTGGATTACTGTTTTAAAAATATTAGTTTACATTTGAGAGAGAAGCTTAGTTGACAGTGGAGAGCAAGTGGAAATATTTCACAATTGCAGTAGAGATAAACAAGCAATCTGTAACAATTATTTTCTTCAACTAATTTTGACTTCTTTGTTCACAAAGAGCCTGTAATAAGATTTTTAATTTCTTGGACTTAATAGCTATCCGTAACTATTCTTGGAATAATTTCTCAGAATAATTCATATGCTCTATCTCACTTGAGAACACTGATTGCATGTATTTGGTAACTGAGTCAAGCTGTTTTGAATTGAGTCATGTCATCCCCTGACTGGCTAGGCAAAACTCTCAAACAGAATTTTCAGCTACAAATATCTGTGGGGTTTTTTTAAAGCTGAAAATGCAACTACAATTGCTGTGCATTAATTTAGTAATTTAGCCAGAAGTCAGTCATGTGAGTGAATGAATTACACTGACATCAGTATCTCAGAGAGATGAAATTCATTTGTAAAGCAGTTGCAGAAAGTGGACATACAAGTGACATGAATGAAACGAAGTTAATACTTCTAAAGATTTTTCCCAAAGCCAACTGAGCTCTACAGGACATAATCACTGTAGAGCATTGACTTCCTGGATAATGAGAGCCATCCAGTTGCTTGAAAATTAATTATCTAAATTTATAAACCCTCAGTGGTGCAAGAAACAAACAGGAAGAATATGCCTTATATTTGTAGAAGATAAAAAGAATTCTGTACTATTTTGCAATGATTTTAGTAGCCAGTTAAATGAAATTATAGGATTATGTAAGATGAATGAAAGCACCGGTAGCATCAGGGTTAAATAATGTATCAGATCATATCTGCAAGGCTCATGCTCTGGACTTAAGAAATTACTAGCAATGTTCAGAACAGACAGATGACAAACCACTCAGATCTGGCAGACAACTGTATGCAAAGTATAATTTAAGAAGCTGTATTTTGGCATATTGCCTTCTTTCCTGGGTAGAGAACGGTGTTGGACTAGTGAGTGGTGTTACAGGAGAAGGAATGCCAGAAGTCTCATCTTCTGCCAGCAGATAAGATGCTAATGTTTCTTCCCAATACATTTTTACAAACTAAAGCAGCTGCAACCAAAGGTCAGCTTTCAAAGGAGAGCATTTGGAACCCAATCCAACAGCCAGTAGATCACACTACTTTCTTGCTTTCTTTTATGACAGTCCTGCTTTCCGTGATCACTGAGCAGGCCTTGAGTTATTACCCTTCAATACAACATCGAGCAGAACACAAGACTTGCAACAGCAGGTAAAAAATTCATTGCTCTGTTATTGTTGTTGTACATTTTTTATTAGAGAAAAAAACACAATCATAGAGATAATAATGATGTGAGATAAAAATCCTGCAGTGAACATTCAGAACTGAAATACATTATCAACAAAATACTAAATTAAAACACACACCATTACAAAATAAGAAACAACCTGCAGTGCAACTGTAGAAAGGAAGTAATTTGTTATATACTGCATGTTTGATGTCTGTGAGCACAATGCTTACATTCCTGAAAACATGTAATTCATGGCACAATACATGATTGTCCTCTAAGTTCTCCAACTTTATTTCCCTGAATAATACATCCTTTTCAGAAATTTGACCCAAAATGGCATTTCAAATTCTTTGCCAACTCATATTAGAAAGTGCTTTGAAGAATACCTAAGTGAAGAAAACTTATTTTTTAGTATGAAATATCAGATTTAAACTCCCATTTTGTGAGCCAGACTGCTTATCCATTAGTCTGCTCTATTTGAAACTTCTCTGAATATTCACTATAATGCATTTAGCTTAAAAATTTTTCTCTGTTTTCCAGCAAAGTGAAAAAAAAGTGATGTTTATAAAAATCTGACTGAGTGTGACTTTACAAACTTGTTTTGTTTGGTTTTTTTTTGGTTTTTTTTTTAAATCATTAAACTTGTCATTAAACAGAGAGATAGAGTTAATTTGCATTATGGCCAACTGAGAAGGAAACAATCAGGAAATGCATTCAGAATAAATAAAACTCATTTATACAATTTTATAGTTCTCAGATTGTTCCTGGAAAACACAGTGATCATGAGCTCTGGAAACCTCTGATTCTCCTGGCAGTGCTAATTGGAAACAAAACACCATTATCTGTCATTAGTATTCATTACTTTCAAGCAACATGAAGTGCAATTTACTTAAATACATGCACCCACCTGAAAGCAGGATGTAATACATTTTATAAAGCAGACAGGATTCACTCACTACCAGCTTCTCAGATTTACTTGCACTGTACTTTAACATCAGACTGCTGAAACACAGAGGTCTCGATGTGCCATGACTTAGACTTTAGCAAACTTCTACACACGCCACTTATGAAAAAACTGATATACACTGGAGTGTGTACCTTAATAGTTGTTTAGCTGGTTTTGTATCTGAGAAGCTCTGATCTCTATCTACATGAAACCTCTACAACAAAGACATAGGACTGTCCTAATTCCTACTCTGTAGGCAAAGAAATTAACAATACATATATTGTTAATCCTCATAATTGCAACATATGTATGCTTATTTTTTTAACTTTTCATTTTGGTTAATGTTTTTGAACCTGTTCATTTTAAAGATTTGGGATCAAAGTTTCCATAAAAATATGATCTCTTCTCATGCTGATAAAGCCAGATCAGTTTAACAAACAAACCAACCAACAAACAAGCAGAAAATCAACACAAGATGTTCCTTATGGGAGAGATAAGACTCCCCTTCAGAGCCCTCCAGGATGAATTATCTAGGGCTCCTATGATAGGACAAAGGCTCAAGTACAGAGACTGTATCTAAACAGCAACCTTAAAAGCCAAAAGAGGTTTTCAACCTTTCATTAACTGGGACTTTTTCGAATTGATACCAATTAAGGGAAAAGTGAAATCCAGTTTGACTGTCAATATCCATAGGAAACCACACAGCTTTTTACCCAAAAGGCTGTAGAGTGCGTCAAGCTGGTTTAGGCAGAGACAAAAGAGTTAGGATTGAAGCCACAAAATCCTGATTCTTGGGTCAGTAAGCCACCCAGGGGAAGCATGATGTTAACCACTCAGAGGTCAGTGGGGTTAGGTATAGGAAATCATGACACTGATGAATAGATTGCATTAGCCTTTGACCAAGTTCTTCCTGCACCTGCGGGAAGCTGCTGGCAAGAGATCATGGGTTAGCAACATCACCCTCTGGTTCCCTGGCTGCTCTTACAGCTGCAGTGATATAAGTCAGCAGAACACTGCAAGAACTAAAGAACTTAAGTACTTCTTGTTCCCTCTTGCTTTTTGATTGTGTGGGGGTTTTGTCTTGTTCTTCTTGTCTCTCTTTTTGTTCTTTGCTATTACATGGCCAAAGATGCATCTAAATTTTTATTCTCTAACTGGAGCACAAACTGTAGTTGCAGACATACAATGGACCCTCTAAAGCCTTGTAGAAAGGTACAAGAAAGGGTTCATCTGCTTTAAACACGTGAATCTGTAGAGAAGAAGCATGTTCTGTAGTCTATCCTGATATATTCTAAGAAACTGGAAGCCTTTGATGAAGACCTGTTGATCTAGATTTAATAGATCATATTTTCCTGTAAAAACACTTTTTTTCTTTCCTAATAGTTGTACTTATTAACTTGTAGAGTATATTTTAGCATAATATAGGCATCTTTTATTTGGAAATGTTTGGGAAAGAGCTGATTAATTTAGAAAAGAGCTTTTTGATTAACCTTGAAGTTTTAACTCTGCCCTTAGATAATAATTAGGCTTCTTTTGTGAAATATATGAATTGATTCACACTAGAGATTCAGCTGATGCCAGTGAAGTTCCATAGAAACAGACTAAAAACTTCCACACTAGTCTCTGAAGAAGTAAAAATAACTAGAGATACTTCCATCTTCGTGTTGAAGCACTCAACAACGTGAAACAACGTTGTAGTTTAGGATTGGGACTCTTTGAGGAAGGATTCCCAGCCTTTTTTGCCTCAGTTTGCAATCAGCATCTATACTTCAGAGTGGTACAGATAAATGCAACTTTAGCACTCCTTATATCCCAGCCAGGGTTACCTTGAGATGAGAGAGTCTCAAGTCAAACCAACACCTGGGATAGCTCACAAGAATCCCTAGAGGTCGGGTTCAGTATTTTAGAGGTGGGACAACTCTCATTTTTTTTCACACATCCTCAAATGGATCCTTTGAAGTCTTGGTCTCCTATATACAACTATCTCCCTCTTTCCCTATATAATTTCTGTTCAGTAATATTCAGTTTCCAACCTTCAACATGGATAACTGATACAATCAAATATTCAGCTCCTGTGCTAACAGGGTCCTGTCTAATGCTACTGCAGTTGTTTTACGTAAGACTGCATTTGTAATGCTGCTCCCTCCCACACAGAGGGAAGGAGCCAGAAGGATTTAACACACAGTTGGCCATGAAAGAAAAGTTATTTACACAAAACAGTATAATTCTGCTTGGAAGAGAGGAGAGCAAGATTTGCATTCACATGAATTGCAATACACAAATAATATTTCATTGTGAAAATGTGTGAATAAAGAAATAATGCTTCCAGGAATATGAAACTAACTGGAACATGTCTACCTAAGAGAGCATTATACTTATAGGGAAAATGACAAATCTTTTGAATAAAGGAACTTCTTGTAGGATTCACCTTAAATCACAAATAAAGTCCTTTACTGAACACATATTTAGAACTAATGGAATAAGATAGTGAATATTTTGGTGGATAAAGTCTCCCTTTCTCTGAAAGCTCAAGTTTGATTGTATCCAACATTTTTAACAGAGAAGAATGTCTCCATTACTGTACTCCTGGATTTATTTAGTAGCTCACAACATGATTGAAGTTAAACTAGATATAATTTGTCTCCCACATTTCCATATGTTTGATTTCATGCTATCCAAATCTGAATTAAAAAAATATAATGAACAATGAAGGCAAAATTATACAAGCATAGGAATGGGGAGCCATAATTGCAGGATGACTTTGGGTTCTAAGCTTTTCGCAAAATACGAAACAGAAACCAATCTGCCATTCATTTGCATGTGGCTATTTCTATCCACATATTCTACATTACTCTGTCACTTTCTCACAGACACAGGATTAGGACCAAGTATTTTAGAATATAATGCAAAATGTCTGCAGACACAGTTTTTGCAAAGGGAACAATGCAGAATTTTAGGAATCCTACCCAGTTTTAGGAGTAAAAGTTTTCCCTACTTCAGAGTAATGAAATTTTATTCCATTTTGCTCATTGAATCAAATGAATGAGAAGTGGCATTTGAAAAAAGTTTCTGATGATGAATGTCGTCAGTAGATTGCTGTGAAGATACATAAAATGTCATATTCTAGCCTTCCTGCCATGATTAATTTCAACAGGTTGAAAATAAAATACAGAGAAATCTTTATTTATGGACAAGTAGATATAAGCACAAAGCCAAAATGAAACACGACAAAATATAAATACAAATGTATAGTGTTTAAAAAGTGAGTAGTAGAGAAAATAATAATAACTTATTTTACAACGAATCAGTGTAACCACTCTATCTATTTCAGCTTGGACTATATTTACGTGCCTGTATATTTTACTATCTAGTAATATTTTGATGATGAGAGAGAAGTGTGCAAACCTTCTATCATATCTCCAAAAGATGCAATTATGTGATAATCTATTAAATGAATTACTGATTATTTACATTCTCATCTAACCATTATTTTTCAACTAAGGACAAAATTCTTTCGTTTAATTATGGGTAGTTCACAAGCAGTCTGCTGGAACTTTTCACAAAGCAAGCAGTCAAAACCAGTGGGATCACTGGGTAGAGTCTACCAAAGGACATGTATGCCCAACTGAACTCTGCACTGCTGTCTTTACAAGTGCACTAGTCTGCTATTTTACTTGCAGTACTGTTTTTGAAGAACTCATCTTTAGAAACAGATGTACATACAAATTCTTAATATCTGGAGGTTAAGCAAGGGTAACCAGGATGAACTGGGGCTCAGGCAAATATACCCTGCTGATGCAAATAAGTCCTGCAGCTAAATCTGAATAATATATTCTTCCTAAATCATTTTGCAGCATGTCTTTGCCCTGAAGTGATTGTATTGTAAGCCACATAAATGACATGGACTGAATTGCGGTCTATTCTGTACTCCTGCATATTAGATCAGAAACAAGTAAGTGATCCCTAAAGCTCCTGCACTTGCAGCCCACACTGCACAAAGAGAAGCTGTAAACACAATCTGTACAGTAGGTAACATGAACTTTGCAATAGAAACAAGAATAACCAGGGAAAAAAAGTTTTTTTCAAAGTCAGTAACTTGTCCTATATTCAACTTCCAAATATGCTTAGTGGCTGAATATACTCTAGAAATTTTCTGTGGATACGAGTCCTTAGAAGAATGTATATCACAACTGTAGAGCCTCTTACAGGTTAAATTGATAGGTATTGCTACAAACATATAGTTACTGGCATAATACAACATTGATATGCTCAAGTATCTGCTGTAGCAGAACAGTGGACACAGGCAGCATTTTTCTCCTTTTATTTCTATTACTAGTATTGAGAAACAGGACCCCAGTGGGACTTTGCACATGACAGCACAGCTATAGGTATGATAATTGTGTCTTTTGAATTAAATATAATTCAGGTAGATGAAAACTATCAGTCCACTTGACTTTCTGTTACCTTTTCTTTCTCTCTTCTTCAGTTCTCTAAGGTAATTCCATTTTAGCATCTAACACAAGGTTTCTAAGTCTTCAGATCATGGAAAAACTTAGAATTTACTTCAGACATATTAATGCCATCTTTCTTTGTGTTAAGGTGCAGATTCTGTACTATCACTAGCTTCTTAGAAGGGAAGTTCAGAGATAACATGGCCTTTAATACGCATTTCTGTATCAGAAACAGAAGTATGCTTGTTTGCTCAGCAGACACAAGATGGGTTTGCAGTGTGGTTTTGACAGAAAAGAAATCATCAGCCCAAAATTATTGGCATACCAGCATGAAATGTGTGTCCAGAGGACTGCTGCCTATAGCATTACATAAATTATTTGCAAGATTAACAGTAAATATTTTCCCAAGAATTTCTCCAAGGTCTTAACATTGGGTCACTGTCATTAGTGAGGCTGGGTCCAGGCAGGCAAGAGAAATGCTCTTTACCTATGTCATCTTGCAGTCACAGCAAGGGTGACAGTATGTCATTACAAGGCCTGTGTCGCTGTGGGATGGCACTTGTAACAGCAATGCTGTGCACCATTTTCATCTATCTTTTATCACTGAATTATTTATTCTTCTTGTCAGGAAGTGAGTGATGGGTTTTCGGATATTTACAAGTCTATTTCCACCCTAAGATGGGAGCCATAGACTCTCCGTTCTTTAGAAAGCACACACTCGGCAATGCATTTTGCTGTTGAATTATGTTTTTAACAAAAGCCATAGAGAAAAAAAGACAGAAGCCAAGCAAGCAGATGTGGAAGCCACTGCCATTGTATCATCTAACTGTTCACAAAACCCAGAACTCGTGTCAGTGTTCATGCCAGACACCGCGGAACACGGAAATAATACTAAACCCAAATTTTAAGCTTCATCAGACAATCATTGACTTCTTTTGCTCTTCCCCGCCAGGCACCATTGTTTACACTACGTATGGCTGGATAGGTTATGCACAAGTGGGTTAAAGAGAACACACACTTCCTGGTTCATCCCATGACCGGCCAGTCAGTCCCAGATCTCCTTAGTGTCTCTTTTGGCTGTAAGACATAGTACTTTTGAAATGAACCTGTTCATGCTGGCAGAGACACAAAGGTCAGTGAGATGACTACAAATGTGGTAGCAGACCTGAAGATGGCTGTGCTGGCCATCATGGTTGGCCATGATGGCTCATTAATTAGCAACCGATCCATTTCTGCCAAATTATTCTGTTGGCCTTGGCTGAGGAGTTTGGCCACACTTTGCATGGGGTACAGTCTGATCCCCTAACACCCTCTGAGTAACCAAAGAAGCTCATCTTCTAGATCCCCTCACAGAACTTTGCATCCTTTTCTCCTGTTGATCTGGTGTTCTCCGCCCGTGAATCCCAGACAGTGGTGGCAGTTTAACAGATTCAGAAGTTCCTGATAAGAAAATCAAAAAGTGTATTAAAATTTGAAAACTTACTAGGCTTCCCCTACATTTTCTGTTACAGTTGTGTTGGAAATTGACACTTCTACCATTTTGCATAGCATGTCTAGGATTTATATTTTTAAACAAAGTTGTCAGACTACAGGTTTGGGAGGTAAATCTAGCTGGCAGAAAGGTTTTGAGTGTCCTCTGTCTGACTTTTAAGTGCATAAGGAGTAGTGCAGGAAAATAACTACAGAGTATCTCTTGGTGTGTCTGGGCATGCAGATACTCATCACTGAAAGTTATCTTCACACTAAATGGAAAGGAGAGCAAGAGAGACGAAAAAGAGGCTTCATGGAGAAAGTCAAAGTACAGTGCAACATGGCCCATGGGAAGTATGTCAAATCTGATGTCTTCTCCTGCCCACTGAAATGGTTGTTTCCTTGTTCTCTTTGGTATTGACAAACTAATTACCTTAAAAACTGTATTTTGAAATCAGTATGAAAATTTTTTTAAAATGGGCGGGGTTTCTCTCAGTAAATGTGCAGTCTTTCATGGAGTCCTGTAAATAATGGTTATAGACAGAGCAGGGAAGGGCAGCCTGTTTATTTACATCTCTGTCCTGAGGTTCCATACTGTGTTCTGGGTTGTAATTATGGGACAGGAAGATAAGGAGAAAACAGGTGGCTTTATAAATATATCTTCTGCTACTTAAAGTAGGACATACCTCATGCAATATAGACTGTATTTGTCATAGCCCATAATTCTTTCATTTCTAAAATGTCTCCCCAAACGTAAGAAAGTACAAATGTTACTTACCATAGTGAGGGTCCTGCTTTTCTCTCTCTTCAAGTTGCTTCTTATGTCCATTTCAAAGTGTGCTTGAGGTGCCTTAGCTCATTCAGCCACGCAGATTTATTGTGGGTTTCATGCCAACCTGATTCTGAGACTCTATCACAATCTCTTCCACAAGTGACCCCATCCCACTGTTTTCAGCCTAAAAATCAGACTGCTGTCATGAAGGACAGAGCTTTCTGTCTGGAGAAGGTCATTAGAGAAGTCCATTAGAGAAGGACCTATAAAAAATGTATTGTTGGACCTGCAACACCGCCCCTGACATTTAGTAGAGATTTTTAGATAATTGGGCATGAAAGTACTGCATCTGAATGACCCTAGGGATTGGAATTTTCAGTCCTCCTTCCACTAAACCATAAACCTATATTGTAGCACAGTGCCTGTCGATAGCATGCTCATTTTCTCTGCTGTTGGCAGTCTAGTTTGTAAAATTCTAAATCAGACCCCTTTGGTAACAAAGGCTCCAAAATGAAATATAAATGAAAGACTCTGGTGAGCAAATGGGAAGTAGATACAAGGTCTGGAAGACAAAGGCAGGGATAACAGGGGTGGTAGTGGCGGGTTGCCCAAACACTATCTTCACATGGAGTAAGCAGGGGAACAAGGCATGACTTAGTGTGTGTGCTCAGCTCTAAAGCACACAGAATTCAGTTCGTGTTCAGATCATCTCTAATAACCCGCCTGTTCATGGCCCCTCACCCCAACACATTCTTCTATTTGAAGCAATGAAGAAAATAAGGCTTGGTCAACATGCACAGTGAGACAGTCAGACAAGAGTTTGTACTTAGTCTACAAATTTCCACATTGGTTCTTTAATGAACCATAAAAAACAATGGGAAGGTCTGCCCTTAACATTAATAGAAACCTTGGGGCTCTGCATTAAGCCACTAACTACAATTTTTTCTCATCTCATGCTTTAGAATTTCAGTCATTCCCTGCAGAGGGCAGTAATGACCATTTTCTGGCTGAGCATGGATACTGTCTACAAATTTTTGTTAATTTTTTTCCTGTAAATCACACACTGCATGAGATGAATAAGTACTTTGAAGCAGCACTACTTATCTATCTTCTTTCTTAGGTGTGCATATGGTATGTCTTGCTCATACACTGGAGTATACTATAAAAAAAGATCTGAGACTTGGAGAAAATGCTTTGATATACACATCTAACCAAATATTTAGGCCACATTATTTCATTGTATTGTACTATTTTTGCCTCAGTAGGAAAGCATTTCTGTGAAGCCAAATGGCCAATAAGGTAGAGAAATCCAAACTGTGTATCTAATGGTCCATTTGTTCTTTAAATCTTTGAAATGAGAAGTGTGTGGTCCCGAAAGTGCTCTTTTTGGAATCAATAGAGTGCTTGTGGCACTAAGTGCCACTCAATGAGGATAAGTATGACCACATGTCCTGTCACATATTTCAAAAGGAAATGTGTTAGTTACAGATGTTAAACAGATCAGGTATCCTGGAGGTAGCTCATGTTAGTAGAAAACATATCTGATGACTAAACTTAATAGCTGTTTAATTGACTGAATTATGTGACTATAAATTTTCTTTCTAGAGTCAAATTATCACTGCTAGTTCTAGCTGCATTATAATACACTCCTCATAAACTTGATATATTTGTCATTTACTTGCCCGGGACATCAACTTGCAAAGAAATTACAGGTTAATTCAGATGATATAAAGCAATGTCACAGCAGAGAGATTTCAAACTAATTATTGTTTTTACATCAGAGCCAGTATCTCCTGTGACAATTCACTCTTGTAGCAAAAGATGAGTTGAACTCTTTTCAAAAAAGTTGGAGTACATTTGACAACACGAATATCTACACCTACACAATGACATGATGGGTGCAGCTAGTAATGTATAATTACTTGAAAGTGTTGGTAAAGTATACTTGATGGGGTTCACATTTAAGTGTGACAAAACCTTTTAAACATACCTCACTGGTTATAAAAATACTTATAAAGTATTTTTTATCAGCTCCAGTACCGCTCACTACAGCAGTTCTGGAGTTGAATGTAATTCTGACAGGCATTTTCATCAACAAAGCATTCAACAAAAATAGATGGTTATATAAAAAAGCAAGTTCAAGGTACTCTGGTCTTTGGAATGCAGAACTCTGTATGTATATATCACTTTCTTGCTCAGTGGGAATCACACTAACTCAGCTGAAACCTGTGTCTTTTCTTGTTAAAATTTCATTTGCCTTTCCACAGTCTTAAAAGTAGTGTTAGCAACCCATAAGAACACTTTCTGAATAAATATCCGAAACATGCTTTTGTCTTTCAGCTGAACTGTGAAGAAGGTGTCATTCCATATTTAATAAACATGGACCAAGAGTCAAATTAATGGATGAGTGCATATGGTGTATGTGCATAAAAAAAAAGGATCATTTTTATTGCCTCATTTTAGTGACACAAATCAATATAAGATGTGAATGTAATTTTTTCCCATTATTGCACATTGTGAGGAGATAAAATAAATTTTCAAACTTATCAATTCCGAGAGTTGCTGAGAAAGTAACTGGCTGAAAACAGCTAGTTTCAGCCTTACTTCTGGAATGTAATTCCCTTCTAGGGTTTACCTCGAGGGTGGGTGCTAACAGAAAGAGATATTTACCATCACGAATGGTTTGGTTTATTTCCTTCTGGTTTTGCTCAAAACATTGTAAAAGCCATAAATATGAGACACCCCTGAACACTTTTCACTAGTAGAGGCAAAGAACTGCTAAAACAAGTTCAGAGTGACATCAGATCGGAAAATGATGTAATCGTTTCTTAAAAAAATACCTTTAGTTTGCACCAATTTTAAAACCATAGCTTACATTTTTACTTCATTTGAATATCTCTGTATATAACATCTGACTGCCATTATTACTTTTTGACAGCTTTTTAAAGTACTGTGAGACTTTGTAAAATTTAATGTGGAAAATAAAATACAAAATTTACATGAAAAACTAAGACAGAAAAGTGTACTTGGAAAAAATAATGTAATAATACAAACGCTTACCTTTGTGTTTGGGTGGCATAACTGTTATCATATGCCTCATAGCTTGGATCATCATATTCACCCCCATACCCATCATCGTATCCCTAAGGGGAAAACAGAACACCACAGCTTAGAAGAGTGATAAATCAAAGCACATTATCAAGCTGTGAAAATAACTTGCATCAACATATGCATGGTATGTTTGTCCAGTGTCATGTAAAACACGCAGCAGACTGAAGAGAACTGTGAATCGTGAAGCACAACCTGTGCATTGCAAGGGTAAAGAAATCAGTTACTCATTTAAGGGCTCAGCTTATCCACTGATAAACTGTGGTGCATTGTCCAAACCACACAGCTCCAGTGGGATCTGTGTAGAATACTGATGGATGATAATAAAAATGATAAATCTCTTGGCAGTCTGTTGTATAAACAGTTCCATAAATACCTACAGGTGAAATGAACAAATGGCAGGTGTACTACATTATTAAGAATGGTATTGTGATAAAATGTTAATATTCAGTCTATTAAAAAAAAAAAGGACAAACAAACCTTAACAACCTATGGGAAACAATGTTTGTGAAGCAAGTAATGGGTTATCATTTTTACAAATAATATACAGTGAGCACCTTTTCCTTCACTGAGCATCCCACTCTTTTTAAAGGCATGCTTTTCAGTGACAAGTTAATGGATACCTTACTACAGGTTCCTCCCATCTAACTTAAGGGGCCTCACTGAAGGGCTCAGACAAATGCTCAGACTGCTCAAGGCAGAGAGGCACAAATGACTTCAGAAGGTGGTTCAGCTCATCTAATGCCTGAATTTTCCACTGAAGGAGCCATGGGTAATTATGATCCCTTGCAGCTGACTCTCAACCCAGGAGTGCTCAGGAACCAGACAATGAACAAATAAGGATATAATCCACAGGATGACTTCTGATATGCTCTTCTCATATGACAGGACAACAGAGTGGGCAAGAAGAAGGCTGTATGGAAAGATTTTTTTTCTTTGTGATTTTAGGGAGCCAGTATTTTTAGTTAAACAGAAATGAAACAAGAAAAACTAATTGTTAAGGATAGTGCCAAAGGAAATAAGGGACTTAAAAATCTTTGACTCAATATTAATTACAGTGGAAAGCAATTTTTCCCCCCATGTTATGCAAAATTTAACTAGGTTGGGGGTGAAAGGACAGCATGAGGCAGCTTCAACGTAACAGCAGTCCAATAAGTAATCACTCTAGTACACTATCATAACCAAAGTGCAGTATTAGTTTGGTATCTTATTTCTTTTAATTTAACTCTGTAACAGTATTGAACAAGACTTCACTGGCACTCCCAAATTGAAGAAAACATTCAGTGGAGGAAGCATTCAGCTATGACTCCTTAGGTCAAGCATATTAAATCTACCTGTTCTTCTGGTGTCCTCGGCAATGAGGGCAAGTGTGGATTCCAGGTGGGAGACCTCATCCCTGTGGTGCTGTATGGCCTGAAGGAAGGACGGGACTCCGGATGGTGACTTCAATTCTCAGGCATCATGCCAGCTTGAAGTAAGGGAAAGCCTTTCTGGGCAGGAGGGACACTCCCATTTTGGGACAGGGGAATGGCCTCTTCTAGAATCTGAAGTCCACACGAGCCTCATCATCTTCCATTTGAGGTGGAAGTGCACCCTTTTGACTTGGCTTCATTAGTGTAAATTCATAGCAAAAAGTACAGTGAAAAACATATCCCTGCAGACTACAGTGATATACTGAGCATTATATATCTAGATACACAATTTTGCTTCTGTGGATAGGATGAGAGAAACAATGAACCCTAGGAGACAGGTGTTAGTTACATGAATTAGTATGCTACCAGGGGGGATCCTGCTACTGGGATGACAAGGGTGATGCAAGTTCCTATATAGAGTCAAATAGCTAGAGGAAAGACATTTCAGCCTGCTTATCCACCATAGGAGAGAATGGGAAAAGTGACAATTACAAATTAGCTCTCTCAGTTTTTTGATGCCTGAGGTGGATCAACGTTCAGCATCAGCAGGGCAAAGAACACTTGTTAATATTTGACACTTCTGTGGGTTCACGTTACAGATTTTAACAGCCTCCCTAAAGGCTCAGGGCAGGTCAATACAGTGCAAATGGTTCAACTGCAACGCTTGGAAAACAGAGACAAATCAAAAAAGCACAATATATCTTTAATAAAGAAAAACTATTTTCTGGATAATGTTCTTTTAGTTGTGTAAATCTGTATGAGAATTATCTTCTAATCCTACAGGTGAAATGTCTATATAAGGTATATACAAGCATTTATTAAAAGTTTAATATGATGCATTGTACCCAGACACCTACCAAGCCTTTAGGTGTCTAGAACTGAGACCCAAAATAGCTCCTTTCACATCCTTGAAGTGCCTTAAAACTTCCTGAGCATTTTTCTTCTCTTTAACCTTCAGGTCCCCAGAACCTACAACTTTAATATTTGAAAGATGGGCACTTTGAGAGATGAAACATCCAGCTCCCACCCAGACCCTGCTGAGATCAGAGGCTACCAGTTTGACGGTGTCCAAATTAACATACTCCGCACTCTGCGCGTGATGAGGAGGGTGCTCCCAAAGGCAGTGCAACTTTTTACTTAGCACTGGAGTTAAACTACTTTATGCATTCTCTAAGACTATTAGTCCTTATATTAAAAGCAAACAAACCAACCAACCATATTAAATTGATAAATGTTCTTTATATGTATGACAATAGGAACAGAGCAGTCCCCTGGAAGAACCTAAATAAGTTACTAGCGCTTTGCCCTCACCACACTGAAGGACAAAGGATTACCTATGCTGTCAGTGATTTGAATATGACTTCTGTTCTTCTAAAATGACTACAGTTTAATTTATTTCACAAGAAATCTTCTTCAGATATATGTGTATGAAATGTAGATATTCCCTTTTGTGGGTAAGTTCTAATGCCTTTTCATTGAGGTCTGTGCTTTTCAAGCAGAAATAATCTCAGATAAAGTGTCTTTGGGGCTGATCTGATCAAGATCTCCACATTCACCAGAACATTAGAAAACTTGTATGAAAAGTAGATAGGGTCAAGCCACTCAATTTCAGTGAAGGGAAAGAAAGCACTTCCCTAAATTTTCAGAGTTCTTTGATGAGGCTAATGAGGGTGAAGATAAGCATAACCTGAGGGAAACAGCATTCTTTGAACTCCAAGAAGTTACTGATGAGTTTTGATTCTCAAGGATATTCAAGGGACTGTGGTTGTGTGCCTGGGAAGACTGTAGGAGTCCTCTGTTCCTCTCCTCCTCCTGTAGGAGTTCCTCTGTAGGAGTCTTTTCTTCCCATGGTAGCTGCCACCACCATTCAGAAGAAAAGCCTACTACAATGAACTGAAAAAAAACTGCAATGGGGGAACTATTAGAAATATTCAAAGTCAAACTAATAGCCATTTCTAGGCTACGTTTTTGTGCCAGGCTATCTTTTCCTTTTTTCAGGTATTTCTTAATAAAACAACTTAGCAAACCATTAAAAAACAAAGGAATAAAAAAGACCTCTTTATTTTGTATCAGGGAAAAATAAAGTCTTCCAATGTCTAGGATTTGCTCTGGCCTTACAATGACACATCCTAGACTAGAGACAAAAGAAAAGAAATGCACATTTGAAGCTGCAGAAGGACTAAGAATGTTTATAAATAACTATAGATGTTTTTGAAAAGTTTTGATGTTGTTTAGAGCTGAAAAATAATAAAAAAAAAGATGAAAAATTAAGAAAAAATTTAAAATAGAGCTCAATTCAAAAAAATACTAATTTGAAAATGAGCAAATTTAAGTTTTTCTTCACAAAGTGCAGTCAGAAAAAACTCTTAGAAGAATCTCAAAACAGCATCTGAAATTAGCATTGGGAACACTCACTTCAGCAGAAAATACTACTCTACCACTGATAAAGAAAATTACAGTCAGGGGAAAAAGGGGTGTAGAAGCAAAAAGGGCCATATTTGAAAACAGGCTTATATTCTACTACGTGAGAAAAAGTTAAGTATCAATTTGATTCAACACTCAAAATATCATTGAAAAAGTTTTTAGTTATTTAGATTTACTCAAATCCTCTTCAATTTGCAGATGCTGAAAGAGATATTAGAAATACAAACAAAATGTTAAGTATCATGAGTTACAAGGGTATCCTAAAACAGCATAATCTCATCTCTCTAAATACGAATTTCTTTCGTAGTGTTAAGACTCTTCAAACCATAACAGGCCACACTCAAATGCACCAAGTTTGAATTATCTCTTCTCAAATGGTCTTAGAAAATAGAATTTTCACAGCATGCTCTGAAAAATGGTGGGTTTCAACTCTGTGAAACAAAGAAGGAAAATAATTCTAATACTTCTAATGACAACTGCTGTATTCACAGTATTTTATATATGTCCTAGTAATACATGATAAAATACACTGTGAGAAAGTTGAAACTGATTTGCTTTTAACAGCAAATAGCCTGACTCTTTCTAAAGTAGCAAATTGCAAAATATCTAGAATCAGAAAAAAATAACCAAAACACAAACAACTTTAAGTCAAAATAGACTTATGCAACTCAGCACTTCACTTGGCAAATATGTGAACAAGAAAAATACCTGCAGCCAGAGAACCAGAGCAGCCTTTCTCATTAACTGCATTCAGCAGTACACAAAAATTAGTCCTGTACCTCAGAGTAGGTGAGGGTATAAATATCCAGCTCTAACTGTAACTCTTAAATAGAAGCAGTTGTTTCCCAGTAAAGGGACCTTTGCAGAGTTTTCACTATTTTGTTGGCCTTGGTTCTCTGCTGCTCTCTCTCCTTTCTGTTGTGACTTGGCCACATCCAAACTTTCTCACACATCCATATCACCTTAGCTTAGAAAGTTAGAAGCCAGTCATTTCCCGGTAACATGGCAGTAGATTGCCATAAAACTCACAGGGTAGAAATAAAACATTTTTAGAGGATAATTATTTTTTTTGCACATATTTGAAAACAAGTTGAACTGCTCTTTAAGTGAGAACTTTCTTTCCAGTAACTATAAAGGGAGTTCAAGATGGATGTGTTAGATTTAGATAACTGACCTTAAGGTATGTTAGTTATTGTTTGAAGGAATTTATTGCTTATGTATTTAGAGCAGCCCTGAGGAGAAAGGACTTGGGGGGGTAGTGGTTGATGAGAAGCTCAAGGTGAGCTGGCAGTGTGTACTTGCAGCCCAGAAGCCAAAAAGCATCTTGGGTGGTATCAAATGCAGCATGGGCAACAGGTCACAGGAGGTGATTCTGCCCCCTCTTCCATCCTCACAAGACCTCACCTGGGGCACTGTATCCAGTTCTGGGGCCCTCAACATAAGAAGAATATGGACCTGTAGGAGAGAGTCCAGAGTGGGCCACAAATACGATCCCGGGGCTGGAGCACCTGTCCAGTGAAGACAGGATGAGAGAGCTGAGGTGGTTCAGCCTGGAAGAAGAGGAGGCTCTGGGGAGACATTAGAACACCTTCCAGTATCTGAAGGGGGCCTATGAGAAAGCTGGAGAGGGGCTTTTTACAAGGGCAAATAGTGACACGACAAGGGAGAAGGGCATATTAAGAAGAAATTCTTTGCTGTGGAGGTGGTGAGGCTCTAGTTGACCAGAGAAGTTGTGGATATCCCATCCCTGGAAATGTTCAAGGTCTGATTGGATGGGGCTCTGAGCAATCTGATCTAGTGGAAGGTATTGCAGCTCATATCAGGGGGTTTGGAACTAGAAGACCTTTAAGGTCGCTTCCAACCTAAACCATTCTATGATTCCATGATTCTAAAGTGGTAGCAGCTCTAAGTATATACAGAGGAACACATCTGCATATATTAATTTTCTGTAATTTAGATAAATGGCAATTTTGCTCTACCTACTACAAAGAGTAGTAAAAACTGTAATTACTTTGGATTTGGATTATTCAGTGTTGAAAACCTGCAGTTAGAGCAGATGAATCTCATGGAAGTTCCTGGGAAGTTAGTTTGTTGCTGAGCAAGGATTCCCAAAATTATTATTCATATTTAGAAACTGAAATTCTAACCAAATTATTCCGTAAGTACATATGCCTATTGTCATAGCTGGTCATGAATTCTTCACCTATGCCTGCAGGGTCAAAAAAAGGGAAAATTACATATTATCAGTTTGCTAAAGAGGATATATATCCCCTGCACTGGGACATCCACCAAGCATTTTGCAGATGAACTAGAAGGCAAGCATAGTGGCACTATATCTATCAAAATTATAATTAGTAGTAATAATAATGTTGAAATTAATATGGGAATAATAATAAACGGAAAAATCAGAGCTCTATGTTAGGGACTTCATAAATTCAATATATGAACTAGAGTCTACAGTGCTGAGATAACCCAGACTAGGCAAGCTTGCCACAGGCAATGAATGGATCTCAGCACATTCTTAACAAAATCAGTCTTCACACCAGTAGTGGGAAACACCTTTATAAATGAATGGTAAAACATAGAGATTAACATTTTTCATATACTCATAGAAATGTAACTGAAATTTCAACATAATCACAGTCATGGAGATTTTACAAATTCAAAGCAGAGAACATATATGTCTTCATATTTCAATGGTTCAAATAAACCTCATGTGGAACAATTAGAATATTGACATATATATAAGATAATACATAAGATGTATATCTTGTGGTAATCCTTGGGGTATTAGAACATTGATATAAGCATAAGAATTAGTGAAACTGAACAAGTTTCCTACTCAGATAAAGATAGGACAGGGAAAGTAAACAGCTGTGCACTGCAAAAGCAGGCACAGTAAAAGAGAATCTCAGATGCTTCAAAGATTGCCATGTACTCTTATAAGTTTAATTTTTTTTATGTGATTTTTCAACTAAATGCAAAATGAATGATTAACACTTAAAATACATTTTGGTGCACTGAAAATCAGAACAGAATGAAAATGTAAAAGAAAATCTAATAGAGGAGAGACTTTTCTTACTCCTTCCACATTTGCAAGACTGTGGCCTACAACATAATTTGCTGCTGCAATTATTGTACTACAGCATTCATCTGATTAACATCTTTCTTCAAATCCTTCTGTTTGCTCTCTCATGCTCATGAGGCCACATTAAAGCTTCTAATTCATGTGTCAAGGCTCTGTGTAACAGCCACTGCTTACACCCATTTAACTTGTTGCACCTTCCCTCTCCCCTAACTTTGCCATCATCGCCTCTGAAACCCTTTCCTCTCCCATTTATTTGTGATGTTTTTCGTATTGCCTCTCCTTATGGAATAGCATCTTAACCCCAGTGTCAATCCCTTACTCCATTCCCATTCCACAGGAATGTCTTGAAGAAACATCTCTTTGTTCTAATATCAATAAAATGGCTTAGCAATAAGCAGCAATTGCAGATGAAAAATAATCCAATGTAACCTCTTTGTATATCTGCAGTAAGTTGCATTTTTGCATTTATCTATGACTCTGAGATTCCTGAAGAAAAGATTTTTAATTGCTATTTTTACTGATGACTTGTACTACTTTACATTGTGCTTGAGTGATAATATATTACAGAAGCAAGTTGCACTGGTGATAATATATCACTTAAAAGAAAAATTTATTTTTCCTGTGAACTGAAATGAATAGAGCAGAAAGCAGCCTTTGGCTGCCAAGGGAGGATGGGCTGCAATACACCCACTGTAGGTTTTAATCCCTTCATCACATTTAATATTTCTCTTTACAAAATTTCCAGCAAAGCAGATGGTGAACTTCTTGTGCATCCTGATGCTCCCCCAGCTGTAGAAGCAATAGATGGAACTGCCATAAATCTGTCCATGGAACAGTATAATTAAAAGTATCTATTAAGGGTGACAATTTTTCTGCTGAAGTTTATCAATTTATTGACGGTTTAAAGCACTGGACAATGCTTTGACTGGGTAGACACAATGCCTTATATGTTAAATAAATTCTATAATACATTAAGTAAACTCTAAAATAATCTACAAAATCAAATTTCCAGGCCTTGAATGGTTGAGAATGTAAAGAAACTATTTTTTATTTTCCAGCTGTTGAAAACTGGATTGTCCATTGTTTTGAATGTGCAAGTAAGCGCTGTGGTACCAGCAAAGAGAAGAAATACTTTGATAGGGGCTTTACAGGACCTTGAACTGAATTTAATTTTAAATCAAATTTAACTCTGATGAATTATTAATGCTGGAAGTAGGCTGTTTAAATACAACTTGGCCAAATGCAAGACACTGTGCTCTAGTAAATACATCCTCAAATTCTATAAGCTGCCCATGCCTCTGAATTTAGAAAATTCCTTCAGGAAAAGACTTGCAGGAATCATCATGATTAACACCTAGATCTGTACAATTTTACTTCAACACTGAAGAAAAAAGTTCTACAAAAGTGGCCTTTTATTTTTTATGTCAAGAAAAGACAAGAAAATACATAGGTTAATTCTTTGTGCAATCCTATTGGTTTTGATCCATTTTTATCCTCTGTTTAAATATATTTAACCATTAAGGACTTCATGAATTAATAATATATAACAGTAACAAATCTTCACAGTGAAATTATAGACAAACTTGTTTAAAGGGCTCAAAACCCAAGGCAAATAAAGATTTATTTATTTATTAATTCTGAAACTGGTCTAGATGAGAGTTCAGGCATTCATAATGTTGGAATCTTTACATCCTAATATCTGCCAGACACCCCATACCTCTTTCCTAAGTTACAGTTCTTGCCTAATCAAATTCCACATTCTAGATTGTTACAAAGAGAGTTCATCACATATTTTCTATAATCTAATTTAATAGAAAAATATTTCTGAAAATAAATGTGGACAATACATTTTAAATTGTCTTGTGTATGTAATGTATGCATTTTGCATAATTTTTGCCTCTTCACATAAACATTTTAACTCTTCCATTTATTTTTCTTGTCTTATGAAAGACCTTACATTACAAAGACCTCTAGTATTTAGAAGACATATAAATGTTAACTCTTATTTGGTATTGTTTGGTATTGTTTGCTGTATTGTTTGAATACAGCAAAGTAGTGTTTCACCATTACCACAACACCTTTGATTTTATTTTCTAAAATGCAACCTGAATAATGTGTTACATATATATATATGTATATACCTATATATGCTTGATCAAACTTCTTTTTAAATTCAGTTTTGAAGTGTTGATGTAATAAAGTGTGCTCTGAAAAAAGAATTTTAGTTATGAAAATCCATCTAGCACTATGGAAACTAAATTTTGATACTAGTTGGAGAAGAGATGAACTCGTATTTTCTGCTTATGACAACGATTAAGCTTATTATACAAGTGTTGCTCACAGTGAATGCAGTGATGTTTGCACTGCTGCTAATCACCTTTGAAAAAAAATGTTCCTGGAAATTCTTCTTGGTCCTGTGTACAGTACAGGAGTAAAATTCGAAGTACCTACTCATGGCATGCTGTTACAGTAATATTTAATTTTCTAACACATATTGTCTGACTAGGAAATACAAAGATTAAAGGAATTGCAGAATTTTATTCCTGGATTTTAAAAATATGCAGGAGTGAACTCAACTAGCACAACCTTGTACAGGAATTATTGCAGAAAGGCCAGGTATAATTAAGAAAACCCGCATAGAATGTAATGGGACTTCTCATTTGTGAATAATAAACCAAACCGTGAAGAGTAGTTAATACTCACTGCGATTCTTAGAAGTAGTCTTAAATTATTATTCCCTCAAGTTTGAGCATGCAATTAGAGAAATTAGGGATGGAAAAGAACAGATCATCTATTAGAAGCTCCTGTCAAATACGATTGCTCCTTTCAGCACATTTTTAGGGCTTTCTCTAATCAAATGCTAAATATTGCCAGTAGTAGGGATTCCACCATTTCTCTTGGGAGGCTGTCTGACAGCCTAATAGATCTTTGTGTCACACACCTCTGCTAACTTTATCCCATATGACTAAATATATCCCACTGTACCAGTGAGATGTATTCTCCCAACTCAGTATTCTCAGTGTTTGCCAATGTCTGTACTATATTCTTTCCTTTTAAAAATTATTCATATATAAAGATTCAAAGTCGAATGCAACCCTGACACATAGATATATTCATCAGCAGATAGCACAGTAACAAATCAGCACCCTCAAATCTGCATAAATACCTTATACAGATCCCTGCCTTCACAAATATTTTCCTTTTCCTTGGGTCCAGGAAATGGTTGTACTGGAAAAGATGTCCAGTTGTCTTTGACTCTATTGGAAGAAGAGTGTCAAATACTATACTAGCATCCTAAAGTGAAAGCTGGCTAATGGAAGTGTCTGTCAGAGGTGATAGATGACCTGCCTGAATTAAACCCTTAAAGTCTGATGGAATTTTATTGCATTAAAATCCACGAGAAAATTAGAGAAAGCCTGTATAGAGCTCAGAATATGACATTCACAGCAAACCATTCAGCTTACTCTGCAAGTCCCAGGTCAAATTTATGTATTTTTTTAAGGTGATGAAAGTGATGCAGGTGTGGGACACAGTAAAAAAATCTCTATTAAATAGAGAACAAAAATCCTGTTATTATGTATGGCATATTCCAAGACTCCAGTGCAGCCTGACTCTCGTGCTGCTAACAGGGGTATGTTGTGATCCCAGACTGCAGCAAGAAACAAGAAAGAAGAAGGAATAATAACAGTTTCCCCTACTGAATGCTACACTCTACCATGAAGTTGTAGTCACTTTGCTCTAGCTTAGTCTTTACCAGCAGCCTATCATTTATGGCTGAAAACTCAGAAAACAGATGGGATATTTCATAAATTGACTGAGTTAAATACAAAAACAGGTAAAACTGACATACTGGAAACACTAAATAGTATCACAATACTGATTCTTTTGCTTGCCAAGGAATAAAAAGGCAAAAAAAGCACAAGGAAAGGTGAAAAAGGCCAACAGTTCTGTCTGCTGTGAGACTATTCATTTCAGAAGAGTGATTCTGACCTTCCCTGACACAGTCTGTCAACAAATGAAGAACAAAAATGGATTAAAAATATTGATGAACTGCCAATCAGACCAGTACCGATTTTAATTTACCATACACAAGTAGTAGGTCATGCCTAATAATGCCTCTTCTACTCTAAACACTGTTATGGAGACACCGAAAGCAGAATTCAACAACCTTCTCAAGCATGTGTAGGGCTGGATTCCCAAATCAGTACAGATCCTCCTGCCCTGGTCACTCTGCAGGCTACTGATGGTGTCCAAGAACAGTAACTGAGAATGTAATTTCTAGTTCCTCTTTTTAACACCTACATTACATAAAGAGTGTAAAGTGTGACAGGCAGACTACCTGCTAAAGGAAAAAATATTTGAACAGGTTATTCTCTGGCCACAGGTGTGGAAGCACAATATAAATTGCAGTGGACGTTTGACTGATGTATTTCAACTCCTGTGTTGTTGCTGGGTTTTTTTAAATGAATAAATTTTTTTATTATTCCTTAGAATGTCTCACTAAGCTCATAACCCTTATTCAGCATTGAAAATAATTAATCCTGTGTGTTTTTAGATCTTTGGCAGTTTAAATTTTAAAGCTTGCATGCCAAATCAATTTGCATTATTCTTCTAGGGAGAATGATGACTGTGTGTCCCCACAACACACACAAACATAACACGCACAACAGAAAATGATGTAATCACTTCCTACACAAAACATTTCTGTTGTTTTTCCAGATTTCTAGGAAAAAACCCAGTATTTTTATTAAAAAAATCTCTACATCCTTACTTACCACTCAGGCCAAATCCTCAGTTATTGTATTTCCCTGTAAGCCATAAAAAATGTTTAGCCTTTGTTTATTTTTATTGATCTAACTTTATTTTCATTCTTTATTGATACAATATTCACCTTTCAGCTTTCTTTTTATTTTACTTTTATACAGGGATATTTTAATTGTATGTAATACAGATAGCAGTATCTGTTAATCAATTCTACTTCAGAAAGCATGGAAATGGAATGAAAGGATTTGTTGATTACTATTTCTCTTTAAACGTTCAGCATTTTACACAGTCACCTTTATCTTGTTTATGCCACGACAGTACCTTAACTTAGATAAGATAAAAATCTACTTGTGCCTCAAATTTTCTTTGTTTTAAAGAACAACAATGTTAAAAGGAATTTTAAAATTGAATTCTTTGGTAAGTATATCAGGTCTTACACAGTAAGTGGCAAAAGGCCACTATGTCAGTTTTGGAAGTACTGAAGGCAAGAGTGTTCACAGCTAAATAACAAAGGGGATAAGGCAGCACTTACTGAAGTAGAAAAGGAGAAGCATATAGATACATTTTTCACTATCAGTTCAGAAAAGACAACAGCTAACTAAGACACCACTTGAATATTTAAAAAAATGAGTAGAAAGTTATTCTCACCCCCACAGAGTCACTGGAAAAGACCTCCAAGATCATCAGCTTCAACCTTTGACCCAATATCACCATGTCAGCTAAACCACAGCACTAAGTGCCACATCCGTCATTCCTTGAGCACCTCCAGGGATGGTGACTCTGCCACCTCCCTGAACAGCCCATTCCAATGCTAGAGAACCCTTTCAGTGAAGAAATTCTTCCTTATGTCCAATCTGAACCTCCCCATATGCAGCTTGAGAAAATTTCCTCGTCTTGTCACTTGTTGCCTGGGAGAAGAGGCCGACATCCACTTTGGTACAATCTCCTTTCAGATGGTTATAGAGAGAAATAAGGTCATTCCTGAGCCTCCTTTTCTTCAGGCTAAACAACCCCAGCTCCCTCATCCACTCCTCATATGACTTACTCTCCAGTCCTCTCTCCAGCTTCGCTGTCCTTCTCTGGACATGCTCCAGCACCTCAACATCTTTCTTGTA
>JAWWMO010000121.1:89904407-89944499 GCA_035047845.1 Dendrocincla fuliginosa | reverse complement strand
CTGTCAGGATGCTTTCCAATCACTGTCCCCTGCCTGCAGCACTGCCTGCATTGGTGTGACCCAAGGGCAGGACTGGCACTTCATCTTAGTGAACCTCATACCACTGGTATTGGCCCATTGATCCAGCCCATCCAGACCCCTCTGCAGAGCCTTGCTGCCCTCCAGCGGATCAACACTCCCTCCCAACTTGTTGTAGTCTGCAAAAGGACTGAGGGTGCACTGAATCCTCTCATTCACATAATAAAAAAAAAAAAAATTATAGAAATTAAACAGGACCAGCCTTAATACTGAGGCCCAAGGAACCATGCCTAGTGACTGGTCACCAACTGGATGTGATTCCATTCACCACCACACTCTGGGCCTGACCATCCAGCCAGTTCTTAACATAGGGAAGAGTGCATCATCTGAGCCATGGGCTGCCAGCTTCTCCAGGAGAATGTCATGGAACACAGTATCAAAGGCTTTGCTGAAGTCCAGGTAGACAAATCCACAGCCTTTCCTTCATCCACTAGGCAGGTCAAGCAGGACTTCCCCCTTCCTAAACCCATGCTGGCTGAGACTGATCCCCTGGTTGTCCTGTATGTGCTGTGTGATCACACTCAAGATGATCTGTCCCATAACCTTTCCCAGCACTGAGGTCAGGTTGACAAGCCTGCAGTTCCCTTGATCCTCCTTCCAGCCCTTCTTGTGGAGGGCCATCACACTGACCAACCTCCAGTCATCTGGGACTTTCTTGCTTAACCAGGTTTTCTAAAAAGCAATGGTTCATGCTGATCATGTTTCATCACTAACCATTCAGCTGATAGACCATTATTCCACAATGTCAGTATTATCTCCTCATTGGCATGTCCTTGTTCTGTTAGTGCACTGGAGAAAATAAGGACATTGATTTAGCTGTGATTGCAATGGTCAATGACTCAGGAATCCATGTAAAAAAAAATCTTCATGACTCACAAAGGCAGTTGTCAGCACTTTATATAGTGGTCCATTATAGTATTCAGTTAGGTTTTGAAACAGAAAATCCATGGGACCAAGGGTTGTGTTGGTTTTTTTTCCCCCTAGCCGAGGAACTAGTCCAGAGTAAAAAGGTATTCACGATTACATAAAACATCTAAACATTACTTAAATTTTCAAAAATAATTTTACCACTTTCCATTTTTTCTCCAGTTTAATAAGCTGCCTTTTGCATAAGTTCATAAAACTCATTCTAAATGCTAAAAACTGAAACACTGAAGGAAGTAAATCCACAAAAATATACTTGCTGACTGTAGGAAATTGCTCACTTAAGGGGATATGGATTGAAAGGAAGCTGGCTCTTTTTGTCACTAGTGATTTTCTGTATTCAAATGTTCAAATATTTGACACCTCTGAGTCCCATTATGGTGAGCACAAGAACTCTACTTCAAGCTGAAAGCAGATTAGCAAAACCACAGCTGGAAGTTCATTGACTTAAACCAGACTCTCAACTGTTATTGCATCTAAGAAACAAAAGATACTGACTCATGATCTTGATTTCTCACACTATCCCTCTAAAAATATAAAAAAATGAAGCTGTCCACTTGATTTCAGTATTCCTTTACATTCCAGTAGCCAGCCAAGAACGTAGATCACAATGAGGTCTACTGAATACTGACTTGCCTATTTAGCATTAATATTAAATAGGAACTAAGTCATTTGGGCTAGCAGCATTTATTCCCATGGCAAAATGTTTGGAGATGTATCAGTGAAGTGAGTGGCAAACTCCCGAGTATCACCCTGAACATGTGGGAAGCCCAAAACCTGGCTCAGAATTATAAAATGGAGAAAGGACACTTACAGCACTTAATTACAAGCATCACTGAAATAATACTATGTTATTAGTATTAAAATAAGCATTAAGGGTTGCATCACTTGTGATCAAAACTGTAGTCATCTAGCCAGCTGAAGGGTGTATCTCAGTTTTGCCCTCTGGGCAGATTGATGAATATATTTGCAGTCAGCAAAGGCGTGAAAATCAAAGCAGTCAGATAAACTGAAAACATGCCTTGTCAAAATTAAAAGCAACGTTTTTCTCATGCATTTTATCCTCAGTAGTGTCTGAGGAACCAGGGAGTTCCTGTATTTCAAGATGTGGAGTGGAGAAGCTCAATATAATGGACAACAGATAAGTCACTTGTAAGTAAATATGGGCAGGCTTATTTAAGAAAGAAAACAAACAGGAAAAAAAATAAAGTCCACTTAGATAAGCAATACAATTTTTATCTTTGAAAGAGGTCTTTCTCATCAGTACTTGCTGGAAGTCAAAAGCACAGTTCAGTGGAGTTTTCTAGTGTAAGACTAACTGATTTTGGTGCCAGTGTGGAAACTAGGTACCTCATATCTCACCACAGGGCAGATATTGGGAGCTCAGTTCAGCAGCTGCACACAGTGATCAACTGTCATTTTAGACATACTAACAAATCCCAGATTTTGCCTCCTAGTCCAGCAGAGCAGAGATCTCTCCAGGGTCCTATGTGACATTGTTGCTCCTCTGTGAATGTCTAGAAGGTTATCCAGATTCCTACAGGGTCCTCAAATGACATGAAAATCTGCACTCGGGCAGCCCAGTAGAACCTGAATCGTAAGATTTACTTGGAGATGAAGGGTGTAGATGTATTAGTGTTTTGTGCTGGGAACTGCCTTAAGCACTTTCTCCAAAACTGAGACTAATTACCAATATGTCTGAAGTCTTGAAGCATTTAAGACTTTGAGATCTGTATTTGTAAAGTTTTTCTTTTGGGCAGGCTTGTAGTTTCAAAACTGGCAGAACTGAACAGCTCAACAACTGTATACTACTAACAGCTATTTACTATCCACTAAGTTGTCCATTTATCATTCAGGAAGGTTTTGAGCCAGTTGGCATGTTCCAAAAATATGTAATACATAGATCCATGAACAATCTACCCAAAAAACATATCTGATACCACTTTGTTTTCCCTTTCTTTCTTTCTTTCTTTCTTTCTTCTTTCTTTTTCTTTCTTTCTTCCTCTCTTTCTTTCTTCCTTTCTTTCCTTTCTTTCCTTTCTTTTTCTTTCTTTCTTCCTTTCTTTCCTTTTCTTTTTCTTCCTTTCTTTCCTTCTCTCTTTCCTTCTCCCTCCCTCCCATCCTCTCTTGCAAATGGACCATAATACCATAACTCTCCTGTAGAGTGCCAAAATTATCTGCTCTCTTCCATTATTTTATAAGAAAGATACAGCTCCTCTTTATTCCTTAGTTTTCTAGCTCCAGAAGATTCAGGGCTGTAAATCACAATTATCCCCAATGGACTTCATAAATACTTACATCTATTTCTTCATAACTGAGCAAAATTCAAGGATATTGTATGAAGTGTCCGTAACATTGCAATTGGGACATTAACCACATTATTTTAATATGGAAAAAAAATTGAAATAGCAATCTTTTAAGCTTCTTGATTTCCATTCTCAAAGTATTTTTGAATCTGAGATACAAATCGTGGTACTGCAATACACAATAGCTCTGTAAAGGTTTTGCATGTTTACAGATAGTCTTCTAATTGTCTTTTGCAATGGTACCTTCATAAAGAGAAAAAAATACTTCATATTTTGCTTCTCCTTCCACTTTCAATGAGAAAGCAAAAGCAAAAACTACTGCATATGAGTTTCCCAAATCAGCTTCTCTGATTTTCATATAAACTAGCGTTGATCACAGAAATGAGAAGTAGAAGAGAAAAATATTTTTCTGCATGACTAATCTGTCTCCTAGATTGTTCAGTCCCTGTGGCAGAAACATCAATGACATTTTGGTCTTTGTATTTTTATAAGTTACAGCATGTCAACAACAAGCTATCCACTGAATTAAGAGCAGTTCCTCTTTCTGGGAAAACTCTCATGGAATTCAGTTGCATAAAAATCAGAAAAACATGGAAGTGGGAATTTTTTCCATTTTTAAAGCTGGGAAATGCAACTGTAGGTATTACTAATACAAAATGTAAAAATGTGTTATACTCTAGTTGCCATTATTTATAAGAAAAATGATCATATTAATAATATATTTATACCGAATTCAACTTTCAAGCAAACCTGTGATATATAACTAATTACCACTATCCCTGTTACACAGATGCAGAAAACAGAATTTTGAAGTGTTAATGTAATTAACATGCTCAAAATCAAAGTGAAAATCTGAGTCAGAGCAATGAAAAAACCCCTCAGAATGATATGGATCCTATCACCAGCTTCCTAAATGGTATGAATCATTCCTTACTCATGTCAGCTTTAAAAAAAGATTAGATACTGATGCTATAGAAAAGGCTTTCTTATAAACCTTTTATGAGTATCTTATCAAAGAGCTTCTCCATCTTAAACCACTTTAAGATCCATGATTAGAAGTCCACAGCCAACAATAAGAGGCTTATGTCACCTTGGAATATGCAACTTAGTATTGCAAAAAGATTAGTTAAAATTGCACTGAAATACATTTCTACGTTGAGGAGCTTAAGAGTGTGGCTTTGTTCATTACAGCCTACCCTGGGACAATTTTCACATTAGCTCATAACATTTGATGAATTTTCAAACTTATTCTTCAGGTTTTGGAAAGTTTTAAGCTAACCTGACAGACACAGTATTCTTTTGCTTTGTCAAAAGATTTCTTCATCTGATTTCACTAACACACACAAGGTGTAGTCCGCTTTTCATTTCTTTTATCATGTATTTGTAGTAATGGCACAACAAAAAATGAGTAAGACTGCAAGATGGTCAAAGAAAGTTTGTATACTTAGTGATGCCCACACTCACTGATGTGTATCTGAGAGCTGACAGAGTAACTCACAATAATTATTTGAGGGAAAAAATTAACCTTTCTGTTTGTGAGAAAATTATGATTTAACTAAGTATGCCTGGTATTTAAAAATAAGGGTTTTTTTAAAAGTTTAGATTTTATTAAAAAAATCATTTCATCGAAAAGGAATCATAGTAAAGAGTTCTCTACCAAAACTGTGATTACTGTCACTCAATCTGTGTTTTATCTTTTAAATTAATCTCACATAACATCATATTAATTCTCTTCCATTACTGGATGACAACCACCAGATTCTGAGACAGAAGCACTGACGTACAGGCATCTGAAAATTGCTTGCTCTAAGTATTTACTTGCATATGCACTTTACATTAAATTTCAGAGGGAAATCATATTAAATTTGACCAGGAAATTCAAATGTTCCCTTTGGAGAAACAGCCTCTGTAGAACTTTCACTGTATTTCTTACCCTTATTTTATGTTAGGATTTGTAAAGTCAAGATTACTTCCTAATATTTTATTTTCAGTAAAATATTATTCTTTTTGTCTTGCTTCTTTCTCTAGATTTTTCTGTGTATGTGTTGTAGATTAACACCTTTTGTATTCTTACATTTTTCTACCTATAAAATACTATCAAGAAAGTTTTTTAGGCCTTAGGATGTCTGGCCAACCATTCCTGGTGGATGCTGGCATAAAAGCAGACAAACAATATAAAGGAAATAAAGGGAGCATATGACAATAAACCAGAACATCTTCAAAATTACCAGAAGATGAAATAAAATGATACGTTTATTTTGATTAGTCACAGTACATTTCAAAATAATACAAAGTTTTTCTGTCTAATTCCTCTTTCAAATTTTCCTTTTAAAGAAGTGAAACCTTTCCCTTGAGACAGAGGTCCTTTGGTGAAGACATATGACTGATAGCTGGTGTTTCTGAAGAATTTGCTAGGAGACATGTATGCATAAAAGCTAGAAAAAGCTTCAAACAAATTTCTTAATTTATTTACAAAATTAATTTACTACCTGCACTGACTACTATCTGTTAATCAAATTTTTTTCTGTCAAACTCAGAGGAACCATGACCGTTTCATTCTTCAGTCTTGTTATAACAACAATCAATTAGTTTTAAAAAAACTGTGGACTGGCTCCACAATGAATGAACGTATTAAAAAAATAATTTCCCTAAGAGGTGTGATAATAAAGCAAAGGAAGTGAAGATCATATTAATTGTTCCATTCCTGGGTACATCAATAACAAAAAAAAACCTCCAAAAAAATTCTAAGTTTTGGAGGAGACATGGCTAGACACTCCCTCTTGGAAGGAGGTGCTCTGCGCTGGAGGAGGAACACCCCTGATGTGAGAGTGGGTGCAGGTGACCCACCCTGGGACAGGGACCCCCCTGCGGGACTGTGGCCCATGGGCAATTCACATCAGGGCACAAGAGAAGAAAGAAGCAAGAAGCAGCAAAGAAAAACAAGTAAGAAGGACTGAAGAGCATAAAGAAACTACCGTTTCCTATGGATTACACTGAAATCACCAAAGGCTTCTCAAGGAAGTCAGTCATCTTCATGAAAGAGGATCATCTTCAAGCTGTGAAATATCCTAAATTTACTTCTTTACCCTTTGCTGTTATGAGTTCCTTTCTTCATCAAAGATCACTTTGAACTTTTTTCTTTAGTCCTAAGCACCTTAGGGAGCCATTTAAAAATAAAACCTGCAAATAATAATTTTGCTAATCAATCTCAGTAAGTTGGATATTTCTTGTACAATCTACATAAGCAGATCAGTATAAGAAAAAAACCCAGTGCTAGATTGTAAATACAAAACCTAGAATAAACAGAAAAATACATTCAAATTAAAAAAACAACTGCTTTAAGGCATGTTCTAATAGAAACATAATCAAGCAGTTATGCCATACATGATCAGTGTCCCTGTTAAAAACATAAAGCATGTCGGCCTCTCTCCTGCACTGTTCCAGCCATTGGACCCAAATCAGCCCCAAAGTACTACTTTTCCAGGTTAATAGGACATCAAATCCAATTTCTTTCAGTTGCTTTCTAAAAACTTAAAATTATAACCTCTTGTGCAAGGTTCTGATTATTTGGAATCATTTATCTTGGTAACATTCTACCCTTTAAAATCCACATTTACAACCAACAATAGGATACTTATCTATATCACTGCAAATTTAATTTAAGATCTGTGGTGAACAAGACTGTTGAAAGCTTAAAATACTGTCTCCCAGTTTAAGCTGTTTAGGAGAACAAACGAAGAGAACAGCCAGAGTCTGGATGACTCAGGCAAAAGTCTGTAGGATTCAACTTGTGAAGCAAAATCATAGAATCATTTAGATTGGAAAATACCTTTAAGATCATCGTAAAACAAACATGAAAATCTCTGGAAACAAGAAGCAAATTACAGGAGTAATTTCTAGCCTTTTATTTATTTTTTATTTATTTATTGTCGTGTAGTAAAATGACTGAGTTGTAACAGGTGTGGTTATACCAGTTAGTGACTGTGTGACATAAAACAGTCTGTCCACCTATGTAAGATCAGACATCATGGACCACATCAAAGCTCCAGTTAGTCCACTGCAAACAGTAGCAAACATTTTGATAAAAATTATAAATAGTATAGATAGCTAGACAGAAGTACTAAGGAGTGATGATCTCAGACATAATCTGAGAATTAGTCTGTTGGCTTTTAAGCAACAGTAACGTAAGGATTTCCTGTATCAGTGGTTGCAACTGTGCATCGAGGTGGACTTACTTTCCACAAATGTTTGCAATAATTTTTTAATTAATTTGAAATTAATTTTTGCACCTGTAACATTCCTGTGTGAAAATATGCATTCTTTTCAGTCTTTTAAACTGGATTTATAGTGCTCTGGCTATGGGATTAGTGCACATTTTGTTATATCTTATTCAACAATTAAGTCCATGAGAAACTATTCCTCATGTATAAGGATAGCTTAATATCTTTAATGTTTGTTTTTTGTTTTTTTTTTTTAAGAACATAATCACAGACTTCTCAGAAATGGCAATGGACTAACATTCATCCCATTTTTTTTTCACTGCCTCTAGATGGGCTGCACTGGTTCTTCCTGAGCAATGTATGTCCTTGCATAAAAGCTTTTTCTTTGTCTGTTACCTTCATCTGTCAGTTTGGTTCTTCAGAACGTCTACAGCCCTTTCAGTGGAAGAGTCCAGTGTGATGATCTATAGTTCCAGATTATTCCAAATATATTTTTTTGGATAAATTTTGTTTACTGCATTTCAACAAAAAACGTGCGTGTTTGTCTGTCTTTCATGTAAGTAGGTGCATGTCCCTTTCTACTTCTGTATCCGATGATCTCCCTGGGATGTGGCTGCTTTGCAGTAAGGCCTTGTAACTGCCATGAGGAAGTGTGCTGCAGAACAACACTGGCTTTTAATTCACCTTTTGGTCATACAAAAAGTTGATAAATAACAACATCTCAATTAACTTTTGAACTTCCAAACTAATTGCTAGGTATACTAGGAGCTCTTTAATCTTATTTTATTCTATGCATCTTCTCATGATATGAGTCCTTCCTGTTCAGCATGGACCACACCAATGTCTTGAAGCACAAGAAAGTATCTGCATGTGTATGTCTGAATTATCATGGATGTCCAACTGTGAGATATTTATGTAGTGCCTTAAAACAAACCTCATCTTCTTTCTTTAACTGCATCTTACATATTTTATGCACATCTGATGTCCTCTTGTTCTCATGGATAGGAAGTTTGAGATCTAATCAAGTCAAATCATCTTGCATAACAAAATGAGATAATTCTACATTAAGCTTGCAAGTACGTTTCTTCCTTGCTCTAAAATGGTACTTGTATCAGCTGCAAGAAATTCCTAAATACAGAAATGTTTTATGTAGCCAAGGTAACCTGATTAGCTGCTTACTTGTACTGACAGTATATTTATGTCTAACCTATGTGCTGGGGTTGAGGAAATCACCTGTGAAGGAGTTGTAAAAAACTCAGATGCAATAGCAAAACTTATTCCTGGGGGATAGTAGACTCGCTATCTCCTCCTGACAGGTATGCTCATTACCCTGGCATGGAAGGAAGCAGGCAGGTTGCTGATTCAGTTACAGTTCTGCATTTCCCCTGGAGTTGGCTCAATGGAAGCCAGGAAGCCGACAATCGCAGCCAAGGAAAACTGCAGCACAGCAAAATGTAGCATTGCCTCAAGTCATTTGACTGCTGTGAGTGCCTCGCAGCATTTGTCTCTCCAAGGCACAGCTCACAAACTTCAGCTTCAGACAGGAGTGAAAAACATCAAATTTAAATGCACAAATGTAACTTAAGATCATAATTCATGAAATGCACAGAGACTGCAGGTTGTAAAGATAGCAAATGAAGGAATTACCTATAAATAAACTCCTTTCAGAGGTGAGAAACATATTCTCTAATATAAAATGTGAGGAATATGGCAATATTTCTGTGTGCATAATATGGTGTCATTCCGTTTCAATACTTCCTTGTCTATCAAGACCCAGAAGTGACTGCCACTGCTAACACAAGATAAACAGACAAGAAAGCATTTAGCATAAAAAAGATTAATCTAGCAGGAAAATTCTGACCATAAAAACTTTCAAACCAGGTATGTCTGCACTGCAAATCCTGTGTTCAATTTTGGACCCCTCACTTCAAGAAAGACACTGAGGTGCTGGAGCATGTCCAGAGAAAGGCAATGAAGCTGCTGAAGGGTCTGGAGCACAAGGCTTACAAGGAGCAGCTGAGGGAGCTGGGGGTCTTTTGCCTGGAAAAGACTCATGGGAGACCTTATTGCTCTCTAAAACTACGTAAGAGGTTGTGGCCAGATGGGGATCGGTGTCTTCTCCCACCTAACATGTAACAGGACAAGGGGAAACGGCCTCAAGTTGTGCCATGGGAGGTTCAGGTCGGATATTAGGAAAAGTTTCTTCATAGAAAATGTTGTGAACAGTTGGACCCAGGCCCAGGGAAGTGGTTGAGTCCTCATATAGATGTGGAATTCAGGGATATGGTTTAGTGCTGGACTTGGCCTTGCTGACTTAACAGCTGCACTTGATGATCTTATTTTCCAACCTACATGATTCTGAGATTCTGTAATCTGTGATCAACAAGCAGAGAGTCCAAATGATTTCATTATGTGAGGAAGGACGCATATTTTGCATAGCAAAATTCAAGGAAATTGAAGGCAGAGGTCTGCGTGGAAAGCTGAAATTGCAGAAATCTGGAAAGAAGTGAGGATGGCATCTGCTAGTCTGTCACACATAAAATTTTGTCTTGAATTCCAGAAAAAAAATTGTTTTAGAAAAGGTTCCAAGTTTTAATCCTAAGAGCATAAAACTATTTTTCCTGGCCTACTTACATCTGCAGCTTATGGCTAGCCTACTCTTTCAAATGACATTGCCTCATAATAATTTCTGCTCAACCTTTTTTTTTTTTTCTTTCTATTCAAATGGCAACAATTTATGCTACTATATTCCTAAGAAGAAGGTAGAAGTACATGGTAGTGCACAGGAAAGAGGTCCTTTTATCTGAGTCTGTGGTTCTAGCTGACCTAGTGAGGGCTTCTCTCTGCTCCTTTTGGCTTTCTGGAGGCACAGCACTACAGTAAGTGCTGACACTGGAATTACATCAAAAGCTAAGTGACAGGAAACAGCCCATTAGTATCTTTTGTATTGATCATATGTCAGCTTTTGTATCTATAAAAAAATGCTTATACTTTCCACTTTAAAATATAAACTAAAAACAAAAAGAAAAAGGAAAAATCATCAATATTTTCTCCAGTTCTGTAAATGAGTCAAAATAAAACCAGAGGAACATCGTTGAGAAATTAACAATACAAAGACAGAAGAATCAAGGAAATTGTAACAGCAGCATCTTTTTGACTGAGGGTCCTAAGATCTAAAGATTACAGCAAAGGAGCTGAGCTAAATTAACTGAATGCAAAAATAGACTCAATTAACACGGAGAAATAATGGCACTCATGAAGGTAATCCTTCCATTCTTGTCCTCACAACACTTTCCACAAATTTGTGTTTTTCTATCCAATGATGCTGACTGCAGTTCAGTCTTTCACCTCTATTTCATCTGTATATTTAAACCAGTGACACCTAGGAAGATGAGAAGATAAAAAAACCCCTGAAAATCTTTAGTTATTCCAGTCACTCCAGTATCACTGGGTATACTTTAGACTAGTTTTATTAGGACTGTGCTTTGGGGCAAAATTTCTCAAGCATATTTGACTACTAATTAACTTTGGTAGAGTAGAAAATGTATATTTAAGGTAAAATTAGATCCTTATGAGCATGGGAAAGCTAAAAATTTCTATTAAGACAAGTTGGATTGCAGTTGTACTGAAATTGTGCCAAGTATGTTTTTCAGGATTAAGTGTATGTCTTATGACTGTAACACATCCAGTATACTGTATGACTGCTAAACTGGTGGCATACATCACAGTACAGGTATGAAATCAACACAACAGGAATCCTATACAAAGAAAACTAACTGAGTTTATATCCCTTTTTTTGTGGTTTACATATTTTTCCTTCCAAAAAGAAGACAAGTATGTCTTACAGAAATTCTGCTGAGGGAGTAACAAATGGAAATTTGAATTTTGCATAAGAATACAGTTAGGAAAATTTTTGAGTTTTAACTTCAAGATGAAAGCTTAGCTATCAGACAACAGCTAATCTATAATGTATAAACAAAACAGCTCACAATATGCAGTAAACCACAGTAAGGGAAAACTCTCTTAGATCTACATGAGTGATGCAGATACTGCATTCTCTCAGTACACAGAACTCACACTGATATCAACAGGCGGTCCATGAAGTCAGCAGAAACACCACAGCAGAGTCAAGATTTCTTGTGACCCAATTTAAGTTCTTTCAGCACTGATATATTATGGAAATGAGATGTAAAGAAGAGTGTAATATCTGTTTAATATTTGCATGTGCATATGAATCTGGGGGAAAAACATCTGTGGAGTGAAAACTTTCAGAACATATGTACATATAGCCATATTTTTCATTAATTATACATTTCAATGCCTGTTTAATGCATTTAAGAATCATAAATTTTATGCAACAGCTTAAAATTAAAAGTGTGCCTGGATATGTATCTCTGCCATAGACTTACAGAAAAGAGTGAGACTTAGGGGCTGAGCGATTGGAAAAAAGGTGAGTTATTATGGGTAAGACAGAACATGAATTGAAAGATAGCTATTCCATAGCAGTTACTTATGGGTATATGCTCACCCTAAATTTAATCTCACATTTGTTTCTAACTATCAGAAAATTACAAAAACCACTGGAAAGTTAGATCCTGAGACTGTCCAGTCCAACTCGTCCTTGCTCACAGCAATTCTCCTTTACTGGCCCTGAGCAACCTCACCTGGAGCCTCCATCCACACCCCTTACCCATGGGCCCATGCATCCTGTTTCAGCTTGGCCTTCATTCCCTGCCTCAGTAATGCCATTGGAGTGCCATTGGCCAGCTGAGTCACAGCTGTGCTGTTCCTGGCCATGGACCCTGCTGATCTGAATCCCAACTGGTTGACTGGCTTCCCAGCCTGACCTTGGCTCTGCACTGCCACCATGGATTTGCATGGCAGTCACCCAGCTGTGTCTGACCCTGTTCATCCCCACCAGACCTGACCCACACATCTGTCTCTGCTGCAAACCAATGTGATGATGTGGAGTCTTGACTGAAACTAGACACCACCCCTGACTAGCCTTGATGGCACACTGTGGGACTGAGTTCTGGGTGGCAAAGCCCCTGCCCTGCTGCCCATACTGGCCTCAAAGCCAGGCCTTGCTGCCCGTGACACTGTATTTCCCCTGGCACCTACCACTCTGTGCCTCTGATAAGAATGTATGTCTTTTTAACTCCTCTTTATCACATATTAATAAGCATTAATAAGATCTCTCTGGGTCTTCTTGTCTCCAAGCTGAACAGTTTCTGCTCACTGAGCCTCTCCTCATACATATGTCAATGCTCCAGCAACTTAATCACTTTCATGGCCCTTTGCTGGACGCATTGAATCCCCATTTCTCTTCCACTGGGGAGCCCAGACCTTGACCCAGTACTCCAGATGTGTCTCAACAGTGCTGAGTAAAGAGGATCATCTTCCTTGACATGCTGGCAGTGCTCTACCTAACACCGCCCAGGATGCCACTGACATTCTTTGCTGTGAGGACACATTGTTGGTTGATGAGCAACTCGGTGTTCATCAAGACTCTTAGGTACTTTTCTCTGCAAAACTTCAGTTGGCCCCCGCTTGTGCATGGGGTTATTCCTCCCCAGTTTTAGGACTTGGCATTTTGCTTTCTTGACCTTCACTAGATTCCTCTCAGCCCATTTCTCCAGGTCACTGAGATCTCTCTGAACGGCAGCATAATGCACAGATCATTCTTCCCAGTTTTATATTAACTTCAAGCTTGGTGAGGGAGTTTCTGTCCCACCATTCAGGTCATTAAAGAAGATGTTAAACACTATTGGTCCCCTGAGGTCCCCGGCAGAAACTAGACTCCAGCTGTGCTTCACAACGCTGATCACACTCCTTTGAGCACGGCGGTTCAGCCAGTTTTCAAATCACCTCACTGCTCATTGATCTAGCCTGTACTTCATTAGTCTGTGCATGGAGGTTTTATGAGAGACAGTGTCAAAAGCCTTATTAAAGCCTAGGTAAACAATGCCCACTGTTCTTGCCTTCTCCACTAGGCTAGTAATTTTATAGGTTATCAGGCTGGTCAAGCACAATTTCCTCTTCGTAAATCCCTGTAGAAGACTCCCAGTCACTTTCATGTCTGTAAGATGCTACAAAAACATTTCCAGGATTTTCTCCATCGTGTCCTCATGATTGAGGTCAGGATGTCAGGACTCTAGTTCCTCAGCTTCTCCATCATGTCCTTAAGTGAAGGTAGGAGTGACACTTTCTTTCTCCATTCCTCAGTAACCTCTCCCAATTGCTGTTGTTCAAGGACTATAAACAGTGACTCCACCAGACAGCACCAGCTGCTGCAGCAGACATGGGTGCATCCCATCAAGTCCCACAGACTTGTGTATGTCCACACTATTTAAAATGTTTCCTGCCCTCCACTAATACTTTCCTTTCTCCAAGCTTCCCATATGTCTCAGGGGCCTGGAATTCCCAAAAGCAAACATTACAAATAAAGTTCAAGGTGAAAGAGCTAATTTTGCCTTTTCCATGTCATTTATTGCCATGTCCTGTGCCCTATTTCACAGAGTACCCACATTTTCTTAAGTTTTCCTGTTGCTGCTGCCATTTCTCCAGAAGTCCTTCCTACTCACATTTACATCCCTTGACTGGTTCAACTCCAGATGAGTTTTGGCTTTCCTAACCTCATCCTGCATGCTTAGACAGTATCTTTGTATTCCTCCTGGGTCATCTGTTCCTGCATCCTGCTTGTATGCTTCCTTTTTAATGTCTGAGCTTGATATCAAGAGCTTCTCACGTATCCATGCCAGCCTCCTGCCATCTTTGCTTACTTCCTGGCATGTAGGTATGGAACATTCTTGAGCTTGGAGGGGGTCAATGCTTACAGTGTGCTATAAACTTGTTAGGGGGGTACAGTTCTCAGCTTCAATCAGGTGCACTTGACTCGCTGGTGTTCAGAGACAAATAAGTTATTCACACGAAATGGGAGCCTGACTTGAAATGTCATTGCTGTCCTCTTTGGCAGCAAGTTCTGATTTCAGTTAAGTCACAGATAACTGGATTTTCCATCCATAGCTTGGTTTGGGTCACATGAGGGTGGAAAGCCTCAACTAGATTTACAGCATAGATGTATAGGCACTGTGAACTGGAGGTAGGAGAACACAGCTGGAAGAGGAGGGAAGGCAGGTTTCAAGTTGGGCCTTAACATTCAATTTTGTAAATTTGTCAAATTTGACCTCTGTGCTCAGTTAATTGATTAGCCATCTGCATAAAACGGAATTAGTGAATGCACAGGCAAGTTGGAAGACCAGCACAAGATATGGCTGTAAGTAATATATAACACACACATGTTGTTTCTTTAATATATGTGCCCTCAGACATTTGTATTTATTACACACCACCTTCAAATATCGAGTGCAGTTTGCGTTAAAGCTATAAATGTCAAACAGAAGATTGTTTGATGTAATTAAAGGAATCTTTCTTGGTAATAGTATTAAATTAACATTCTTGAGTAGGGATGCAAAGAACAAATTAAACTCCAATTCAGTCTCTAAAAAAAACATTCTGACTTGGTATAATGTCTATTGAGGGAGTGCTCAGCACAGTGGGCATTCAAAGAGTCTTTGGCCTCAAGTAGCTAATTTTCTCCTTATTTTTAGCTTGAAAATAGAAGTAATTATCTAATAGCTGACATTCAACCACCAATTAGTTTTAGCTTGTATATATTTGTTTTTCTTAAACATTTAATGAATTTCACATGATATGCACATAGCTAGCAAGCTTCTCACTTTCACTAAGCACATATAAGCTTAAAAAGTAAAAAAAAGCCCAAACAAACCAACCCCCCAAAACCAAATAAGAAATATAGTAAAGATAATGACATAAGCAGGGTTTTTTTGAAATATGCAATTTGTAAGTTAAAAAATTCCAAGCTGTCCAATTCAAACTCAGTAGTATTTTAGGTCTCATTTTTGCCTAGACTCAGTTTAATTACAATGAAATTCCAACTCAACAGTCAGTTTCAGAAACACTATTGACAAAAGAAAAAGCATAATCTTTCTTTTATGGCATGAACCATTTACTAGTATATATAGAGCTATATAGAAGGTAGCAAAGGAGTCATTACAAATATGTGGTCACTAAGACATGTGCTCATTAAACGCAAAGGGAGCAAAATGGTGAAATAAAAATTACAGTCTGGTCACTTCCTCAGTCTCTGAAATGCATTCTTTTTCCAACCAGCATATTAGATCAATAACTATAATCTTTTATTCATTTTGTGATATAGTTATTCCGCAGCGATTATTTTCCAAATATGGGCTTTTTGCCTTTTTAAGGTTAAGTTCATGGTTGCAAACCCTGGTTTTAAGAGAGAAATACAGACATACTGAAGACAATAGAGCACCTAATTTTAAAATACATAAAACCAAGCTAAGTGCAACCAAGTTAAGTGAACAAAAACAAAGTAAGTGGAAGGCAGTAACGAGAGGACTGCTGTTGAAAACAAAAATCTCCAAATATTTTATTCTGAATTGTCGTAAGTAATTCACAACATATGGAGGAAGAGTATGTTTAGAAAAAGGAAGTAAGAACTAAAAAAATAATCTCTGACTGCCATGTGTTGACAAGAAAACTTTTGTCCAGACAGTATCTTCCTTTCACTGCCGAGCAGAAGAATACAGCAGCAGACAAAAAAGAAACTGGAGAGGAAAACAGCCAGTTGAGAATCTCCCCCTAGAATAATACAGTGTCCAAATACCTCAACTCTCCAGCTTTGTACACTTGTGGTTAGTGAACTACCACAAATTGCAAAGGGCCTACAGTTCTGAATCATACAGGTTCTCTTGCACAATTTTTTGGACTATGACTGCATGGATATATGAGCAAATAAACTGTGTACGTTTACCCACAGGACTATGGAGGATTGAAAGTCACTTGCATACTTCTACCACAGAACCTACATAGGCATGCCAAAATATAATAAGCAGCTCAAGAAACTTTGTTTACATAATTTAAACATAAAAGTAGATAAACATTAGAAACATGTCTTTATCTACCTCATTGTTACCTTATGTACAGCTTCTCATCAAATTGAGCCATGGCTGCACATCAGTAATCCTTACTTGGAACACGTTATATCTTAGTAATACCGTTAGATTTTCTTTATAAATACATAAAATCCTAAATGAAAGGTACTGAGTATTGACTAATGAAAAAAAGAATCAGATGGCTTCTTTGAAGTAATGATGAATTTAACAAACCTTGTAGTTTAGATGTGGTTGGAGACTGATGAGGAGCATCATTTCTGCAGAATTCTTACGATTTGTAGATATTACTTGCTCAAGAACCTAGGCCAATTTTGAGAGCTAAAAATGCAAACAACAGTGAAAACTAACTATTGATCTCACCAAAGTATCTTCTTGTTTCTCATCAGCACAGTAGATATGCTTAGCAGAAAAGAGACAGTACTTTCTGATTTATATAGCTGACTGATAAGGAGCGAAGGAGTCTCATCAGTTGGTAACTTCTTTACTGACTTAGGTGAATTGGATGCACACGCCAATTTCCTCACTAAGTGACTCAGCCTCAATCTAAGGCTCATGATAGAAGATTCTGATCTAAATACCTCTTGGAAGAGTAAATGAGTTTCTCGTGAAGCTACTGACATTAAGATGCTGTTACCGTCTGGAATTCATCAGGTTACATAATGCTTTGCTGGATCAAGGCAGATAGGAATGCTCCAATATCCAAAACAAGCTGGAACCTTAATTTGTCAAACATTTGGTTAAAATAATTCATAACCCCCTGTCTAATAACTTCATGCAAGAAACATATGACAATGATATATTTGTTTATTCAGCCACCTCTGAAGGAAAAATAAAATTTGTCTTTTCCACAAAGTGATAATTGCAAGGACTGTATGACTATGATAAGCAAAGACAGAAAACAGAAAATCAGGACATTGTTCTACTACAGATCACCGATCTGAAAGATTCTGACAACATAGCATTCAGAATAAAGTAAAGGGAAGTCCTTTAAATAGCATTATCAAAGTTGAGGAAGGCTGCTTGAAAATACACAGCCTTATGTTTCAAAATTCAGAAGACACAGATGAAATTAGGGCAGTTGTATATATGATGTTCATAACTCTTTCTGTATCTTTGCAGCTTTTCTCCAGATTTTAGGAATGAAACGCACTCCCAGTTATTGACAATCTCAGCAGTACACCTGCAAAGATGAGGAACAGGTAATCCTACACAGACAGAGTACTTGACAGGAGCACAAACACCAGTTTGTGGAAGACTGCCTCAAAAGACTGTCACTCAGTATCATTTAAAGACAGGAACTGATGGGAATAAAAAAGGTTTGTTATGAGCCGCAGTGCTAAACTTTTTTTGATACTTACCAGAAAAGATGGCAACAAAACTAGAATACCCTACCATAACTCTTCAAGAGTCACTAAAAAGTGGTGTAGGCAAAAGCTTATTCACTATCACTAAACAAAGTATGGGAAGCGAAGAATAAATGGCAACATACATTTTTGTTGTAGCGTGATTTTTCCTTTATTTGGATTATAGAAAGACAGGAGCCAACTCCTAAGTATATCCATGGCAAACATTTTTGCATTGCAGTTTGGAAATTGCCATTACTATTCTGATAAACTGTACCTGATCCTTCATCTTAATTTCTCTTGATTCCATTACTGCTTTTTTACCTGCTCAATAATTTTGACATCTACAAAATGACAGTTATGGTACAGTGTTCCTTCAGATACAACATCTATTCTAAAATTTCTTTATTTCTTAGAAGCCTATGAGACTTATGAATAGAAAGGTTTGGCAACACTGAAGAATTCAGCAGTCACTCTATTTCTTCTAGCATGTAAGGCCAAGGCATTGGCACGAGTTTTCTTGAGTCATGACCAGGGCAATCTTCCATGTCTGTCATCCATCTCCAGCCCTCAGGAGGCTACAACCCATCTCTCTGCGCTCTTCCGTGAGGAATACAACCTACTAGAATAATGCCATGGATTTGGGAAGGTCTGTCATGTAATATGCCTCCAGATATCTCATTTTAAAGATGCCACAGGTAATTTTTCTGGATGGGATTTTATGGTTTGATATCACTGCAATTTTTCTTTTCTGCAGGAGTTTCAGAACTAGTTTCTGCCATATTCTTAAGTTATGAGCACTGAGTTAGTTTTCAGAGGCAAGGAAGGCATCTGAACTTTCAGAAGAAATTGTAAACTACTACTCACCCAGATGCCTATTCAATTCTCTGATCTTAAATTCTCTTGCCAAGTCAGATTTTCTGAGAAAGGAGAGCTGTGGCAACTGCTCAGATCTCTTTCCAACAGAGCGAGGATGATTCAGCTTCTGCACAGCACTTGCACAGTGGTAAAACAGATTTTCTCACGGCTTTGAAAGCTGCATTCTCTGGTAAGGAGCACGAATCCAGTACATACTGCCAAGGATCCAGAACCCACACCCACTCTGAACTTTAGAAAGTCTTCTAATTAGGCAAAAGAATAGAATAGAATAGAATGCTTATCCTTGTGTTTTTCTAAGCATTGGATTTATTATTTTTTAAATCTCGTATATGCCCATGTAGGCATAAATTTTCTTAAACACTCCATAGTCTATGCAATTCTTCCTGCCATTTCAGTCAACTAGTCAACCTCCAGTGCTACTGACACCTAGATATCCTCTTAGGGTATAAGGCTGGATTTTGTACTTTTTAGCATGTCCTTTGACTCAATTCAGTTCTCTTTCTTTTTCAGTTTGTCGTAAATGCAAATATGCTCAAATACAAAGATGCTCTTGCAGCTATATGAAGCACAGACTGTCTTACCTCTCTAGATGCTCTCTGTCAAAACATTAGGTAACAATAAGGAAAGCAGAAGTTTCTAGAGGCAGATCTCACAAGGGAATCTTTGCATTGATTTCATCAGCCCGTGAATAATCATCCATTTATAATGTATTTTTGGGGTGCATATTTCTAATTAAATTTTAGACTGAGTCCTAGTAAAATTTTAGTAGTGGTTTCATTTTCCTGTCCAGGGCTTTTATGATAATTTTCTAGTAGAAATACTTATGTGATGTTTCATATCATTTGAGTAATTTCTCAAGGAACATTTATTATATGAGAGGTATTGCAGCTAGGCATTTATGACATTTGCACATGACTCCATGCTTGGAAATACAGCCCTATCCTTGTTACATCCTAAAAAACCCCCACCAAAACGATGAACTTTTAGTACTGCTTTCTTTAAATGTACCGTCTATTATATTTTATATACAAGTTAAATATTTAGACTCATACAAAAACAGTGTAATAACAAAAAAATAGTGACAGAACTCAGTTTCATAAAATGGAAGAGGCATCTATTATGACATAACTAGTATTTTTAAAATTTCAGATAATTTAGGATGGATTCTTCAATCTGCCTTACTGAAATGCAGACTCTAGCTGGAATTTGGAAAAGGGAAAGAAGAAAATTCTAGGTAAGACTCAACACCAACTTAGATGGCAATGCATTAAACACAGTCTTATTGTACATTTGTGGAGCGAAGAATTCAAAAACCACAAATATCTAACAAATGTTTTACAGTCCTTATGGGTAGGCAGCAGTAAAAGAGGCATGATAAATCAATAGAACAAATTGTCAGGCCAGTATTATGGCTCGCATTGTGCTGCATCTCATTAAATGCAGCAGCAATTGAGGAAAAGCTATTACAGCATTCACCACTGTTAATGAGATGTACTACCACAATTAGTTTGCTGACAGAGTATAAAGTCTGCAATTTCGTTGCCCTAAAACATTTTTCCATGTAAGAGAATTTAGCAAAGACAAATTTCTGATAGCTACCAGACTTTGAAAACTTTCCTAAAATATTTGTTGTAGTCTGATATAAAGATGACCTTTGAAATCTGTCTCCGTTTCAGATAAACCTGATCAGTAGCAAGATACAAAGCTGGTGTTCTATTGATACTTAAGCCAATGAATTTGATAAGACCTTTGATTAAATCCAGAAAACTCAATGTCAAGTTCAAGTGCTGGTTGGAGAAAGCGCCAGTTTCTAAATATTTTCCTGACAAAACAGAAGGACGTTTATTTGGTGCATCATCATCATTTAGACAAGTTTACATCTCACAGTAGCTCCGAATTTGAAGACCATGAATAATGTGGGTGTGCCACAGGAAAAAGGTGATACTTTGGTTTTATTTTTATATGGAATATGTTTAAGGAAATTTCAGGAAAAAGAATTTAATGAAATTCATACTGCTAATCTTAGTATACCTGCATTTTTAAAATATTTTAACTAAACAGTAGTTTCCTACTTGTTTCAACTACTGTTTAGAAATGTTTAGTGTCTGATCTCTAGGTGTGAGGTTAAAGCCTGATACACTTTTTTAATGGTATTTCTCTGTAAAGACATTCAGGTATCTCTGTCCATATCTGAAAACTTCCAGCGGATTTGAGAGCTTTTAAACACAAAAATCTTTCCCTGAAATTATTTTTATTTACACTGATTTCATTTTCCCTTCTGTCCTTCATTTTGCTGTTCAAGTTGTTCATCTCTACCACATGGATGTCTCGGTGCCTTCCCAGGAAACTGCACCTCCTGTTGAGTGTATCAGCTCTTTGACAACCTTCCAGACAGATAAATCCAAACGACCATATCAGCATTATTATTTTCCACTCGTGAGAAACTTGCATCCTCTGCTCTCCTTTCTTCTCCTGAGCTCACCCAGTCTCACCCATTGATCAGCATCATCCTTTCTTGTTCACGGGTCTCTGACTCAGTTTTCAACTCTCCTTATGGAAACTCATCCTGCTCCTCCCTGCTGTCCTGTCTTCCACTACCACTTACCAGAGAAATGAACTACTTCCTCAGAAATTAATTTCCCATTAATGATTTTTTCCTCCTGTCACAGCCTTGCAGTCACACACTTCCTCAGGACACTCCTCTCCCTCCACAGCCGTTGTCTGAACCCACAGGAGTGTGCAGCTGCATTGCTGCTTCTCTGAGGTTCTTGTTTATGAGCTTATCAGGAGACTCCTCTGACCCCCAGATCATACCAGTTCTGTGTCTGTGTGTCTTCACTACCTACTCCATCCTGCAGATCAGCTCTAGCCCTGGCTTGGCAGATGTGCTCACCATACCTTCCTACCCTTGCTCCTAAACAAAAACACACTGTCCACATGGCTTTTCCCTTCAACTTACACCCACACTCCACCCCGAACACTGCAGTGTTCTGCACTCTGTTTATTCGCTCCAAACTGAAGAGTCTTAAAAATAAAATACTTCTTGTCAATGAAAGTTTGAATATATTTTAAGAAAAAATGTAATGCAAGGGGATAGTGCAATCCTTTCCCCCAAAACCCCAGCAAAAAAATCCCACACATATGTAGCTATGCAGAAAAAGAAAGCCAGTAGAGTTTAGCTATTCCAAAGACAAACTCAGCAAAGTCCTTCTACCCTGTTTTATTGCCTCAATAGGAATTTAAAAATGTTAAAATACGTGCCAACTTTCTTTTTTTTCTTTAATTGCAAATTTGTTATTAGAAGCATGACATTGCTGAATATGCGTGAACAGCATCTAGGTCAGGAGAATAGGACATTATGATTTGTTTGTGATACATTGCTGGTTTGCAAGATGCTTGGGAAGAATCTTTCAAACAGAATGAAAGGACTCACTAAAAAGATTGTTCCTTTTTGTGAATAAAGAAAGAACATTGGGATTTTACAGAAATACCATGATAATTTTAGATAAATGGTGGCCATCACATGAAATAAATACAATGCATTAGTCTACTTTTAACATATTTAGCTTGACTTTTTTTCTCCCAGGCAGTTTATCTTCCCCTTTAAAAAAGAAAAGGAAGCTAGGGTCAAATATTACCAAGGGTCAGATATTAACTACAATTTGTGAGCAAAACAAACTAATTCAAGTTGTGATTCTGTACACAAGGCTCTGAAATCTCACTCTCTAACCTTTACATGGATTTACAACTCAGTAGTGCGCAGTAAGTACAGCCTCCACTTAATGAAGCTGGATCTTTATATTTTTAACACTCATTTGGAAAACCAATTAACTCTGGCTCTATTGAACAACTTGAACGGGAAATAAATCAAATGTTAAAACATTGGTGAAGAGCCAAACTTTCTGTAATTAGAGTACTGATGTGCCCAAGGCTGACTATGTGGTGTGCAGCATTATAGATTGACAACTGCAACTGTCCAAAGCAATTAAAATTGTACATGTTGCCCTTGTTATGCATGCTAACATCTAGCAAAACCACTGTATCATGTTTATCCTTCAAATCTGGGTTCAGGTTCTTTATGATTCATAAAAAGCATAATATTCCTTCTTCAGTCTAGAGAACTAAGGCAGTTCCTTGGTTTTAAATTACATTACACATGAATATTCTGCGGGAAATGTACAGTCTGTTAGGTGGGAGACTGCATAAATTTCCTAGACAACATTTACAGGTTCACTGATCACATGCAATGTTTTCAAAGAAATTGCAATTTGTTATGGCAAGCCTCACAATGTATATGTTCTGACTTCCCTTGCTCTTCCATATTACTTGCATGTCTAAGGGAAAACATGTGGCCTCAGGAACTACAATCAGTCACAGCATTCAGCATTTCTCCAAATATTTAGTATTACCTCTAGACTTTTATTATTTGGACTGTTCTTGCCTAAAAAAAAATCGCAGATGAGGGAATAAAGTAGAATACATACTCTTATCATGACTATCTGTTCCCACTGACTGTCAGAGATCCTGATTTAGCTTAGCTGGTGATCTAAGCCATACATCTGTCCTTGAAACTTACACAAAAAAAGAGTAAGATAGGTGTTTATGATGATGGGGGTCTACTTACAATCCTTAATAATTTAAACATGAAGAAATATCCATAACTTATATACTTACTACATCCACTACTGAGTTTCTTGCAGATATTTCGTCTTGAATACTAACTGCAAATTTTAAACTAACACAGGTGTTAATACATTCTTAATAAAAAGCCACATGAGCTGCAAGTTGCATTCTAGAGAAACATCTCACAATGAAAATATAGTACTTTAACAAACTATTTCAAGTGCTGGAGTTAAAAACAGAGAAGTAAATGTCCTAAGTGACCAAAGAATTCATTATAAATGAAATTCCTTTCAAATTCAGGTTCGGGCTTGCAGTGACTACTGTGATTAGATATATGAGAAATCTGTAAGTCTATACACTGTACTCGAGAGCAAGAAGCTCCCTCTCAAGGGCCATGACCACAACTGTTGTACTCAGAGCCTGAGGTGCTCAGAGCACCTGCCTACGTGTCTGGGTTCCAAATAGTTAAGTTTCCAAGAGAAAGAGTAAAATTCTCTGGCAGTCTTATACTGAACTATGGAAATGGAGGATTAGTCCCTGCCCCTGGACTGAGGCTGGATTAATACTTCTTCAAAAAGTAGTTTACAAGCACTTTTGATAAATTTATCAAGCTGGAGATAGTACCCTATGCCAGGAAGTAATAAACAGAACATTCAGCATTAAAGAAATGCAACTAGAAGCCCATTTGATGCAATCTCAGTAGGTTTCAGGGTGCATTGCAAATGAAAACATTAATTAAAAGTTTTGAAAAAGAGTAAGAGAAGGGTAAACATAACACAGGTTTATGACAGATACACTATACTGCAGTAGTAAAGACCTAGGGTAGACCAACTAAAACATGCTTTTCACTGCCATGCTTCAGTGCATTGGACAGACAGGCAACTTAAAGTACCAATGGCATCTGGTTCTCATTCTCCATAGTTTCTGTATAATTACTGGTACTATATCCCTACCAAAGCTTATGTTTGTTTCGTTTTGATAGATCTGGGGTAATTCAGAGCAGCTTTGAGACAGTCTTCATTTTGGTTTTTGGAAAATGAATGAACAAGCTGCTTTATACCCTCCCTTAGGGGAGCCAGATGGTCTAGGGACACTTGCTGGGAAACTTTCAGCTGGCAGCTTCTTTAGCACTTGAACAGCCAAAGGTTATCAGATTATTTTTTAGGGCGTATTAAAATGCCTGCATGGGTAAACAAAGGCAATCTCATACCAAATCTCTTGAAGGCACTGTTAAATATTTAAGATCTAGCATAAACGCGGAAAAACTTTTCAATACATGAAAATATACTCATTCAAAGCTGAAAATATTTTATTAGTTGTTCAAGAATAGAGGAGAAAATCAGGCTTGAAATAGACACAGAAGCTTTAAACACTGCAATTATTAATACTATAAGCTATTAAAGAAGATAAACTTACCTAACAGATTTTATTTCTGAGAAGACTGGACAAATAGGGATAACTAAGAAAACAGGCGAAACTAGATGTGCATGCAAAAAGCCTTTTTGCAGACATTAGTAAAGTTTTTCAGCTTCTCCTTCCACGTACTTTACTGAAACGATAAGGAACCTGAGAAGCAAGGCTTGATTCCACTTTTCATAGTATAGCTGAATACCATACAGATATATAAATGATACAGCTGTTCCATACAGAGCTGTTTCAACCACAGGCATCAGTTTTTTCCATGTTCTCTGCATAGTAAGTGATTGTGGCACACAGATGTAAGTATTTTTGGCATTTTTTTTAATCTTATGAAATTTTGCTTTAGTAGGAGGCCATATATATTTTCTGACAGTTTATCTTATTTTGAACTCACTTTGTTCAAAAACCTTCCATAAGTTATGGGTATCACTTCCTTTCTCAATAATCAAAAATCTTACTATTCTGGTAGCTCAGCCTCTAAAAATATCAACTGTCTGCAAGTAACTAAAAAAAAAGGTAATAGTAATAATTTTGCTAACATAACCACGTATTATTTCACAGACTTCTTGTATCTGATATTCATAGCTGTTTGGTATCCGATTCTCCAGTTCTGTTGCAGGCTAAATTCAGGTGTTATTTTCCTAAGAAGTACCAATATAATCCGTGAGAATTTTATGTGCTTCATTCCTAAACTTTAGACAAATTTAAAATTTATCCTTGCAAATGCATTTTTGCATTTATTGAAATAATTTAATAAATCCAAACATTCTGTCTCATTTTCATCCCTCATTGCAGTATCTTCTCTGAGACAGCAAAAATAATTATAAGCTGTTTTTCACTATTTAGGAGCTCATCTATTGTTACAACTTTCATTAGTGCCTGGACACCAACAGGCAAAAAGTGAAATAAAAGAAGTTATTTTGTGTTCCCTTGGACTCCCAAATTTCAAGAGGCAATCACCAACACTAAATTTTCTTTTTTTTTTTAAGACTGCGACTCATTGTATCTTCAGTTAAGTCCTCTGTGCACTGAAAGACATTTCAGTTCCCCTATTCTTATTTTTTTACTTTTCATTCTTGGTTATCGAAATTCATAGATTTTAGTTTTGACAAAGGCCCAGAATACGTCCTCTTAGTTTTAGGTATGTGACTGAGATAATTTGCTTGAAAGCGAATATCTTGTTCACTGAGAAAAAATGGAATTTTCAGAGACAATTTGGCCCATATAAGATCTGAATTGCTCGTCCGTGGAGTTGCTACAGAAACACATCTATTCATCTAAAGATGGGTCCAGAAAAAAAATCAGACTCACAAGAAGAGTTACCAGTAATCACTATCAAAATAGAAAGATGCAACAAAAGTCACAGAGCTTTATCCTTTGTCCAGTACTATTCAATATTTTATTTAATTACTTGGGTGGAGTTATTAAATATGCAATTGCATAGGTGACTTCAAGATGAAGTGGAAATGCAAATATGTTGAAAATTCAAATTTGTAACTGGAAAGACATCTTCATATATTGGACATAATGTTAAAAATCTGTTTTCTAAAGCATATCTATGGACTTCAGGTTTCTGTAAGAATATCTGCTTAAATAAAAGATTACATACATTATGAGGCATCTTAATTAGTTCAGGCTTTATTTCTCTCATAAGTCTTTTATCACAATTACTATTTTTATCTTTCCTCCTATTGTACATGCATGGCTGGAATGGCAAGTAAACATCAATCAGAGGAAGAAGAAGTGGGAAAGGAGTGAGACAGAAGTAAATGACTACACTGCCTCAGGACATGAAAGATGCAATATAAAACATTATGCTCATGGAAGCAAAGATGAGGCATTTCCAATTAATACAAAAGCACACAGAGAGAAGAAAAAGACCGAAGCAGTGGGATGATACTGTTGAAGATGTCAGAATATTTATGAAAAGGACTAGTCTAGCAAATCCAATTTTAAGTGGTATCATATTGCTGAATGAATTAAAACCATGTAGCAAAAATATATTATCCAAAATGGCCGATGTAGAAAATTATTAACTCAATTCACATTTAGTACATTAGCAGAGAAACCCAATTTAAAATAAAGAATAACTTATGAATCAATGCCTTAAGTTCTGTTTTGCCATCTTTCTTCAGTATACATGAAAAGACTGGAACTTGTCTCAAGAGTTTGCACCTCTTTTCATGATGAAAAACTTTTGGTAATAATGAAGTAGTACAAAAATATATTTAAAAAACCCAAAACCCCTTTACTCCCTTTATTCTTCTACAAAAAACTGTAGATACACTTAAAATTGCAATTGAAGGGTGGGAAAGATAGAGAAATCTCAGCTGAAGCAATTTCAACAGATTTTTATGAAGTGGTTAGATTTCACAAGAAATGGCTCTAAGACACTAAGGAAGAAATGGAGCAAGTAAATTCAAAATGGAGATAGGCAAGAAAAATGAAAGAAGGGGAAGTATCTGTAGAGAAGAAGAGAACAAAGAAGCAAATGATATAATTAATATTTACTTTTATTTTTTCAGAACTTCAGATTCATATCTGGGATACCTGGGATATCTCAAAACTTATAATATACAGTGCAACATAGCTTAGAACATGACCTTCCTCCTACCCAAGAGAATGACATTAACAGGAACTACTTTTTTCTTTAATATGAAACCAGAAGTTGAAGAACAGACAATCCTCTCCATGAGGGCCATCAAGCAGTAGGTTGATGCATCAAGGGAAATAAGTGAAGCTGCACTACTTAGTAGTATTTTAAAGAGCTAATCAGACACCGCGCTTGATCTCCTGAAGTAGGTTATAATTTCCTCTGAACAGGGAGGTCTAGAACAAATGACTGGAAAAAAAAAGAAAAAGGCTTTCTTTAATTTTATTCAGTAATGGATAAGTTTATATTTCTAGCTTATTTACCCTACCTACCACACTCCCCTGTGAAAATATGTTAATGCTTGTTACAGTCACTGAAGAGAATCAACTCTTGGACTATGCCAGGTGGCTTAAGCGGTAGGGGATTAATTGAGACATCCCCACACCTCTCCACCAACATCTTGTGGAGGCCAGCGAGGCAGAATGAATGTGTGTCTGCAGGTAGAAAGGCCTCAGAGTGGTAAGAGTGTGCCAATAAGTCACCTGTTGCTAACCATCCCTGAACAGCATTGATGCTGTCAAGAGAGCTTTGGCAAACAAAACAAGACATTAGAGCTTGTTCCTAAATACGCTTATCAATAAGGAGCACAAACAACATATTTGTATGGATTTTTCAAACACTTCCACCAAATTCCAGAGTGTTTCTATGATTCTACGTGATTTAAAACAACCAAGCATATCAGATGTTGGCTGTGAGGTTTATATCAAAAGCTAATTTCTTTCACAGGCTTAGGAAAATGTCTATTCTTTAAAATAAATCACCTTGTCTTTTCCACAGCCTATAAAATACACTTAGAATTCATGATTATATTTGGGTTTTATATTTAATTACCAAATTAGTGGCAGGCCTATTTCTCAAGGTTGTAGCAGCACAACCATTCACAATGCTGACATGATGTTCTGTAGAAGTGCCTTTCACGATGACCCATTATTGAATTATCTACTGATGAGTTATTTTAATGTCTTCTGAATAGTCAGTTGTTACACTTTAAGTGGACTTTTAAAAATCTAAATTGATTGCTTTTTTGAAACAATGAACTCATATTTTCAATAAATTAATGGAAAATACTAAATTACTTGGACTTTAAATGTGGTCTGCTCTTTGGAAAATGAAATCAGCAATTTTAGGTTGCTGGTAATACCAATAACATACTAAAGCAGCTTGTCAAACAACCTGTGCAACTTCCCCACTGTAGTCATTAGTCATCTATCCAAAATGTTTGGACCATCAACTAAACATGGAGAGAAAGTGGATATGAAATGGCATTAACTATGAAAATCAAAGATGACTTGGAAAAAGCACCAACTGTATTTTTTCAAGTTGTGATACACTGGGTTTCATGGACAGGTTTTGGTAGTAGAAGGCTGCAGGGGTGGTTTCCATGAGAAGCTGCCACAAGCTTCAGAGCCAGTATCAGTCAACTCCAAAATGGACCAGCTGCTGGGCAGGGCTGAGCCCATCACCTATGGTGGTAACACCTCTGGGATAATGTAGTTAAGGAAGGGGAAACAAAACAGCAACTGCAGATGGAGAGAGAAGACTGCGAATATGTGACAGAAAGCGCTCCAAAGACACCAGGACCAGTGCAGAAGGAGGGGAAGGAGCCAGAGAGCTCCAGGAGCCAGAGCACAAATTCCCCTGTAGCCCGTGGTGCACACCATGGTGGGGCAGGCTGTCCCTCTGCATCCCTTGGAGGTCCATGGTGGAGCAGAGATCTACCTGAGCCCACAGAGCCCATGCTGGAGCAGGTGGATGCCCAAAGGAGGCTGTGACCCCATGGGAAGCCCACAGTGGAGCAGGTTTGCTGGCAGGACGTGTGACCGTGTGGAGGACCCACGCTGGAGCAGTCTGTTCCTGAAGGACTGCAGCCCATGGAAGTGACCCACGCTGGAGCAGTTCTTGAGGAACTGCAGCCTGTGGGAAGGACTCTTACTGGAGAAGTTCGTGGAGGACTGCTGCCTGTGCGAGGGACCCCACTTTGGAGCAGGGAAAGGGTGTGAGGAGTCTTTCTCCTGAGGAGGAAGGAGCAGGAGAGACAAGGTGTGATGAACTGACCGCAACCCACATTCCATATCCCACTGCACAGGTTGGAGGGAGGAGGGAGGGGATTTGAGGGTGAGGTTGAGCCTGGGAAGATGGCGTGTGGTGTGTGGAGAAGGAGTGTCAAGATTTGTTTTTATTTCTCATTATCTTACTCTGATCTGTTTGGCAATAAATTAAATTAATTTTTCCCCAAGTCGAGCCTGTTTTGCTCATGACAGTAACTGGTGAGTGATCTCTCCCTCTCCTCATCCTGACCCACGAGCCTTTCATTATTGTTTCATTCCCCTGTCCAGCTGAGGAGAAAAATGATACAGTACTGAAAGAAAATGCTATGTACTGAAATGCATTTGAAGAAAGGACAGCATTCCCAGAGAACTGCACCACGTGGCTTCAGCAGCCAGAAACTGTCACTGACATAGGGAAGTTGGGGCTAGGAAGTTTGTGTCTCAACATAAGAAAATTACTTTGGATGCTGTTAACAACACATTAGTAAAAATTCTTGTAGTCTGTGTTGCCCAAGAAACAGAATTAAGATGAAAAACATAAAACCCCATTTCCTGAAGGAAAAGGAAAAAAACCGTGACAGTGGCAGAAAAAAAGAGCTACTAGGGAGTTGTTTTTTTTTTTTTTTTTTTAATTTTATTTTATTTTATTTTATTTTCCTTAAATTTCAAATCCTCCAGTCTGGAAGAATTCTGCTTACACTGAGTGACACTTTTCTTGAGGACATACTTGCTGACAACTTTCTCAGTGCAGTATTCAGCTCGTGTGAGGCAGAGAAATCACTTATGCACCTGAGGAGCAACAGCTCTCCTCTACAGACATCTTTGATAAACAAGATTAATGTTTTTTCATAACCAGAAAAAGTGCCTTCAAACCCTGACTTTCCAGAACAGTCTACCACCAATTAAAGCAAGAGGGTTACAAAGGTAAGCAGCACATGGGAAGTAGGGTTAATAACAAAAATGCTCACATGGTGAAAGGAATTCCAGCCACTAAACCGACCTGATAGTTGGTATATATTTGTATCACTACAAATGTAAAGTCTTGAAAATCTTTAGCATGGCCATGCAGAGTCCAAGGGAATACAGGTGCTGCCATAAACACTACCAGCACTTTCTACGGGACCTATCCTGAGAAAATTTACTTCATATTTCACATGCAAAGACAAACTTTCCCAGTGTTCTGAAAGCCTTAGAAATTAATTCTGATCAATGAAAATGACAGCAACAATGGCAGAGAGATGTCTAAAATTATCTGAAAAATATTAACTTCATTCCAAGTAGATAAATTGAGATGACTTATTTCTGGGTACTAATACCCTCCTGTCACTGTTCAAATTGTGGCAATTTTGTAAGTTAGTAAACTTTGAAATGTTGTTTATCTACACTTGTCAAAGACATTGGATAAAAATTAACAAAGTTTGGAGAAGAAACTCTGTCCAGTAAGAAATAAAACATTTTCAACTCTACATGTCCTAAAACTCATGAATAATCTTCATCTTGAGAGAAAAGTATTACTCAAATGCAAAAAAGACAATTTTTATTATTCAGGAATATAAAATTGTATTTGTAAGAAAGCTGCTAATTAAGTCTACCACCTACATAAAGTCAAACCTGTTATCAATTACTTTTGAAGCTATTTCATTAGTTACAGTCAGAATAAAAAACTACTGTTAGGAAAACTATTTATTTCCAGATACGCATAAATGTATCAGATTATTAAATATACACAAACACAGCACATTTATTAAACAACTAAATTTTATCATATTAATGGGTGTATAATCAACTAGAGAGTATAAATTTCCAGTATTTTTGAATAAATTTAAACAAAAATGGGGGGGGGAGGAGACTAGACTATTAAGCAGATGGAAACCCACAATTTCCTTTGGATTTTAGTGGTAGGTTTTCTTACATGGCAACTGAGGAACAAAGTTGTAGTATGGATAACTTGGAACATGCAAACAACAGTATCAAGTATATTCACCACCCTTAATCACAGAAGATTCTGGTGATATGCAGAATATTTTACTAATGGTCTTCTGTATTATACATGTTAGGGTCAACTGGATATTTGCTTAAAAAAGAAAATTAAGTAAGATTAAATCCTATTACATAAACCTTGCTTGCTTTATAATGCTTTATTAAGTAGGGGTAAATAGGATTTATGCTAATCCTAAATTTATACCATTAATCCTATTTTACAGCGCATTTATTTCTGAGCTTTTTTCACTTACTTACTACAGTCCTTTCAACATTTTCTGAGTTTACAAGGCATTCATGTAATAAAATAGCAAGGGTTGCTGCTGGGACTAAACATCTTGCCCCAATCTATACAATTACGATTTGTATGGCCATTACCTGACACTAGAATGAGTGATGAGCATTTGACAAAGACATGGCAATTTGTTAGCACTGCCTGTTGGCTTGAGTGACACTTTTATATTACCTCATTTTTTTTCTTCCAAGAGTCTTTTCAAAGCTTTGGTTTCTGATTAAATTCTAGGACTGGCAGTTGCTGCAGCCTCAAAAGTATACTGTTGAAATAGCTTTGATAGTGCTGTGTCATTCATATATTCTGGCACATTCTTTCTACATGCTATATATTCCACTCTTTACTCCTCTGTTTACAAATCACTATTGCTAATAATGTTTCACAGCAATCAAAGGGCTGCTTATGTGCACAGCACATGGTCACTAGGTACAATGCCATCTATATACAAATTAATTTAGACACCAGCATACACTCACAACATTAACCATTCAGGATTCTTTGACAAGGTAGTTATTAATGAGACAAAAAGCTGCAACAAGGCAAAGTGCACCACCAGCCATTTTGGTCTGAAATTGCCCTGTATTCTAGAAATCTCCTTGATGTAATACAGCCTGCATTGTAGCTGCAATACATCCCAGACTTTGCCCTTTCTCAAGGAACAGTCCATGGAGACGTGGTACCTTGCACATATAGAGACACTCCCCTAGTCAGTAAGCTCAAGGTCAGTCACACTGATGCAATCCTGTTCCTTTCCATGGAGTTTCCCCCACTTTACACTGGTGCACAAAAGCAGCTTCACCTGACACCTCTGTGGCCATTTCTCCAAGCCCTTCCTGATGCTTCCTCTGCACAACGGCCTTTGCATCTCAACATTAGTTTTTGATGTGTTTTCAAGATGTATCTTCAGATCATAAATATATCACAAAGTACCCAGTGGCATTGTGCCCTTCCTTAGAAAGGTTGAGTTTTAACAGAATGAAAAATCTCCAGGGACATCTAGGTTTTGTAGTGAAAAAGGTATTATCAACAGTAACTTCTTATAATTAATTTATGGGCCTTTTCATTACTTTTCTCACAGTAATTTTGAATGTGTCATTTATTGCTGAAAATTTCCTGTTTCACTAAGCTTTATACCTTATTAATGCTTTGCTTCATGATTATTTCCATAGATTTCACTGGCATCATGCATCAAGTAATATTATGAGAACATCAGCACCTGCCTCATGGCTTTTTAGTTTGGAGTAACCACTTAAAACCAAATCATTCAGGAAAAATCAACACTGCGGTTTTTCCTCATCTATTCTATACAAGTATTGTTGTTTAATGCATGAAATAATTTTCATACTTTTTCTGTTAACAAAATCTGCAGGTGCTTTTCCTTCGTCTATTAAAATGATACATTACTTTGATTTCAGTCTGGCTTTTTTTTAGGCTTTAGCATAAAACAAAGGAGAATCAATAACTAAGTTGAAGCGTTTATTTCCTAAGTATACTCAACTTGAAATAAGCCTAGCAAATCAAGCTCCTACATCTGCACATTTAAATAAAATGGTGCAGAGGCACACATATCTTTTTTGTATTATATCTTAAGCTATATTTATTTCACATTATATTGTTGTCATAATTTGGATTCCAACTTGTACTTACGCTAATCCATCTCAGACATATAATTAAAAATTGCAGTCTGTTCTTTAAGTTTCTTTCATTATGAAAAATATATAACTAAAAAAATAAAGTCATTTTAAACTCTTCTTAAGTGCTTAACTGCCTGTGGCACTGTAAAGCACAGAAAAGGAACAAGTGCTAAACTACATCTGTTTAAAAAGATTCTCACATATGAGCAATTTATTGAAAACTAAACCCCATAAATAGTTTCAGATTTAATAGTTATTCTTCTAAAATACACTTCAGCATGTAGTATACCTAGTGCTAACAATCCGCTGTCAAGCATATAAATAGGAGGTATGAAATATGAATAAAAATACTGCATATAGGCATCATATATGTCAGTAATGACAATGAAAGGAGATATGGAGACCATGATAATGACAGAAAACCCCTTTTCCTCCCCTATCCTGTTATAGCTACCTAAGTACAAATTAGCAACACAGTGTTAAAATGATCACTCACAATTGAAAAAGGCGTATTGCCTTCAGTGATGATAAAATTTTACTGCAGCATTGACTCCTTCTGACAGTTTGCAATAACTGCATGGACTGCTCTCAGCTATGTTTTTTTTTGCTCTACTCCATCACCACTCAAGGGTCCCCAAGGGCTTCTCAGAACTCAAGAGGCAGTAGAAGGTGCTCCTTAGATGTAATCTTTACAGAGCATAAAACTGGATAGTCTGCGCCAGTTTCCTCTCTACAGCAGAGCTTGTTCCTCCTTGGAACTTTAAATCTGGAAATCTCACTTCAAAGACACTAATGTTGTGTCACAAACTGGAGTTTATAGTTATATACAGGGAGAGCAGTAGTTCTGAATATACAAATATCAACACTCACTTCCTGCCATGCCACCAATCATTTCCAGCTGCCATTATTTGACCAGTACCTTTCTACACGGGTTCTTATTTTTAACATAGTTAAGTGTTTCAACTCTTGATCTTGTAAAACAGACTAATATAAAGCAGTGATTTAGTTTCATTACTGGCAACAACCCAGTGTGTATTTCCCAGGACTCTACTAAATCACACTATACATTGCCTCAGCTGACAACTCTGTGGTTGTATTTTATTAAAATGTTAAAATACCAGCAATTTCTCATTTAACCATAAAGCACCTTGCATGTATGGTCAAAAGTGGTCTCTGCAGAAAATGTGTTCTTTGTGGAGAAAAAACACAGTTTAATGGGTTTTTTCACATACTTTTTCAAAAAAAGCCCAACAAGAAACCCAAACAAAAATATACAAAAAGAACTTGAATACAACTCTGTTTACCTCCATACTGCCAATGCAACCTGCTCCAGACCAATAAAAGCTGCAAAAAGCAGCAACTCTTAGTAGTTGCTCCTGTCCCCCAGCACTGGGGAAGTTTTGCATGATGCTGCAGCATGTAAGAGTGCTCCCGTTTTTGAGAAGTGGCCAGTTTGGACAATTAAAAGCACAAGAGAATTTAATTTACTTACATGCCTAATAAGAAGTTTGGACACATACAGCCAATAGACAATGACTCTGAAGAAAGAGTCTGGCTATTTGTTTCAAACTGGTATCCAAGAAAGTACATCTAGATATACATTACGGAAAAAAAAATACTCAATATAAGAAGTATAGGACTGTTTTCACCTCTGAAGAAGATTAATTTTATGCAACCATCACAAACAGTCCCAATTCTCATTTCTGAATTTAGCTGTAAGAAATCCATGCCCTCACTGGAACAGCTCCACATGTACAATACTGTGAGAACAGAAATCAGACTCCATTTATTAGTTTCACTGGCAAAGAATCCCCCATCGGTGCTCCATGCTCTATCAGATTATGTTCAGACAAAGCCAGTGTAGCTATCAGCAGTGGTAACTGGTAAGCTAAGATCACTACAACCAACTGTTTTCACATATCTATGAATTATTACAGATGCATTGTCTGCAAAGCGTGCCTGCTGCAGTGAAATGTCAAAAGGCAGCAATTTCTCTTTTAATGAGAAAATATAATACCAAAAAGTGGTCTCCACAAAACCATGTTTGGACTAAAAAACATGCTTTGTATGCTTTCATAGTCTCTACCCACAGAGGTCCTTCCTTCTTTATTTCACCCCCATTCATTTTTTGGCATGAAGACTTCAAGGTTGTAAATGTTCTGCGATGAATATTTTTTTGTTATACGTAACTGCACTCTAAGTGTATGAGAAAGAATTTTTGCATTCCTGCACTACTAAAACACAAAAATGTTTGCAATCTGTGTTGATGGTAACTCATGTTATGCAAATATCCATGTGCATAACCCAGAATTTTGCCATTGAAGTAGAATGGCTGTATGCAGAAAAAAGGGGGTGCTTTGACTAATGAAGAAGAAACATAAGATTTCAATCAAAAGGTCTTGCAGAGTCTTTTCTACAAAAAAGTGTCATTAGGTCCTTCATCACGACTTTCAAGTGCCCCTGACATGACATTATTAATTCCTGGCCTATGTATTTCTTTTTCTGTCTGACAAGCTTCCACATGTGGTTTAAGTTTTTTTGAAAACATGACTCACAGCATTTGAAAACTTCATGTTGAAGACATTTAGGATTAAACTTGCTTTGAAGTACAAGTCTGCATAAGTGCCTCTTTGGATACTCAAGTCTAAAATTCAAATTCTCAAAATTGTCATTTTAACGTATCACCAAAGCCAGAAATATATGAGTTTTCATCACTAAAAGTCTTCAGATGCCTGAAAATCAGTTTCTGGGTGTAACCAGAATTGTCTTAATGTCACTTTCCTGATATGTTAAACTCCAAACCCTACCCCCGTAAGGTAAATCCTTTGCCTGCAGTGCTCAACCCAATTCATGGTTCCAGAGAGAATCCCACTTTACTAACTTCCATTAATTTTTTATTTAAAAATTCAATTTCTAGACTTACTCTCTGAGATGTAAAATACATCACAGAGATACAGCATGCCATTGGGATTCTGTATCCCATCTGCAGCACTGCATGAGCACTCTGCACTCCCTGCTGCTGGCTCCAAGAGTCAGTGACATGTTGCATCCTGGCTCCCCTGTGTGGGGCTAAGGTGAGGTGCCTAAAGTTAGGGTGACAGACACTATAATCAAGGGAAGTCTTCCTACAGAGAAGGGGTTCCAAGGGCTGAAGAGGTATGTGATTTAAAAGGGGTTTCTTGGTTTAGCATGCTCATCTTCATATGCTGCATGGAAACTTCAATGCTTCCTCTGAATTTCATGGAGCCAATCATACCTCCCTAAGGCATTTAAAAATATTGTCCATTATCTATCATGGTGGAAATAAAAAAAATAATTAATGTAGAAGCAACAAGCCAAAATAATACCATTATACATATGTGGACTTATTTGAATGAGCTTCTCATCATCGCACTTACCCTATATTGATATAAAGTGAGGTCAATTTGATCAGACCCTTGATTAGAGTGCATGGTGTGCAGTAAACAAACAGACATGACAAAGTAAAAAAATGTCATTAGTCATGTGACAAAAAAATACAAGGCATCTCAGATGGAGAAATTTTCTGGGAAAATGTTAAACAGCAATGAACAATTTTATTTACAACACAGACAATTAAATATAGCCAACTTACTAAAAGTATTTCCACTTGGAAGCAAAAACACAATGCAAAGATGCTGAGCACAAGCAACATGAAGAACTTAAGAATTACTGAGCAAGTTTCAGGAATCCCTTATACTCCTCAGGTAGAAGCCTGATGGGTGTGTGGCCATGAGATCAAAATGTTACTGTTTTGTTATGATTATATTTTTACTCTATTTTTTGAAAAGTGTTAATAAATTGATTTATGGTTTGAAAGCTCTGAGGTTTTGCTTACCATTACTGAGTCTGCACTGAAGATTGTTGGTATAGCAGTATCATCATGTGATGCTATTTCATTATTTAGTTCTGTGTATTTGTAGTACTCGAGGTTGGCACTGTCTAGAAAGGGCTGGGAATACAGTATTCTGTTTCACAGTTTCCCACTGCAGATACAACCTCTCAGTTACAAAATGAATCATTTAAAACTGCTAACACTGAACTCCAGACTTACTATAGTAGCATTTATTAAAAAACATGCTCATTTGAAGCCGTAATTGTTCTACTACCAGGGCACAGCATTTCATTAACATCCCTTTAAGTTTTTTTATCAAGATAGAACTTAAATTTTTCCAGTAAGTACAAAGTGCGATGCATGAGTACCTTTCCTCATTTGTTCTTCATTATGTATCACTACCCAGAGGCAACCATTAGCTAATTTGCTGATTTACAGTTGCAGTTTACTAGCTTTAAACAATGCTCAGCCTTTACGATTCCATTCTTAGTGCTATGAGAGGAAAATAACTGTCCTTTAAGCTGCATAACAAAGTCCCTCAACCTACGTGCTTCTAGCTTCCCTCGCATCTAAAATTACAGTTATATTGCTGCCTTTGCTAGAATTAACCCTAAATGGTGTTTAGACTTCTGCTTTCTCCTAAACCACAGAAAACTCTTATTTTGCCCCCTATCGCAATCCAAATGAGTTTATCATAGGAAGTAGCAGCTATTACCTACTCAGTTTCCCAAGTGAAATACATGTTGAAAAGTAAGTTGGTCACTGCTGGCTTTTTCTCAGCTGCTCAGATTTTTTTTTAGCATATTGCAAAATGCAAGCAAATTAATTAAAGTGCATCATGTCTGTTTAATTGCCCTAATATGTCCTGACACATGATGTGATAAAATATTCCTCTGCATGCTAGCAAAGGAGCACAGGTGGGACAGCTCAGACAGCACCGTGCCCAGCTCCTCCCATCAAAGGAAGGTACCCCTACAATCATGCACAGTCCTCTATTAGAACATGCAGTTCTTTCCTTTGATCACTGATGAAGAAGTAATAGGTACTCAGAAAAAAGCTTGGGCTTATCCAGATACAGTGGGTGTGTTTTGGAAAAGGAGGATTTTTCATTGCACTTTCTTAATTTAAAGGCATTTGGTATATAATTTAGGGACTTTAAAAAAAGAAGAGCTAAACCAAAATGACTGGAAACGCAATTTAAACTACAGTCTGAGTGTCTTCCAGTTGTCTTGCAGAAATTACAGAAAGAATGCAAATGTTCTGGAGAAGGGAAAAAAACCAATCTGTAAATTTGTCCTGTTGCTTTACTGCAGTAAAGGAAATTAAACCAGTGAAAATTTAACACATTTTTACTTAAATTAGTAATTATGAAAAATACTGTCACAGTATGCCTATTTCATTTCTGGATAATCCTGAAAAACAGCACCTTTCTGTGAAAACAACATGTAATTAAATTAATGGTAACTTGTGGAATGATATCTCATCTAAGGCATAGATTTATTCTGAAGCTTTCACATTTTTATGTTACATTGAAAAAAAGATTTCTGGACACTGAGTTAACCCTAACTATTTGAAAATAAACAACCTTTTAAAGATGACATGATTTGACATTTTTCAGAAGAAAAAAATCCTAGCGTAAAGTATTGCTTTGATCACTGTTGTTACTGGCCAGGATTCTCTTCTGACTATCCTCTGTCCCTGACAGTTCTCACATTTCCTGAAATGTACCTCTGCGACCTTATTTGTTTCATTGTTAGTGCCAGATTTCCTCTGGAATTATTCTGATATTACTGGTGTCACGATTCAGTCTCTGTGTATGATCCTAAGAATATTACCTTTTCTTCACCTTCTAGTTCAAATAATCACTTGAAATGCAGTTAATTTCTTGCACATGAAATGGACAGTGAACTTCTCTCATCATTTGTATGCATGCCCTCCATTCCACAAAAATTTTGCCTTCATCCTTACACCTACACAAAATATAATGAGAACCAACAGTTCCTCAGTCTGTCTCCTCCTGAAATTCGTCAAGGGCCAGTTCTGAACATAATCCTCTTTCCTCCAGTAATAAAAATGTACTCACTAAGTCTTCAGTCTTGAAGATTACTATAGTGCTGGCGATATATGGAACAAAGTAGTCTTTATCCCAGCACACTCTAGCAGCTGGTACCTGCAACAACACATTACTGTCCCCTGTTTAACACATACTAGATCCCTATCAGAAAGGTGGTGCACTGCCCACTACTATTCCAATGACTGAATACCTTCATGTGTTCCTACACATATTTTGGAATATGAGTCACTACCTTCCTTAAATACTGCAGGGGAAAATGCAGAACTTAATTGTGGAGGATTTTTTTTTTAAAAGCTAGCTTATTTATTCCCTTCTATATATGTGGTGAGGGGGCATTTTGAAAGTAAATGTGAAGTTGGTAAAAGTGTGTGGATCCCGGTATCTGACTCAGTAGCATACACTCAGATGAAGTTTAATGCAATGCTGTTTTAACACTGCCACAGGCTTCAGACAACTCAAAGCACAGGCAGAATACTCTTCTACTGGCTCACAGGCTCCTGAATTTAAACACATGCAAACACATCCAAATAGGATTTTCAAGTTCAGATCAAAAAATTTAGCATTGCAAGCCCATGTTAAAAGTGAGCCCAGCAGAATGGCAGATAAGTCTCTGCTTACCTTTTTCTACTGCTATTTTATTCTGCCACTCTTACTGCTGGGTGGTATATTTAACTGGAAAAAAGGGAGATATAAGTAGGAGTAAAGTGCTCCTGGCAATAAATGATGCTCCAAGGGCTAAACTGCACATAAAAGACCTGAATAAAATT
>JAWWMO010000121.1:89775015-89904307 GCA_035047845.1 Dendrocincla fuliginosa | reverse complement strand
TAAGTAGGAGTAAAGTGCTCCTGGCAATAAATGATGCTCCAAGGGCTAAACTGCACATAAAAGACCTGAATAAAATTGTTAATTGTTCAAAACATTTCAAAGGTTGCTTGCATGCCTGGGGATTTTGTGTGATCACATACGAGAACTGTTTGGGAAGGAGGAAGATGTTTACAACCTTTCTTGTCCTGCCTTGAATTGTACTAAACTAGCTTTGTTTTATCTTTTAGATTCTTCCATTTGCATTTTTTGTATCTGCATTATCCCTCCCTAGCAGAAATTGAATTGTCAAGGTAATAGTTGTGCCACTTACATAAATAAAGATGTCATAAAATCCAATCAGTTTTTGCAAGTCACCTCCCACACTAGAGTCATAAATTGATCTTGGATATTGGTTTAAAGAACAAGGCAAAAAACATTTAACATCAAGATTGTTAGTGTTCAAAGTGGGAGGATGACATGCTTGAAAAATGAAAATCGGACAGTGCACACCAAGTTTTCAGAATATTATAATAGACCAATAAATTCCAAATGAATGGTTAGTGCATAATGAATACATTTGGGGCGTTAAGTACCGAGGCCAGGAAATACGGTTAATTCATGTGACAAGCACCAACGGGTATTTCCAAATGTCACCAACCACTTTCACAGAGCTGAAAACAACAGCAAGCAAGCAGGTTCATCCACTGCACTTCCTTGTACCAGACAAAAGTATCTGAAGGTCAACCTATATTTTTAAGCCAGTTTTAAGTACATGATTGATGCCTTTATAAAAAGCCTTACCTCAGCCAGGCCCAACAATTTGTAAGATAGTGGCTACAGAGAGTACTACAGTTTAAGCCCAAGAGAAATCAAGTTTTTGATGAAACTCGTAGGTTTAGAGAAAGAATTAGATCTGGGTACTCAAAACAGTCATGCCCAAATAGGTTTAAGTGAGAGGGTAGTCTAAACTCTTGCCTAGTGACAAGTTAGGAAGTGAGCATCTCATTCCCGTTAACATCGTAAATTATCATCTCACAGAGGATGTGTTTTTAAAATTTGATGGTAGATGGGACTAATGGAAAAAAGAATGGCCTACTAAAATATTTCAGGAAAATAATCCAAAATTTCTGAAGCAGAATGAACAATTATTTGCCAAAAATCCCAGACAAAATACTGTCCTCAACCCAAAAGACATACAACTGCAGAGGAAGAATTTCATGGTGTTTCTAACAATAGAAATGTATGTCACATGTAGGGTGAAGGTCTGCTTATTTTATTTTCAATTTCTGAGAAAAATGCAACTTGGGATTTTGACGGTGCTTACTGATGTGAAACAGATGGAGGGAAAGATGTACAACCTCCTAATACATCATGGCTTCATTTTTTTCAGGTGTATGAGACCTAATTTGGCAAGGCAGTGGCTGTTAGAAGACTTTCTGCAATGCATCAGGTTGATCGAACCATTCAGCTTCATGTATTTCAGAAACATACATTCAGAGGAACAGTGACAGGTATTATCTGTTATGAACAACTGACCCTTCTTGTTCAGCTATGAACATGTCTCACAGCACAGGTACAGATGGCCAGTTCTGTCCTGTGGTTAAGCTAATGGGACAACAATGAAAGAAACTGTGGGACACTGCTGACAGCTGAAGAGTAGATGCTCAGTCCCAACCGGTTCAGACTGACAAGGCAACAACAAATGCAAGAAAACACTACCAGAAACCATGAAGAATGAAAGCGAAGAATCAAATACAATAAAAAACCCAGTTCTTCAGGTATGATTCTCCAACATGCTAAGTCCTTTGGTGCCCCGGGAATTTTGTTTAGAATTGGAAGAATTTAGGGTCTTTCAATGTCTGTCATTTCTTATTTTTCTATATTCAGAATAATTTCTCCCATGCTCTTCTCTTCTCCCATCTTTCGTCCACTCCATTACTTTCATTCTCTTTTCTCCTCTTTATGAGCAATCCTTGTCCCTCAGCCACAAGCATTGCAGGGTTTGTTACTTTGCTCTCATTCTCTCAGCAGTGGGTTTTAATCTCTATCTTACTGAGGCATGTTATTACCCTGTTCCAAATACTTCCCTCTTTCCTTTGACTTAATTCCTTAATGTTTCAACACCATCTTTATGTATTTCTTTGAGCATTCAAATTTGCTGCCCTTGCTTGCCTTCATCATCTGCTTTCTTTATCTTACTTTTATTGCTCCCTCTCTTTTTCCTTCTTGTTGCAACTTTTCATGCATCTAAATCTGATTCAGTACACTTGGACCAGTTCAAATTCAGAATAAAAAATCTGGTCCATTGCCATCTCAAGATATATTCTAGCAATTTCCTTGTAGATGCTAGAAAATTGTACAATCTGGAGTTTTATTTTATTCTTGCCAATTTTCTTTCCAAACACTTTAATTATCAGTGAATGTATAATTTGCATGGCTGCAAAAACAGTCTGAGATAGTCTTCCAACTGTTCCTTTCCTGAAATATGTTTGCTACAGTTTTAGGAAACAGAATAATTCTCAGGATAAAACAGTTCTGCCTCCCAAGCCGGAAAGAGTATTGCTTTCAGCATATGCCATTGCTTGCAAGATATAAATACTACTCTTGTGAAACTAATCTGATGTGCTGCATCTGTAATTTTTTTTTCCATTTCATTACACTGCAGAAAAGTTTAGGCAATCTATTGTGATTTGATAATACTGCATAATAAGTCTGCATGGAATACCAAGTGTTTTGGGAGCAAGTGTTTCTCTTATCAATGACCTGTATTCTTTGTCAGTAATAGAGAAACACGTCAAGCTGACCTGTGAAGAAACACTTCTTATTTTTTTTTCTTTCTTACAGTTTTCCTTTTAATGACCTATTTAGTGGGCTTGTGGTATTGACTGAAATACGAGGAAGCTCAAGTCCGGGGCAAATCCTGAAGATTTTGACATTCTAAATCCGATTCCTCCTCTTTGTTAAGATTTCACTGCCCAAGATCCAATCCCAAATTCTCAATCTGTTTTCTACTTTATTATGTAATTTAAGCTACAGACACGCCTTTCAAGCAAACAGAAAATGCATATGTTGTACAGATTAAGATAACTTTTCTATTAGGTTTCTACTGCTTAATGGGTGTATACCTGTGTGTTCTCACACAGAAAAGGATGGAGTTTTGAAACTAGTTGTGGTGAAACTGAGGGAAGAGTTTGTCCAATAACTTTGATGTTGACATTAACCTACACCAATTCTTCCATTTCAACGTAAGAGACAATTAAAATTACAACCATTATTAATTCACTATAGCTAGCTTTCCTTATAGATGATTTTGAATACAATCAGAGATTTCAGAAATACAAAAAGCTTCTGTTCAATTTAGACTTAAGATCTGTGAAAGTTCAGGGCATAGTCTTGCGTGTTGTCTTTAAATCAAAGCAAAATCACCATTTAAAATACAGGGAATAAAGCAACTTTGGACATGGTGTTTGATGAAGATTCCTTGAAGAGACTTTTTTAAAGTTAGTTCCTGAGAGACTTTGTAAAAAATCTATGTGTAAGTTAGGTTTACTTATTGCAAGATATTTGGCTCTTCTGTAGCAAGTTTTCAACCAAGCAGTTTCCAAAATGAATTCCTTAAGGACTGGACCCTGAGCTTTCACTTGCCCCTTCCACTTTTAGCCCCTGGTCCACACTTTGTCGAATGTACATGCCTTGGTCCAGGCTTTACTTTGATGTATGTTCACAAACTGCCTACTATACACTTGGTGATATATAAATACTGCACGGTAATCACAATGCTAATACTATGGGTTTGGATAGGTAATCAAGAGAATGCAATATGAAAGGTCTTTTTGTATTTTGTATTTTATTTACTCTTTACTGTAGACTCCTTTGATACCAACAGCTATTTTTAGAATATCTTACATACCTTCTGAAAAACTCTCATCTGGCAAGATGAATGTGCTTTTTAATACCACATTCACTGTGACAGTGATGACATACTGCCTACAAACTGCAGTTTGCAGACACAAGTCAGGAATTCTGAAGAGACCTCTATATCTTATATTCTACTTCTCAAAATTTAGAGCAAAGATACAAAAAATGAGATATGCCAAAAGAGGCACCATCTATAAATTGGAGTAGATGGCTTCATTGACAACAGAGAAGATGGAACAAAAATATGAAGAATAGACAATGTGGTGTTGGAGCATACTGAATTTTCTGTCCCAGCCTCAACATGAAGTGGCTTTTTAGTAAAGTCAGCAGTACCAACAATAAATCCAGGTCAAGCAGATCAAAAGGATCCATATAGTAGTGTGGTGCATGAATCAGTAATATTTACAGGGGACAGCTAGAACAAAAGCAACCTTTGTATTTTTTCTGTCAGAAATCTATGGTGAAGGAAAAGCTGTGTGGTAGCAGTAAACCTGAAATGAAAAATATCAGGAGCATAGTTCTCAGTTTCTGATTTGCCTTTTTTTTAAAAAAAATTATGTATTACAGATACGAAATCATTCCTATTGTGGTTATTTGACCCAAAAAGAAAATCTGTGCACTTAATATAAACATATTTTTAAAATAGTCAGTCATTATGCTAATAACTTTCATGTGCAGAGTACATGACTCATAGAAAGTGCAGGTGCACAGGAAGCACCTCAATGATTAGATAATATTGAGACAAGCTGTGAATAAAGACCTGAATATATTTTCATTCCATTCCCACCTACTTCATGTATAACAACTTTTATTAGAAGTTGTTTTTCTCAAAATGAATAGAATTCATACTTATGTAAAAACTTCTTGTGGACTTGTTAAAGACTATTACAACTGCATCTGACAGTCTTGCACATCCTGTTCCTAGACATCAGTATACTCTGATTAGGTCTAAGGGAGAACTTCACAGCTTCTGAACTCCCCCAGCTATGCATTCACTACTCATCTGAGCAGGATGAGAGCACAGGCCTGAACCCCAGTATTCAAGGCCATGATGTGGCACATCTGCATAGAGGTATTGGTTCTTCACAAAATCTGACTAGCACCACATGTCATATCTAAGTCCTCATTCCTCTGCATACATTGTGTCTCTGTTTCTCTCTCTAGAGAGAGCCTTTGAACTGCTGATTTTCTTATTTCAGATGCTGACTAGACTGAAAAATTTCAAAGACCTTCTACTGATTAACGGCTGGATGAAAACTTCCATTATGAGGAAGAACTGAACTTTCTATAAAGAATTAAAGTTTTGCAGCTTCTAGCATCAACATACAATTATGTCATGGCATTCATGCAGGGTCTGATATTGCAGCTGTAAACCACAACATGAAGCTTGCCCTCTTCCTGAGACAGAACCTCCTTGGGGACCAGTCAGAGATGATGGAGCGAGTTCCAGTATGAAGATGTCACAACTTAACCTTCCTTCCTTCCTACTGCAATGAAAACTTATTAATTTCTTTAAACATACACAAGTTATTAATCAGAAACAACTAGTATAAATTATGTTCATCTTTCATGAAATGAAGGGCTTATGTCTAAAAGAATCAAACTCATTTATTGTGTTCACTCAGTACCCATGCTGATGACAACAAGGACCAGCACATCACTACAGGAAATTCCTTCATGGAGTGGAAACTCTTCAGAGAACAATGTGTGTTTGTGTCTCATATTTGTACGCTATCTAAACAGCTTTGGAATCTTAGATAAACACAAATAAATAAAATCATAGCACTTCACAGCTGAATATGGTTGAAACTCTTTGGTTTTCCATATCTTACTAAAAATTTTTGCGAATATTTTTAACATCTCATTAAATAACCTAGTTACAACATCCCGTTTCTTTTCCGAGCTGTTTATGGACTTTTTTCCCATTCCTATTTATTTACTTTGAAATCAATCTGAGACATTATTTCAGTCTAGATTAGTACCTAGAGGACCCTACAATATCTATTTTATTAGGTTTGTTAGTCTCATACCTAAAGCATGACATTCTAAACCACATCTCCATTTTATTACTAAGCAAAGAAATTATAGTCATGTTTTGAAATGACCATCAATGTGAGGCTGGCTCAGTTATCTCCACAGGAGAGCTTTATAGCTTCGAGAACTGACATATTGTTATGTCCTGAAATTCATGCAGGGCACAGTATTGTGGCTGTAAATCACAAGAGCAACTCAGACAGTGGCCGGCAGCCTTTGGAATAATCTTTATATTCCTGTTTTGTTCAATAAGCCTCTTAGTTGAAAGATTACACATGATGAGTTTATTTCTCCGGGACTGGTAAAGGATAGCTCCCGTGTCTTTGACAGCTGCTTACTAAAATTTAAACAAGGCTTTTTGTTGGGCATTTATCTGTACTTGTACTCTTCCAAGGACTATAAAGGACACACAACTCTAATCCAAAAAGCCAATTTGTCTTTTGTGGTTTGATTTAGGCATATTTAAATCTAAACTGCTCATCTTGGAAACACCTGTATCAATTAAAATAAATAAATGAAGTCATAACAGCTGCATTATACTAACACTTCAGCAATTATTACATTTTCTGATTTGTCTGACAGAGATACTCTGCTCATGCTAACTGAGTTTGTTTAAAAATCTTGTTGAAAGAGCAGGTTGCACCACAGTCCTGGGGGAAGTCCTCTCCTGCTTGGCACACACTGAAATGTTACTAGGAAGTTTGTGGCTTCCATTGCAGCCTCAGCCTCCATGGAGTAAAACAACACATTTGAGATCTTCCCTTCTCTTGAACTCTAGCTACCTACCACCATAGAGTCAGCAACATCTCGGAGCTTCATCTCACTGTCTAATTCCACCTGTGGAAAAAAGGCATCTGTTTTACATTAATTATTTACTGATTGCATCAGACTTGAAAATTTTTACTGCTACTCCCAGATGTTCTTAAGGTTTTTAAGTCTATCACTGAGAAGAATAAGATGACAGTAACATTTTTGATGATTTGCTGGGTCACCAACTCCGAAATACCTTAGGAGACTGAAGTTTGATTCTGCCCATCCCACAGCAATTTTCTTGAAAACAGCTAGATGTACAATTGTTTCCAATTTTCCTATTTTTCAGAACAGCCACTCTGGATTTATACTGATTGATTTGTGGATTTTTGACCTATTACATTGCTTACACTTCTGAACTCTGCTCAGGAGGTGGAATACAGACTTACATGATAACCTGCCAACACAAAAAGCTGACTTACCTCCAAAAGCCCAATATATAATACATTTAAACATACAATATATATATAAGTATATATATTTACCTTGCACTCCTAAGGATTATGATGATTAGACAACAAGCCTGAGAATCCTGCTGGTTTTGTGAATTTGGTGTTAATTTTCTTTGCCTCTATATTCTCTCCCTCTCAGTGGAGGAAGTAAGCTACAGCAACACTTGGTCTTTTTTCAGCACTTTTCACACTGACTTTCAGAAAGTTTCTTTTCCTTAATAAGGAAATTATAAAATTCTAGGCTGCATCAGGCAGACTTCAAGAAATAAATAAGCACTAGGTTCATAATGCTTTGAAGTTAGAAACCAACTATATCCTTGGACTTTTCATTTTATTTTCCTAAGAAGGTCAGCAAATCTCAGGACAGTTAAAGAAGACAATCTACAGCAATAAAAATAAAAAAATGTAAAATTAACCAGCCCTGCTAGCAGAGCTAAGTGTTCTTTACAAAACAAATTATGTCACCATGCATCATTTTGAAAAGATAGAAAATACATGAATAATACCTAAAAGTAATTTCCTCCCCAAAATTATCTTCTAGTTTCATATCATAGCTACTCAACATCTAAGGCATACAAATTTGTACACTTGTACTTACTGTGGCAACACAGATACACAGCTTTAAAGGACAAGTTCAGTGAGATTATCCCCCAACTAGGGAGGTAAAAGCCTCCTGTTACTGACGATGGGAAGTTTATTTTAACAGCTTTCAGCCTTCCTTAATTACTTCTGCTCTACAGAATGTTAAACAGTTTCGCAGACTGTATTCAGTGACCTGTTTGTTTATCCCCAAATATTCTGATCAAGGTTGGATGAGTTGGCATTTTCCAAACAGTGTGGAGGCTTAGTTCTTTGAAACAATTTCCTTCCTCCAATACAAAAAACAAATGACTCTCTACTCCCTATACAACTCAAATGGGGTCCTGAGAAAAGAGAGCAGATCCTTTATAAGTCTTTTCTTTCAAAATTGAATTTCACCTCAACAACGCCCTCATTCAGCCAAGGACTACCAAAACAGTATTGCCTCCTTGCCACACTGTAGTCTGTTTTGCTCCTAGGAAGGTCACAGACTTGTCAAAACAGATAGGTAGGATTTTTTCTTTAAAAAGCTAAACTAATCTCCCTCACACCCCCAAAAGTTTTCCAACAAACAAATGCAACGTAAAAAAAAATAAGCTCAGTTATTTAGAATTTAAGTCTTGAAATTTCAGGACTTAAAAGCCTGCTTCATTAGCAAATTTTGTGAGATTTAGGATCTTAAATCAACAAAAGAAATATACTAGGACTAATGATAACCAAGATGGATGTACTTTTTTGAAAGACATACATCAAGATTTAGGCAACTAAGAATGGCACACACAGTACTGTACTGTTTAGTACCCTGTAGCTGTCCCTCTTGGAAAGGGTGAAAAAACCATGTTGCATAAACCTTGATCCTCTCCAAGATCTGGGTGTCACTGTTTGCTTTGCAGGAAGGCAAGTCCTGCTCTCAGAACCGAGATCTCTGTAGTGGCAAGGTGTGCATGTTACTTCTATTGAAATTCTGCAAGAGGTTGAGCCTTGCTTTTAAAAAGAACCTAGAAGAGCAGAATAAAACTAGTCCTGTCACTCTTTTTTTATCCAGGACTTCATTCATCCAAAGTGCGAGTTTTGCCTTCATTTCTGATGCTCCCTACTCAAGTGGATATCATAACACTGAGCTGCAACAGATTCTGCCCAAGGAAAACTCTGACTCCCCTTCATACCGCACTGCACACAGAAACAGAAACAGTACACCTAATGCAAGGGTTGTCGATCATTGGAACAGGCTGCCCAGGAAGCAATGGAGTCACCATCCCTGCAAGTGCTCAAGAAACGACTGGATGTGCTACTTAGTGCTATGGTTTACTTGACAAGGTGGTATTTGGTCAAAGACTAGACTCGATGATCTTGGAGGTTTTTTCCATCCTTAATGATTCTATCATTCTATGCTTCTAAACACCGATTCAGCCATACACTTGCAATTATACAGCAGAACTACACACAATAAGACTATGCAAATACAAGACAAATTACTTGCCTGGGAGCTTTTCTATCCCTTAGAAAATAACAACTGAATGTGAGTGAAATGAATAAAACTCAATGAAAATTCTTTTTCCCTTTCTTGTGCTATGTTTAGCACATACAAGCCACTTCTGATGCTTTTTCCAAAATGGCAAAAGATAATAAGCACCTCAAGACGAGTAAGTTAGAAAAGCTCCAAATGGCTTTCTGGATTTATTTGTTTGGGGTGTTTGCATGAAGGGTGGCCTTGCAAGAAAGTGAAACGGCTGTTCAAGGAAAGTGAAAAATGACCAAAGGTTTGCTGTGTCTAATTTATTTGATAGATGCACTCAGACTGAACAACTGCGTTTCAATGATTCCCTGCTTTTTTTCTCTTTTATTTTTCTCGGAGCTGCAGTGTCCACATTTAAATTTGGCAAAATTTAACTTGCAATGAAACACAAGTCCCTTCTCTATCTCCCGATTTACACAAGCTTGATTTACTTGTGTTTATATTTTTGGAGCTTTTTGCATACCATCTAGGTAACTGATGCAGTTCTGTCAAAATACTTCAAAATCCCACTTTCCAGAATTCATTTCAATTTATATGCTTTTATTATTTTATTGTTATTTATAGCTAAATAAAAGTAACTGTTAAGCATTCAAATACCTGAATAATGCTGGCAAGAAAGGCAAAGCAAAGCAAAGCAAAGCAAAGCAAAGCAAAGCAAAGCAAAGCAAAGCAAACCTGGTTCTTAAGCCATTTTTTTGCAATGATATGCAAACAGCTAATAAAAAGGGAACTATCTACTCTTAAAATAAGATTAATTTTGAAAGCAACAAGCATACATTTTAATTCTGCATGTCAGTTAAACTGTGCATGCCGCGTTTGTCCGAAAAGTAGAATAATTTATGGGAAGTGGTTGGTAAAATAGAAATAAATACAGTTTGAATTTCAATGTCTTCTCTTTTAAGTACATTATTTTTTTTCCAAAATGTACTTTCATAACGTACTTTTTCTCCCACCTGCAGCACAAGTGAGGATTGGTATAACCATGTAACATCCTGATAAAGACAAGTGCACGGGCATGTAATTGTAGAGATCCGGTGTTGAGTAAAATGGTGCAGCATCAGACTTCAACAATTTATTTTTAAATACCCAAATGTCCAAAGTTCAAATGTATACTTGCTCATTTTACAGCTTAGCCCTCAGAAGGATTAATAAGTAGTGTTAATAACATAATTTTTTGAGATTTTTGGGGGGCGAAAAAACCCAACCAAGAAACTGGGATTCAGTGGTTCAAATACATAGTGAAAGGGACTAAAATATTAAAATACTTCAGTATAGTACAGTATTTTATATATTGCCCCCCAGAAAGACTCGCTTTTGGTGTATCTGGGTGGGTTTTTTTTCCACTTCAACTTTCTGAAAACTTGGATGTCAGAAACTGCAAGGCTGTACATTTAGAGACTAATCAGGGAATGGAAAGTCCAAATAAAAGGTATCAGGATATGGAGTTTCTAACCTTTAAGGTGCTGTGTTCTCATTTAGCCTTAAATAATGTGCATCTAACTGACATTTGGTGATCAAAAGAACTGGTATTAGTACATTATTTAGTAGTTCATTAGTATTTTTGTTACAGAAAGTCACTAACTGGCCCAGAAAGAGCTGGAGAACAGTATGAACACCAAGGCTACAGCTAAAGCACCTTGTTAGAAACTGATATGTAATGTTATATACTACACTTGAACAGATACATTGATTTTAAGAGATGTTTAAATGCAATTTTATGTTATTGCATAAGATAGTGCAGGGGTACGTTTGTGTCCTTGGGATAATAATGTGTTCTTATGATCTTAATATATAGGAAGAATTTACTTATCTATTTTCACTGAAAAAAAAACTCCATTGCACTCTTTATGATTTCAGATGTGGCACTCCACAGATTTTTACACCATAACGAGCTACAGAACAACAGTAGGTAGTCAAAGAGAAGTACTAGCTGTCTATGAGTAACAGCACTTAAAAAGATTGTAGAAGCTATTAAGATGCAGGTAACCATAATTTCATCAGGAAAAACAGGTCTGTATGGAGAAATAACATTTTTCATATCTAGTCTTCTATTTTCTTGTCCTGGAGTCATTATATTGCATCTTCCTCTTCTAGTGATTGCTGCTCTCTCTAAGAGCCCCGTAGGTCAAATTTCTGTGTACTGTGTTTCATAACAAGATTGATTTTCACAATATTTTTGCTACAGTTTAAAGAGGTACATTAAGTCCGCACCCTCGATATAACTCATCAGACTATTTTAAAAATAAAAACATTTGAGAACTACATTGACCTACCTATCTGAGAGGAGTATTCATATGAATAATCCAGTCACTTTAATACCACCATTGCTGAACAAAAGGAAAGGTGTACTCCCCCCAGTCCCTGTGATTACACAAGTAAAAGTGTTCTTTTAACTTATTCCTTTAGGATACTTGTGAGTATCTTTTTCCTTTCTATATTTACATTTTCCCCAAAAATTGTATTATTGGGAAAGAAAATACATGCTTTAAATTTTATTTCTCTGATCTTTCAGACTGACTCTTTACACAGTTACTCATGCACATTGCTGGCTGTAGAGGAGCTCTGTGCAGTTATCAGGTGGTTATAAACAGATGGGCTGGAAGAAATGGACCATATTTTTCTGTGATGTAGCTACAGATAATATATACACGTATCCATATCAGAATGTAAGCCGTACCTCTATACCCAAGCAACGATTTAGTGGAAATACTAAGACAGTTGGAGAGGCATAAACCCCCTCCTTCCAAAAGCAATAGATAACAGGACACTCATGCTGTCTCTGGGGAAGCAATTGCTGCTGTGTATCTGCAGATATGCTGCATCCAAGGCACAGATTGACTCAGCTTTGTGTATAACAATATACACACAGGGTATATATTCCTAGGTGTATGAAAATATGGGCTCATATATATATATATGTATATATATATATATATTTGAGCCTTCCTTAAATACCCAGACAGAACAGGCTTGTTTCTGGACAGGTGCTTCTGTCCCCAGTATGTAACATAAGTCATCCAGCAGAAGCCTTTTTCTTCTTATTTCATCTTATGATGGAAATTCAGAGTTGCAGATGTAATGAACATAATGAGGGAAAAAAGATTACAGATATGTAAGACTACTTTTCAGACCTCTTATTTTACCAAATGCATATCCTCTTCTTCCATTACCCTGAGGAAGCAATAAGTATATGGATAAAGGTAACTGGATAACAGAGCCATCAGCCAGTGAATGAAATCAAACTTTGCTCTACAATATTTGTATTTTAATTACAGTTGCTAACTATGCATCTCTGAAGTTTCATGCAGAAGTTCTTTTTGCAGACGACAGTGTCACAAATGTACCAAAGAGAAGAACATAAATGAACTCTGAAAGTTTCCTTCAACAGCAAGTAATTTTTAAACATATGCCCTTAAAATTCCTGTAAAACCAAAATAGTATTTTGGAATAATCCATAAAAGTTTTCCATTAACACAAAACAGTTCCTAAACTATGCATTTTACTACCTTAATCAAGTTCAGATTTTAGCTACAATGAGAATTCTTAATAAATAACAATAATACAAAAACTAGATATTCTCTGTCATCTGTACATGAAACCTATTGATATAAAGAGCACTCTATATATCTACTGTAACAAAAAGTCCCCATTCTGAGGTCATCAAAAGGCCAGACTGAAAAACACAAGTACAGCTGCTATGCTGGAGGCAAGGCTGAAGTGATAACGTTGAATGCCACAGTACCTTATCAACCAGAGCTTTTCCCAAAAACAGAGCTCAAGGCCTCTGTAATTGGCACAGCTGAAGTCTCTGTGCTAACCAGTCTTACCACTAAGTGTATATGTGTCTGCCTCCTCAGGAATTGACAAACCTTCCAGCCTAAAATAATTTAATTTTTTAGTACCCTGGTGGGCTAAATCTGGTTAAGAAACTTTGAGAAGTGAAGGAGAAAACCCAAGGCTCTCATCAGAGCTGAATTGACGCAGTAACTGAACTCTCAGTAACTCTAATTAAATTGGACTTGTCCCAAGTCTTGAACAGCAATTATCTAAGTTTACATGAGTTTGTTAACAAAAAAAATCACAAAAAAAACCCCAAAAAAGGATAACATGGGTGGAGATATTCACATGATAATGTTTAGCCAGCAAATGCCTTCAGGGTTATTTTGTACTGACCAAGACTGTCCTCTATCAGATAAATAGCCAAGTGACAAGTTGTGAATGAACCAAGTGACAGCAGACAAGTATTTTTGGGATGAGGCCCCTGAACAATCACACTGTTTAATGATCAAACAGTTCGCTGTGTGATGCAGATAAATTTGGCTCTATGGATAACACTCCATATATTTTTTATGAAGGATCTTAAGAATATAACCACATACATGATGAATATTTAAGGACCATATGCAGGTTGGATCATCAGCTGAGAAATGCCCTTCACTTAGATCTTTATATAATAAATATAAATATTTATTAGATCGTACCTTTATTAACATCATGTATAATACTAAAACACGTACAGCTGCATCAGCATTTTCTTTTATACTCTGTCTAGCATAGAAAATAATTTTGAACTGGAAACGTGGTAACTAATGTCAAGGAGAGAATTATTTTTGCAAGTAAGGAGAACATGCAGGGGATGACAGAAGAACTCATCCAAAAAATCTTTCTGCAACATTTATAAGTAGATGTTAGAGTTTTATGTATTTTGTTAGTGAAGCTTAGTCCGTAGAATAACTATGATTACAACAATCAAATCAAGAAAACAATATAATGAAGTCTGCTTTAGAGCACATTGTCAATTAGTGAGAAACTCATAGCAGTGATGAGTCTGAAAGCAGTATTCACATTTATTGGTGCATTGCTCTCCGGGCAGTTCCTCTGGCTTCATGAGTCAAGCCTTATTTATTCAGACTAACACCTTGAAGAATAAGATCCAAACTACAGTTTGCAGAGGTAAGCAAAAAGCTCTAGAAATGCAGGTTCCCAGACAATGAAGATTTGTGCTGACTGTGGATTTTGCTCTTAGGAAACATGAAAAAGTTGCCATTACTTTAACTCTGTATTTATGTTGCTGTATTTTTTCCACAGTAAATATATTTATGCTTTTAACAGACCAAATCCTCCAAAATCAGAATAAATCCACTCTACCTTCACCAGCCTGCCATTCACAGTATCCTGCTAAACCTCAACAGGGTCTATCAGATAATATAAACATTATCCTGTTTATTGCTATTATACTAAAAATAAAATTTGATTTTTCAAGTCACAGCAGATGTAAGCTGAATAGAGCTTAGCTCTTTTTCTAAATGCCTTGGGCATAAATAGGTAATCAATCATATTTAATCAATATCTTGTTCAGCCATGCAGATTCCCATGTCTATAATTCCAGCTTTATTCAAATGTCCTTTAGTCTCAGTACATTCTTCATTGATTTTTTTTCTCATCCAAAAGAGGCAGAGAAATGAATAAATGGTACACCTTTAAACTTGGAAATACCTATTTAGATATTGGAAAAAAAGGAAAGAAAATATTCCCTGTTACCTATCATTATATCCAATATATTTCACTATTTTAAGGTTTGGAACAACTCTCCTTAACTATCCAGGCCCCATTCTCATTGACGGTATCCTATAGGAATACATATAGGAATGGGCTTCCAAAGAAGCAGAATCAGGTACCAACTGGTCACTTTTACACACTTATTACAGCAGTAATACAGGTGCAAACATGCCATGGAGAGGAAGTGCAGGTCTGTATACAGTTTCCATCTACATTCAGAAGTGGTAGACAGAATGGATCGAAAAGCCCCAAGAATTCTCTTTTAAAATATTAAACTAAGCCTCCACAATTGCAATTTTGAGGATCGCAGTCACATGTAAATGATGATCAGTGTGACAAAATGCCTCTTTATTGTCAGTCTTTTCATTGTGTAGGTTGGCACTGCAAAAGCATGAGCATAGTTGCTTCAGTTTGTTTGAAAACGATTGAAAAATGTAAATAACCATTGATCTTAGAATAAATAGTTGAATGTGGCATTTGGTTTTCTTTAAAATAGCTTGAAATGAGAGGAAGAACAGCATGACATTAAAAGCACAATCTATCTCATTGTGTGGTTCTTTTTCAGTGACTTTCTAAAAGCCTTGCTCTTCACTTACTCCAGAAGATAACAAGAAGCTGTGTTTGGCTGGTTTGATCAGTGAAATGCGAGGGGAGAGAGAAAATTTGCATTTAAAATTGTTCTTTAATCTGGCTGTCCTAGATCTAGGAGTTGCACCAGCTTCGCAGTGTCTCGACTGAGTGGCCTACTTCTTGCAACCAAATTATATATTTCTTTTGTAAACACAAGAAGCTCAATCTAAGCATTCCTATTGAGATGAGTGACTTTATGAACAAAAGTCTCCTTATCCAGGAGCAAAAATGCAAGTGGAGGTAAAATATAAAACCAATGTGTTTTTTAGTAAAAAATGTATTCTGTTTAGGCAACTCTTTGCATCTGGTCTATGGCAACAAGTGTTAAGTCACTTCAAGACTCATATTAGACCCTTTAGCAAGGCTGCACCATATCTCATAAAAAAAATTAAAGAAAAGTATCACTGCACAGCTCATTAGTACCTTCTAATTCAGAGAGAAAAAATACAGATTCAGAATCAAATGCCTTCCAAAACAGGATCTGAAAGCAATGATATTTTTGGCTTAGATTTGGGTTAAGTGTCCTTCAAATATTTAGCTTTAACCTTGAGTAGAAGAATCAGGATGCTCTGATTAAAATATACTGTGCAGAACACTAGCTTTGCCCAGGAAAGCTGCCCCATCCCTACAAGCGTTCAAGGCCAGGCTGGACAGGGCTTTGAGCAACTTGGTCTAGTGAAAGGTGTCCTTGTCCATGGCCGGAAACTGGATGACCAATTAGGTCCCCTACAACCCAAACCATTCTATGATTCTATGACTCCCTTACTTATTTCCTCAATAGCAGAAGACCTACTCAAGTTCTCTTCGCTTCTGTATAAATCATGAATCTCAATCTGCTATGCCTATTGCCTGTTTTGAAAGTTGCCAACAAGACCTTAGCCTTTAAAAATGTTTATTCTTCTTGAGAAGACTGCAGAAGTCTCTCCCCAGTCTGTAATGATGATACCAGTGTTCACTTTCCTTACTACATTTTGAGCGGATGATAAAAACAGATGTCCAACCAAATCACAGAAACACAAAATGGGCCAGGCTGAAACGGACCAAGTGGATCAACTGGTCCAACCTCTCTGCTCAAGCAGGGTCATCCTAGAGCACATCGCACAAGACTGTGTCCAGACGGTTCTTGAATAACCCCAGTGAAGGAAACTCCACAACCTCTCTGGGCAATCTGTTGCAGTGCACTGTTATCTGCACAGTAGTCTGTGGAGGACTACCTTCTGTGGGAGGGACTCCGTGCCAGAGCACATGAAGGACTCCTCTCCCTGAGCATCAGTAGGAACAACGTGGGATGAACTGACTGTAACCCCCATTCCCTGTCTCCCTGTGCTGCTGTGGGGGAGGAGGTAGACCTTGGGATACAGGGAGGGGTGGGGGGAAGGTGATTTTTAAGACTTATTTTATATCTCATTAACCTGCTCTGATTTTGTTGGTAATAAATTCAATTAATATACCCGAGCTGACTCTGTTTTGCCTGTGACAGTGAACAATGAGTGATCTCTACCAGTTCTTAACTCAGGAACCTTAAGTTATATTTTCTCTCCCCTGTTCACTGTGGGCAGGAGTGATAGAACAGCTTTAGTGGGTACCTGGGTGCATCCAGCCAGGGTCAACCGACTACAACTGTCTGGTCTCAGCCCATGAGCTTTCTCACTCCTATGCTTCTGATTTTCAACTTGATCCTACTGGGGGGAGTGAGCAACTGTGTGGGCCTTAGTTTTTAGCTGGGGTTACAGCACAACTCCAGGTCACAAACAGAAAACCACCCCTCTTGATGCAGAAGCTGCACAGCCGCTGTGAGTTACGCTCTTTGTCCAAATTCACACCAATGAACTGTTTGTAAAATGACAAAGGTTCACATGGCAACTATTTCTTTCCTTTTGTACATATTTTCTAATGTCAGTACCTTCTCTTCTTGCAGGTAATCTGTTGAAGTTCCTCTACAATACTGTTTAGGCTACACCCAATATAAAACAGTTTCCCGCTCTAGCCCTCTTCTTTTCTGAAAGCTGTTCCAAATAATTTTCCCTCAGGTTAGGCTTGACATTCAAAATGCTGAACATGAATATATTCACCAGAATGACAGGACTTTTCTTTTCTTGAAAAACCTTTAGATATTTGCTTTTATGGACTCTCAGACAGGCCTCAGGAAACCTCAAAATACTTATATATAACTTTTAAATGCTTATCCAAACTGATTTGAACAGTTAGATATTTCAAGGTCAAACACTCAATACAATCTCTGATTAGTAGTGCTCAGCAAATAGCTAAAGATTTTTTTTCAGGAAGTGCTGTTTAAACATTAAAAAAAAAATCTGTTGTAGCCATTTTATTCTATTTCTTGAGTTCACTTTCAGCTCTGCACTTATATATTTCAGTAGAGCAAAGAAAAATAAAGAATATAGATACTCATAATCGATCGCATTTCATTCATGCATACAAATAATCAAACTTGCATTCAGTAGGCAAAAAATAGTGTGAAATACTGTAGTCAAAAATGAAAAACATAAGCACATAAAGGAATTGTAATACACTTGTGGCTTGCCTAGAGGCAGAAAACACAGTAAATTGGATAAATTATTCATTATAAATTAGTTTTTCATCTGTAGGATTAAGGGATTAAGTGTGAAAGAATAACAATTACACATGACATTTGCTGCTGGTCAAGAAACAGATCCATTTGCTTTCAGTATCCAGGCACATATCTATTTATTATACAGATTATTTGGAAAGAAAAACTGTGTTGATTACTTCCTGCAAAAATAAAAATATTTTCCCTTAAAACATTATTTACAAGTCATATATAAATATATGACTGTGAACCTTTCCTTGTACCTGTACACCATCAGAGTTTTAGTTATTATCTCAGTCCCTAAAATATCAAAATTATTTAGATTGCACTTAAAAAGTATTATAAAATGACAAGAGATTTTCATTGCAAACTGGTGCATGATAGCAATCCCATATATTCCCAGCCACTGACTATACACGTTCACAGGACGTAGGAGATGAAAGGATCTCCAAAACAGGTGAATTTGTCCTACAAGACAGTATGTTTTTTGCTGCAATCTAAGAAGGGGAAATAGAAACACAAATGCATTTGCTTGTTTTTATTGGATTAATGTATTATAAACTAAAATTACTCTTTTAATTGTGAGCATATTTTGTGCTCCTGAGAGCGTAAGCATTTCAAAACAATACAAAACTGGCTGAATGCCTTCCTAACCTTGATTAGCTGCCTTGATTTCTCCTCGTGCTTTCCATATATCTACCATTCAGGAAAAGGGTAAGAAATGTTCCCTAGAAACTGCTTGATACCCTAGGACATTCACTAGTGCTGTAAATGAAAAAAAAATTACTTATTTTATAATCCTTATCTTACATTACGGGGGTTCTGTTTTGACATTTGTCACTTGTGGATTAGGAAAAGATGCATATCTGCACAGAAAGGAAGGTCTCATACATTTTGATACCAACAGATAATAATATACTCTCTATCAAGGAAGGGTATACTTTTAAAATTCCTTTTCTAAGCAGGAATTTTATCACATTTAATGATGGAAACTGTGTTGAGGTAAATAATACCAGAGTGACATTTTCCCCCTCCTCTTTTGCTGCTATTGCTGAGTTGTGATTCTTGGCATTAACAGAATGTGCATCCCTGTTTAGAAATGGCCATGATCTAATCTCTATGCTACAAATACGTATGAGTGATTAAAGCTTTAACAACAAAGATCAATTTCTGTTTCATTTTCCTTTCTTGTGTACTAGGAAGACCATTAATTGAACAAAACTACATCTTCTCCTAGTGATAGGATTAGGGAGTACATGGGATGTTCATCTTACTCTTTGACTTGGCAGAGCTGGAAAAATTCAGACATCATATTTGACAGTACTTTCTCCTCTATTTGGGTATTGTTGTTATGGTGATAGTTCCAGGTAGAAACATTAATGAGGATGACTTGAAAGCTTTGATGTGTACAACACAATTATTTTTAACACCTCATATGAAAAGGTGACAGCTAGTTACTACTGCTCCTTGCTAAAGAAGCATCATTGTATCAGCTTTCATGAAAACTACCCGAACTCTCTTTTTTGTGTATCTGTAACACAATGTTGAATACAAATATGAAATTAAAAGGATTCCGAAGAGCAAACCCCCTCATTTTCTCGCAAAAGATATAATCTGTTATTCCTAGGAACTTGACTACAGTAACCCCTGACTCTTAGAATAAAATATAAATTTTAGAATATCTGTATTGCTCTTTTGTGACATCCCATGAACTACCCACCATGATCTCTCACATCCAAAACTAAGCTGTAAGCAAAACTATGAACCCACATCACTGAGCACAAGACTACGGACACATTGCATGGTTCAGACTGCTGTTCACCTGCAGGGGGTAAGCAATAGAGACAGAGCAGTTATTTAATCTCAGCAGTACTTGATGTTCACCACAGAGCTTGGCTCACACCCGTTCTGAATGAATGCAGTTACTTACATAGTCTTCATAGGCCTCGTGTGCAGGTGGCGGGGGTGGTCTGTACCCCGGGACAGACGGGGCGCCCCTGGCTCGGGGGGTGGGAACGCCCCTGGCCACTGGAGGCACAGGGAGGGCTCCACGGGTCACTGGCGCTCCTCGGGGTGCTTGGGCACCTCGTCCAGGCAGCGGTGGAGGAATTGCACCCCCACGACCCCTGCGGGGAGCAAAAAGGAATGATCACTTCGGTGTGTAGGACAAGAGAGGATGTGCCCGTGCAACCCCATTTCAAAGGCTCTTACATTTTTACTACTATTTAAAGCATCATATAACTGTGGAGTGTTGGCAGCTACAACGTCAAGCACTTTAGGCAGTATCTTGTTCAGAACTCATATTACGGAAACACATTATTTTTAAGCCATCCAGTGTCTTTTACACCTGATCCTCCTGTTGCTTGTACTAATGAAATTCTGAATTATTGTAATTCACAGAGTTGCAGAATTACTCCAAAGTAGTTCTAGAGGGTGAAGAAAATTAGGAACTTTTTCTGCTGCTCTTAAACTATTTTACAAGAGCAGTCATCACTCTCATTCTCATGTTTATTAGGAGAAATGGATTGGCAGAAGATGTTGCAGGATGGCAAAAACTCTCAAGGTAAAGTAGACAAAGAGTATAAAAGGAGCACATTAACCTTTCTTCCCATCTTAGTTCAGCACAAAGGAAGGGTAGCATGGGATTCTGCTTTCCCCCACTGCACAGAGAGAATGGAGCATATAGACAAACACAGAAAGAGGTTTAGCATCCTTCTGGCTGTTTATGCTCTATCTGCCTTGCTGTAGTAATTAGTAAGTCAGAAGAAGCTGTTTCTGTTTAAAAAGAGGTTCTTGTAACTATACCGTATGATGAATTAGAAGCAGGATGTATCAGGGAAGCAATCTGTGGGTTTTGTTTCAGAGCAGTATGCTCCTGAATGTGCTGCCCTCTCTGAAGATCGAGAGTGCCAGGTACAACAAACAGTGTGTGCCACCCAGACCCAGAGCTGCGAACAGAACTCAGGTCTCCTAAAGCATTATGAGCTGTGCCTTGCTCCCTGCTAAGACAACAAAACCCATAGCACTAGCTCGTGGCTTAAAGAATCACTGAATGGTTTGAGTTGAAAGGGACTTTCAGAGATCCTCCAGTCAAAACACCCTACCTTGGGCTGCAACATCTTTCACTAGATCAAATTTTTCAAAGACCTGTCAAACTTTACCTTGAACACTTACAGTGATGGGCCATCCACAATGTCTTTGATAAACTTGTTCCAGTGTTTCACCACTGTTATTGAAAAGAATTTGTTCCCCATGTCCAACCTCATTCACTTTAAGACTGGCAAAAGGTGTCCGTCTTTCTCTCATATGTAAACCCTCTTTATATATGGAATGGCTGCAATGAGGTATACCCAGGGTCTTCATGCTGAACAACCTCAGCTTTCCTAGCCTGACTTCAAAGGAGAGGTGCTCCAGCCCTCTGACCATTTTTGTGGCCCTCCTCTGGACCTGCTCCAACAATTCCATGCCTTTCTTGTGCTGAGGACCCCAGAAATGGATGCAGCACTCCAGGTGGGGTCTCACAAGGGCAGATTACCGGGGCAGAATCACCACCCTCGACCTGCTGTACACACTGTTTTTGATGCAGTTCAGATTACGTTTGGCATTCTGGGTTGTGAGTGCACACTGATGGCTCATGCCCAGCTTTCCACCTACCAATATTCCCAAGTCCTTCTCTGCAGGGCTTCTCTCAATCCCTTCATTCCACAGTCTGTGCTGACACTGGTGGTTACTCAGGTGGAGGACCTTGTACTGAGCCTTGTTGAACCTTACCAGGTTCATACAAGCCCACTTCTCTAACCTGTCAAGGTCCCTCTGGACAGCATCCTTCCCTCAAGTGTATCAACCACAGTACCATAAATATAATCATGCTATTAGCATAAATTATCACCATAAATATCTAGCCTTAAAATAGCACTGCAATTTATTATTTTAATATTCTCATGGGATGTTTGACTGGAAAACAGGGAAAGCACCCCGCATCGTAGGATCTGTGCAACTGATTCAGTCAGACAGGTATTTTGCAGGGACTGGGCACCAGGACTCCACTGCGTATGCTTGGAACCTAATTTAAAATCTGCCAGTTTGTTGCAGTGATGTTCTGAACATCACTGTTAAGTCCAGTCCTTCAGAGACCTTAGGTGTAAGGAAGACTGAGCCCAAAAAGACTGAGTGGAAGACAGTCATGAAAACATGGTAGACACCTTCAGGGGAAAAAACAACCCCAAGGTCATAGGCAAGATCAGCCCATTCAATTACCAAGGAACTCCCATATCAGCATAACATAAGATACCTCCATATCCTATTTTCTCCAAAATGAAAGTCAATTTTTTAGGACCCATCCTGAAATAACCTCTATGGAAAGAAGACTATAAGTACCTAGGTCACTTGGGTGCCTGAGGCAACAAATGTCTTAAGGGTTCACAGTGAAAAATAAGTCTGAGAGAGTGTACTAAGATTTTACAATGGCTTTATGAACAAGTAGAGATATATCTATTATCTGGACGTGAAAAAATACTGGGAAGAATTCAGGAAATTTATATACCAATATTTTTATATTATGCCAACCAAATTCATGTAAAACTGATAATACATCAAAAATATATAATATATATTTATTATATATAAATACATATAACCATAATATGTATAAAAAGGTAACTATTTGGCAAATAAAGTTCCATCCAGATTATGTAGCCTTCTCAGACTATTTTTTTGACCAATGAATCTATGCTACTGACCATAATCGTCCTACCATAACAATATCCTTTCCTAGAAATATCCTTTCATTGGCTTCATAATCGGCTCTCATTTGTTGTTTATTACTTGTATAGCACCCACTGTAGCCTGTGAACTGTAGATCAGAGAACCTGGCACAATAATGACCACGCAAGTTATCAAAAGACAAATATTTTCATTTACTGACCAGGATGTGTATGTGATTTTTGTGGGGTTTTTTAAACTATGCTTTTTTTACTATTGCTTACACTTTCTAAAGCTACCAGCATAATAGCTCAGGTTACCCCACCTTGAAGGAGCTGCAGATGGCACACGGATCCCTCTTCCTCGAATGCCCCGTCCACGTGATGAATCCTCAGAACCATTCAAATATGACAGTTCTCTCAGCTGCTCCTGGCGAATTTCATCATTATAATCCTGAAATGCAAATGGTGAAACTTGCTGAAACTTTATATTTTGGCTGAGAAATTCCATGGATAGTATTTAGGTGAATTGCTCTGCAGTATCACTGGTATCCTGAAAAACTGTACAGTGTGAGTTGACAACGTGGACAGAAGAATGTATAAGAGTACTGAAGGTGGTCATAAAGGGCATGAACAAGCCAAATAAAACACACATTATATCTGTATACAAAATGCAAATGGCCTTTCACATAGAAAAGACACTAAACTCAAATAGATAAACTATCAAATTAGATAAAAAAAAATGTGGTTTATAAATATTTTACACTTTTTGCAAACTTCCCTACCTACATTTGTGCACTTAAACCACAAATTCCACCTTATATTCAATTGTAGCATGGCTGGATGATTTAATTCAATACCGATTAGCTTCACTGAATGTAGCACTCAGTTATTTTGCATATCCTGAAAGGAGCTGTCTCTTTAGGACTCAAGTAACAAAGCTATGTTTACTAAATAGAATTGAGAAATGAAATAAAATAGGCCCATTCTAAGCTGGGTATTGACTCTAGCACTGTAATATCTGATAGCTTAGTAGACAGAACATCAGATCAACATCCTTTTCTGATACAAAACAGAATCACAGGCTCATAGAATGATTTAGGTTAGAAGGGACCTTAAAGATCTAATTCCAGCCCCCCTGACATGGACACTTTGTTGACTTCCTCTTCACTGGAATGCAAGCATGGGAGGTTACCCTTGAATATTAATCAACTTCCTTGGGCCCTTGCTTCTGCAGGGCTTTATCCCACTGCTCTCCACCAAGCAGCCACCTGAAGAGGCCAAAGTCCACTCTCAAGTCCAGGATAGAGCTTGCTGTGCACCCTCCTTGCTGCCCTAAGGATGTTGAAGTTCACCATTTCATGGTCACTGCAGCCAAAGCTGCCCTTGAGCTTCACATTCCCTACCAGCCCCTCCTTGGTGGTGAGAACAAGGTCCAGCAGAGCACCTCTCCCTTATGGCCCCTCTTCCCACTTGGAAGAGGAAATTATCCTCAGTGCAGTCCAGGAACGCATTTGCCCTGCTGTGTCGTCCCTCCAATAGGTATCATGGAGGTTGAAGTCCCCCATAAGGACTAGAGATTGTGAACAAGATGCTGCTCCTTTCTCTCTATAGAGTGTGTCACCCACTAAAATACATAATAATGGGCAATTTTTACTTGTTTTAAAATTTTTGGCTCAGTCAGAAGTTCCTTTAGCTTCTTTCCTTTGTATTCAGCTTTTTGAAGGGTGATCACAGTACTGAGTCCATTGAAGTAGCCAGCTCACTGGCAGCATACCCGTGTGACAGCTAATTATTGTTTCAAAACAAAGATTATTGAATTTCAGCCCTTCAGTCCTTCCATTCTTGCCACTGACTGTCACACAAGGGTCTGCTTCTTAGGTGGGTGACCATCCAGGGCATGTTACAAGTGACATCTCTTTTAGCCAAGTTAAAGATCAAATGAACAGCAGGATGAAACTGGAGCTTTGCTTGTTCCTTCTTCTTCTTAAGGAAATCTGCTTGAAGATATATGATCCTGATCCTATTGTGTTCTAAGAGAATGTAGGCCTGCTCATGATTTCTCTTCTAAATTACTAAGGAGTGTAGCTGTAGTGAAAGCTATTACTGAAATTCAGAAAAGAGCCTCAGCTATACAATATAGTGCATGATAATTGCAGAACAAACATAATGAAAAACAAACCCCTAATTTGCTAATAAAGTAGATAATGGCTTTCAGTTTACACTATCCCCAAATCTTCTTGCACATTTTCCTATTAGTCTAACATTAATGGTAATAAGTCAAAGACATCTTCCTAAGTCACATGTGCTCTGTAAATACAGAGGGAAAAACACAATCAATAAGATCACATTTATGGAATTGTTGGACCAGGTACTACCCATGCTGTGCTTAATATCACCTGTTATTCACACTGGGTTTCCAAGGATTAGGACTTCAAACTTGCTGTTTGAGTTTACCCTTCAGATTCCACACCAGTGCTGGGACTGAACATCATTAATAATGCAAGTACAGTCTGCAACAGGAAGATGTAGGTAAAAAAAAAAAAAAAAAAAGAGAAAGGACCTGCAAGGGACAGAAATTGGAGTTTCTGAGTTGCTGCGTTAACCTCTCTCCTTTGGAATATTACTGTATAAACAGATTCTACCAGAAATTGCCTCAAAGCTGCTATTCCTTCCTCAGGTTTATTTATATTTTAAATATAACTTAAAATCTCACTATGGATGAAATGGAAAATCCAAATTAAACTTTTAACATACAACAAGATCTGCACATCTTCATCATTCTGTTATGCAATGGCCTTAATTTTTGTGTACAGGTTATTTACTGCATGTCCCATTAAGAAATATGTATTTTTAAATGGCAAGATAAAGACAACAAAGAACACGGAAGATGCTGGACAGGTATCTTAACAGAGAAAGATTTCAATTAAAAAAAGTTATTCTATATAAATAATTTATCTTAGACTTATAAAGAATAATAAGGATCATAATTTCTAAACCTGAAACCTGAAATTTTCAGCAGAAATGCTCGTTTCAACTCTTTCATTAAATAGAAACATAACACTGAATTAATCTTTCATAACTGCTACGAGTATAGCTACAGTCAGAGTATCTATCTGGATGAATATTTAATTGTAGCTGAGTTCAGAGTGTAGCACAGGAGCAAAATTATGCTGCTGATGTTTCATATATATCCAGTCCCGAGAAAGAGTACATGATGTTGCAAGACATACCTATACTGAAGAGAGCTTAAGGAAGTAGCTATACACTGCAGCAGTATAAGTGTTTCAGAAAAAAAACCAAACTACTTCTTGTATTAAAATAAGCTCATGAGAAATGCTCTGTACTTTATAGCTTTTCTTATAGCTCTCTAATAGTCTTAATAGCTATTCTTACATCTGATAATCTACATTAACTTCTATGTTTTGCTCTTGTTTATATCCTTAAAAACATTACTACCTATAAACAGCTTTTCCATTTACTGATGATATGAAGGGTGCCATTGATTGTGAGCTAACCACCCCTGGCCATGACTGTTCACCCAAACACAGATTTTGACTTTAGAAATACCAAGGATTTACAACTTCTGCAAGGTCAGTAGCACCCAGGGCCAACACAAATTTTAATGTTTATGTAAATGCCCAAGACCTCAAATCACATATTTAGATAAAACATTTAGTATTCTAGAGTGCATCAACATGTTTACCCCAAATTACCAAAATTATGTTTATTGGTGAAGGTTGGGAGTGATTAATTAGGTTGGTTCCCTTGACTGCTGTAGGAACAAAAGAAACCCACGACCAGGTTTTCCAAAGAAAATCTGAGTCTGACTGGTGGCAGCTCACCCACAAGCCCTTCTGGCAGCAGTGGCAGGAGGTGCAGCAAAGAGGGGAAAGCACATAAGCTGCTAGAGAACTCAATAAACCGTTTTGGTAAAAAATAGCAAAGAATGACGCGAGCTGCAAAACCTGATCTGAATTAACAAAAACATGTATTGACAAGGGAGGAGAGTTAATAAGGAAATCAAAGGGTAAGGCATAGACAGACGAAACGGATTTTGGGAATATATATCTATCATTACCATAACAAAGGCTCATAGAAGTCAAGGATAAATCAATCCCTTAAGGACTGTGATCTCCTGTCCTGATGTACTCTGCACATTTAAATTCTATTATAATTCTATTAATAAATACCATTACTCTTATCTAGGACAGCTGAATTCCATTCTAACCAGATAGTCAGGGAGAAAGCAATTTAGGTTAAATGCAAACTACCTTAAGAATGCAGTTATACATGCCAAATCTAAGATAATCACAATTCTTCACATTGACAATTGTGAAGTATGAATAGGGCTCGTTTGGTCCCTTATCCAGGTGACATTTTAGAGAACACACACATTCCTCACACAGTCAAGCTAGCCATGCGTCATGCGAAGAGCAGACTACCCTCCACCGAGTGTCGCTGCTGCTAGGACAGAATTACAGCTATCTTAATGCTACAAACAGCTACATGCTAACACCTTGTATCTAAGTCATCAAATTTTTAAAAGACTGAAAATGTGGTTAAAAAAAAAAAAGAGAAAAAAATCCTTTTCTTGTCATTATTTAGCATCAATAACTCAAATATAGAGCTGGTCTCTGCAGAGGTCCTACAGTCGTGGAAATCTCAGTCTGCACTGCCTGACCTATGCAGCACTCCTTCCCTCCAATGCATGTAACATCCTCCAAAGCTCTTGTGCTGCCAATAGAGAGCACTACAATTCCAGACATACATATGTTTCTACCTGCCACCCTCTCTTCCTGGGCTCAGGTAGCACAAAGGGAATAGGAGATGGATTTGGACTCCTGCAGCACTTCTGCATCCTGCTACGCTCCACATCAGCAAAAGAGTTCCAGGGCTCTGTGTATTTGCAGAGAATCTCCCCTAAATTCTGTTGGTGGTGCCTTTGGGCTATTTTCAGGTAGCTTAAATTCCAGTTAGCCTAAAAATTCCATTGAGTAAATGCTTCAGAAAACTCACAGCCAGACAATTGGACACAGAAGACCCAGTGAATTTTAGGTGGAGCTAGGTGATGGGAATTTAGGCCTTTTCTTTTAATTTCTTTTTTTCATTTGTTTTTGTTTTGTTTTTAGATACATACTGATTTTGGACACTTAAGAGACATTGTCCACATACTCCCTTGTGTATAGGTGGAAACATTAAGCCTGTGAAAATAACTGGTGGTGAGGAATTCCTGGAGTCCCTGCTTCATTGTGTTCTGTGCAGCCCTATGAAGGTGAACTGTGCTATGATTCAGCTTCCAAGCATGGTGAGAACCACTCATCTGGACTCATGGGGTCACGATGTGCAGTTTAATATACTGTAGAGGACAAGTCCCCAGAATTCCCACTTTTTAACTGAGTGCTTTAATACCAGGCCGTTACCAAAAAGAATAGCACTGGCTGTTCAGTACCAGAAGAGCTTGATGAACTAAACCCTGAGTCAACAAGAGATATTTGGCATTTACTGTTAAATTTCTTTATATTTTATGATCCTGGTCTATGACTTCAAAGCATTCAAATGTAAACTTATCAGACTTTTTCTAGCACATATCCATAGCATCTCTTTATCAGTGTCTACTTAGGAAACAGAATTGTGCCAGGCAGGTTGGATAGCCCTCTCTACCACCTAAAATTTGGGTGAGACAGTGCCTCAGGTGGGCATGCAAAATAGGTGCTGCACCCGGGTGAGGGCAACCTCCGGTATCAGTGTTGGCTGAGGGACTCACAGATTGAGAACAGCCTGACTGGGAATGACTTGGGGGTGGTGGGTGAGAGGCTGGACATGAGCTGGCAATGTCAACTTGCAGCCCAGAAGGCCAATCATATCCTGCACTGCATCAAAAGAAACGTGGGCAGCAGCAGGTCAAGGGAAGCGATTCTGCCCCTCTGCAGAATCTCTCTGTATCCAATCTCTGTATTGGAGTGCTGTATCCAGTTCTGGGGTCCCCAGCACAGGAAACTGACATGCTGAAGCAAGTCCAGGGGAGGCCCATAAAGTTCATTAGAGGGATGCAGCACCTCTCCAAGAGGAATGGCTGAGATAATTGGGTTTGTTCAGCCTGGAAAAGAGAAGGCTTCAGGCTTCAGACCTGACTGCATCATTCCAGTACCTGAAAGGAGCCTATGGGAAAGATGGAGAGACATTTTAGAAGGTTATGTAGTGACAGCACAAGGGGGAATAGCTTCAGACTGAAACAGAGTATATTTAGATCAGACATTAGGAAAAAATTCTTTACTGTGAGGGTGGTGAGACACAAAAACAGGCTGCCCAGAGCAGTTGTCGATGCCCCTCTCCGGAAAGTATTCAAGCACAGGTTGGGTGGGGCTCTGAGCAACCTGATCTGGTGGAAGGTGTCCTTGTCTATGGCAGGAGGGTACGAAGTAGATGATCTTTAAGGTCCTTTCCAACCTTTCCATGATTCTAGGAACTGCATCCTCAAACTTCCTCCTTTGTCAAATACTAATTCAAAGTTCATTGAAACCCAAGAGATCCATCTGTAGCTGAGACCACGCCTAACTATGCAATTCCTACAAAGTTCATCGGAACTGTGGGAACTGGCTCTAGCCCACCCTATGGGGGTGTCTGATGGGTATGATGTATGTTCTCAACAGTATATGGTGGAGCTCAAAACCGACAGCTGTTTTGCTTAAGACCCACTCTCTGAACCCATGTTTAATGTATATGCATGGTTTCCTGGTTACCTACAGTCAAAGCCATCTGCTAAGATGGCTTTTTGCCCATTTTCAGATCAGTCTGGTTATTTTACTAGAGCATAGGTGCCAGGTAATGATGGGTTTAGAGGGACAGCCTGCAGTGCACCACAAGTGACAATGCTTCTGCCAGAATGACTGCAATACTACATTAGCAACACATGCCTCTTTGCATTTGCCCATAGATATTGGCACTTAAGTAAGGCCATTTTATGTGCATCCAGTTCTCTGGCAGACAGTAATCCCAATAAATACATAAAAATATAAATATAATCTGAGTCCAAGGAAGAATTTATTTTCCCTAAGCAATCAACAACTTAACCAGATCCATAGTCATAAATGTTATACCACATATGCAAAAAATTGCAGTCTTTACCTGCTTACAGTCTGTCTGAAAAATAAACCTTAATTGTGTGGATCACCCTTAGAGACTGAAACACATGAAACAGACCATACATTTCTCTCAGTAGCAGTCTGAATGTGCTGCAGCCAATATGAGTTTCAGCTTCTAAATGCCTATGGGCAGAATGCAAGCAGACATAAGCTAGAGCCACGTACACTTGCCTCTGAGGTTAGTTGACAGCTGGGGGATTTGTCAGCTTGCCACAGAGAGCACTCACCCAAGCGTGGATGTCATTTTTCTCTTTGAGCATGCACAATTAAATCTGCCTGGCATCATCAGCATGGGGCACCGCACTCTACAAGCAGAGTGGAAGGGAGGGGGGATGCCTTGCTCCTCGGCATCTGAAGAGCAGCTGTCAATCCCAGGATGTAAATTGTACATAGGCAAGTGCTATGAAACTTCAACTCAGATAGTCTTTGATAGAACACAGCAAAATAAGCCTCATCTAATTGTATAATCAATTTAAATTTCGGGTTTCATACTAAAGAGACCTTTCAACAGAAGATTATTCCAGGTTACATGGAAATGCTGTTAGCCACACAAAATAATCACACTGAAGATGGGTGCATGGCATTTGAAAAACCTGCAGAAACCTGTATTAAATTTCAGCTATTTACCCCGATTTGTTCGACCCCTCTTTGCTCACGAGCCCCCAAACAAATGGATACTGTGGTCTGCAATTCATTCAAATGACAGCTATGCTGGCACAGAAGTCAGTTAGCTGACAGCTCCCTATCCCTGAATTTAATTCCAAGTGAGTCCTGGCTGCCAGAGACTTGCGCTTATTTACAACTGTCACCTGAAGGAGACATATAAGGGAATTGATAATACGAACAGAGAGCGTATAGCGGGCTGCAGGAAGGGTGGTGTAGCCACCTAATCCTAAAGAAATTGTTAGGGGTTCACACTGGATGTTTAAACTGGCTCCTAGGAGGGAAGGGATATGATCCAGCTGGTCTTCCTCTGGGAAAACCCAGTTGCTTCAAAGGGGGCCGGGAGAGGAGCGGGACTGCCAGTGCTCTCCAGCTGTTTGCCAAAGCTCTGCAACTACTGAGATCACTAATTATTCTTAAGGCTGGACTAACCATCTACTACAGTCAACATTAAAGCCAACAAAAGTAACAAGCCATACATAATCCCTATGCATCCTTTTTTCTTACAATTATGTCAGGTGGAATTGTCTCCTGCTATCCATTGCTGCAGGTTTACAGTCCCCTAGTCAAGGATAACAGGGGCAGCAAGAGCAGCCAGCAAAATTCAGACACATTTACTCTTGTTTAGTGTGCCTGTCTCATCCAGCCTGGCTACAGCTACACTCTCTTGGTCCCATGTGGCACAGTAAACAAAAGATGGTGCTTGTCCAGAGAGGAGACTGGAAAAAGCAATGAAGGATGAGAAGTCTGGAAAGAAAATATCTTACTACAGGTTTGTGGAGTGCCCTTTCTTTTATGGCTTCTGAGTCACTTTAGAACTTTAAAAAATTCCATCAGGTGATAATTTATACAACTCGATAGTGCATAGTACACGGGGACTGAACTTGATACATGACACAGCAATTAGTTTTTAAAGCAATTGTAGTGCCTTTTTTTTACTTGTTGCAATAGAGGGTAAAGATAACATCAGCTGTCTGTGGAGTAAGGACTGTGTTGGCAAGCACTAAGCCTATTTTACAGATGCAGACCAGAAAGGTTCTTAATAGTGCTACTAGTATATACTGAAATCTATTAATTTAATAACTGTGGTCTTATCTAAGTCAGGAGATAGAGAAAATCTTAAATTCAGTCAACACAGACCCAGCTGCAACATCCGGTGAGGAGAAGCTGGTAGAATAGTGATTTGTCACAGCCAGCACTGTCTCTCGACAGAGGAGCTGTGGGGATGGCAGCACAGCCTGTGTGTTTGATTGTCCATTTTTCCAGGAAAAGGATTTCTCCATACTAACCCTGGTTCTCATCTAGATCCTGCTGCATGTAGGTACCTTTAGGAACCCTGCATTTCTCTTTGATCATCCAGTTTAGCCATAGTCTGTGTCTAGGAAGTTTTTTTGTAGGCTCAGAATAAACATGCTGTGACTGAAGCAGCACTGTCTCCTCTCCTGATGGCACAACACCAGCACCAGCAGCATCACTGCCTGGCACAGCTGCTTGGCAGAGAACAAACTGGTGGCACAGACTGGGACAAAGCTGGACAGACAGCAAGAAAAATGATGAAGATGGAAACCCCTCCCAGGATCCTCAGGCTGCAGTGAGGGCTTGCCTTTGGAAGGCAGCAGTGTCTTGGTATTTTCTCTAGCCAGAGTTCAAGGCAGAAAACACAGCATCTGTGTTTTTCATGCACTCCTTCCACACACCAATCTGACTAGCACAAACTAAATAGCGTAGCACGTCCAACCCAGAGTCAAGACTTTTTTGCACAGTAAGGAAAAAAATAAAATGAAACATGCTGGGAAGATGGTCTGTAATGGCACCATAAAAATACAAGAGCAATTTTCACTGCTGGAATAAAAGATATTTTAAATCTACTTGGTTTGAACTGCTATAATCTAAATTAGTTTCATTGTTGACGGATTTATGGTTAGCCAGTGTAATGGTACAGAAGACAATCACAGTAGAACAAGCAGGTATGTGAGAGCCCTCCTCTCCATACTAAATTCAGTAAGGATTGAATGAGGAAAAGAGAGTGAAAGGAAGCTGCTATTGAACCCCAGAGTCACTGTCTCAGCTGTCACAAAAGCTAAAAATATTAAAATCATTTATATATAGTTATATTTATGCCTATTGGTATAAATATGGCTATATATAAATGATTTTAATATTTTTATCTTCTCTGAACTTTTTGAAGCTTATGCCTACCTTCAAGTGAGAAAGAGTGGAAATATAGAAATAAATAAACAAAAAAAGGAAAAGAAACATACCAAACATGAAAAGTTGAAGTAATGTCAGTGGAAAACCAGAACAAATGGCAAGCTCAATATACTAGCAAAAAATACTTTCTTAAGTATTTAGGTTAAAACCAGCTGATTTCATAATCCCATTAGACAGGTATGTAGCAGGTATAAGATGTTTTAGGTTTGGTCTTTTCAGAATGAGATTGAGACAGAAGGAAGATGATTAAGAAAATCACAAGCAGTAACAAGAGGTAGAAAATAACTTGCAAAGAAAAGCTTAGACCATGTACAAAGTACAGATAGGTTCATTCCCTCGAGTCTCTACTCTTTTTAAAATACCTAGTTTATGAAAGATAATGAATGAAGTGTATAAAAACTAAGTAACTAATGCAGTCAGATCTAGGTGAAAATATTGTCAGAGTTTCTAGCTAAACAAATCAATATATAACATGATAAAATGTTATCAGTTCTTTATTTTTTTTTAATTTGAATATATTTTATTTTGTTATTGCATAAACCCTTTAAATAAGATTATCCACCAGGAGATGTGGCATCCATATTTATAATGTCTTCTCTTCTTGTCAGTAGCATGCATTAAAGAAAGTTTCAGATATTTTAACAGAATTACCACCTTTTTCTTTTTTCTGTTAACAGAATGTCATACAATTCCTCCTTATTACCAGGTAGCAAGAAGTGTTTTAGCTTCTTACTTTTCTTCATGGCTGCTGCATCTAACCTATCCCTCCCCAGGTGGCTGTGCAAGAAGACCACTTCAGATAAAATACAAACTATATGGGCTCAAGGGGAAAAATTGAATAAGTTCCACGGCTGAAGGACTCGCTCACTGAGAACATCTGAACAGAAGCAACTGAAGATCGAGATCAGGCCCAGCTATTAATCCAAGGAGTGGCAGTGTAGCAGAGGCAGAGACATAGGCAGTCATGTGGAATGCTGCCAGAAAACTTACAGGTAAAAAAATGTATTTATAAAAAGCATCCAGAAGTAGAAAATCAGATTTTTACAGATGCTTTTATGGCAAGATATTCCATTTAGTATATGAGCATCTGTATTTCATCCCAGCTTCTGCATTCACTGAAGTGTTGCTCCAAGGATGATATACTCCTGCATCACTGGACAGAGAAGCAAACTATATTCTAAAGAGGAAAATCTCAGGTACACTTAGTGATGTAAATGGCATAAAAAAAATCAGACAACTATTATATTCCTTAGATAGTACTGGATTCATTAGCATATAACTTATTAAACTCCATTTCTGACACTCAAGTCCACCAGTGTATTTTCTTATAAACTGGTTTATTTTTCTTGAAATGCAATATGATAGAATTTAATTCAAACTTTTAAAGAGTTTCACGACAATAATCTTAGCACTGAAGATTAAACTCCCACTTTGTGATATCTGAACATATTTCCTGAAAGAAACAAATAATATTCAGTACATTTCTATTATTTCCAAGCAATGTGATGAGTAATTAAACATGGTACTAAAAGGGGAAAAGACGGGTCTTTGCACCTGCAAACATTTTTACATTTAATTTTTAATAATAGCTATATTTTTTAATATTTATAATACATATATTATATTTAGATATAATATTTAAATAATGGCATATAAGGACATATAGGGTTGTCCTCCCTGCTTATTATGAATGTTCATCACTAAACTGTCTCCAAATGTTAAGGTCTCTTTGAAGCCATTAATCTGGACCCTTATCAAACACCTAAATAAATTAAATTCGGTGCTCTGAGTCAGAAATCCATAAGAAGAGAATTATTCATTTACTGTCTTTTTATTCACAGAGATGAAATCCTTTTCTTTCTCTTATGCTATAGCAAAAAATGCACGCATGAGAACTGGGTGAAAGGAATGCTCATAGATTCAAAGACAAATGTAAATCACTCTTTTACATTAGAAATACATTTTTCAGTCTTTCCTAAATAGCTGAAGCAAAAAGTTTATCTAATTGTTTAGGAAATTAGCGTGAAAACAAGTATAGGTATTTAAAATACAGCATATGCTGAGGACTGGCTCCTAAGTCAATTATTGATTACTAATATGGCTAACACTATCCTGGCCATAAATTTCCAATCTTAAAGTTTCATACTGAAAAATGGTAGTGAAAATAAGGTTGAATAACAAGGAAATGAGAGGGCTCTTTTGTTTTTTATCCTAGAAATACAAGGTCAGATTGATGAGGTGTGTTGTATGAGTAAGCACAACTCACATGCTCTGAAACACTTTGCTGAGCTCAGTGCCACCTTAAATGTGGACTCGCCAATTCCATCTGGGAAGAGCACCCAGGTAGCTGTGAGCCAAGTGCCACGTAAGCTGAATTTGCCCAGCAGGTTTCCCCTTCAGCACACATGGGGTACGTTGGTTCAGAGCCCACGTGTGAGCAACGCTGACTCCACCTGCATTTAGGACTCCAGGACAGTTATCCTACACTTACGAACCCCGCAAATACACCCAAACCAGCTACCCAGAGCCCTGCCATCTTAACATTAAAACATCAATAAACAGCAGTCATCTTACATTACATGTTTTCAGGCCAAAAAATTACATAGACTTACAACAGTGGAATTATATGGAACTGAATACAAGTGATTGTGAACCCATTAGTTCCAAACTATTATTTAAGCATAATTAACCCAGTTCTGCTTTATTGATTTTAGAAGCATGGAAATCCATGCTAGACATTCCTTCTGGTTTTCCATTCAATTCAAGTAAAATGTGTTTAATTAAATATGTCAAGTTTAGGACAACTAATACCTCGTCTTTTGATAAAATAATTCACTTCATCATAGAAAATATGAGTGGACATTAAAGAAATAACACTAACTTCATCACTGTTGTTCTGTTGAAGGAAAGAGTGATATAAATGAAATTAACTGAGAACAGCTTATTTCTTCTTTCTCATAATTTAAATGATCAATCATTTTAACTGAAATGTATTTAACTAAAACAAAAAAAATATTTAATTTAAATAAATTTTCACTGTTTCCCATTTGTTTAAACGATTAATCTGGATAGGTATGAGATGTCAATGTCTCATTAGGCATTTAAATTCAGCATGGCAAACCAAGGCTAACACATGACTTCATCACACCTCAAGGTGCTGAGTATTTTCACAGCTTCCAGTGGCTGCAACTAATGCAACTTAGCAGCAAAGGTAGATTATCGTATTGAATTTAAGCTTTCCAGAGCTGGGGTTTATGAGATTAGTCACCAATCCAGCTCTCTCTTGGGCAGATCTGACTAACCCCCACTTATTTACACTCACCACTGCTTAGGCTAAGTGAATTGGGTAAAAGCTTCAAGATTCTCCTGGCTCCTAAAAAATCCTATACATAACTGGGTTAAAAATTTCTGTCTAAACCTGAAATTTTGATGTCCAGGCTTTCCCAGAGCCTCACTAAGGCATTCTGAGAATTATCATACCTGATATTGCTGTTAAAACACCAGAATTTTTCATCACTCAACTTGATGATTGCAGGGTATAGAAACTGGAAAAATTTAACTGCCCTCAAGTCTGCTCCTGTAGGTCTGTTCACCCACAGATAAACAACTAGCTTTATTTTTCTGCACATGACAATAATGACGAGAGAGATATCAGACACCTCTTCTTGCCTGTACTCCTTCCATTGAGCATCCATTGCTTTGTCTCTGCTAAAGGAAGAATTTGCAACTAACTTCCAAAAAATGCTCCCTGGACAATCACCATTACCATGTTTGTGCCAACTGTATGACTGTGAATTTATTTTTTGAAATATTTGGCAAGCTCTGTCCCAGGACTCTTCAATCTTAAGAACCCCAAAAGCAAGCCCATCTCAATCCTACACTTCCTTCTCTGTAACGAAGCAGAGCAAAACAAAAGCAAATCTGTAACTAACTAATTTACTTTCTCAAGTGGTTCTACTTTTCCTCTGGAAATTCTGGAATCTGCTGTAATAAACTGCTCTCCTTGACTGTTTTTTATGCTCCTGAAGTATACAGTGACTCCAGACTAGTAAGGACTATCATCTGTAGGCTTTGAAAAGGGTTTTGAAGCAGGAATAGGCTGAGAGAGCTGTTAGAAGAATCTTATTTTAAATACTACAATACATGCAAGCACATTCCATAGTTTCTTCAGTACTATGGAAACCTCAGTACTGGGAAACCTCCAAACAAGTCTTTCTTAATAAGAGCAGGGCCTTACAAGTGCCACATTTCTTAAGTGGAAATTGAACTTCATTGATTGCCTTCGTTTGGGTTCATTTCAGACTGGCAGAGATTAAGCATCTGGGAGAGTATTTGTAAATATATCAGTTCTTGTTAAACATTTATGCATAAACCCAGATACAAAGAAATTAAGGATACCTCACAGAAACCTATCCAGTAGCTTTTCAAACACTGCTAGGTATACTGCACAAACCAGGAGCACTTCACATTTCTCCAGGTTTTGTCCTATTGGCAAAGCAATCTTCCCTTCACCTCTCTAGGGCCATTTCCCAGAACCAACCTAAAATATCGAGAACTAAGAAAAAAGGCTGCATGTGCTAAAGAATGCAATGCAATCCACCATCAACTCAGTTTTATACAGTCAACACAGTAATGTGAAAATATTGCCTTTTTATCCTATGTTTTTTAACCCAAAACATCTGAGGCAAGCTCAGGGATTGGTTGAAGACTCAATGATGACTTATTAGAATATTTCTTCTGTATCCTACTGGGTCTCTTTGCATCTTGTAATTTCTGAATTTTCTATTTCCCCAAACATCATTCACTGTTAGAACTATAATTCTGTTTTCTGGTTTTGGAAAAAAAACCACTTGTTTCTCTCTAACTAACTCCTACTAACATTTTTTTTTTCCTTTCCCCTCAGCAGGGACATGTTTTAAGATTTGGAAAACAGAATTTTCACACATCACAGAAAACAAAAACAAAAAAAACCAAAAAAGACACCAGATTATCAAGCACTGATGAGTATTTGCAAATGGAAAATAATTTTTATAAATACATCAGCAGATGAACTTGTATTTTCAAGGATTCATGATGGGGGCCAGGGGTTGTGATCAGTGGCCCAAAGTTCAGCAGGAGGCCAGTCATTAGTGTTGTATTCCAGGGGTTGGTGCCAGCTCCAATACTGTTTGATATCTCTGTTTATGACTTGGATGATGGATAAGAGTACTCGCTCAGCAAGTTCACAGCTGACACAGAACTGGGAAGAGTGGCTCATACTCCAGAGGGTTGTGCCACCATTCACAGAGATCTTGACATGCTGAGAAATGGGAAAAGAGCAATCTCATGAATTTAAACAAGAAGTGAAAAGTCCTACACCTGGAGAAGAATAACATGGGCACCAGTACCTGCTGGAGGCTCAGTGTTCTGGAGGTAGTTTTCTGAAGCTTTGCAGAAAAGGATTTTGGGGTTCTGGTGAACAACAAGCTCAGCAGGTACCAACAATGTGCCCTTCGGGCAATGGCATTTTAGACTCCATTAGGAAGGGCACTGCCAGAAGGTCAAAGAAGGTGATTACTCCTGTCTATCAGCACTGGCAAGGGCACACCTGTCTGTGTCCAGTGCTGGTCTTCCAAGTATAACAAAGATATAGAGCTACTGGACTGATTCTGTCATAGGACCACTGAGAGGACTAAGGGACTGAGGCATCCTTCCTGAGGCGAGGCCAAGAGAGTTGGGGCTGTCCAGCCCAGAGAGCAGAAGGCTAAGGGGGATCTCATCAATGTACATAAATGTCTGAAGGGAGGGAATGAAGAAGAGGAAGCCAGACTCTACTCAGTGGTGCCCACCGATAGGACAGGTGGAAACAGCTGTAAATTAAAACACACAAAATTCAATCTGATCACGCAAAACTGCATTTTTCTTTTCTTTTTCCTTTTTTTTTTTCCCTATGAGTACGACTAAACACTGACACAAGTTCCCAAAAAAGGCTGAGGCGTCTCTACTTTTGGAGACACTCAAGAGCTGTCTGGACACAGTCCAGTACCTGGAGAGGGTTGGACAAGATGGCCTCCGGAGGTCTCTTCCATTTCAACCACTCTGTTATTCTGTGAAAGGAAATCCTATGCTATAAATTATTTGGTGGCTTAAAAAAATGTTCCAGGTTCACAGTAGTAACCTCTACAAAACTCTGCAGCTGAGTAACTCATTTCTTATGCTGAATTAAACACTCCCGGAATGTGGGCTGAAGTAATTTTGAAAAAATCTGTTCAGCTGTCATCACACCCTCCTGCAAATGTAAATTAATTCACATTCACAGCATAACACCTACCTCCTTTAAGATGTAATTTAATCTTCATAGTTCTCTTTCTTTTAGGCCTGAAATTTTCTTGCCATTCAAGTTTCAGACCATCACAGCAGAAAATGCCCAACTAAGACTTGCTAGGGTTTATCACCATGCTGTATTTTATTAAGACAGCCTGCATTTACAGCCATGTTTTAAAAGCACATGGTCTTGCAGTCACAAAAAATCTGGAACACAAAAAACTCTCAATTTTTTTTGACTCAGTTGTCAATCTGCTTGCTCCATGTGCAATTGGTGAGTGCCTGTACTTGTATTCATCTTGTACTCACAAACAGAGATTTTACTAGGAACTACTGTTCATTGGTCTGAAAATGCATTTGCATTTTCCAACATGGTACGTTTTCTTTTCCTAACTGTTTTTTACGTACAGTCATAAGCTAAAGTATCAAACTTTTTGACTCAGTGCAGGATGTTTTTCTAAACTATACCAATGAAAGGAAACATCTCTCTGAAGCATTTTGTCTTCAATTCAAATGGCCAATTCAGATGCAGAAATATTGGCGAGTCATATTAGGAGCATACACATTTTCTGAAAGGTGTATTTGGCAAACACCCCTGGCAGCCAGAGAAATATTTGAACAGACAAACAAGTCTGTATGCAGTTGAAGGCAAGATTTTAAATAGGGACTTAGTTTTACCTTTTACTTTTTACAGCTTTTAATTCTATTGAGGCAGCTTTGTGACCAATTCTGTTTCATGGCATACAAAATCTAAGAATGTCTGAGTTAACTCATATGCTTAATTAAGGCACTTAAATTTAAAGATCAGACAATAAAAATATTCAGCACTGGATTATGTAATTTGTGATGTGAATTTTAACTGTAAGTATTTCTACTCTATCAGTTGATATATGTGTCCATTGATCCTCTCTACTGCCAAATAGTTTTTGGTTTTATTAATGTGCAATAGAGTTCTTCCATAGCAATCAAGGGCTAGAATCCTGCTTTACAGGAAAACTTCACGGTGTAAAACTAGAAGAGAAGAAATACGTGCCATGTTTTCTGTATAAAATTCAACAAATAGCTTGTATCTAAATATAAAGCCAATGATCTGAGCCTGCAGTCTAGTATAACTGGGACAAAAGTAGTGCTAGAACATGATTTTCACAATAACCTAGGATAATGGTTAGATTCTTTTTTCCTCCTGTAATGGCACCAGTTTTGTTTCTCATTGCTGAAGTCTGATACAATAACTTAATTATCTGCCAAAGCTGTATCTTTGAAGTTCATCTTTTGGTTATTGTTTAGCTTCATAATTTTGACTTGTTTGCTATTCAGCAGTGAGTGCTGATGAGAAAAATGCAATATAAGACTACAGTGGAAACTATGGAAACTAGTTGTCACCAGTGATATTGCACGCTGCCTTCTAAGGCAGATGTTGGATAATGAATCTCCTGGATTAAGATAGCAGAGTATTGCAACACTCAGTTAATGCTAATACACCAGATGTATAAGCTATGGAAAGATGCTCATCCGTTTAAGACAGTGATGTGATTAAACAGGTTTCTGAAGCAGAAGTAAGATATAAATCATCATACATTATCAGTGTTTCCCATTTTAACACAAGTACCAAGCCTGATATAAAATTACAGTTTATGTATTTCACATTCATCTGGCACAGACCAAGAAGACGAAATAACAAACTAGTTCATCAATTTCTAATTTTAAATTATTAATATTTCTCTAGAGTTGAGTACTAGCACAGTCCAGCTCCACAGAAATGACTAATGAGGTTTTCTTTATATCACACATTTTTTGCCCAGGTGTCCTCTTTCATTCTATGCACAGTATACACCTGTGCTGAGAATTTATCAAGGTTATATGGTGAAAGAAAAATGGATCTCAAAACACACAGTCATCCAAAATGAAAACCTCATTGCAATGGCTTCCATCTGCATCACATACCCAGATTTTTCGTTCTCTCATTATCACACTAGAAGGAGGGTTTTTTAGTTGTGTGACCCATCCTGTAGCAGACTGGCTTTTTTTTTCACCTCATGAAATAAAAGATTAAGTGCTATATGACAGATAATATGGTAATTGTTTTAGAACATATAAAATTTAATAATATGCATTTCTTATCAGACAACTTCAGCTTATTCAGTGTCACTCAAGCCTGAATATAATAACATGACAAATGATGCTTTATGCTATTACCCTGCATCACTTAATGCCCACTTAAGCTTTCAGATAATAAAATGCTTAAGGAAGAGATTTTCTTCACTGTTTTAGCATTTTCTGCCTATGATTAAGTACACATGATTACACTGTTGCACTGAGTGATGCCAATTTGGCATGAGGACATTTCCTAGCAATTACATTTGGTTAAAGCATTCATTGTTGCATGTCTTCCCTCTAGGCTGAGATTGCACTACTATTTAAAAGCTGGAAAATATCAAACACAATAAAAACTTATGCATGTGTGTGTACATATATATACACACATATGCATATATTTGTGTACATATAGAGAAAAATACGCATGTATGGAAAGACTTCCAGAAGATTTGTGTTATTACAGATACACACTCTGCCAGAGAATTTGTGTTGCCTGCATAGTACAAATAAGAAAATAATAATAAAAAGGAATAAATTTTCTATTATCTGTTGTTTTTAAGAGAGAATTCTAATGATTTAGTGATTAGTCTCTTTTTAAAAGCACACAAAACATTTTGGTTTAGCTCTCTGATGGTTACATTATACTTACTTTAGCAACTTAAAGGAGTTTTTGCAATCATAGTACCAATATTCAGTCATCAGTGATTTAAAGATCAACATTAAAAGATCACCATTCTGTATCAAAAACCATTATTCTAAGAGAATTGCCATAATAGGGGAGGAATTTAAAAATAAGTTTTTGTGATGACCGCTGTAACTATAAAAGGTATTTAAATCATCTGTTGTGTCGTTATATATGTGTGTGTGCATATATATAATATATATATATAATGCTCACAATCTTCTTTGTGAGTTTTATTTTAGTCTTTACCTTCTCAATTAGGTTTTCCTGAGTATTTTCCAGCTACACTAGCCTCCCAGCACTTCTCTGCCCCACAGCAAGTGAGTGGCTCCATGCATATTCCCATTAGGTAAAGCTGGTGCTACAACTGGAGTTTATTCTTTGAATTAATTTCCCAACAGGTAATGTATACTTTCATGCAAACCAAAACTAAGAAAGAAACATAGTTAGGACTCATTGACTGACCTCTTCTGCCACAATTTTATTTTTAAAATGGCTTCTAGTTTTGTAGTTATTTAAAATCTCACTAAACATGCACACAAAGAAAGCAAACAATTAACAGACTAACGTGGATGGCACTGTGCAATGACTGTCTCTGCCTGAAAGTGCAAATTATATTTGTCTTCAGAATAGAATACATGTATAATATGAGAATATGGGAATTATTTTGAGATATGACCTCTGGTAGGGATGTTTACCTGAATTTGTAGTAATTTTATTTAAGAAAGACAATAGTAGATAAAGTCTTTCAGGGATTATCCAAGACAGTGTATAAATCAGCCAAGCGAGTCTTGGGTAGATAGGAGACATTAAGGCAGAGAATGTCCTCACGTAAGGACAGACATGCAGTATACGATCTATCAACTTATTTTTTTATTTTGTTTCTAGTTTTGATATTTGCCTGGTTCATCATGGTATCACAGGCGTATTTAAAATATCAATTTGGCCTGTATTTAGTGGTAAATCATCTGGGGTAGTTTTGATGTTGTTGGTTTTGGGTTTGTTATTTTTTTCTTTCTTTTAGTACAGCAAAACACGGTGGTTTACTTTATAACAATATAGGAAAAGTGTCAGCTATACAGCACAATAGCCATCTAACACAACTAGATTGCTTATTCATCCAGATCTTTTAAATCTATTAGCCTGATGGGAAAGGTACGTGAAAGCTTTCAAAGGCCAAATTACTAAAATTCAAATACAGTCTAAATTACTGAACACTTCCATCTGATGTTTGTTGGGCATTGGCCATAAAGTGACCTCGGCAGAGCTATTTACACCAATGTTTTAGATGCACAATTTAACCTGGAGCAAATAAAAAGGCATTTATCACATCAGAATCTGCGTAAGTAACGCCTCCTGTTCCTGGGCTTTGGCTTCCACTTAGTAGAATCACAAAACTATCACAAAGCTCTCATAATCATAGTTTCTGTTACTCAAAACAGGTTTTGTTACAATAAAGTAAAATGTCTGCATTCAGGTGACAAAACGTGTTTGCTGTAAGGATTTCACAATCATGTTAGGAAGACTACCACAAGGTGTGACATGTTACAGAACAAGAACATATTAGTATGATAGGGTTGCAACACGTTCATGTCCTTTAGTACTGAATGCTCTTCCTTTGCTTATTTTAACACCAGAAGAGGCATACACACACACACTCAGAGCCAGCCTAAACCACAGTCTTGATTTTTACTCTGAGGCTAATGGAATATACATCATTGTATTAAACATGGCAGGGAAAGTAGATGTTTCTTATGCATTCCATAGGAAGCCACACCATGTGCAAATGTTTGTCAGGAAATTTCAGCTCAGTGATTAACAGTAAAGACTGAAGAATGGTTTTCATTAAAAATTACATTTATTTTTCTACCTAACAGACAAATCTGGGAAAAGGGAACCAGGGAAAAGACACATCTGACTTCAGTGAATTCTCCTAACAAAAATCAATCTGAATGCCTTTAACACAAGTTTGAAGAATAACCTATCAGAAGTTATTAAACATTCTTTTAGCAACTATGTCAGGTTGTGCCAGTTCCAGTAATCACTGTCTGGCACATCAAAGAAACCCTGGAGTCATAACTTCATATTAGAAAAGCAAAAGTAAAATTTCCAGGTTTTTTCCCCTGTAAAGACAGAGTTCACAGTGCGATCTGATTGGAGAGGGGTGTGTCATTTGAGAACTTCTTACTTTCATCAACAGACTTGTGAGAAATCCAGTTAAGAAAATCCAGGAGAAAGAGCACCATGTTTTCTTTTAACTTAGTTATCTTCTGTTTTGTTTGTGGGAAACCCTGAAACTACTAACTACCTCTCTAGGACTTAAATCTTTTCCTTGGGTAATTTCCTACTTCTTTGTTCTGGGCAGATAAAAATCTGTTCACCATACTCAGGCCAGGAAAAATTTGCACTTATATGAACAGAGAAAAGGAATTTATCTTGGAGCTACTGGAGATTATTCAATGGGGAAAGGAGAGACAAAAAAAAAGAAAAAAAAAAAAGGTAGGGATTATCTGCAGGGATAGAGAAGACTTATCAAAATCAGAAATAGGGGATTTCAGCGTAATCTGCTCTTTGTATTAACAACATGTGCGATCACCTGCACTGGCAGTTTGTTTGCTCTGATTTTTCACATTATCCAGGGGCTATGTGTGTGAAACTATGGGCATGCATTTACAATGGTTAGTGAGTAGCCTTGCAGTATCTCTGGTGACACTATCTTCTAATCTCCTGCTTCCCATTTATTACGTGGTGGAGGTCTTTCACAACTAGCACAAAGCCTGTGTAAGCACTGTATGTTCTCAGGTCTCCTATTAAAAGAATGTAGTATTAGAAGATACATGTTGTAGTTTCCAACCTTCATGAAGGACCAGAATTTATAAATGCAAACTGCACTTTAACTCACACACACAGACAAGTAAAAAAAATAAAATCAAAACCACACAATGAAAACAAAAAAGCTTTTGTTATTTTTTGTTTTAAAATGTTTTTTGCTGGTTATTCATCTTGAATCATAAACAAAACAATAAGTAACAATGTACTTTAATGAGCTGCTTCATTAATCATGTGCAGAAATAGTTCCTGCTTGTATATTTAATATCCACTTACTTGAACTATGCTAAGACATGTTTATTTAGGAGATTTTATAATTAAGTTGCTGATAAATTTAATATAGTGAAAAAACACTTTTGGTTAGACATGTCACTGTTTTGAAAAGCATTACGAACATTAGAAAGAATCACTGAATGCCTCAGACAAAGAACAAAATTATTACTATTAAACTTGTCACTAAATCTAGCGACTGTCAGTTGCAACTTCTCTCATCTGCCTCTCACTTTTTATTAACATTAGTAAAAGAGACAAAAGCACTGATGCTGGGGTGCTGCAGCTATTGTGGCTAATGAGAAAGCACCCCTGGCCTCCAAGGGGGACAGGCTCCCAAGCACCAGTTTGCTTCCCAGGACTTCTCAAGTGCTTCCCTCATGCAGTTCTGTGACAAAACAAGGTTTATTTTCTAGTGCAAAAATGCGCTGTTATGGCTGCTGATCTCTGACATACAGGGATTTTTCTGCCTCCCAACCTGCCCACTGACACCGCTGTCCTTCAGCATTTCTGACATCTTAAGAAAGAACCTATTCTTTAAACGCTCATCTCAGCACAAATTTGTGGAGACTTGCTGTTTTTTCCCTGCTCTGTAGAGCACATCAGTTCTGATGACAGCAGCTGGCATGACCCAGGCATGAAGCAGCAAAGAAATAACTTGCTGATGTTGCTTGTAAAGTTCTGTGAGTCCTGATCTTCTGCCTATTTAGAGAACACAAGAACAGCCTCCCGTTTCATTCCTAAAAGCTGCAAGAAAATGGAGCCAGTTATCTTGCTGTTCTCCTTCAGAAAACCACCTCTAAAGACATAAAAGGGACTGGCATTGTTAACGAGTATGCAATTGCACTAGGAGATGGAGGCAGGATGGTTCAAGAAGCCAGACTGCAAGGATGACAAAGGATTGGGATGGCAGACAAAACATTAGAGCTTGTCCCCATCATTCTAAGCCATCATATGGTAGACTTAAAGCTGAAAGTGAGCATGAATTGATAAACAAAAAGCAAAATGGAGGAGGTAGCTGCCAGCTCCCCTCCTGCAGGCCCCTGCAATCACACAGACATGGTGATGTCTGACCAGGACCAGCACTGGGGCTGTGAGCTCTGTGCAGTGTAAAAGAGACAAAGAACTCTTCCTGAACTGCCATCATCTCTCTTTCCTACATCCAGATGGAAAGAGTGTGTGGCCTGCATCTTGGTTAAATTATCTTGCTATTTATAGCAGCATATAGTGGAATTACATTACATCCAACAAAGTTACTTAGGCTTTACAATAAGGGTAAATGAGTGAAATCTGACTACTTGTTTGAAGGTCAAAGAAAAGGCAAGCACTTAAGCTCTATGTTGATCAAAACCCCAAAATATTTAAAATACTAGAAGAGGAGTACACATACATATTTACACTGAACATGACTTATGATCTTACAAACAAAAGAAAGAGCAGAGAGGGGAGAAACAGATGGTGCACCAAACATCACAACTGAATAAACAAGACATAAGGAACAAAGTCACCACAATATCAAGACCTGTCAAAAAAGAACTGACTATAGCAAAGGCACACTCGGGCAGACACAGGCTTCACAGGCATCTCATGGTGCCCCGGGGCACATTACTGAGACACAGGCTTTGTCAGGATGTCACTGTCAGGATGTCACTTTGTCAGGATGTCACGGTGACTCCAGTGGCATCTGCATCCTCCCCAGCAGTTGCTCCCTGGCACTGCCATCATCTGACTTTCTCATAATTTAAAACATCATTCACCTGATGTTATTCCAATTCCACCTGTTATTCCAATCTTGCCATACCTATTTCCAAGAAGAAGTGATTTTTCTCAGCTGAAAATTAGAAGGTGTTTCCTAAGGGAACGAACTAAACATCTTTTCTACCTCATGGCATCAACAATGGACATGGGAGAGCATCACTACATGAGACCAGTGAAGTCCCATGTACACCACTTAGAGTTTGGGATGGTGGCACTCCAGCACAGGACTCTGAGCTAGAAATAGGGCATCCAGCTATTTTAGCATGGATCAGTCATCATGCTTGTAGAAAAGGACAAGCGAAAAGGGATGTAAAAGAATAAGGATTCCCGTGGATAGTTTTAAATTAACAATCTCTCTAAAGGGTCCTTTTCCTAAAGCTTTCTTTATTCTTTTATATAAGATCAATCCATTTTCATCTCCCTGGGAAAACAGTGGACACCATAAGGTTGATATGTTCAGGTTTTGCCTAGTACATCCCTTTTCCTCTTTACTAAAGAATACTTTTTTTCCTCAACATGCTGGATAAATGATCTGCCAATAGTCAACTTGTTGTTAGGCCTATACCCCTGGGCTACAGACATTTCAAGTAGTCTATTATATTTAGTAGAATCATCTGTTGTTTTTTCACAGCTATCATTCTTTTTTCCCTGCCTAAGTGGGTCACTTGCATCATCATCATCATCATCATCATCATCATCCCTTGCTGTACTTGTTTGATCTAGTCTATCCATGCACACTGTTTAGTAGCAATGAATCTTTGCTGCACTTGAGAAACCGAAGGTTATGATAATCTACCTACCTGTATATATATCGCAGCCTATTGATAAATGAGGCAACATTTCAAGAGGCATTGCTTATTTTAGCATCTCAGACACAATATACTAGAGTCAACAGTGGTCCTTGTACTCCTTGAAACTATTTATGCAAGACTGACAACAGAATTATAAATAATTGCAAAGAAAGGAATTAAGTGTAATTTTCAGTTTCTTGCTCTATTTCCTCTGAGTTGTTCCCACAGATTCTTTTCGCACAATTTGAGAAGGCTGTGGCATAGATATATTAGGCCCCATTATGGCAGAAAAATCATTAGTTAACACAGATCTTTCTCATACATTTATTAGTTGCAGCTTCTTCATTATCAGTTGAGGTCAACAGACTGAACAAGTGGATCATACGACCCACTTATAAAGCTTTTTATATTTCAAGCTCTTATACCTAATTTATCTTCAACCTCCCTTCAAAATGGGCACAGTAATTAAGTATGATTATGTTAATTTTCCTAATTAGGTAGCAAGTGGCATCAATGTTAAATATATTCCGTAAGTTTATACAGTGAATCAAACCCAGGAATTCCTACCCTTTCACAGTGTTTTACTACAAATACATGGGCATCTGGGTATGTACCTACAAGTCCACAGGGAGGTGGTTTGGCTTTTCTTTATGAAGAACATAATTAGACATCAGGACTAAGAAGTTAAACCAACACCACCATTACCATTCCCTTAATGAAGAACTGACCACGACCCCCATTCCTTGTTCCCCCAAACACTGGGTGGAGGAGGAAGAGAATTTGGGAGTGAAGTTGAGCCCAGGAAAAAACAATGTGTGTGTGTGCGCGTGCGTGTTTTTTTAAGATTCAGTTTTTATTTCTCTCTATCCTACTCTGATTTGACTGGTAATAAATTAAACCAATTTCCCCAAATGGAGCCTGTTTTGCCTGTGATGGTAACTAGTCAGTGTTCTCTCTCTGTCCTTATCCTGACCCATGAGCCTCTTGTTATATTTTCTCTCCCCTGACTGGCTGAGGGTGATAGAGCAGTTTTTGTGGGCACCTGATGTCCAGCCAGGGTCAATCCTGTCACACAATACTGTGCACACTAACCCCATGGATGAGGTGGACAGTGGATGGGGAAGAGTTTCTGCTTACAATACTGCTTTTCTTCCCCTCACACAAATATACAGTGAGGAACTGTTCCTCCATTAAAAAAAATCAAAAGGCCTATAAAAATCAGAAGAGGTTTTATTAAAATAATTTTAACAATGACAATTTTGTCTTTACGTCTTCTACATTTCTCTCTTCTCAAACACCTTGTAATTCAGGCAGAATGATTTCACTCAGATTCACCAATGGGCAATAGCAAGAAAATGCACAGATTATTTTAATTAAGTTGCCCAATAATGCTAACAATTAGTTATTTAGGTCATTGCTGTATAATAACTGTCATTTTTCTCATAAAACTATGAAACATACAGATTTATGGATAGAGCAACCACAGGTTAAGCAGGTCTGATGCTGGTTAATAAATTCTGAAAATAATTAGAAAAAATATTCTCCAAGCCATATTTTTTTTTGGCACAAATATGCAGGAAAATTAGGCTGTGTAGTTAGTGCCAAGCTAGATAGATTTGAATGCCACTTCCAAAATGAGCTATGGAGTTTGACAGCCATCTGCTGAGATCTCTACCCGATCCTATCCAAGTAAAATTGAAATACTGATCAAAACAGTTTCTTTGTAATATTGGAAAATTTAACAGCATTGGTCCTTACCTACACTTGCATATTAAAATGTCTGACTTCTCTTTAAAAACTGTGGATGATAAAACAAGACTTTTCTACATGTAAGATAAAGTCTGCCCTTTTCCTTTCAGCTTTCTAGAATATTGAAAGCCATAGACACCAAAACTGAGAGAAGTCAGAGTTAGCTCTGAAATTACAACTAAATGTGCCATGAAAGGCTCTGCATTATGTATCACACATGCCCACTACACACTTACAGCATCAGGTGTCTCATAGAATGCCGCTGTTGGTGTTGCTCTCTTCAAATTGCAAAAAGCATCAAGAGGAAACATCACAGCTGAAGCAACAGCTTCCATGCTGGAGCTTCTGCCTTGGGAGCCTGAGAACAGTTTTGCTTGATGGAATTCAGAACCACAGTTTATGGTTTCCCAGATGCGTACATGAATTATCAACCCATACAGCAGGAGACAAGAGGAGTGAAGGCACATCCCACTATTTCTGTTATGCTAATACAATCTGCAGGTAAGAATTTAAGAATTTAAAATTCCCCAACCTGAGGACTACTCTTGGGAGATGTTTTAATATCCTCAAGATTTAATGTTTAGCAACTTAGCTATAAGCTAACTTTTACCCTTGGCAATTAGAATTTATTAAAATTCCTTTGACCAGAAAATTCTTGTACTCTGGTTTATGCCTTCAGGATTTTTTATGTATCTATATTCAATAATGAGGCCAGAGTGGAAGGATCAAGCCTACCAACACTCCTGGCTTCATGGTTCTGTTAGAGCTTCCTTTTCTTTTCATTTGGGGAATATTTTCAATTCTCTAAGCTTGAAATATAGCAAGTATAATAATGAAATTATGATTTTATAATAATGAAATTATTATACTGCCTGTATTTCTGAACCACTACACAACTCTCACAGTCCTCTACAAGCAACAGGGGGGTGAAGCAGTCCCAAAAGGTCAGGTCTACAGAACACAAGTATGAGTTAACATCATACTAAAGTAACAAAAGAAAAGTTAGACTTCTTTTAATTTACTCTAAATAGTTTAATAATTATGACTATGTTCAATGAATTAAAATTTATTTAAAATTGTCAGAAAATACACTGGAGAAGGTACTCACTGACACAAAGAACTGCATACCCCTGCAGTTCTTTCTTAAAATTACTTGACACAGCTCTCCCTAAGGGATTTCACAGCTGCCAGCAGTGTTTTGACAACATTGTAAATAAAAAAGTACAGGATGACTTCCGTATGTTCTCTGTAGTCTTAAATGGTAGATGTAAGAATTCTACATTAGTATGAAATTTCTAAAACAAATATATATTAAATAAAACACAGAGTAAATACTGAAGAGGATGAGACTGAGGATTAAAAATCATGACATAATCTGACCACATATAAACTGAATAAAGAACTGTAATACACCAAATCTCTCTCCTCCCCCCTGCCCAAACCCTCAAGTAGCAGAGGGCAGTCCACTGAGCTAGAAAGAGCAATGTTTAACAGGTGGAAGAAAATATTTTACACAACAGGTAGGGGATTTCTAGAACTTGTTTTCACAGAAACATGTAGAGGCATGGGCTATGTGCAGATTAAAAATGGGATAAGGTCATAATCAACTGCTAAAATTTGGAGTTGCCATTATTAACTCTCTGCTGAAATCCAGACTGGCTTATTTCTTTCAGGATGCTGACAGAAATTCAAAACAGTACTGCTTGTAACTGAACATGGCAATGATTTTTAACTTGCAGTTCCTCTGCTACTTTAACAATATTTTCACAAGCTACAGTCAAAAACAATATAACAAATTTAATATGTCTAGTTTTGGGTTTTCTATATACTAGTTTTATGGTCCTTTTACAAGACACACAGATTGTTTTCAAAAGAACAGTCAGCACTGGCCGGGGGACAGAGATTACCTGCATTACTCTCTTCCATCTTTAAATACCACAAAGGTCTAATTAGCATGTTTACATGATGAGTGTTTTTCTATGGATGGTATTACTCAAAGGAAAAAAAAAATTCAGAGTAATTCATATCAGGAAAAATTCCAGCTTTCCATAAGATTTTCCTTCTTGAGCACTGGAACTCCTCTGTCATGCCTTCAAAAGTTTACATTTCAACCATTCCGCTTTATCTTTTAAATGCTTTTCTACTATTTCCCTCCATTTCTTTTGCAATCATCTCAATGGCTTGGCAGAGGCAGGACTTTTGAACATCAGTGTGTTCTAACATCCTATATAGCAGTGAAAAGAAAGGAAAAAATTGCAAAATGCCGTATTTCTATACATTTCTTGTATGAAGAAAAGTTTAATTTGCAGTGGCCCTGAATAAAAAAAAAACATCAGTAAGTAAAATGTGAGTTATTTTTTTTCCATTGATAAATTATGTGCACAGCTAAAAGAAACATTTCCATTTCAAATTATCTTTCATGGTTTGCTTGCAGAAACTATGTCTAAAAGGATATGGGTATCTGGCTAGCCTTTGCCAGGTTAATTACTGAAATTCTGGCTTTGCAGCTTCGTCTTCTGGTATTCACACCTTCATGCATTGTCATCAGTATAACTGTACAACACATTCAGTCAACAGAAAATGAAGAAAAACATGTTTTGCTTCATCAATCTTCAAAATACACAAATGCAAATATGAGCTGAACATCGATCCCTCACTTCTGAGGATGATACATGTAAAATCCACAATCCTTGACCAAAGTGTGCTGATTTCCAATTTGGATTTTGTGTGTTACTGAGGGTTTGAGGAACTGAAAAAAACAAATCAGGCAAATCTTGAGGAGCTGGGAAACCTCAAGAACAAACACGTTTTGATGAAAATACTTCATCTCAGCTTGAAGAGAGTGAAAAGAATGCGGTTCAGCTGTTTTCAAATTATTTGACAGTGCTGAAGGAGTACTCTAGAGAATTATTATTTTTTTTTAATATTGCCTTACTCAATACATCCCAAATGGGTCTGACAGAAAAGTCACAGCATAGAAGACGGAAAATGAAAATTTCATTGTGACAGAGGAATTTTTCACTTGGGAAACACTTTCAAGCCTTTTCATTCCCAGCTGACTGGAGAGAATTATAAGTTATCAGAAACCCTTCCTGATACTATCTATTGTTAATGTTTTTAATATCTCCCACAGTAAAAACTGTGAAAGCAATCAAGCCACTGACATTTTCTTTCCTCTTTCACTAAGCTTTTATCTGATTAAAACATAAACAGAGATACCTACACCACCCAGAGAAGATAAAAAAGGCTCGTCTTTATTTTTTTTTGTGAGCCTGTGTACTTCCTGATTGTTTTGGTTATTAGTTTTGTACAATAAGGTACTTTTGTTGTATGATTTTAACATTTTAAAATTAATAGATTGGCTTTTTCTGGGTAACTGTGAGGATTATTCCTTGTATATGGGGCTCCTAGTACTGACTTGCCTCAGCTGGATCATGGACAGATTGCCATAAAAGATGCTAAAAAACATTCATTCAAAAAGTTGAACAGAGTTGCTGAAAGGAGCAGAGTTCACTCAGGCATCGAGGAGAGCTCCTTTCTGCCAGCCAAGGCCTCCTGGTACCCATCACACTGCGAGAGACTGAAATGGTTCATGGTTTAAACAGTGTTAAAATCACTGAAGGACTTTTGTCCACTGTAGCAAACTGTGCAAAGAAGCAACTGCTCACTGAAGCCCACCCGTCCCCAATATGCCCACTAATTTGGACTGTGACTGGAACTTGAGATAAGATAAAGGTGGTATATTGTTCCAGTTATCCCAGGAGAAGAATGTATCCACAAGTGTGAGTGACTGGAATGCCAATGGCTCAGACAGTCAAGGTGCAAGCTGAGAATGTGCAAAGTAACCACTCAGGTGCCGAGGGTGTGCTCACCTGCCACCTCAGGCTACAAGCTGGGCATTGAACAAGATAAGGAAAGAGGTAAATCCTGCAAGGCCAGGTAGGTTTCTCTGTCCTTACACAAGTGACTCAGCTGTGATAACTTCCCTCCCCTCCAGGGAGGTACCTGAGCACTGACAGGAAGCCTTGTTTGCTGATGGGACATAATGGGTCCTAGTGAACTCAACTGGGCTCACCTAACAAGCAGCTGTAAGGGGTCAGAAGGTGTCAGACTCCTGAAATATCCCCTGATCCAGTATTACATCATTCAGTGTAAAACTCCCTGTCCCAGAGAAGGTACTGGGGAATTTCTACCTAGCCTAAGTATAATAAACCCCCTATGGACTTCCCTCACCACACAGGATTCTTCTCTCACCACCCTGGGCATTCCTTGACAGATCCAGACTGCAACAACCACTATGACAAGACTGGGACTCTCACAACTGAGAAGATGACAAAAAGAGGATGAAGTGGACACCGTCAGAATCCACGGAGTGGTAATATTTATTCTACTTTATTTGTCTCTCTGTCAGTCTCTCTCTTCACCCTCTGTCTTTTCCCTATTTCTTTCTATCTGTGTCTACCTCACATTTACTGTTAAACAAAAATCCGCACTATTGACGTCAGCATATGGTCTGGGTTGCACCTTTATTCAGGCAGCAGCAGCTCTCTAACACTTTTTAGAACTTGATCATAACACACACCCATCTGGGAATAAAAGTTGTGGGGTTTTGTGCTACATTCTAAGACTATTTCGGAAATCTGGTTGTTGTGAATTACATATGAATGACACATGTGATTATGAACAGCCACTATGAAAACCTCTATATCACAGAAAGGCTCTGTCTATACATATTTATTATGTGCTGCCAGATGTAGGTCATTCCTCTGCCAAAACAGGGAGTGGGATGAATTCCTGCAACTCCCTGTTCAGAACTGAAGAGTAAGTTTGCTTGATTTTAAGCCTGTGTCAAGTAAGTAGGTGAGGGTAAATGCGGTCATACATGGCTTCACAAAGGGACTGGGCATTTTTTGACAAGGAAGTGTAGGCAAGTTCAGGCAAATCATTTAAGACATCATGACAAGGCACAGAAAATGTCTGGGTGCAGAACTGTATTCAGATATTTTAGTCCCAATTTAGAAGAAATCTAGAGAAGAACTTTGCTCTATACCTGTATTGATTCACCTCTACCTCCTTTCCCAAATATTCCTGTGCCGTCAAGATTTGAGATTCCTGGATGAAAATAATTATAACCTTATAATTAGTAGACTTGGCTACATAACATTACAAAGGCAACTTTACTCACAGTATAATCTAATCAAATGAGCTATCTTAGGCTTTTAATTTCAAGTGCTTCCCCATCCCCAGCAACTTCTATCATCTTCTTTAATTTATGTGATGTGAAGTATTAGGGTCATGCACCACTGGGAGGCAACTCAGCTTCATGTTTATTAACAGGTCACAGACCCAAGAGCATAAATCACAACTTGGAGCAAACAGCATAAGGATTAAGTGCTGAATATAATCTGAATGTGTTTTGTGTGGCAGAGACCGCACTTTTTTGGACATAACTCCCTGTTGAAAATATATTCAGGAATCTGGCCCCACACCACAGGTCAAAGGAAACTGCAAAGATTTTTTGAGATCAAGAAGCAATGGCAGATTTCACCAAAGTACTAACCTCATAAATGCATCACACCTGCATGAAATCTTCAGCCTAAATCAGAACACACAAACACCTTTGTGGCCTTTCTTTATACATAACAATTTTTTAGAAAATCCTGCAGAAATTACTTATTTTGGTGGGTGAGCTGCCTTTTAAGTCTGTACCTACTGTAACAAACACCCAACCTAGGACGTTCATTATCTAAAAATGCTACCCATAAATCAAAATTTTGGAAAATTATTTAATAACAACACAAAAATGATCCTTTATTAATGAAGGCTGTACTAGTACACTTCACTTAATCAGGGCACAGATAATTAGGAAATCTGGTTAATTGGGACTTTTCCTAGGAAGCTGAATTAAACCAAATGCGTTTTGACTGGCAAGGGACAATGGTTAATTGGGATGATAATTCCACTTAATTGGTATGCCTGCAGGCAGTTAAGTGGTCTGTGAGTCTCAGAGGCCAATAACAGCCTTTCTTTCCTCAACAGACCTGTGCCCATCCAAAATCAGTAAACCAAAATGGTTTTAATTCTGCCTTCATGTACACATTAAGCATTGCTCCCAAGGTCACACTCTTCAAGAGGCCACCATCATAGGACTTTAAAGGAACTTGGTAGTGCTAAATTTTTCCAGGTATGTTTCAACTCAGAGTAAATAAATAAAGAACCAAAATTTTTCCCTGGTGTTAGATTATTTTACCACCGAAGTTTCTCTCAGCCATCAGATTCCCAGACAGGAACAGGACGTTGCGTGGGAAAGTTAAAATGCCCAAACTGGAATGTTTATCTCAAAAAGTTAAAGATTTGCTTTTCCTTGATGAAGATAAAATTTTGAGGGTCCCCTTGACCAAGAAATGAGTTTTCACATAGCTTTAAGATAACATCTTTAAAGTCTGTACTCCACCAATTGGAATATTTTTTATTTCAAATTTTCTGACAGATATATGCATTAGCCTCATTTAAGAAAACAGTTGAAAAATACATTTCTTACTATTTTCCCCTGACTATATCATTGCAGAATGCATAATTTAAAATAAAATAAAAAAAAAAGTAAAACAAAAAGAAAGTTAGGCAAGTGTTAGCATAAACTCCAACTTTTCCTGGAGCTTAGGAACTAATAACAGAAAGTCAGAGAGGAAAATGGTAAAGCAATGACCAAATATCTGAACATTAATACACTGCAATGTGCATTTATCACACTGAAGAAAATAATAAAATTATTAGAGAGTAAATGTTCAATATTTAATGTGTTAGACTCTAGTTAAGCAAACAATCTTTAACTCTTATTTGATTCACTAATAACCTGCTGCTGATACAAAATTTTAAAATATTGAGAGCAGTAAACATCCCTGTACATGAAAGGAAATGCTATTTTTACAATATTAATTTGGCCAATTCTATATTAGACAATCCTGTATTGGACAATCATCATCTACAAGACATTTCCTACACCCCTTTGGGAAGTGCAGTCCTACAGTTTGAGCCAGTGCATTAGTATGCCACTGTCTTGCTCTGCCAGTTCAAGATCTAAGTATTTTTAAAAAAGAATCATATAGAGTACTGTGGAGTTTTGGGAGATGTGTATGTGGGCAGGGGTTTACACTTGCTTTCCTACAAAGTACCTTATTTCTTTGCAGGGACCTTTTCAGGAAGGGAGGAAATAGGAGCTTTTTCTGAGCCCCAGGCACATGAACTTCATGAAAATGAAATGTCATTAGCAGCACTCTCAGAAATTTCCTGAGGATATAATCTCCAATCATGCTTTTTAAGTGGAAAAGAGACTGTTCAGTTGTTCAGTAATTTATATTTATGGCCTTATAATGTATAAATTCAACTAGCCATTTTACAAAAGGAGAATATACCTAAGCAAACCCTATTAAAGTAATGAGAAAAAAATAATGCTTTTTATTAATATCAGTGTGTTATGGCAATATCAAGCTCCATCTTTTCTAACTTAACTTTGAAAAAAATAAATTGCTTCTCTGATTTTAATTCAACAAGTAACTCTCCACTAAAATATCTCAGCCCTGAGACACTTAAAGGGTTGCAGGAGATATTCATCTGCAGATCTGTTCTCTGTAGTGTTGACTACTCCTCTGAAAGCAGTGAGAGCTCTTCAACATATGAAGACATTATTGTAATAGAGCCCTGACTTCTGGGCTGTTTATCACTGCCATGACATCTGCTCATGGACACACACCTTTATCCTTTATTAATACACATGGAAACATTCTTTTGCTACACACAGCTCATGGAAAAGATCCAACACAAATGAAAACAAGTCTTATATTTCCCTGAAACATAATCCCACGGTCTCAGTCAACACTGTTACTGAAGGAATTTGTATCCAATGGAACTCTGCACTCACCAATTGCAAAAGAAACTTTGGTATGATCCTAGGTAAAAGTGTAATTTAGTCATTTCTCTTGTCCAGTTTAACTTACTTCCCACAAACTATAAGTATCACCGGGTAGCTTTAAACTGCATTCTGCTGCTTGGAATTGCCTAATTTTCTTACTATTTTCCCCAGACTCAACAAAAGAAGTCAGAATTACTGTTGCAAAAATGCAGTGAGTGCCTAGGCTTTGAAGAGAAGCCTTTCAAATCCTTCCTTTTTCTTCATAAAAGAGAAATACCCCTATGGAAGAACTAGGTAAGAATAAATATATACAAAAACACAACAAAGACGATCAGAGAACTTCTGAAAAGACCTTGCAATCAAGCTGTAATTCCCAGGAGGAAAAGTCCCAGCTGAAGCAGTCCCAGCAGACTGACAAAGGCAGGCACACTAACTCACAAGAGAGGTTCATCTTTTGTTCTCCAAAATCATTTAATATTGATGTCTTTGGAAAGAAATAAAAAAAGCCATTGAGTGTCTTTTTCTCTGTCATCTAGTATTTTCTATTGTGTGTTTGATCTTTCCTGTCAGCTGTGCTTATTCTTCACTCTTCACCATCCCCGCTGTTCTAACCCTTCCCCCTGACTTCACTCAAGAAAAATATGGCAACTACCACGTGTTTTTGGGAAGGTTATTTTTTATTTTAATTTGGAAATTTTACTGCTAGGGCCAGTTATTTCTCAACCAACATGCATGAAAAGGCGATGTTGTCATGCAACATCTTACAACATCTTTGCAGGTATTGTGACATTTTACATAGGTATTTTGATAGCAATGAGCAAGAATTCAAATAGAAAATCAAACTCTAGTTTATCTGTCAATCTCAAAGAAACTAAAGCTATTAATATTTTATCGAAAGTGTGAGCATGCTGTAATAATAGCAATTTCTCCTTGAAATAAAGAACATGCAAATTAATATATTAATGGTAATGTGTAATTTTTACATGGCATTTACCAGTTATTGCATATGCCCTCCCAGAAAATGCTTCCATCACACTTAAAATGAAAACTATAAAAATAAGCAATTAAAAGGAAGTATTTTTTCTTATACACTTCAGAATTAATTTTTCATAACTAAAAGAATACAAATATTTTTGCTGCACTTCATTTAAAAGCTCCTTTTCCTGAAAATTTAAACAAAATTCAAGGCACCTAAATTTCTCATAGAGATGCTCCAACCACAGATAGTATCTTTCTACTGCTATTCATAATTTTTTGTTAATTAATTTTCCTTATTTATTCCCCTTGGTTTTCTTAACTTTTCAATTTTGTCATTTTTATTTATTCCATTCTTTTCTGCTTTATATGTGGTCTCATCTCCAGATGGGACAAACACCAGTTTAGAGGATCTGAAAGAGAAGCTCACTGGTGGGATCTAGCAACTAGCACAAAGTATGCAAATTTATCCAAAATAAAGTGCAGAAAAGATCCTTTTTTAAGCACTATCTAAGGGAAAGAGGAGATGGAAGATGGCAATTTACTGCAAAGACAATGTTCACAAAAGTAGATTCATGGTCTTGGATACCAGGAGTTGGAGCTTTCTTCAGGAAAGGATGTAGTATAGGTGTGCACCTCTAACAGACTTCATCTGTGCAAGATAACAATATATTCCTGAAACTTCTGTTTTTACTACATAGGAAGAAAAAATGCATAATGGGATTGACTTTCTCCTGGGGGTATCTGCTGGATATCATAACTGATAACTGCAACAAAACTATAACGGGCTGCCCACATAACCCAAATGCCAAAGATGTTAAAAAAGCCGCACTGATCAATAAGATATTTCGGTTAAACGCCTCGTTCAGAATAATAACAATGTGAAAATGATAGTAAGAAGGATGTATAAGTATTTTTTGATGTAGGTGACTGATAATGGAAGCGAAAGACATCAGTGAAATGAGAGTGATCTGTACAATTAGGGCAACATACAGGCACTTAGAAATACACTCGGACTTCTCCTTTCACTTCTCCTCCACATCACTGCAAAAAGCAGTCCAGGGTAATGTTTCTGGATGAAATTGTAAAGACTGTTACAGAACACAGTGAGACAGGTATTTAACTCACGTTCCAGCTCTGTATTTGCTTTGAAAATTGAGGTTTTATTTATCCCACCTGATGTGCATAGAAAGCTCTACTTCTCTAACCAAAAGGGACATGAGACTCTTTCTGCTGTATGCAATCATTTCCAGATCAAGCACCACAGATGAATTTTATCAATTAATGTCTTAATTTAAAACTGATATTAAATTACCAGGGATTACACTGACTGATTTGCAAACTCATATTATTGTATAGTTATATTATTGTTTGTTGAGGGAAATCAAAATGCAGAGCAATGTCCTCATAAAACACTTCCTGGCTCAACAATATTAAATCTTCTTACTAACTATTTTGACAATTATATCAAATCCTTTTTTGGTACTGCTTTCAAAACTAGTGGGTGTGAAAATGTGAGGGCTAAATTACTGTCACAGATCTATGTGGCTCTTCTGACTATCTAAGGGGTCAGGATTCAAGAGCTGACATAGGAGGGCGGTCAAAGTGGGGAAAAAAAAGGTCTCGTGAAACAATATTCTGTTTACCAAAGAACTTGTTTGAGGAAGCAGTTGATTTCTTTGACACTCTTCCTCTGGAGACCCAAAGGGAGAATCAAGAGCTGGAAAGAGGAGGTGCTTTTAATGTGGAAAACACACAGAACTACTGACTGGATCCTGAATATAGGGAGAAAAACCACCAGCTTTAGAAATAGACAGTTTGCTCTTAGTAAGGATAACTAAAGCTTAGCAGGAAGATGATAAACTCCAAATCATCCGGAGCACTTGCAGTGAGATTTGATATCTTTCTGAAACATACATGTATACAGTTTTTAGGAGAAACACTATCGCCTGTGTGGGCTGTGACTCAAAGGAAACAGTCAAACTACTCATTTTCAAAATCTGTGAATTTATAAGCTCCGTCTTGATTTTCTCTTTACAACTTCTGGGGATACGGAACTGCCTGGATTATTCCCAACATGCTCAATATATACCTTAAGAAGATGTGTGTAAGTTGCTTAAAAGGGTCAAGAAGCTTTTCTGACTCCAATACAATACCAGGCAGGTGCATTCTTTCCTATCCTTAGAACTATTTCCCTAGAAATACTTGTGAGCCACAAGAAACCTGCTAGCCTTAGAGACAGGACACAAATCAGTTTATACCAATAGAGAAAAACCTCTCAGGTGTATCACATAATGCTTTATCCCTGTACACAAAAGGAAAACTGCCAGGCTTAGTAACCAAAAGCGGTTGTCCCTCCCTTCCTGATTCTCAGTTTCTGATCAGACTGGTTGGAAAGACTGATTTTTCCGGCTGCTCATTCAGGTAGCTTTCCTCACCTGCTGTGGGTGCTGCTGTGGTCTCTGGTAGCAGAGCAGCTCCAGAGCAGCTGGATGACCTAAGAGCAGGATGCACAACTAAATTTGGTGATCTTGGTGTAAGAGTAGCAGAATGAAATCTAACAAGCTAACATTATATAATAATAGACCACACTATATTATAGTAATATACTTTTTAGTAAATGTAATGATATATATCATTATATGGAACACAATACACACACAATAATAATATACAATAATATACACAAACTCAGTGTAGATTCTCTGTTCCCTCTGGCCTTAAACTTCATAGAGTCACTTCTAGCTCAGAAGTGATTAAAGAGCTGAAGTACAAGTTGAGATTTAATTGATATACTATATAAATAGCTCTCAACTATGGCTGGATACAGTAATTTATATAGAAAGACTAGGGTTTGGCAGAAAATGAGATACATTCAGATTTTGTTTGCTTCCCATTTTAATATTACAGATATGACTCAGACAGCTGTTTAGTTTGAAATGCAACACAGGAGAAATGACTTTTTTAAATGATATTGCAGTACATGATTGCACTACAAAACAAAACAGGTCTTTGCATTCTGGAAGAAAGTATGATTTCTGACCATGCAAAAAGTTGAGCTCTGAGTGAAGACTGACTAACCAAATTAAAGAAGAGATCTCCTTAAACATACTGGAACATATTCATACTGTTTTGGGCAGAAGATGGAGATGGAGAGCAGGTTTACAATGGCATGTCTGGGACTTATCCCATTTTATGACAGGAATCACCCACTGTACCACACAAGATGGGATAGCGAAGCAGCCTGTCAGGATTCCCATCGCACAAATGTTTTTCAGAGCTTTGTATCACCTCTGTCTTTAACTGCACCTGCTTTCAGTGTGGTATACAAGCTTCTTCTGGATGCAGCTCGTTATACAGACTGACATAAATCTATTAAGTGCTTTACAAAGCAAAATACAAGTGTAGACCAATTGTGCCAATAGCCAAGGCACAATCTGTCTTTCTGATGTGTTTATGGGCAGAAAAGAAATCTCTATCCAAATCAGAGGAAAAATCTTTGTTTAATTTAGCATTGGTTTCTTTCACCTATTTTGAACCGATCAGTGTAAGGGTAATGGCTGGGCAGAGATTATAGCAGTTTGCCATGTCATTTGGCACCATGTTACACACACAACTGCCCTTTTCGACATTGAAGGGATTTTCTCAGCCCCTCTGAGCTGTTAGCTCTGTTTTCCCGGACCTGCTGTAACTATGGCTGTTTTACAGATCTTGATTACTTTTCTCCATCTGTTTTAACTTGGTGGCCCACGTCTGTTTGGCAGCTAAGGAAATCCTTCAGGCTAGGGACTTGAGACTAGATTAAAACAACTCAGAAATAGCGTCTTATAACAAGGTACTATTTGTTCACTTCCTCAAAAGCACCAATGATGTAAAGAAAATAATGAGAACATGTTTGAAATGTTATGAAATGTTACTCTAAACGTGATATTTTTTTTCTCTGCAAAGTTCTCCATGACCTTTTGAAGCCCTCACTGGTTGGAAAACCATCTTCTGCCTGTGTATTCCTTACAGTTTTCCCACTGACAACTCTTGGATAGTGTTTTAATCCTAATCTTAGAGCATAATTAAGAGCTCAAGTTTAATTACTGTTCAGTATCCTATTTTTGAATTTTAACAGTTTATAAATGTGAATAAACAATCAAAAGGACAATTTTGAAAAGTAAAGATTTTGCATTGTTTTGAGTTGTACTGACCAGCTCAGGCTCTGTGGTATCCATTACAAACAGACACATTACCAGGTTTGTGTATCGAACCACAGACAAAGGCATTTCATGTATCAACTACTTAAGAAAATTACTACAGACACATATATTTAGCTAAATGTTCCTATTAAGAAGGTTTGAGCCCTGTCACACCATACATGTGGATAGATTATTAATGGAATTTAATGCCCCTAACACAATTTTATCAAAAAACTTTCTCATTGAATAGGACATGAGATTTGTTGACAAATTATTTTTTATCATGACATAAAAACATCAAGGCAGTGGTGAGATTATTTTCTCAATTTTTTTTATAGGTTGCAATCTTTCCTAACTATTCAGTGAAGGATTTCTGTCAGGCTGGTCATGGCACAATCACCACTATTGCAAGTTTTTCTTTCACTGGCCACATTTTTATTCCACTGCTTGTTATTCCAACCCAATCAACTTCTAACTCACTGGTCTACTCCAGCTGTATCTGACAGATTCCCTCCAGTCCTAAAAAAGACAGTCCTTCCCAGTTTCATGAAAGGGTTCATCCACAGGGTGAGCAAGATACTGTTCATGCCCTTACTGAAGAGAAAATACGTAAGGTGAACAAAAAAAAAACCAACACAAAGTTGTGAATGTCTGGTATACATAAAAGTATAAGACTGAGAACACTCCCCTTACCTGAGCCCCCAAAATCCAAACATGAGACACAAAGCATCAGAAATCAGCCCTCACTAGTGCTGCAGCTCACAGAACTGCTCTCAGACCAACATACTATGACTCTTCTCCACATTGCTGGATTTTGTTTTACACAGTTTTTCATAAAATTAACATCCTTGTACTAGTAACTGCAAAGTATTGCATCATATTGGTAAAATACAAGTATACCACTCTTTATTTTTCCAGCTGTACAACTGATATTTATGGAAACATGTTTTTTCTGCATCATTAATGTTATTGATAATGCACCATCTCCAGGGATTGATGCCTGTATCTTTTTAAGGTTTCTTTTTATTTCTAATGTTCCTTGAACTCATTTATATTATCCCTGCATTGCTGGCCACATATTTCCTTCACAACTATTCAATTAAATATGGAATTTTTATTTTATAAATTTGATTGCCATTAATCTATCTTTTGCATCTTTCCTGACTTTTATGCGGTGATTCTTTGCAAGTTTTTGCAATTCCTTCATCACTGAGGCTGAACCAAAACCATTTAAAACACTTTCAATGTTGAAAGCTGTTTTCATAGTCAACAACCAATCCTTTATTTTCAACTTGATATTTAATTTTTCTTCTAAAAATCTCTCATGCCAACAAAGTTTTGTCATGTTATTCCTTGTCACTAGGAGAGTTAAAACCTGTCAAAAAATCAGATATATACAAATATATATTCTTTACTTACTAAAACCTCATGTTTGCCCATACTGAATGTATTCAGACTGTTTTTACTGTGTTGTAGAAGTCCAGTCTGTGAATGAATGGATCTTTGTCCTTCATGAAGATGATTTCTGAACAAGTTTATGTCATATGGCTTGGCACAGAGCAAATGAGATCCATTTTTGACAACCAAAAGTTGTCAAAAGCTAAAACACAGCACCTTGAGAATTAATAATTCTCTCTTGGTTACAGGAGAAAGAATACTAAAAATATCTGGACTGGTTTTATAATTTTCCATTTTCTGAGGAGAAGAGTTTATTGAGTGATTCAAACAATCTGGCCTGCTCATCATATTTATAAATTTCATTACAAAATTTTGACTAGTAAAGTGATAGTTTTTCATTTAAATTATTCAAAGGAATAAAATCTAAAGATTACTGTGAAGAACTGCTGAAAGGTTTCATTATACCCTGTTATTAGAAAAAAACTGGCAGGAAAAATTTGAGTGGTAATAAATGCAAAGTAATACATATGAAAATAAGTAAACTGAAGTACTGATAAACATTAAAATCCTGAAAGTAAATAGCTCTTAATTACTTATTATCATTCAAGAAAGATGCTCTATATTTTTTTACAAATGCCATTAAAAAAAAATAAAATCAGTGCAAGCAGGAAGAATGGTAACTAGTACTCGAAAAAAACCCTGTCACTACCCCATAAAATAACAGAAGATCCACTCCATTACTGGACTGTTTTTTGACTACCAAGCTAAGGCTACTGCATGCCATCCTGGCCACCCCAGCCCAACAGGAATATAAGAGGTAAGCTAAGGAAGACACAGAAAGGATAGTCCAAGGTATGTCACACAGGAAAACAGAGCTACCTCTGCTTCTGGACAATAAAAGATGGGGGCTAGAAAGGAAAATCCAGAGTAATGCAGGAGTGAGGACTGGTGTGAAATTATCCTCTGCTCTTAACCAGGCATGAAGACAAGGGCATTCATAAATTGTTAAGCAGCTGCTTTAAAACCACAAAGAGGAAGTGGGATTTGGGGGGTTATTTTTGCTTTTACTCTCAGTGCATAACTGAACTGTCAAAGTCATGCAACCTGAAGTTTTTCTGAGGCCAAAAGCTTAACTCAGGTTCAGAAAAAGCCTTTGACAAACTCAGGGAAGACAAGTAGCACCTACCCCAGGGTATAAGGCAAAAAGGTCTGGATACAGCCTTGAAAACATTCAATTTTTGACTGCTGGAAGAACACAATGAGGAAAGATTACTCTGCATTTCTGCTTTCTCTTTCATTTTCCTAAGCAAGCATAACTCAGCATCCTCAGAACTGACTACAATGACCTTCAGTACACTAAAAAAAAAAAATATAAGGTTTACAAATACCACCAAAATCATCTCTTCCTTTTTTTTTTTTTTAAACAAACAAAGGAAAAAAAAGTAAAACAAACACCAAGCCCCAACACACCACCTGGGTAGAATCTGCAGTATGCTTTTCATTGTGAATGACAGAAGGAAAATAATTTATTTAGATGTACCTCCACAAATGAAATAAACGTTAAAAATCCCATTGTAATTTTGCTGATATAAGGGAAACAGGGATAAAGTAACATGGCTAAGCTAATAACCAATTCCATGAAAGAGTAAAAATAAGTATCTCTGATCTCCTTGCTTTCAGTATTATTTTTATAACCTAATATTGTCCTTGTCTTTCCTCATATTGATAGATGGAAAAAAAAAAAAAGATACTGTATATGTGATGGAAACATAACATCTTGCACACTTTTTTTTTCCATTATTATTACAAAGTATGTCTTTTCATGAAGAATAGTTTTAGATACACTTTTTATATCTACTTTTATATAGAATCACATGGAATTTAATTTTCAGACCATTTCAGCTACAGCTTCTTCACTGGGTCAAACACCCAACCTTTACTGATGAGTTCATTGGCCAAATTTATACTCACACACAAAGCTCTTAAATGAAATGCCAGATGTGCAGGAGAGTCCAGTGCTCTCACTGAGACAAAGGGGTTTGTACAGTCTAATGTGCAGTACCACAGCCAACCTCTTTCTACATATTACAGTCCTGTAATTAAGAAACCAGGAGCAATACAGTAGGATTCAAATTCTTCTGCATGACTTTTATCACCTGCACCCAAATAATTTCTTCCTATCTGCCACTGGTGAAAAACCTCCACCCCAGGAAGAGGAAGAAGCAAGACAATCCTAAAATTGCTGATGAATACAGACTTGCCAAGCAAGTTGTAAATATTTTTTTAAACTACAGCCACTTCTCAATACCATGCTCAGATTAATGGTCAGTGTAAAATCCCGATGAGGTTAATGTCTCTGGTTGATCTGAAAGGGGTGACTCTGTCAGTAAGGCTATGCATTTTATATTGATTCCTTTGAGTGTCAGAAAGAGATCACCACGGGATGGCTTTCACAGACTGAATACATCTCAGCATATCTAAAAAGGTCTTAATCCACTCAGAGCACGAGTAGCAACCCTTAAAGCACACAAGAGGCTGCCAAGTATCTCTATCGCCTTGAAGCAGCTGGGGAGCTAAGCCTAGGGAAAAGATACTTGTTAGTCTGGCATGACAACAGACAACCCACTCTTCATGACTCAAATATTAAGACATTTGAGGAATTTTGTGCTCTTTGTATTGATGCCCATTTCATAGCCTTACAGCAGAAAGAACAAGTAGTGTATACTGTGTATCAGTAAGCACTTAAAAAATTCAATCAGTTGAAAAATACTGGAGTGTCATTTTCAATTAAAAATGCCATTTTAGTGCATATCTCCATCCCCAAACCTTTGCTTTGAGGGAAAGATTTAGGATTGTTTCCAACCCACTTAAAATGAGTAATTTAAACAACCCAAGTGTTGCTGCTCAATCAGCCAATACTGTGGTTAGAACAAATGCCAGCATCTGTAAAAAGTCAAGAAGCACAGTCCATAAGTTATGATAACTCTCTTGAGCACACTAGCATTTGAATATATTTATAATAATTTCATTTGATAAGCAATGTTTAGGAAAGAGAGCTATGAAGATGTAAAGTGCCATTACATTTTAGGCCTTGACAGAACCTCTGAATTATTTTCCTTGATTATCAAAACCTGTGAAATTACCAGAGATGCTGCATACTGTGAAAACCAGAACTCAGCAGAACTGAAACAGATGCTAAAAAATTTCCTTATCACAGTTTTAAAATAATTACTGCACTAATTATTTATTCCCGCAAGTATTTTTGCAGAATGTGCAAGTATTAATTATTTACTTTGACAGGCATAAAAGATGCATTTTAGAGATGCAGCTGTGCCACTGCTCAGTGTCATATTTAAGGAAGTATTTTGCCTGTTGAGGTTCTCTGAAAGAGGAAAGAAAGACTGACATTCCCCCCCACCTACACCCACACTATATTTATAAAAAACCACACAGAGTGAAATGGTATGTAAGTAGAGCTTTTATATTATAGTGTGCATGGAAGAAATTTAGATGGCCAATAAAAAAAGTTCAAAATACATGTCATATACCTACATATACTTGTAATAAACCAGTCAAACCCAGTTTATAACTGACAAAGTTGTTACTGTGTGCTGTACATACACAGATTATCTGCAACTTTAGTCTGTGCTATGTACAAGTTACTATATATGCAGCACATGTGTGTTTGAGGTAAAAGAATTTCTTTTCCAATATGAGATGGAGAAATACCTTGAAGGGATAAAACCCTACTTTATTTAATTGGTACCACCAACACAAACTGGTACTGAAGTTTGTTTTCAATTTCCCACAAATCTCAATTTTTTCATTAATTCATAAATTAACTTTCCAGTCTGAAATTAGTAAATTTTTATTTCACTCAAAGACTCTTCTTGGTAATTTTTCATCTTTAATTAGCTGGATCAATGAGAACACTTAGTGTTCATACATGACTAATAAGAACCTTATTTTAATCAGAGCAAGGTGAGATAAAAGGATGAAGCTGACTAGTCAGTAAGGTATTTAGGTACCTACAAGGAAGTCTGGAAGATACTGTAGCCTGAATTCACAACATAAACCCCTGCATTCACCTGCTGCCTCATCACACTGATTCCTAAGAGTGGAATCTATCTGAGCTGATCTGATAAACACTCAGAAAACTATGCAGGCAGATGATCACCAGTGGCTGTCCATCCACTCGACTGCATTAAATGATCACGTGTGTATTCCCAGCCCATGAGTAGTGTCAATACGCCTCCATTTAACGCAGATACAAGTGGCTAGAAAAATGTATGCAAATATGTTGAACCACAGCTTTTGAAGTGGTAATTGGTTCAATTTCTGATCATCTGACCGCACAGTTGTATACAATCTTTTTAAAGTGGTCATGTCACCACAGCTGCAACCTGTCCTCTACATAATAGCTCCTTATTACAGAGCACTCACACATAAAATGAATGATCAGTATCTACTTCCCTCATTCTCCCAAGGGATGCTAACTGTGTCAAATAAAAATGCCTTGCTTGCAGGGATAAAAATGGGAATCAGAAAAAGATTGTGCATGCGTTAGAAAGCACAGAACTCCTGAAGACAGTATAGACCCTTACTATATGAAAACAAGAGATTGTTCAGAAAATATATTTCTATGTTTGGATGTAAAGCAAAATGATATAGTCACATATAGTAAAAGTGATGCAGAATTTCAGTGCTGATTAATAGTGAAAAGATTTCACTGCATTTAATAGCTATGAGCCTTTTAAAATTAGCACATTTTAAAGCTTGAAAAGCTTCTAAGCTCTCTCCCCCTGCCCCCATCTCCCTTTTTAATCTGTTGACCCTGCATCCCATTCTGAGCCACTGAGATCTCACATCAGCCTGAGGTTCCTCACTCAGACATAGGTCCCTGGCAGTTCAGGGTCAGAACTACTTGGCAGTCACACACCTAAGAGTTTTACTGAGTCTGTGTTGACTATGAAGATGAATCTGCAAAACATGTGTCCTCCTCCTCAGCACTCCTACTGTTTGTACTTTCCACAGAGCTAATATGGGATAATTTACGTTATAATAACATTAGTTCCAAATGTGATCTTTAGTGTAAAACCTTGACTTGGGGAAGCACATTTTGGCTGTCATTTTTACTAGGTTGATAGAAAAATAATGGAGCAAGTAGTTGTGTTTCAAAACTCCTGAGATTAATCCTAATTACTTAATCATGGGTCTTTTGATCTGTCATATTTCTATTATATTCAAATTTTCATACTGAGAGTAAACATTAAAACAAAATGGATCACAGGATATGGCTAGTAAGTGGATATGACACCCCCCAAAGCCAAAGTTTTGCATAAAAAAACCACCAAAGAACTACCAAAGTCAGTTACAAAATGAATCTTAGCAACCAGTTGGCAACACCCAATGGCAGGTCCCATGCAGACCTCAAGCCATTTGCAAGATGGGAGCAGCAGACACTAAATGAAGCAGCTTGGCTTTGAAAACGCATCAGCTGGCAAACCACTGAGCGCTGCAGACACTGGGGGTTCAAATGTGCACTGAAATGCCTGTTGGAGGGATCCCAAGACACCACCTGAGACCGAGCTGGCAGCTTTGGAATGTGTTAAGTTTTGGAACTGCCAGTGTAAATACCAGTACTTAGTTTCTAACTCTGACTTGGAAGTAAAATCTTCACTAGTAACAATTTTGAAAACTATTCTTGGTTAAGGATAAAGGTGAAAATTAAGTAATCAGATTTCATGTTCATTAAGACTTTGCTTCAGTTAATAATTGTTCCATTCTTTTTTTTTTTCCTTAGTCCTATTCTACATTTTTCTCTTTTTCTCTTATTATGTTTTCTAGGCACTTATTTTAAAATTCAGTCTCATTAAAACTTATGGATAAGATATAAAAACATTATTCCATTTTACTGGCACAGTGTAATTTCTGAGGGCAACATTTCATGTAAAGTCACAAAATTCATAAACAATGTGAAAACTCATTTGAATAGCTTATTACATCCTTGATTTGGTATAAATAAAACTGTCACATTCTACTGTTTCCATCCCTGTCATGCAATTCCAATATTCATTGCTGCAACAAATTAGGTCTTATAAACAACAAAGCATCATAAAACAAATTCAAGAGATGCTGTAAATAGGGAACAGAAAGGAAATTATCTAGTGCAATCTTTTTGAGTACAAACCTCTTGGAACATGTTGCAACCAGCCAGTTAATAATTGCTTTGCAAATCTGAAATGAAGCAGAGGGGATAAAACTAACAAGTCATAAAGTACAATTGTTACTTGTTTGGTGTGATTATGATGCCCTGGAGGGAAGAGGGGCACAAGAAAGCTGGTTAATGTTCAAGGATCGCCTCCTCCAAGCTCAGGAGTGATGCATCAAAGTGAAGAGGAACTCAGGCAAAATCGACAGGCACACCTGGATGAACAAGGAGCTCCTGGACAAACTCAAACACAAGAAAGAAGCCGACAGAGGATGGACACAAGAACAGGTAGCCTGAGAGGAATACAGAGAGACTGTCCAAGCAGCCAGGGATCAGGTTAGGAAAGCTAAACCCCTGACAAAATTAAAACTGGACAGGGATGTCAAGGGCAACAGAAAAAGTACATCAGTGATAAAGGAAAGACTACAGGGAAAATTCGGGCCCTCTCCAGAAGGAAAAAGAAGACCTGGTTACCCCAGATATGAAGAAGGCTGAGGTAATTGACAACATCTCTGTCTCGCTCTTCACCGGCAAGTGCTCCAGCCACCCTGCCCAGGACTGGGAAAATGAAGGATCACTTGCTGCAGGAGAAGATCAGGTTCGAGAACATCTAAGGAACCTGAAGGTGCACAAGTCCATGGGACCTGATGAGATGCATCAGCTCATTCTGAGCGAGCTGGGCAGGGGAGTGGCTAAGCCACTATCCATCGCATTTGAGAAGTCACAGCAATCCACTGAAGTTCCCACTGACCAGAAAAGACACAAGTCCCACTTTTAAAAAGAGAAATAAGGAAGATACAGGGGACTACAGGTCTCTCAGTCTCACCTCAGGTCCCAACAAGATCAGGAAGCAGATCCTCCTGGAAACTTTGCTAAGGCACACGGAAAAGAGGCAGGTGAATGGTGACAGGTAACATGGCTTCACTACGGGCAAATCGTGTCTGACCATGGTGGCCTTCTATGACAGGGCCATTATTGCCACTGTAAATCATGTCTAAGACCTCATAATAAAGAACCTGTTTTTCTATTTCCTCCAGTGCAGCTCTTAGACTTGTGCTAGAAAATACATATAATCCTTATAAATAAATGTCACACAAAATATGTGCTTGCACAGATATTGAATATTTACGACAAATTTTAATACGACCCTCAACATCCACTGGTCTCTTTCCCTTATTCACCCAGAACGTAATTTTTCAGGCTGGGCAGAATACATAATGGATGTTAAAAATCCAGGTGGCACAGGAACAGGTGCCATCATCATTGCATCATGCTAGAATACAGAAGCTCTCTTCCCAAATAAAAAGGACATAAAAAGACAACTTTAAAGAGGAAGATCTTACAGAAACAGATTACAGTTTGGCAAAGTCACAACAGGAAATAGGGTTATCCAAAGGACAAAGACTAGCAAATTTTATAATTGGCCCCATTACCATTTTTAGCTTTAATGCTCCAGATTTTTCAGGAACTTATTACTTAATGATACATTTTCTTTCAGTGCAATAGCTTGGAAGATCTTCACCATTAATGTCCACAGTATGCTGCCACATCACAACATTGACCTAATTTGTCCCTCCTATTGTATCATCAACATAAGGTCAGAAATCATGAAAAAAAAAAAAAGCTTTCTTGTTTCATAGTTATTTCAAAGAATTTTTAGTATCTTATTACCCGTGTTCCCCAACCGTAAGCATAATAAGGGGATGGAAAGGGAGAATCAGAAAGATTGATTTAACTTGTTTAAAATGTAGCTCATTTCTGGGCAGGCAGTGCCAATAAACTTTTTTATTTAAAACAAATATCCAGATGTATATTTTTAACAATCTTAAGTTAGTAAGTTTGTATTCTTAAAAAAGTTCTTTTGCTCTAAAAGCTTTGAACATTTAAAATACCCTACTTCAGTATTTTACTTGTAATGTATTCTTTTTTTCCACCAAGAAGCCCACCCCAAATAAAGCATCAAAATTCTGCCATGCAAATATGCATATGCCTCATGTGAATATCTCTTATCTTGGCTTCAGATTACTCATAACAAAAAGGCACTCATTGAATCCTTCTGTTATTATCATGAGACATGAACAGTTACCACACTTCATTTTTTAATCACAAATAGAAGCAAGCTGGCATCATATTCTTTTTAAGCAATATAAGTTCTGGAAGATTTTAGAATGGTAAGAACTCTCAGGACAGACCTCAGATGACAACTCACGTAACTCTAGTAGCACTTAGCTTAATATCTAATATGCATATACTTCAATTCTAGGACAAATTTAAGTAAGAAAATATCATGGAATAACTGTATAAACGCGGAAAAATACATTTCAGAGAATATGAGGAAAATCAATAGACAGGAAGGTAAATACTTCGGAGAGTTATATATTTAGTATAAATCAAACTGAAAAGGTTCCCAACTTTAGAACATGTTTCTGTGCTCTCCTAGCTGACGGAGCACTGCTAAACTGTGGTCTGAGTCATAAATTGTCTTAACAAAAATGTCTTCACAATGTTTTGCTCATGCTGTTTGCTCCACAAAAAGTTCATTATCTTCATTAGCAAGATACTTAGATAAATTGTTACATGTATTAAAATGTTTTTACAAACTTAAATACTCAAAAATCGTGAAAGTGTACTCTCATACTAATGACTAATGTCTGCTATCAGGAAAAAAAAGTAATCCACCATTCCCTCCAGAAACCAAGAAAGGAAAGCAAAAAACATTGACAAATGAAAATAATAAAACATCTACAAAATATATCAGGGCATCAACTGTGACAGTTAATGGCCTGTTTGACATCTCCCTGAGATCAAAGAATGAAAGTTCAACGAACTTCATTTTTTTCCTTGATCTAAAGGTGCCTAAAGAAGGCACACATTCAGTGCAACAAAACCATAACCAGTCACAGAAAAATGTTACAAGTTACTTACAGGAATCAGGAATTTTTTAATCTCTTCCAAGGCATGACTCATACGAGAATACGCTTCCCCAGGTGGAGCAAACACTTCAATTAATACGTGGAGTTCATCACTCAAGTGTGCATATTTGGCTTCTCCACTTTTCCTTAGTTCTTCCTCCTATGAAAAAATGGTTGGTTTGGTTTTTAGAACTGGAAATCTACCAATTTTGCAGTGATTTAGCATTTACAGAGAACATGAAAGAAGGACATAATATAAGCAGTCTTTAAACCCTTTGAGAAATGAAAGTTTAGTACAAGACACTTAAAGATTTAAAAATCAATTTTGAGTGTTTGAATGATAAAACCAGCATAATTATCATCTACAACAGATTTTAATCAGCACAGTGAAAAAATGCTAAATACTCTGGAAGCAAGTAGTGACATATTAAATCCATAATGGAAAAGCTGCATTCATCTGCCTGAATCTTAGCTCCTAACAAAAAATATAAAATAAAGATCCATTTAACCATTTTTGAACACTAAAAAATGCTATTGTTTAGTAATGTTTTTAGGTTCTTTAATGAATTTCTGCAGCCTGTACATTTTAGTATCACCAAAGGAAAATATGCCCTATTCTATCTGAGAAACAGACCAGCTATTTCCAGCTACTCTGCCATGGACAGGGACAACTTCCACTAGACCAGGTTGCCCACGGTCCCATCCAACCAGGCTTTGAATACTTTCAGGGATAGGGAACAACTTCTCGGAGCAGTCAGTTCCAGTGTCTCACCATCCTAATAGTGAAGAACCTTTTCCTAATATCTACTGTAAACCTACTCCCTTTAAGTTTAAAAACCACTATTCCTTCTCCTATCACTATATGCCCTTTTAAAAAGTCTCTCTCTGGCTTTCTTGTAGCCTCCTTTAGATACTGGAAGGCTGGCATTAAGTTTATCCTGAGCCTTCTCTTCTCCAGGCTGAACAACCCAAACTCTCTTCATAGCAGAGGGCACCAGTACTGATCATCTTTCCGGTCCTCCTCTGGATTTGCTCCAACAGGTCCATGTGCTTCTTACGTGGGAACCCCAAAGCTGCACTCAGTGCTCAGTGGTATTTGAGTTTCAGTCCCAGTTCTGATACAGGCTACCTACCACACACCAGTACCCAGTGCACACCAGTGAAGTTGGTAAATCACCTCATCAAGACTTATCTCAACCACCTTTGGGTCCCAGTTTTCCCGCTATAAAATAAGCCTAATAATCCTACTTGGTGTTAGAGTAATATTCAGAAATGTCAATTCACTTTCTTACACAAAGCTTTGAGATAGCAAATGTAAATTGCAACACTCATTCATAGTAGTAACCACTGCATAAAAAGCAAAGATATATAAAAGAGTGATCATGTTAATGGCACTGGCTATGACAACATAATGAAAAAATTATGCCATTGTTACACAAGATAGCTATAAACAATGCTAAAGATATGATGAGTTGAAATCTCAGTCTTCAAAAATATTTTGAGAAATGTAGAAAATACGTGTATTTAGAAAACATAATCACAGAAAAAGAAGTAAACTGATTTGCTTGAAATTGGTGAAGTTACAGCTTTTTAGTATATACTAAAATAATAGTTTATGAATATTTAGCTAAGATAGAAAAAAATTAACAGATTACATTTCTTACCGACTTAGCCTATTTAATTCTGCATGAACTTATTTTAGCCTTGACTAGTTTACATCATTGCTTGACACCAAAAATAATTGCATGAAGCTATGCTTCTAACAATAGCCATACAAGTTCTTTTTATCGACAGTAGAAGATCCAGCCCTGAGGATTTTCTGATTTTTCACAGAATACACAAGGGTTACACCCTTTAGTTTCAGAGCCCTGGACCTGACTCCATGCTTAGTCAACATTTTGCAGATGTCAATAAAATCATAAAAAATGTGACCTATGATTTTATTTTTAAAAGTTGAAATTTGACATAATTGTTTTCAACAGAAACTTAAAAGTTGAGATAAGCATCACAGATGGCAGAGTATTTTTATTTTTAAAGTATCTTTGGTTTTTAGTTTATCATTGAAATCTCACTGAAATGTCCATAAGAACCATAGCATAGTCCATCATGAGATGTTACAGTACTTTTTTGGTTTTCTGGAAAAAAAAACCCCACACATTTGATTGCAGCTTCTGGAATAATTTGACATGAAGTATTTAAATAGAATTAAATTTTAATTAGTATAAAGCAGCACCCGAGAAATTGCTGGAATTTTCTTTCATATTGCTTTTTTAAGATTCTGGGAAAAGAAACAAAACACCAGAAAGCCCCAAAATCTGTCTTTCAGGAGAAGATTACCAATAAACTTTGTAAAAATTATGTATTAGATTTCTTTTTCCAGTGTAGAAGTAATAAAAAATAATGTTTGGCTCATTATTTGGATGAGGATTTTGCACAGCTAAGACATCAGTAACATGACTTTATAATGCAGCCCTGTGTTACAGAGTCAGATATATGCTTCTACAGTGGTAACAATGGTAATTATGTTTCTCTTTTATTCCCTCAACAAACCCAGGAATTCTTAAAATACATCATTTTATAGCCTGCCTCCCAGGTTCGGCACACACCTTCTGTCTCTACTCGGCACTCACTTAGAAACAGTAGGCTGGGGTTGTGAGATCCTCACCATTTCTTTATGAGGATATCTAATGAGGTTTCTTCCTGTAGAACACATGATAAACACACTGAATTTTCCCACAGTACCTCTTTCCACAATAGGGTAAAATGTCAGAATGATGCTCCTTTCACTGCAAGTATGTGTGTGGATACAAAGAAACTTAACTCACATACAGAGAACCACGGAAGATAAAAACTCACAGACCACGTGAGCACTGTACCAAGCTTTGCTTCCCAAAGCCAGTGAACGTGACTGAGTATTTTGGGACTGAATGTAGTCTAACATTTAATAGTATGTCAGGTGAGAGACATCGGACAAGCAAAAAAATAAGACATAACTCACAATCTCGCTCCTCGATATGAAAGGCTGTACCTCCTGGCAGGTAATACAGCTTCCCAAGTGCAGTACAGATGAATGTGCTCTCCCAGGAGCATGTTAGGTTGGACAGCACCTTTGTAAATCTCCATTAGCAAGCAGCATATCCCAACTGCACAGAAAAATGGTCAGCGCCGTGCACCTGACATTCACACTACTTCTATTTAGGATGAAAGTACAGCCCCTCCTCTAGCACTGTGGCAGGTTTGGTTCCTGCTAGCTGCAGCCCTGTTGCACAAATTAAGTTCCCATTAGAAGGCACAGACCCTTCCTGGAGTCCAGCTTTGGTTTAGTTTCCAAGCAGGCGAGACATATCAGTACCCTGTGAGATCTGCTCACTTTAAGTAATGGGGATTGGGAATGATCAGGAGACTCTCCTCTAAACTGTGTTTCTGAGTCAAACTAAAACACTAATGAATAAAAACCCCATGTAGCACAGGTAAGGACTGTGATGGGTTCTGAGATTTTCTAGTACCCGGTACATTAAGGCAAAATAGATGAGATTATCATAAAACTATTTTATACCATGTGGATACTGATGGCTTTGCAAGGCCCTGACAGTGTCTACTGCACCAGTGCAATTACCTGCAGACTTTGGCTGTTTCTCATATAATTTCGCCTTAACTGCCTGCGAAGTCCAGGTATTCTCCATGGTGCTGCCTGTAACTTTTGTCAGATTCTTATAGCTATCGATGTTCTATGATTCCCCACATCATGTCCAGCAGTTTTCTATACTCTGTTCAGCTTGCATAGCCTTGGCCAGGGTCTACCCAGCAGCCAAGCTCTTTGCCCACAGCCTGAGTATGGAAATTGCAACTGCTTAAGCCTACTCATGACATGAACAAAATCACAGTGCAAGGTGATGTGCATTGAAAGACTGTGGAGAAGAACTACCCTAAAAACAATCAGAATGCAGTTAAGTCTTAGGCACCGGATCTTCGGGTAAAAAAACAACAAATCTGGAACATAATTATTTCTGATTTATAAAATGAATGGAATAAATTTCCCAGGCTTCTTAATCAGTAATGGCAATCTCTCTTAGTACTGACTCTCAGGTTAATATATGATTCTTATTTAGATCATGGTGCTGAAGTTTAACTTCAGTGTGCGTTGAGCACATCACCCTCCAGAGACAACTGCCCCCTCATCCTGATCCTCTTCCACTCCCTTCTGAATGCCAATTCCTTTTATTTCTCAAGACTGACAGAATCAGCTCCCCTCATACTAAGTGCTTCAGGCTTCCTTCATCCTTATTTGCGGTCATACAGCATTTCTGCCACACAGTGCTGAAGTTTATCCATCCCTCCACCTGATGCATAGCTCCATAACCCACTCTCTCATAAAAGATAACAGGTATTTTGAAGCATCTGTTGTGTTTTATAATTTCCAGCTGACCAAAGGAGGGAAAATGAATTATAAAACTATAGCAGAAATATCAGGAATACTGACCTCTGCAAAAGTGAAGAGTGGTAAGAACATAAAGGCCAAGAAAAATGATGAAATATCTCTGAATGTGAAAGCAGCCTTACCATTTTAAAAAGATGTGTGTTGACAGAAAACTACTTTCTGTCTAGAATCCCGGACAAAATGCTTGAATAAAAATACTGGATTAAAGTTGAAAGAAGAAATGGAGTTTGCTCAGCAAACAAAGTTTGTCCAGATTGATGAATAAAAAATGTCCTCATAACATTAAAATAACAAGATATCAAAGAAAAATAGAAAAGGAACATGCAGCAGGAATTGTGTAGATCTCAGAGATAAATTTCATCAATACAATACAAAGAACTTCCTATAATGTAACAAAAACAGCTATGAAAAGAAACATGTACTTGAATAACAATATTGAAGAACAATATGAGAATTGCAGTGGATTTCATACCCTGCAAGAATTTCCAAAGAAAAGCATAGCGCAGACTACACAAAGATGATAATCACAGTGCTGCTGCTACGCAGGCATTATTCAGAAGATCAATGCGCAATGCTACAGAACAAAATTAATGAGCAGGCAGTTTGACAAATGCAAACCTATTCATTTTTAATCTGGACATAAATGAAAAAAGACGTTGTTTGCCACACTGTAGTAAAAGTAACAGTGATATGATAAAAAATAAATCAGGATAAGTATAATTTATTGGTGGCACTGGTTTGGAGTTAGAAAACTTTCAGGTCCTAGGTCCTATCAGTGAAGGAACAGAGAACAAAAGACAGGAAAAAATTGGTAACGGATGAGGCATTGGAATGGTACCCAGCAGAGTACAGAGTGAAGCTAAAAGACCTTAGCTATTCCTTGACTCTTGTTTTTAAATCAGTTATTCTCACTCCAGGAAGAATGACAAAGATAGAGGTGGTGAGTACACAAGAGGAGCTCACACAGCAGAGCAAAAGAGTGGAGTGGGTGTACAACACCTGCAGTCAGCCAGAGACCCCATAATGAAATACAGGCATGTAGAAGAACATTGCTTACAAGAGAGGAAATCACCAAAGATACAGGTGACAACAATTGTTTTTTCTATATTTGATGCATAATTAAAATTTTCATAGTTACTTTGGTGAAATGAAGCAGAGAATTGCGTACATTCAGTACTGCCTTGGGCAAACAGGCCCTTCAGTTCAAGGGTGCTTTATTTCCTGATGCTTTTCATAATGAAATACAATAACATCTTAATGGCTAAGAGGTACTAAGCCCTACCTAGATCATATTTTTGTTTAGAGAGGTGAAAAGGAAAACAAAGACAAATCATCAGAAGAATGTGCTGATAACGCAACCACTGAATCACTATTGAAAGAAACCTAAAACCAGGGGTGAAGGTTTAATGAAGAAAAAAATACAAATTCTAGGGAAAAAATATTTAGGAGACAGGATAACACATTAAAGTGGCATATGACAAATATGAGGTAACAGCTGGTGACCAGTGTGACCAACAACTCTATGCATAAATTCCTTGCCAGAAAACTAAGAGCAGGAATAGAGTTCACAAACCTACAAATGTTTCTACACTTGTACAAAACTAAGCAGAAGCTAAAACAGCACAGGTAAGAACCACGCATTAGACAACTGCTGTTAGAACTAAACAAGCCAAAGCCAATGAACTGCAGGTTTGCAAAACTAATATAGGAAATTAAAGATCCTCAAGAAATGCACAATTACCTTACCTAAAGATGCTTTGTAGGACTATGTACATCTTATAATTTATGATCACAACTAGGGACCACTGCAGTCAGGGTGCTTTCAGATTCAGGAAGAAGACTTTGCCTTAATTAATTAGAGTATAAAACATTTTTGAGAGGCTAATTAGCAATTTGTTGCAACCAAGTTACAGTGTAGGTCGTTTGAACTCCCTACTTTAACTATGAGCAAAAATCTACCTTTTAAGAAGTCTTTTTTTTTTTTTTTTCCCCTAATCATAGAACTACTAGTAGTCTTGTTCCATACTGACACTTGCAGCTCAAATTCCATGCAGGTAACATACACAAACTTTGTAGTGTCTGACCTTTCCCTGGTGTTATGCTTACCCTTCCACTGCCCTGGGGGTCCCTAAGGTTAATGGCCTCAGCTTGTGGGCGGTGACATCCATGTGAGTTGCAGTACCTGAGGCCTTTGCTGCAAGATGTATAATATCGATGGCAATAATTTCTTCCTCTTCTCTCCATGAAGCATTTGGGGTAATTTTTAGGTTTCTAAACAAGATATAGACATTGCTCTTTCTTCACTGTTTAGCAACTCCATTCCCCATCCAAATTCACTAGATATGGGAAGTTTTACATACGCTGTTGTATGTTTTCTTTGCTCTCTTTGTTATTCATGAAGTGATTTTACCCAGATCCCCAGGTTTCACACCTTTAATGACCTGTAACTGACCTTGATACCACATTCCTGTTTACAGCCTTGGATCCTTCCTTATCGTCCCATGCATTTGTTTTCAAGGCCTCCACTTCCATCCTATCCCTGTTTTATTCCAGAGCTGCAGTTTTATTCCAGGGCCATAGCAGCATGCTCCACACAGAATAATGACTTACTATCACTATCTATTAATTACAGATATAGTACAAACCTAGTACAAAACCTATAGTGCAAAAGGTAAAGCAACATAGCTAAGAATCACCTGGCCATTAGACAACTGCTGTCAGAGGTCAGCAAGCTCAAAGGGAGCTGGGGGCAGACCCTGGCCAGCCGAGGGCAAGGCTGGCAGGTCCCAGCTTCAGTACAAAGACTGCAGTCTACAACAAGTGATGGCAACACCATCCTTACTGAGACACAGGGCTACCAGTGTCAGTCAAAAGGCAATGTAAGTAACTAACTGCCTTTGCCAACCAGGTCTGATAAACACTCTTGGGATGTAGAGATTTTTTTTTCATCTACAAATGTCTAATTTTCAACATAAATCCTTCACCTGATGAGGCCTGCTGCCTTCAATGCACTTCCTAGTTCAACCAGCATTAGATTATACACGTGACCATCCCAGGGTATAAACACAACCATTTGGGCTCTGCCACGGTGTAAGCTGTGGTGGCTACAACTACTGCTGCACAAAGGGATCAACACTAATGAGCACAGACTGAATTCCCAAACCACTCCTTTAGGAAGGGCTCCTCACTATGATACAGGGTTTTGCTCAGCTACACCAGGCTGCTGACAGCCAATGCCAAAACAATGCATTCAAAAGGATAAATACAGTTATTTAGTGATTTTGAAAAGTGAAATGCAGAGAGATATTATACTGGCTGATGGCACTGTAAGAACTTTAAGTGCTTACTGTGTCAAAAATAAAGCAACAAGCCTCTGTCACAAGAGAAACAGATCCTTTCAGCAAAGGAGACATAACTTTGTTTACACTGGTTGGGGGAAAATGTACTTTCTTTTCCTCTGGTGTCGTTCTTACTTGCTGGAAATCATTTTACTAGTTCTACTACATCACTCTAGCTCTATTTATTTCATTATGTCTGGAGCCAAGTGATCTTAGTTTTATAAATTTTACTTTTTTTAGAGACAGAGAAGGTGAACAGTCACATTGAAGTGATACAAATGTTATAGGTACAAGAAAGCTCTACTAATGTTTTGAGTAATTCAACAAGCTACCTGATGACAAATTATCAGTCATTTGAAAAGAAGGTTAACTATATTTATGCTCAGAATTCCATAAACTGACCACAATTTATTTATCAACAATTCTTATTATTCAGGAAGCATTCATCTTGATAGCTCTGAAGTATAAAGTGTTTTCAAAAGCTTAATAAAAAAGAATATTTTCAATTTAAAAAACGCAAACAGGAAAATTGAAATTAAATATCTTTATCATCTTTTTACTCCTGCTTTGTCATTAAGATTTATGATTATTATATCAGTCCCACAAGAACATAGTTTTTTGTTCAAACAATAAATAGAATACATGTATCACAAGATTCACAACGGGCATTCTGTCTTTAAGTGCAGGGGCTTGTATGAAAAGAAATGTTTTGCAGTTCTCCTGGTTCTGAACGAATTATTTTGCTACACACTATTGAACCGAAATAGAAGTAAACTCCAGTTGTGTAATAGTCAAGTACTTTAAACGCTTTGGTTTTGGTCACCCGAAAGAAGTAGTAGAAAGAATATTTCTACTACATATAGAATATAGAGAAAATTCTGCCTAAATCCATGCCTAAGCTATTTTATGCATAAGCAAAATGAAAAACTTGTATTTTGCAAGAGTCAATCAGAAGAGGTCTAATGTGTGCACTCACCTTTGACTATAAAGGAACTTGAAGTTTCTCTTTGGCAATTCATCCATTTGTATATTTAAAGACGATTTCATGATGAAGGCTCCAAAAATACACTTGAAGGTAAATACTTGCTTAACTACCCATGTATTGAAGGGTGCTTCCCCATAAACCAGCCTAGGGAATAAATCCACAGATGCACAAAGGTATTATTTCAACACCTAATTGCTATTGGAGGTGCCTACATAGAGAGCTCTCCAAGCCTTTCCAAATCTAACTGTATAACCTAGTCATTTATAGCTGCAAAAAGAACTTAAAACACCCAGAATTTAGGAACTATTTTAATCCTCAACAGCAGACTGTGGTCATCTGATTTCCTCTTCCTGAAACCCACAGATGCCAGAGTTGTCCACAGTAATACTCCTCAGACTGAAATGTCTGGACGGCAACACCACATGAGGGTGAAGGAGATCTGATAATTATTTCAGGCTTAAGCTTCTCTGGGATCCATAAAGTAGCAATAGAGGTAAGTAAGACAGCAAAGGAATAGGTAAGATAGGTGTTCCAAATACCACTCCCATTGAATACAAGACCGGCGCTGCTGCCCTTTTCCTTAATGAGGTACCAGTTGGAGAGCTCATCATATTACACATTACAAAAGTTAGGAAAAAGGTGTTCATTTTAGAGAAGTTGCTAGATGAGTCCCACAAGAACAATTTGGGGATGTGTTCTGTTAAGCTATTCATAAGTGATCCAGAAAATGAGCTGAACAGCAATAAAAATTCTCCAGTGATAAAGACACTTGAGCTCTATCTGTTGCACAGACTCTAGATAACGTTATTTCAGGAGAAAGATCTTGAAGGCATTATATTAAGATCTACAGAAAGGACTTGTTCAGTGTCCAATATCAATTAAAAGGGCACTGTCTACTAGGTAATTTTTAAGAAAGGAAACGAAAAGAAACTGCAAAACCTGTACTAGACCATTCTGGTGCCATAATTAAAAACAGCATAGAAACAAAACAGATCAAGATGAAAAGGATGATTACAAGTATCAAAGTATTTTCATATGAGAGGCTACGTACCAAGTCTTGGGAATCTTCCTGTTCCTGCAGTTCAGAATGTCCTTAAACAACTAATTATTGGAAAGCTTCTCCATTTTCACTAGTTCTTACGTTCTTACCCAAACTTTTTAACGCTCCGCAGAAGTTGCATGAATACGGGGCATGATGTGTTGCATATATACAGAGAAAAAACCCACACAGATTTAATATGTTTCTGTCCTATGACATTTGCAATTGCTTGCTGATGTGTTAGGTGTATCTTTTATCATGTATTACATAGATGTGCATGCTTTAGGTGGTTACATGTCAAATGTGGAACTCACTTCTGATGTTAAAGATCCTGTAACTAATTAGCATTCAGATGAGCTCAAAGTAGTATTACAGGTGCTTAATCTAGAAAGCAAGGCAACACTTGAGCCACTCTGATTGCTCATTACAATCAGAGCTGAGAGAGTGCAGAGGAGAGAGATTTACAGCCACTTTCAGCTGCAAATTCAGGATCGTGCCTGCTACAAGATGTGTGGAGAAATGCCTGCTGCCTTCCCCTCGTCATCTCAACTCCTGCAGTTGGCAGCCTCCCCCACCTCTTCCGTGCAGCAGGACTTTTCGAAGGATAATGTTGTGTCTTTGATCGACCCAATCAAGTTCAACCTGCAAGCCAAGGTTTAAAAGCTCAAACTCATGATCCCATTTAACTCCTCATTGCTATTTCTAGTGAGTCTCCACCATTAAGCAGGTTTCCATCTTCATGACTGGAACACTGAAATGCAATGGAAGCTGTGACAGGAAAGGTCCTTCCCTAAACAGTTGATATAAAGGAAGGGACTTCTCCCTGAGTGGCGTATTGGCCCAGGCATGGTAACTGGGATTGTCCGGCTTTCAGCCACTCAAAAACATCTCTGATGAACTGTACTATAAAGTTCATTTTCCTGGCTGATTGTCAATAATTATTTCCTAAAGGCTGTCCCTTGATTAACCACAACATTGCAAACAAAAGCAGTAAATGGATTTGAGCATCCTACCACAAATTTAGAAGAGACCACTATTTTCTTATATCCCCTTGATTCTCATGCAGTGATGTGGAAACCACATCAGTGGAGGGAAGCCACAATGGCAGAGACAAACTGAACTCTGGGGAATGGAGGAGGAAAAGGAAGCTCATAAGTAATTGCCAAACACTGTATCCCTCATGGCATTTACATAGATGAAAATGTTTCAATACCTGAACTGACTTAAAAAACATACGATCTTCTGAAAAAGTATTTCAAATAACAGATAAATAACTGAAAAATCAACTAGTGTGTCACTGTTTTGCACAAACATATCTCCTTTTTCTGAACCAGAATGTTAATGTCTTGCCAATGACATATTCCCTTTCACATGTGACAGTCACACATGATTTTGCAGGTTTCACCTTTTCTTTTCTTGTAAAATTAGGTTTTCCATGACAAAGAACACAAACATACTTTTCAATGGCAAAATTACTTGTTCCTCTACTATCTAGAAAATCTATTAACACTATGTTCATTTAGACAAAAAAATATTAATGAGATTTCAAGTTCTTGGATGATTTCTCATAAAAGTGTCAGAAATAGTTGACAGATGAGTATGATACAGCAATATTACATATATTATAAAATCATAGAATGAATCGTAGAATAGCCTGGGTTGAAAGGGACCTCAGAGGTTCCAAACCCATGGTCAGGGATACCTTCTGCTAGACCAGGTTGCTCAGAGCCCCATGCAACCTGACATTGAACACTTCCAGAGGGGCAGCCACTACTTCTCTGGGCAGCCTGTTCCAGTGCCTCACAGTAAGAATGCTTTCCTAATACTTAATCTAAACCTACTCTCAGTCTGGATCTGTTCCCCGTTGTGCTGTCACTACATACTCTTGTAAAAAGTCCCTCTCCATGTTTCTTGTAGGCTCCCTTCAGATACTGAAAGGCCACAATTAGGCCACCCTAAGATGCCTCGTTTCCAGGCTAAACAAACCCAGTTCTCTCAGCCTTTCCTCACAGGAGAGGTGCTCCACCGCTCTAATCATCTTTGTGGCCCTCCTCTGGACTTGCTCCAACAAGTTGATGTCCTTCCTGTGCTGGGGACTATCATGACTTTATGTCTGACAGATTTACTGAATGCAAATAAAATAGCTTGCAAATAGATTCTCAGTCATCTCACCTATGATGGGAATTTGCTCTGCAAAGATGGAAGAACACATTTTCTAATATTCTCATAATGGAAATCTGTAAGGACATTAGTCCATTATAAGCTGTAAATGAGTTTGACCAAAAAACCTGATTTTCTTCATGAGTAGTGATTATAGCAATTCTAATAGCAATTTACCAGAAGGCTCATTTTCATGGAATGTGCAAAGTACTCAGACCACATACAATTCAGGTAAAAGCAGCTCCTTAGCTGTGTAGTCAGGACCTGACCTGAACTCTGTATAATGAGAGAGTAATTTAAGAAGCTACCCCTCATAAAGGAAATTTAAAGGAAGTCAAAATGAATTCTGTCAAGTTTGTTTATCTTGAGATAACTTTTCGGGGTGGGATGATGGCAGCTTTTGGCTGGGCTAACTTAGTCTATGACTCTAAAAGAAACCCTAGTGTTCCACACTGCAAATTTTTAGAATAATTATCTACCTAAGAAAAACAAAGATACATTCTCACTGGAAGGCAGACTGACTCCTTTGGCAAGGTACACACAGATCCTAGTATCACAAAGAAAGTAGCCCTAAGGATGGCAAGGGTTTTCCTCTGGGAAGTCCAACATTCAGAATTTCATGCTGTTCTTTGTAGTGCCTCAGAGAAAACAGCAGGTACATATTCACTTCAGAGGACCTTATCCCTAGCTGAAGAGGACACTGGTACTAAACTGGCCAGGTCAGGATGCCAGTGCCCAAGTGCAGCCAGGGCATTCCCTCTAAAAGCTCAAAACATGCTGCTCTTGCTCCTCTACCCAGGACTTCCCATCTCACATGAGTGCTCCTATGCCACCCAAACCAGAATGGACTATCACCAACACACCAAACAAATGTAAAATTGCAAGAGTAAAAAAACTTAAAAATTCAGCTTGAAACAGAAAACTGTACTCCAGAAAAGGTTAAGTACCTGCAATCTTCAAAGAGTCAGCTAATTTTACTGCACTAAAAATTAATATTCATTTTGCACTTAAGTTTTATCATCCAGATCATCCTTGGCAATTTAAAGCACTCCTCCAACCCCCTTTATGTGCTCAGATTTATGGAAGAAGAAATAACCTTGTGCACAGGCTTTGAGTATTGCGAAATTTTCATTACATGGTGGCCATATCTCAGATAATCACAAAATATGCAATTACATTAATCGATTATAATCAATTCTGCTTAACGTCACCGTCAGTTTACTGCAAAATTTCCTTCTATTAAACATTTTTTCCCAGGTAACACTGAAACTTGCCTCTGGCTGAAAATTAAGCATTTTATTTGTTACCCAATTCTTTAGTGCTTTAGCACCTGTGGTCTCCCTTGTTGCTCATTTTCCATACCAGTACAAATGAATGTAAACTAAAATTGAACAACAGCCCTGTTTATGGCAGACTCTCTTCACAGCTTTGAGACAAAAGATGAGGATATTTTTATTGCTGTGTGAACATTTTCAAATTCTCTGATTGATATCAAATGCTGAAACCCCTCCCCCTACATTTCTTGTTCCTTCTTCTCTTCCCTCCTAAATTGAAAAAGGGGGAAAATAAAAATATTTCCTATATCAGCACTATGTGTACCACAGAAACTCAGAAAAGCTTCAGCTCCTAACAGATTTAGCTCCTTGTGTTACATTTTCCATCTGAGTGCTGGGGTTTTTGAGTCAAAATGTGCAAAGACCACTCCAGTTCTTTGAGGACATCATAATCTCCCTCCCCAGGCTGTGTTCAACGCCATTGTCTTTGCTGATGTGCTGGATCTGAGACAAAGGTCCGAGTTTGAAAAGACAGTTATAGGACAGCTGAACAATTATTTGTGTCCCCTGAGTGGGGTTTGTTTGCCTTGACTTAGGCATCCAGAAGTCAGATATTTAAGCCTAAACTATTCATATGAAGCTCTCAATGGCAAGAAACAGGCACTTTCCCAGGTGACTCATCTCAAGCTTAGGCTGGTGTTCCAGATGATTTGGGAGTTTAGGTGAATAAATCAGTTTAAGGATGTGAGTATCTTTTTGGATCTGCCCAAATCAAGTTGTTAAAGAAGAAATCAAAATACAATTGGTAACTATGGAAATGTTAAAAAGCTCAGCAAAAACCTAGCACACGTTAGATTCTTTTATAAAAATTAATAGCATGAAGGAAAAAAATAAATAGCACCAGGACAATGTTAGACAAGTTTAAAGACTGCTGGCAACACTTTGGAAGCTGGCTGAAGGATTACAGACATAATTTAACTATTCAGGAAAAGATAACTTATCCAGCATGAACGTGAATTGTATATATCAATTTTCTTCTTCAAACACATATTTAAACATTACAGGTTTTCACTAAGAATGCTGGATGAAAATTGCAGTATTTTACAACTGAGCTAGGTGTAATGTTGCTGGTTACAAGAAGAGCAAAGAAGGAGCTGAAAACTCAAGCAAACAGGCAAGCGCTGGCTGAGATGTTACTATTACCAGCCTCATACCTCTTTTTTCTGCTGCACAGTGTAATTCTTATTTCACTCTAAAACAGTGATTGCAAAAGCAATGCTGGCCAGCAGATTCTGGTATGATTTAAGAGGGATGATATATCTAATTATGAGAAACTCCATTTGTTCTATTTTCATTTTATGTAAGTTAGAGAGGGGCTTGACAGTGATGGAGTTCCCCAGCAGAAAAGCCACACAGCTCAGGCTTCAGAGACCTGTAGGAATGCTGCTGCACCACAGCAGCTGATTAATTAACCCTCTCTCAGCTGTTGTTTACCAATTATCTCCTTTCACCACCAGTACATCTGTTATGCAAGGACAGGTTCTGCCCCTCTGCAGTCTCAACAGCGGCACCAGGGCCATCACGTTATATTACTGTATGCACCTGAGATGCACGGAACAGTCTGAAAAAAGTGCTTGAGAGGCCTCTCTGGTAACCAGAGCATGACAAATTTCCATTAACAGTGCTCCTCAACCCCTGGCCATGAAGGGGACTGCGTGGCTCGTTTGCTTCCAGATCTCCTGCTATCCCTTCCTTGGTCCTTTTGCTACTTGCCCTTGTGGCTACAATGCCTCCTCTGGCACCAGACTGCACATGCATTTCCTTTGCATGTCCTTCCTTCATATTCACAAGAGAGCCTTCCACCTGCTGGGGACTTATGTATAAAATGGGTAACAAGAAAGGAAAGATGTTTGCCAGCCTGCCTGCCTTGTTTTGTGTTTGTTTTGTGGCATTTTTTTTTTTATTAAATGTTGCTATTTCTCAGTACCTATCTGAATTCCATTCTGTCAGAGGGTGCTTCTCTCCTAGAAACGTTCAGCAGCAAAAAAATCCTCTTGTCAACCATCCCTTGCTGCTGCTGTTTTGGCAGACTGCGCTCACCAGTACCTGCCTCTGCCCTTTCCTTTGCCTTTGCCTGGCCCTGCTGCCAGCAGCACACAGGCAGCAAGGCTGGCGAGCACTCAGTAAGAGAGGCTCAAGGGCAACAGAGCATCTCTCCCTGGGGCACAGGGCCCCTGAGAGTCCACTGCCCGCAAACCCTCTAATCCACTCACATGTTCGTTTTCAATCCTTATGCCACCATCTTCTCAGACACAGGGGAGAGTGACAAATGAGAAGCAGCATCATGAGACCCATGGGAGCATCATGTCTCCACAGAGACAGGAGATGCGATCCCTCTGTGCCTGTGGAAATGCAGATTGGCAACTGTAGCATCCTGCTGCACAGGAAGAGAAATTAAATGCCGCTCTCAAGGTGAATGATATGCAAAATAAATGTAATCTCCATATAGTGCAGCAATGATCCTGGACTATCTACAAACAACTTCAGACTGTTGGTAGAATTAAAGCCCCAAACGTGTTGGTTTTGTGCTTAGTTCTGTACTTAGGAATTGCTCTTCTTTCACTCCTACAGTGAGAATGTATTTGGGTAAGAGTTGCTAGCATCTTCTATCACATAGGGTGGTACAGTCTCTGGACAATGAGTAGGAAACAGAGGTTACCAAACCAAGGTCCCCCAAATTTCCTTTGCACAGAAAGCAGAAAAAGCTGATTTTTTAGATTATGTGAGTATTGATAGAAATGCAGAAATGCAATGAGTTTAGCTGTAAAGTTCAGAGTCTTTTTCCCTAGATCAGCACATGTGATTGAAATACTTAGAGGAGGCCCAGCCACCTTTCTTCTTGCTTACTTTATGAAGCCAAATTGGCAACAACAGCAAGGAAAGATTTAAGAGGTTAAGAAACTGTGACGATATCTATTTTCTGAAATTAATGTAGAGCCAGAGAGTATTATTGCTATTACTACACAATATTTTGCATGCTACTGCTTAACATGTTTCTAGGGAAAAAAAGAAACCCAAAAAACCCATGAGGCTGTGTCAGAGAAAGTCCCAGCAGAGTGAAGGGGAGAAGCAGACAGGCTGCCTGCCAGACCCAGTCAGTACAACAGTAGCTCAACAGCTAGGGCTCCCTGAGATTCCCTCAGTGCCAAAGGAAGCCTCTGGAGTACCAGCTCAAGTGACGGGTTGGTTTTGTATGTTTTATTTTAATTTGTGAACACATGAGTTAGGTGGATTGCTACAAAGTGCTATATGTTGAATTTAAACCAAAAGATTTTCCTTTGCTTTATCACCACCACCTCCCACCCCCCCCATAACACACTACTATGAAACACACTGTAAAAACACCTAAAAGCATAATTTTGTGCACCTTTTACTTTCAGGCCAGAGCACAAAGGGTCAGTGAGAAACAATGTTCAAGATGAAATAAATCATCACATTTGCCAGTACATGAGGCCTACGACTGCTGACTAGTTTTGTAATCAATCCATGCCGTATCTTTTGAGCCAGCCACCCACTGTTTCTATCACTGTCTGAATCTAAGCACAGCATGCAAGTGTTTTAATTCAGACTTGGTCTTCTGCACTGGAAAATCAAAGCATTCTGATTTTGCATTTGAAAATCTGCATCCTTTAAGTTTGTAACAGCTTTTGGTCAACATTATGATTGACAAACGGTTTAAGCACAGCAGTCTGTTTTAGTATCTTCAGTATAGCTCATTACAGTGCTCATCTAAATAGTGTGAGTTTTGACTTGTCTATTTTCAGTAGACTGCTTTGTATTTTATTTCTATTATTTCCATTCATTTTCTACCCAGATGGGTCAAACATATTTGCAAATACTCTTTGGGGAATCTTTTTAGCTGCTTCCCAGGTGTATTCATGAAAAAAAAAACAGGTGACTTGGAAACAGAATCCTTCTCTTCCCTGCTCACAGAAATTGAGCTTTCATTTTCAGGAGAAAAAGAGAGGTCTAGAAGGAAAGGGTATGTAAAATGCAGTAATTAAGGCCGGAAATAATAAGTTTGGTTTTTTTGGTACATTGTTTACTTAGATTTCTATAGGCTAACTGAAGGCTTTAACATCTTAATTGCTGATTTTCTGCTCCTAGTGGATTAGGAAAGGGATGTGACTGTGCTCCGTGTATCAGATAATGGTGGTTTTAGAGCACAGCACCAGATTTTCTCACATCTTTTTGAGGGCTTTTTTTTGAGGACATAACTGCAGCTACTTCCCTGTTGCTTGATCTGAGAATTAACTCTGTTCTGCTCTGGTTTCTGACAAATTGAAAACCGTAAGACATTGATGAGGCACAGCCATCAGGTTGTGTGGAGCTGTTTTGCTGAGAGGCAGCTGGTTTTGTGCAGGCTGCATGGTATCTACAGAAGCACCAGGGCAGAGCCTCTGTGGCAGCCTCAGGGAGAGAGCTGGAGACCAAAGTGCTGATGGACATACCCGTGCCATCACTAGCACTGCCAACCAAACTCGCTAGAACGGCTACGAGAGTTGTTCACCAAAACACAGTCTGTGCTGGATACAGCCCACACTGGCCAGGGCCTGTATGTTTCACCAGTGGCTATCAGATCTGGTGGTCATGCTGGACATCACTCATTTGGGCTACCTGAGCAAACATGTAATTAACACGTTGACTAACAAGAGTTTAAAACTAGCAGGCCTGCAAGACTCCAGAACAGAAAAATGAGACAATCCAGTGTGGTATTTTTCCTGCAAGCCAGAAGAGAATGTAGGACACAGTAGCCATTCGGCTGCACCTACAGGTTTGTTTGACTCTGAACAAAATTAAAACAGAGGCAAAGGAGTCGTGAAAATTTTCACAAGAGGAAGCCAGGTTTGGAAGTAGGATCTTTAAAGGAAAGCTTGGGTTTCTGAACAAGGAAACTGCCTGTTTGCTATTTCATATTATATTCAGGTAAAGGACATGTGGTGCACATTATCTGTGAACAAACTGGAAAAATAGTATCCATTTCTTCCTCTAAAAGAAGTAGAAAGGGTATTACTGAACCAAGGAGCATGAGTAACAAATTCTAGAAGTACTAAGAGAGTTTGCATTGTTGGTGCAAGGCTGGACATTAAAAGATGAATTTAAGAAACAACAATACAATATTAAAAAAAAGAATCACAGCCTGACTTCAAAATCACGACTTTAGGAAGTTTAAAAGGATTTTAAGAATTATTTTCTATTTGAATATGCTTTCCTGCCCTTTGTAGTCTAGCATAATCCCACTGAGTATGACATGGATCTTCATAAATGTGTAACTATGTTTGACAGCTATACCCATACATTTGTCCTTGTGTTTTACATCTGAAAAATCATGTTTTAACCTCCTGTGTCATTAATGTCATTACATGAAAATGAAAGGCAGGAAGGACACGATGAGCTATGCTGAATGCCAAAGGTCTTGAAGAGCAGATTGGGCTGCACCAGCTGTGGTTTCTGAAGGCACCTGAAATAACTGGGATAAACAGAAACTTGTTTTCAGAGTGACCAGAAGGCACAACTCATCCTCCCTGCAGTCACACCTTTTCACTTGGCTTGGGAGAACACGTTTAGATGGTGTGCTCTGCCCACAGTCTGAGATGAAAGATACCTCAGCTGAAAGCTGGTGCTGCACAGCTGCAAGCAGCACAGCAGAGACCCCACGCTAATTCTGTCTGCTGGAAAGTGGACACATTATCTCAGGCTCAGCACCGCACCAATGGTTTCCATTCACAGTTCACTTCCACTAATGGAGCAGGGCTGGCTTCCTGCTTTTAGAAAAAAAAAAATAAATAAACCCCACAGCCACAATTAGTCTTGCTTTCTCTTATTTTGTCTCTCTCATGGCATATTAGAGCATTCCTTATTTCAGAATGACTCAAAATAAGTGGAAAAAGTTCTTTTCCCTCTTTACTTTGCAAAGCTCCTCAAGCATATCCTTCTTCCAGTTCATGGGTACATGACTTTTCTAAAAAGCACAGCTGGCAAGTTTATTTGTCAAAGTCAAATCACATCCATACTTCCCAAAGGCCAAAACTTTTTTCATTCAGGGGTGTATTGATTCCTTCAAAAATAGTGCAGCTTCTAAACTCAATTGGATAGAAGCATCAGTTGTGAAACCCAACATAAATTCAGATACAAATTCAGAAATTGCAGTGTGCCCACTGTCACCGCCTGCTTGGCTTTAGGCACAGTACCATGACCCATCCATTCCAACACTGAGAACAGAAAAATACAGAGCACATTAGGTTATTTTCATTTTCCTCTGGAGGCCTGTCCTGCCTTCCCCATTAATTAAATATAAAGCTCCTGAGTCAAGGGCACTCAATCCCCATGCTGTGACTGGATGACTACTTTTCAAAAAATAAACCATGATATGTTCCTTAAAAGCACAGACTCTGAAAATAGACTTACACTGTCACTACCAATTCAGCCCATCTGGGAGAAGAGAGTGAGATTAAGGAGTGAGAGGAAAGTGGCTTCATTAGAACCATCCAAGCAACTGGCAATGGCTATACCATGGCTGAGAATTGGGTATGAATTAGTAAAGACATTCAGGATAGTGCATAATAAAAGAGTTAGGTTTCAGGTTCTACCACAGCTTGAAGTGCTTTTATTTTGAATATGCCACTTGTGCTAAGGTTTAATTAAATGAAAAAAAAAAAAAGATTTCTAAATCCAAATTTAGATCCAAAAAGATCTAAATACAGAGGCATCAGAGAGAAATCACAAAGGCCAGAAGCAAAATGTACTATATCCTCTGCATTATTCACCAACACAGCAGCTGGAGGGCTCAGGATCACAGTGTCTAATGTATTCATTTCTTCCCAGCCAGTCCCTGAAAGCATCTGCTTACACTATTTCAAGACTAAAAGGACTTATGCAATGCTTTACTAGGCTTACATAGATAAGATCAGTACACTTCTTTTCTCACCCAAATCCCTCTTTTCATAGACATTGCATCTTTGAAAGCATATCTACAAAATCAACACAACAGTAAAGCTGCAAGTGGCCTCAGAAAATATTAATCTCAAAAAAGATACACAATATTTTACAAGATATAGTGCACTGGAACTCCCAGCAACATAATGCATTATTAAATATGAAATTTTGTATTTAATTCTGAATTCCTAACTATCTATTATGTTATGTTCTATGTAAATTATACACCATTGAAAAATAAATATTTTTAAGCAGATTCTCTTTTGCCATTTTCCTGGCAGAGCACTAAATCACCTTGGAAAATGTTGTGCGTGTAAACGTTGCTATAACCCCACTTTATGTTTCTAAACCAAGCAATAAATGAAATTAGTTGGTCACTGGACTCCTTATAATGAATTTTGTTTTCTGCAGAGTGAGATATACTGATCAAAAATCTTTCCTTGAAAATAGCTACTGTGGCCAACGCAGCATGGATATACTTAGGATTCAAGTTGGAATAAGTACAAAGACAAATTACTAGGATGCCCGGAAAGACTGGGAGTATCTTTCAGGAGACGAAATTCAAATAGCTTGAACTTTTTGCTTTGCCAAAGCCAAGGGACACGTTTTCTCTAAAAAAGAAAAAAAAAAAATTAGAAAAAAAAAATGAAACTGAAGGACTACATTTCCAACTACTAGAGTCTATTTTTGTCTGGAGACAGCCATCAGATGACAGTAATGGGACCAAAACTCCTACAATGAGTGTAATAAGGCCATTAAAATGGCCATGTAATATGATTACAGACAGAGCAGGAGCAGCAAGTCCCCCTCTAGAGCAGGGAAGTGTGATATTCTGACACAGAGTTGTTATGCCCAGTCCTAACTTTATCCTTCTTTTCTTAGCACTTCAGCATTAAATGTATGCTGAAGCTTCACTGATTTCTCTGAATGTTTACAGTCTGTGTTGCCTACCAGGATAGTCAATCAGAGAGTGTTTGAAGCTTCAGGGTAATGTCTGAGATAGCTGCTGTATCTTTTTTTTTTTTGTAGAAGCAGTGCATTGACAGAGTGCTGGTAAGTAACTTGATTATTGTACTGACAGGTGAACTGCTTAAATATTTTTGTTAGGAGAAAAAATAAAGGCCAGACACTGATTTGGTTTGCATTTTTCCAAAATACTTGTGTTTTCATTTCCTCCTCTATTTGTATTTTCGACAAAACACAAAGAAAAAAAATACCTATATGCATGTATATATATATATAAAAATAATTTCTTTTTACCATGCAATTTTTTATCTGTTTGAAGAAAAGAGCACAATGGAGGATGCTGCCATGTAATCAATTTGTACTGTTCACCACAGGACCACCAAGAGCCTGCCTAGATTTCCTTGGTCACCCTGTTCTCCTCCTGTAACCAAATCTTTCCCGCTCATGAGCTGCCCGAGAGGCCAGCTTCCCAGTGATGCCAAATGCGATGCCTGCTGTCTGACAGCCTGTGCAGAACAACCTTGTGGCGCATCCAGAATAAAACTGATGTCACTATCACGGTCAGCATCTGCCTGAGCAGCACACCCCACCCTGTGCCAGCCCATGTTGGTTCTCTCTGTTTTACCCCTGTCAGTGACCATGGGTGGGCAGTGATTTAAAGCAAACCATTGGGCATGCACCGTGCAGCTTATTCTCACATCTCACTCTCAATAAATCTGTAAAGCCTAAGTGCCAAACATAAAGTAGACATTCCAACTCTGAATATTCTGTGATTCTAACATAACAGACATGTCAACAGCTTACGCACATGGTGATTAGTGCTTCGTTAAATTCTGATTTTGCACCAATTTTTTTGCTTCTGAATTTTCCAAATATCCATTGTGACTTTCTATGTTTTCCTCATTAGGCAAAGCTGACAGCTTTTGGCATAGAAGAATGACTTTCAATTAGAAGACCACAGTAATTATCCTATTATCAAGACCAACAACAATACTCCTATTTTATGTAGAATGCCAATATGCATGACAAAAAAATAAGTTAAGCAACTATGAGGCCACTTCTGTAACCTGCAAATTTTGTCATTGTCCTTCATAACTGTTTAGACCAACAAAACCGGCAGGAATAAGGATTTACAGCATGGTGGCTAACTAAAATCGGAGCATTTGCTTCGTTTGCAGAATGAAAACAGTGACAAATTTATGACTAGACCTGTGCTGAATACACTTCTCCTTTCCCAACATGAAACAAAGCAATGGAAAATAAACAGATTTTCAAGTGTATTTTATTAGGACATACAGGATATGAGTCGAATTATATGCTTTATACTTTAACTTCATTTTTACTTATATGAAGTACTCATAGTCAGAAAATTAAGAGAATGAAAATTAGAATATGTATTGCATAATACTATTTTTGTTCATTTAGAGGGGTTACATATTACATAAATACATGTTATAGCATGTATTTAATCTTAGCTCAGCTTTGTACAGAATGATCTAAAAAAACTAGACTCTATACAGTGAGAGCTCGGTCTTAAAATTAAGGCTATGTTACTTTTAAAAAAATAAATAATCCAACCATTTAATTTTGCTACTTCTTTTAGTTAATATTTCTCCTATCAACAGGCTGACAAAAGAGGCACTGGCTGCCAGTAGTTGAAATTGGCAAGAACCAAAAGACTCAAGTGTCTCTAAGTTCATTTTGATTTCCATAAAAATATTAGAAAAATATGGCATAACCTTTAAAACAGTGTACTTGAACTGAGCACACTTTATCGTACTCCAATTTTATTCAATCACATTTAGCTGTCAAAGTAACTCTACTTACAGTGAGCTCCCACAGTGTCTTTCCTCAGCTGATAGTGAAATATCTTTTATTCATAACATTATTTTGTATTATATGTAAAAAAAATCAATTATATTTATACATGGATATGGTTTATTCTCCTCGTTTTCTTACCTGTTCTAATGAATTTTATGTGAAAACAATGTGTTATTCTCTTGTTTGCTTTACTCCATTTCACTTTATTCATTACAGAACACAGTATTGTTGTGTTGTAAGATTGTTTAGGGGTTTTCTTCCTACCACTTTCCAGACCTAGAGCATAGGACAAACACCTAAGAGCCTGTGTACTCTAAGGTCATCTGTGATATGAATCCCCTTTGTGGTCCTCAACTAGTGATTTAGCAGGGGGTGATGGATTTTGTCAGTATAAACACCGTGTGCATCGTAAGCTGCTCCGCCAACAGGAGAGCTCCAAGAAGAGCTGTCTCAGAGACTACTTCTAAGGGCCAATTTCCTTCCCTATTTTCCATCCCAACAAGGAAACGCCTTGATGCTACCCTCCACCAACAGCAAACCACAATACATCTGGTTTTGATTCATTTGAGCATCACCCTGAGGAATGCTCTGCTCCAGACACGGAGAGGGACCCTTCCACCTGGACCACACATTTCAGGGCTAGGACAGCTCTACATCTCCAGAGTGAGAATGTACAACCTGATGAGCCTGCTAATGTTGTTTTTCCTCAGAGGTTTTAATCAGATTTCTAATCCCAAAGGAATTAGATGGATTAGATGGTGTGGAAGAAAAATGAGGAGTATGGAGGGTAATTTTATATCTGTATATTACCAAAAAATAAATGTTAATGCTTAATTAGTATCAAAGCTAAACATTTTCCTTGCACTTGCCATTTTAAGGTTTCCTTCTTTACAAATACTCTACTGGTCTCTCTACCTGGTTCTGTAACAATAGCAGAAGCTTGCACAAAAACCTTTACATCTTTGAAAGAAATAATTTGGATCCAAAGTTTTCAAGTTTGCAGTACTGCAAGGAGGTATAACTGACCATTTATATTTCATTGTTTTTAACACAGTTTATTTCAGCTTGGAACAGAGGAGCAATAATTCTGCAACTTGCTATTAAAGCATTAGACTGCAAAATATCCAAGAAAATACTGCATTTTTATAGAGAATGATGTTTACAAGAAATATCTGTGCACAACCTTGGAATATAGGTATTGAGCTCAATTTCAGCAATGAAAAAAGTCAGTAGGGCACTATAACTGAAACCTCAGCAAAAATCATCCTAACCAAACCACATTTTTAACAATGACAGGTAGAAGACCAGGGTGGGAGAAAAATGCAGGAAAATACTTTAGAATACTTGATGTGGTCAATAGTTACATTTAATAGTGAACAACTTAGTGGGAAAAGAAGTTTTAATCCTTCCTCTTAATTTTGATAATTAACACTGCTTTCAGTTAGAGGCAGTTCTAATATAAATGCAAGGAAAATTTACTCCATAACCCACATAAACATTGTTTAAATGGCATTAAGTCAGCATCTCACAAAATGTCTTGAACCAATAATAGGATCTCCAGGCTGTGGCACATAATGCTGTAAGGTACAATAAAGTACGTTGCTACGCATCACTGCAAACCTCCAGCAAATTTCAACAATATAACAAAAACAATCAAGACCTTTTTCAACTGAAAGTAATGTAAAAAAAAACCCCAAACAAACTGTGAAGAGAAAATAGCAAGGTGGATGGGAACACCCACTGTTTATCTTTTTCTACTCTCCTCCATCCTGATGATGCTCAGAGCTACCACTTGGATTAAATGCATTGGATGCCGTGCTAAGAATGGTTCTGTAATATGGACTCCAAAGAATGCTTACAATTTTAAACAGACTAACATCCCCTGGAAGTTCATTGGATGACTCTATAAAGTATATAAAATCGCCTCCAGCAAAAAGAAAGAAACAGGGAAATATTCCTTGGAACTTTGTTACTGAGATTCAGAAATCCCTTGATAATCAAAAGAGAGAAGAAAAACAAAAAAGACCATAGGACTCACTGTATGGCACAAATTTAACCCTGTCCCTGTCCTTCTTTCTGTCTGCAGCATTCTGTCAGGGGGATCACTTTCTCTCAACTGCCACTGGTTTTCTATATTTGGTATAAAAATTCATCATACTGGAACAAAGCATGCAGGTGACGATAATGTGTGGAAGATTAATAGAGATGACAGACTGCAATCCTTAGGGGAAAGAAAACTGCTGTTGCACAGTCTGTCTTTTGTTGAAAGGTAATGCGAAAATTTTCTGCTTGTATGTGAAGAAACAAAACACAGCAGACCTTGAAAGCAGACTCTGCCTACGAAAATACCATGTAGCTTACACATTTAATCTTTAAACGAGGCAAAATGAATTGGAGCACTGCTCTAGGTGAGACCAGCTCCAGGAGGGATCCATCTCCATTCTCAGGAGAGCTTTCAGATTTGCTTGGGCATGGTCTGAGGGCTGTCTGTGGAGTGAAAACCAGCAAGAGCAGTGGCCAGTGGCAGACAAGGAAAGTGCCAGAAATACCGAGTGACAATGAATAGCCAGTAGCATTTTTCACTGCAGAGTTATTTTCTATATAGTGATGACTCAAAGAGATGCTATAGTCTCAGTTCTTTCCAAAAGCCCAAAATTTTTCTTTACACTATGTATATTAAGATAATGCATGCTTGTTTCTTTTAAAAAGCCTTTCCTACAAAATATTTGCATTCAGTAATGAAAACATGTGAGTTTCCCCATGCCAGTGTAGAACCTGGTTAGTACTGGGTAAGGCCTGGCTAAGACACTCTTTTTCCAGAGGTTACTAGGAGAAAAGGGTATCCCTGACAGCTTATTTGAAAGGTTCACAGAACTGCTGAATATCGCCAAACCTCTGCACTGAAAATTAATGAAACAGAGCAGTCCTAAATACGTCAGTTATTGATCTTGTAAACAATTAGTCATGCATTCAATTATTACTTCTTCCTGGACTCTTACCTTTTGAGCCCATAGGGAGTGGAACGTTGCTTAGGGCCAGGCACAGATGCCAGCACAGCATAGTAGGTCTGGACCTAGTTTAAGCTGGATGCAATGTCACAGTGTCAAAACTGAACTGCATACAAACACAACAGGAAAAGTCTCAATGTCACAGCATGCTGTGTGGGCTTACACACTCTGGGCTTTGTCACCTGAGACCTCATTTCATAATGCTCTTTTCCAAAGGATAAATGCCATTAACTTCTTCTTGACTAGTTTTTCCTCCTTTTGAGAAGTGAATGGATCCATACTTGATAGGTTTTGAAATTAATATCCCTCTTTTTCTTTAAACCAATTTACTGTCTAAGCACTTAGGAAAGTCCAATATGTTAACTGTTGAGAAGGTCATAGCAATTTAAATACCTAAAGAATAACAAAACTCTGTTTAAATGGCTAACCTTTCTGAAGTAATTTCTTAAATTGCCTGAAAAGCTTTCTGGTCACTAGAAGTATAAGGAAATAGGAAACAACATACTGAGCTGTACACGCAGGAATTAATGAATCTCACATGCAGCAATTTTCAACACAAATACTATGTTCCTGGGTTGACAATGAGCGGGCTGGACAAAGGAAAAGCCTCTTTTAAACACCACAGGGCTTAACAACTTTCAGTTTTCTAGATCATTCTAAAAAAGGAAAATATTTGCAGTCTTATCTGAAGCAATCCTTTTGCTTTAAAGGGTCTTATTGCTCATATTAAGTTGCAAATACAGATATGTTAACACAGCAGCAATGCCATAGATTTTGGTTCAAACGTCTCTAATTTATGGGCATGAAATAGAGCTATGTAAATAATCTGCAATGAGTATTTAACTTACTGAATATTGACCTTTGCTTTTTTCTCTCAAAGCACCTAGCAGCAGATTCTTTGATGTCAATGCCTTTTACATGGGATGAGCCAGGGAGCTGAATTTCCCTAGTGTTTATTGACTGCAATGTTATTTCCCTTTCCTGAGTGAATGAGCATTTCAGGCACAGGGAATTAGCAAAAGTGGACTATCAAGAGTATTTCTGGATGCGATTCTAAAATTTTCTCGCAAAACTTGATTGCTCAAATACTAAAGAAGCTCCTAAAAAAGGGATTAATACAGGCCTGTTAGCTCATCCTGTGCCCATCCATCAAAGTTTTGGATTGTGCTAGAAACAGTGTTGATAATACCAAGCTGTTTATGCTATTGTTGAGCAGTGCGTCAAGGCCTTTTCTGCTCCTCATCCCACCCCACCAGTGAGAAGGCTAAACATGCACACAGAGATGGGAGGGGAAACAACCGGGACAGCAGATCCCAGCTGACCCAAGGGACGCTCCATACCATATGGTGTCATGCTCAACATATAAAGCTGGTGGTAGAAGAAGGAAGGGGAAAGGACACGTTTGAAATGATGGTGTTTGTCTTTATAGAATGGTGTGGGTTGGAAGGGACCTTAAAGATCATCTCGTTTCAACCTCCCTGTCATGGGCAGCGACACCTACCACTAGATCAGGTTGCTCAAAGCCTTATCTAACCTGGCCTTGAACACTTTCAGGGATGGAGAGTCCATGACTTCTCTGGGCAGTGTCTTACCAAACTCACAATAAAGGATTTCTTCCTAACATCCAATCTAAACCAACTCTCTTTCAGTTTAAAGCCATTCTTCCTTGTTCTATCACTACATGGCCTTTCAAGAAGTCCCTCTCCAGCTTCTTTCCAGGTAATTGTTATGAGTGATGGAGCCCTGTTTCTTGGGTATGGTTTGAACACCTGCCTGGCCACGGGAAGTGGTGAACTAATTCCTCAGTTTGCTTTGCTTGAATGTGCAAAGCAAACTGAGCTAAAGCTTTTGCTTTACTTACTAAATTGTCTTTTTTCAAATGCATGAGTTTTTTCATTTTTATCCTTCCAGTTCTCTCACTCTGTCCCACCAGTCGGGGGGTGAGTGAGTAGCTAGGTGATGCTGAGTTATCAGCTGGGGTTAAACCACAACACTTTTTAAATAAATATTCAGCCTATTTTTCTCCAGCACCTTGCCTTGTACTCTGGTTCTCTAAATCCGTGTGTTCTCATGGAGACATCAAAACTCTGAGTTCCCCTTGACACTACTGGAGTGACATCAGCTTTCTGGAAATTACGTGAATGCGGTCTATGGTCATTATTTTTTCTCTGTTTAAGTTATGTTCTAATTACTTATTTTTAAAGGGCAAACCCCTCTTTTAGCATTATGCAAGCACTTTTATCATACTCATTTCTAGGCTTTGAACCACTATTTCTCATACACCACACTTTATTTTCCTTAATGAACCCAAATTTGACTTAAAAATGTAACATGAAGCATTATAGAAAATGCAAGGGAAATAATAAGAGTAGGCACTGCAATGGACAATAAGCCTGTTGAATAATCTGTGGATGGAAGGGGTGACAGGGTTAATGTCCACATGGTAATATGCATTGGAAGAAAATCAATGACCAGGTGCAAAAAAAAGAACAGGATCTTGTGACTCACGCATGCCTGTTGTTTGAGAGGAGATTTCTCCCAAGTTATCCCGTTATTACAACCAATTTCAAACCACCAGAAAAGGGGGGCCAGGAGAACAGGCCTGAGTCTTTCCTATGACCTTACACCATAGTTGCAGAGACATGGCATGCCAGACCACTTTAACTACAAATACTGGATATCACAGCATGAAAGTTTCTCTCAGAGGGAAATACATCTCAGTATATACCAGCAACCATTAAAAATCTCTTTCACCACCACCTGTTTAAAGGGAATAGCAAAAATCAGTAAGGATGATTATTCAGATGAATACTCCAACTTACTGAGAGAAAATAATGTTTTGATCTGTGTCACTCAGACTGGAAAGACAGTACAATATCTGATGTATGCTCAAGGAGAAGAATTGTCCAAAACTAAAGCAAGCAGAAAAATGTTTAATTCACAAAAATAGTTTATCAGCCATGCTCCAAGCAAGTGTTATGACGATTTTCCTGACTACAGGCATTGACGATATTCTTTTTTAGCTCTTTGCAGTTATTCCATATCAGTAAAAATAAATTAATTAAGCATTCAGTAATAGCTTAGAAGTTTCTGGAATGCATGAGTGGCCAGGAACCAGTAAATGCTTTCTGTCTCTTGAGAAACTGAAACTCAAAATATGGAAGAGCTCATCCGTGGGACTGGCCCATGTCACAAGATGCTTATGACAGGGCTTTGATGTTTATTTTTATATTCTGGTTTTGTGGAACAGTGCCTCATGCCTACTGAATTTCATCACTTCAAGCCACCCTCTGCCACTTTATCTTGCTAGGATTTCCAGAATTTCCCAGTGGGAATTTTATGGCACTGCAGATTGGTTGGAAAGCTGCAGGCAATGGTTGAACCGGCTTTTCCTTCTTCATCAAGGAAGTTAGTGCCACTCTGTACTTCTTTTCTCCAAATTGCTGGAGGAAAATCTGGATTCTCATGTGGAATATTATGCTTTAAAAGGCAACTTTATGTGCATCTACTTCCTCAATGGAAGCACAACCTCTGTGAACTAGGCAGAGCCATGTCTTCTTGCATGTGCTTTGGAAGTCTCCTCAGGCCAGGCTGAGGACAGGTGGCACAAGAATGACTCAGTGGCTGCTGCCAATCCCGAGTGACCTGTGCCTGCTTTACCTGACATCACAGGTACCAGTGCTGGGTTTTGGTAATGTGAATACTGTGTGCATGTGCAAAACCACTGAGCTGTGCTTCCTAACACTGGCCGTGCTACCCACAGCACCCTCTGGAAATCCAGAGTGACAGCTTGTGAGAACTTGGCACCATGCCTGCTCTTCTAAGCCTCAGGCCAGCGATTAGAGAAGAGAAAAGGACTTTCAAGCACAACAAGAAAGGACGCAGCAAGTAAGACAACTGATGTGTACACAGCAGCAATGCTGGCGGCCAGAAATGAATACTGCTGAATAGTTGGCAAAATGTCTACAAGACTGGGAAGTTCAGTCTAGTGGCAAAACTGAGGACTGAAAACAGTGAGAAACTGAAGCATCAGATATTAAATACACATACATGATGAAACTGGCATTCAAAGTAGACATCAGAGGTACATGAAGGATTTAGAAATTCCTGAGTCAGGACATTATATGGAACAAAGCTATGTCCAGGAAAGAGCAACTGGGGAAAAAAATGAAGAAATTAAAAAGAATTTAAGAAATTAGCAGTAGTCACAGTAGTAACAGTAACACCCTTCAATTCTGATACCATACTCAGTCCACAATCCTACCCACATGCCAAAAGCTGTATTTACAGAGAAGACAGGCAGTATGAGCCATATACTATAGAGTGTGCCAGGACACAGAAGTGCATGTGCTAAGTTTAACAAACATAAAAGGTGGGAGGGAAGTGTGTGGGATGCTAAGGTCAAAGCTCACAGTACAGGGCACATGAGATACCCTCAGGCCCTTTAAATGACAATATACACTCATCTTTAAGCAAATCAATACTCAACACTGACCAGGCAGCAGTTCAGCTTGCCTTAAGACAGACACCTGTATTTTGTCAGATGATGAGATCACTGAAACTCAGTGATGGTGCTCATTAAATCTCCACCTATTCCAAAAGGACTTTAAGCACTTTGTTTCCATGTAACCACCTACATTTATGGACCTGAATCAGGAGCTGTATTTACGTACAGCATGAATTTAGATGACACAGCCAAAGTTTAGTTTGGTCAGTGACACTGCAGAAGTGACAGTAGAGCAGGAACCCAATATAAAAACCATTGCCAAGGCTTGCATGCCTTTGGCTAGTAGAGGTTTGCTTCTTTTTTCCCAAATTATACATTATTCAACTTCTAGTAGAAAGTATTCTTGTTCTTGGATGAAATCCATGTACATTTACTAGCTTCATTTAATTTTTCTAAAACCCCGTGTTCTCTGTTGTACAATATCAGAGATAACATTGTATCTATATTAATTACATTGTTTCTTTTTACTGTGGTTACATATGTTGTGGTTAAATATACCGATATGCGAGATACAGATATTATGTAAAGAAATGATATGGAATAAGGCATGGAGAATGTAGTGGTTTTGGTTTGGGCTTTTCCTGGTAACTGGGTCATAACTAAGGAAGTATTCCATCTCATTTCTTTACGTAAGCAAAGATATAAGAGGGGGAGTCGGAAGTCAGGGGGCAATCCTTCTTCCGGCAGTGTTGGAGGGCAGAGGAACTCCCTGCGGTCACTCTGCTGTGGGAGTGGGCTGTAGGTGCGGATCTGCTGATCAGCCAGCCGGGTTGGGAGGGGCTGTCCTGAGATTGGGGAACGGCACTTGTTTTGGTGAGAGGGAAGTGAAAACTTGTTTTCTTTCTCTTTTCTCCTCTGTATATACATGTATATATACGAAAATATATATAAACTGTTTTAGTTCTACTGAAGTTCGCTTTTGTGGGGTTTTTCCCCCCCTTTCTCCCTTTTTTCCCCTGTGGCCGGGAGGGGCTTTTGGGGCCTCTGTCCTGGGCCCCTTGGCTCTTGGCATTCGGCCAATTTCAACCGGTCACAGGAGTGATACTTACATTTTTTTCCCAAAAGTTTATCTTGGAAAAATTATGTTACTAAAAATATTATTTTCTATTTTCAGCAGCATTTTTGTTTTCAGAGTTCTTATAAAAACTCAAGAGACAGTTATATGCTGTCCCACAAAATATTTTATACCATATTTCAATCTGCATATCCTCTAGGAAAGTATCACTTTATATTTCAATGTTCTCTGTATAATATGTTGCACAAAATACTTGGTGGTGTCATTTTAACAAAAGCTACTTATCAAATCTTTCCTATCCGTACCAAAACTAAGCTAAAATGCAGTACTGAAGGACAGACCACTGAAACAAATAGTCTGCCAGAAACATGTTTACAAAATGGCCGAGAAGAACGACCCAACCACTTCTGAAATTATCGTCATATTCACAGGATTTTGGAACAAGAACAACAGAAAAATAAAGGCCAGGACATATTTCATTGCATAAGACATTTAAAAGTTAAACAAGGATATAATAAGATAATGATATATAATTATGTAATAATTGCAATGTGAGATTTATTATGTTCTTTTGTACATGAACATAATTGATAAGAGCCAAGTAGCCTAATTTTTTTTAATTACGAAAATTTAGAAAATTATAAACAGTAATCAGTACTTCAGGACTATCATTCTTACTCATCTTGGTAATACTGATCTTAATGTCTGATTAAGGTAGGAAAAATTTACTTTTTGTTGTACAAAATTCACGTCTTTGTCAGGCTCAATGAAGAATTTTTCTGCAAAGATGACACTACAGTCTTGTCAAAAATTAATCCCACTCAAACCTCTTAAAGAGATTTTGGTATGCATATGAATACATTAAAAACCATGTTACGGGACAAAGAGTGGGATAATATCCTGGAAATAATAAAATAATGATGCAATTATGTAAGAATCACGTGCAGCACTGAAAAGTCTACTGCTGATTTTTTATCAGGCATAAAATCTGAGACAATAGAGATCTTTTACATCAATATCTATTTGAGCAATAGAAGCAGAATGCAAATATGGGGCATTTGAGATTTCTTCAACTCAACCCCTTCCAAAATCACTGAAGAAGCTATCTGACCATATCTGGACTTTATTTAAATATGGGTTCGAACTCAAATTCAAGCTTTAGGCTCTCACCATGCTTTAAGACAGACATAAACATTCAGGCTGGTGGTTGCACACCCAGGTACTTTTATGCCTATTCCAATATATAAAACAGAATAATAGAATGATTTGGGTCAGAAGGGACCCTCAAAGATTTTCGGGTTCCAACACCCCTGCTATTGGGCAGGGACACCTTCCACTTGACCAGGTTGCTCAAAGGCCCACCCAGCCTGGCCTTGAACACCTCCAGGGATGGGACATCCACAATGTCTGCAGGCAACCTGTTTCAGTGGCTCACCTCCCTCCCTGTAAAAAATGTCTTCCTTACACCCAATCTAAACCTCCCCTTGTTCAGTTTAAAGGCACTGTCCCCTGTTGACTCACTACAGGCTCAGGTAAAAAAGTATTTCTCTTTCTTGTAAGCCCCCTTTACTTATAGAAAAGCCACAATAAGATCTTCCCAGAGCCTTCTCTTCTCCAGGCTGAACAACCTCAAGTCTCTTAGTTTGTCTCCACAGGAGAGGGCTCCAGCCTCCTGACCTCCTCTGGACCCACTCTAGCACATCCATGTCTTTCTTATGTTGGGAAGCACACAATACCCCAGGTGGGGTTTCATGAGAGCAGAGCAGAGGGGCAGGATCACCTCCCTCAACCTGCTGCCCACACTGCTTTTGATGCAGCCCAGGACGAGGCTGGTTTTCTGGGCTGCAAGCACACATTGCCAGCTCACGTTCAATCATTCATTCAACTATTTCGCTATACACCGCAGTGATATACAACTGCTGTCAGGCTAAACAAGCAGCTTGTGCTCATTCTTACAAAAATACGATGTTGCATACATTGAAGCCATACTCACAACACCCTATTTCAGGCTTAAATCAGCTAAATGAGAAAACTGATTGCTCCTAGGATGGCCAGCGGGGCCTGATAGCCTCTCTTGAAGGAAGGCACAATGCAGGAGTGAATTCACCTGTGGTGATCTCAATGGCAGTGCATGGAAAAAAGTGAAGTTTCCCATCTTTATGTCTGAGCTTCCTCAAACTTCAGAGAAATGCTTGTCCTTCACAGAATTTAGCATCTCCAGGTCAGGCCCACACCAGGTACTGTGCAGGTACAAAAAGAACAGCCATCGAAAGGGTCAGAAATTGTCCAGACTAAATAACACAACCTCTCCGAACTGAGAATAAACTAAAAAATAGGACAGAAATAAAGGTCTACATTAAAAAAACCCCAACCTTCAAAAAACAAACACTACAGGAAGCTCAGAGATCCAACTAATGACTACAGCAATCAACACCAATACTTTCTAAAGTATTAAAGAATAAGCAATAAAAAATTATGATTTTATGTGTAGTCTCAGCATTTTTGTTTTTATCCTAAGATGCCAAAAGCTGACTGAATCATTTCTAACGTTTCCAATCACTCAGATACACTCAAATCAGTCCAGAAGCACATGTGTCTTCTTAATGACACTTCTTAATGGCAAATCCAACATATAATAAATGACTTTTCTATATTTAAAATTAAAATGAGAGCATACATCGCAAATCATTCAAAGAAATAAAAGAACAAACTATCACAAATATGTCACCGTGTATGGAAGAACTCCCAGTTTCTCCTGCCTCATAATATTTAAGGCTTAATGCAGTGGTGCTTCCTTGAAGTCTATAAACCTTCTTCTTTAACTTCGAGAAAATGAAAGAAATAAATCAAACTCAAGATATCGAAACCTGTTAGACTGGTATCACCTGTCAGAACCTTGTTGCAATTCTTATCTATTCTTAGATTTTCTTTCTGGTATCAGAAATCTCTTCTAATATTTGCCTGCAGTACTCCTGCCATACTTTTAACCCATATAAAAAAAAATATTCCAAGCACACAAAAGAGTTGGGGGTTTTTTGTTTGCTTTTTCTTTTTCTTTTCCTAATGAGATTTCCTGATACAATGCAACAAGAAATCTTTGCACAAATAGCTTTCCAAAAATTAATTAGGCATGCTGAATGGAAATGCATAACATATGCTTCTATGCTATTATGAAGGGTCATTTGATACTGTAATTCATGGTATACACTGATAACTTATGTGTGAAGGAAACAAATTCTCTCCTAAATCATATCAATTTTTTCACTTATGCAGGATTATTATTTGCCCTTATTTCTCCTCTCATAATTTTATAAAACACGGAATACTATTCCAGAGTCAGTAAATGATACTAGATGAATTAATAATTCAGTGTAGTATGGCAACTCCTGGATTTCAGAGCTGTGCTACATTCTACAAATAGTATAAACTAAAAAAAAAGTGAAAATTTGCCTTTATTGCTACAAAATATGATAAAAAATTATAGTTGAAACATAGAGAAGACCAGTTTGGAAATGAAAGCCCAGACAACAAATAACATGGTCTATGATCTGTCATAAGCCCTTTCTCACTGAAGCCCACATGAAAAAAGTAACTTAAGTTTATATAGAAGGGTTATTTCTGTATTCTAATCCCACACTTGTAAAATCCTTTAATCTGTTTTTAATTATAGACTATACCCTTCCTTAACAGATCGCCAGGATACATTTGAACTGTATTCCTGTATATGTATTAGGCGAACATTCTATTCAGTCCTGATACTGAATAACATATTTTTCACTATACTTGAAATACTTTTGGAAGCTTATTTATAAATTATTCTAGATATTCTTAATACTAATATACTTCAATGCAATGAATGCAATGTTTTAATTATAAATTTGAATTAAAATTACCGTACCTGAATATCTATCTATAGATAATAACACATATTGTATATCTGGTAGACTAAGAAGAAAAGTAATAAATGGTAAACCCTAAAGAAAAAAAAGATCAGCATTTACTGTATGTGAAACTCCCTGAAAAACCCTCCGTATTTTATTAAGTTCATTCACTACATTTTTTTAATTTTATGCATAATATCTAATAATAATGTTTCTCCTACAAACTTCAGAGTAAGAAGCAGTCATAGCTGCCTGCATCATGGGAGGAGAAAAATCTGCAGATTTGGAACATTGCTCTGCTTGAGAACATAGTAGAAAACAGACAAAACTGAAGGCAGCTATTTCCTGTCAACTGTAAAAGATGGAGACTCATATCACAGAATCACAGAATGCTGTGGGCTGGAAGTGACCTTAGAGATCACCTAGGTCCAGACCGCACGCTGTGGGCAGGGACATCTTCCACTAGATCAGGTTGCTCAAAGCTCCATCAGACCTGGCCTCAAACACTTCCGGGGATGGGACATTCACAACTTCTTGAGGCAACCTATTCCAGCACCTCAGTGTCTTCACAGTAAAGAATTTTTTCCTAATACCTAATCTAAACCTACTCTCTTTCAGTTTGAAGCCACTTATCCTGTCACTGCCTGCTCTTGTAAATAGTCCCTCTCCATCTTTCTTCATCTCTACGCCTTCAGGTACTGGATGGCTGCAATTAGGTCCTCATCACAAATTATCTGGGGTCTGGATCATAGAAAAAGATTGTGATTCAGAATTTTAATATCACATCATTTTTTACCACACACTTTTTAGCACCATGATTGGGCTTTTAAAAAAGCTTTTTAAAAAAAGCTTCCTATATTTAATTGGGTGATGATTGCAAGAGATTCATTTCTGTAGAGCACGTTTTAGCAATTGCAGCTATTTCTTCAAAAGACCAAACTAAAATATTAATTCTGTTTGGAACAATTGACACTATGGGTCTGTCCTTGAAATAGTAAAACAGAATTAATAATTTATTGTCAAACTAACCACGAGTACACATTTGCTACATCAATTTAAAGAAATGTGAAACATTATTTTTGGACTTACATATGTACCTGTGGATCAAGTCTCTTAACAGCTGGAGACTCAATATAACCAGTGTTACACTAGGGTTGAGAGAGTTATATGCATGCTTAATTATGTTTCTAATTAAGAAAGTAAGGCCTGCTGGTCATTCCCTGTATCTCTCTAGTCTATAAATGGACCTCTGGAGAAGGATTAACAACATAATACAAAGGAGATATCCCTTTTCTCTCATGCCAGATAAAAAGCATTTGGTAACAGACTTTTTTAATGTAAGAGGAGATGAAGCAGGACCTGTAGCTGAACAGAAAAACAGACCTTTTATTTATTTTTTCGCTTCATAAAAATGACTCTTAAATTAATTCTTTAGACTTTATAGATACCCTCTAAATCATTCATCTGTTGGAGCACCAAAGAACAAACACACAACAAACAGCTAGTGACTTACACAGCGCAGTCTGTAAGCACAGGAAGGGAAGACCTGCCTGTAACGCCTGAATTCAGCAAAGCATTTGCACACTCAGAAACTAAAAAAATCCAGCTGTGTTCCTATGTCTTCTAAACACAGTTTACGAGATCAGGATCCAGTAAGTGCCAGGGCTACTTCTAAAGACTTAATTTTCAAAGAAACTTTGCAGAGTGTGGAGGCAAAGATTAGGGTAAGGCTTTGTGTGTATTTTAACCATTAACCGCTACCACTCCCACCTCCTTCACAAATTCTGCAAAAATAAAAATTCATTCTATTTTGGATTTTAAATGGATTTGATCTGATTCAAACCAATGAAATATCTGAGTTTATAAATAGGTAAAATTTCAAAGAAGTTAGGAAAAAAAAAAAAAAAGGTAAAAACCTGAAAGCCTTGAGCACATCCACAGATGTCCTTAAGTACAGGATGTATTCTGTAGGGGTAACAGCTCACCCATCTGAACTCAGAAAACTTTGAATCATGCAGTATTTGTAAAAAGATTTATAATTATCAACAAATTAATTCTCTGTAGACACCCCTCAATTAGATGGGTGAGCACTGACATCCTTTATTGTGGGGAAAGTAAGAAACATGGAAATAAAGCCAAAGTCACACAGTAGTGGGAACTAAACAAAAAAATTATATTCCTGCAGACTTCAAATGCCAGCTCCATATTGGACTGAATTCAACTTCAATCAAAATAACAGAAATCAAAAAATAAAGAAAAATTCAATAATATCACTTGCAATGCTAATATCATACCTTTGCATTTCACTGCATATTCAAAGTAATTGCCCAGAGCTGTACACATGCCTTACTTTACCTATATTTGATAAAACAGAAATGTATCTCATGCTCAAGTCTCCTTGGAAAGGAGTTTGTCAGAGAATATTTCTCTGTCAGACAATGATTTTTTTTTTTCAGAGCAGATGAAAGGAAGAAGGGGTGGGGTTTTTTTGTAATATATGGCTATAAGCTCAAATGAAATCTGTACAGATTTCCTTAAGCTATTTATTTGTTATTGGGAGGCCACAAATTATTGCAGATTGCGTAACAACTGAACTGTGATGTAGTTTTATCTCTAAAGTTATATTGGTATTGGGTAGATAAATGAAAAAGGAATGCTACACTACAACAATAATCAATCTGAAAAATGATCCAGAGACTAATCAATGTCTCTCAACGAGAGAACATTAATCCCTGATGGAGATATTACAAACAAAATAAGATCTAACTGAGGCATCTAAATTCCACTCACCATCTTCTTCTATGATGTTTCTTCTGGAATTCAATTTCAGTGGACTCCAAAGAGCTGTTGCTCCAAGTCTGATTTTTTTCATTATTCTATTTAATTGTGTGCACTGTAATTTAATTTAATGTAATGCTGCCTCTATTGTGGCAATGCAAAATTCCTTGTAATAGTAGCCCATTAAAGTATATTAAAAGTATTTATCATGATCCTCAAGAGTACGGATAATATTACGCATGGAAAACCGGGATTTAACGTAATTGCTACAAATAATTCAAAGCAGTTCTTTCTGCGTTTATCTATATGTAAAACAGGAAGAACAATAATCGGAAAATAAGACTCAGCAAGATCAAACCTGGTCTTTATGAAGCTGCATTTAGATAAATAAAATATTTTGGAATATAAATCACTATTCTGAAAAAGTACAGATGGGAAAAAACATCAGTGTGAAAAGATACACACTTCCCCAAACCTGTGTAATCAGTTGAGTTAATTTACTTATAACTTCCTTGTCTCTCTTTTCTTATCTTCCCCTCTCTCACACATGAATATGCTGCTTTTTTCTCCCTGTGTTTATAATTTTTGAAATAAAGAAGACTTGTCACCTGTTCCATGGACAGTGACATCAGTGTCAGGACTCACCCTGACTGTGCCATTCAGGGCTGCAAATGCCACCTGTGGGAGAAGGGGATCTCCCAGCTGTGTGTACGGTCACAAACCATACCTGGGTAGAGCTGAGGCACTGGAGAGCCCCCATGGACACTCCATGGCAGCAATGGAATGGTGTCAACAAGCACCAAATGGTTCTCTGGATGACTAAATATGAGTGAGCTGAAAACAAGAAGAGTTTGGCACAGGTCTGGATGTGAAATTCAGGCTTTTGGGTGTCAAATTGGCACCATTATAGACAGAGGGGACACTGCAGCTGAGTTACTTGGCAGCTTGTTTCTAATGCATAATACATGTGTACACAGCTTTGCTTACTTTGCTGGGATATTTAGAAAACCTTACAATATTCCACAAACAAAAAATTTAAACTGCTTTCAGGTCAAAAAATTACTAAACATTTACAAGTTGGTGAAACAGAAAGCATGTTACCTTGCACTACTTCAAATAATACGTATGTTTCTTCACTAAGGGCCATCTTTACCCTTTCCACACTGCTTTCTTGCCAATCCTTTGGCTTGCCTCCTTTAAAGTTTCATGGTCTTAAATCACTTTCAGCTTTCAGAATGAATAAATCTGAGGCACTATATCAACATTTTGCCCCTTAGAAGCAGTCTAATTTAGTAGAAGAGAAGAATGTGTCCCATTCTTTTAAACTCAGCAGTATAAGTCTTACAAATATCTGGTCAGAGCTATGAAATATGTATGTCTGTTTTAACATTACATTTAAGGAGATGAAGACTTTTAATATCACCACTGTGTTGCACCAGTAATAAAACAGCATCTGCTTGGGGTCTGATGCAATTCTTCTATGAAGACAACACAATTTTTTTAATTATCAGCTTCAGAGTACAAAATTTTTAACACAGAGTTCAATTGCCCTCTTGACTATTTTGTTTTGAGAATGCCATCACTAATTACACAGAAGCATCACATCAATCCATGAATTGCATTAGCTGGTGTCATGGTTTAAACTAAATACTTAAAGTGATGTATCTTGTTGAGTCTCTGTAACCATTCTAACACTTCATTCTTCAGAGTGGAGCTCTAGTCTAAAAATTAATAGAGAAATATTTGGAGATTGTATTTTAATTACACTTGCTCACTCAGCTAAATACTCACTGCAATTTAGTCCTTGCACTAGACATTAACAAAACTGGCTTCAGCAGTAAAAAAAAAAGCACTTCAGGGACTCTGAGGATGTTAAGAGATCTTATGGACTTCCTTAGGAGTCAAAGGAGAAAAATCCAACAATTTTCAGATTTTACTTAAATTACAAACATTTTAAGTACTTAAATAACTTTCCTGGTTATTTTAACCTATCTTGGCATACAACCAATCTACGAACTTTAATTTTTCATCAGTAATGAATACAGGTCTAGGGTAGGAAGATATGGTAATCTCAATTTTTTTCTGCCTATTTAAATGATCCAATTCAAAATTAAAACTGGTGTTACAATATTCCATGCATATGCAGAAACATAAGTCTTTGTTATTTAATACCAAACAAATTAATTAAAGCTAGAATATCAAAAAGGTCAGAGACTTCAGATCAGTTTCCTTTAATAAGCACACAAATTTGCACAAATTGCTTGGTATTTATAGCTTTTTTCAAGAAATCATGGGCAAATAAGTTACAGAATCAATGAGGCAGACCATTTCCAATATTTACAGCCCAAAATTTATAGTCCAAAATTTGTCTCTGAGAGACAAAAATGCCATTAAGTTTCTTTTTTTTCTTTGTTCAATTTAGGATCTTTCTCTCCCGGGGAATATTTACGGAGCAAAATGCCAGCATGGCAATCTTCACCAAGGTCTTTTTTGCTACTGTTGTCTCAGGGAGGCACTTGCTGAGAGGTGGTCAGGAGATAAATATGATGCTCCTTTAACCCAGCAATTTCTGATGGCTAATTCTTGACTCTGATGGCAGTCCAGATCTTGCACTAGTGAAAACAAACTCCAGTACTGAGGAACAAATGCTACCTTGTGCAACCTGTGTCACTTTTCAGGGGGAGACACTGCTACTGGTGAGTATCTAATTACATGAAAATAAGCTGCAGTAAGTTGGGCTCTAGCTATAACATTAGAATGCTGTAGAAGTCTCTGACACAAATTCACAAGTACCATTTTTAGAAGCGTACAGCTTAAAAATTTCCAGCTGCCACTAGGGCAGCAACAGGCTGCTCACTGAGAGACATACTGACGTCTCTAATGAGACAACACAGTCCTGTTCACATACTCCTACAGTGACCAGGCAGAACATCTGCAGAAGCACTGGAACCTGACCGGAGAAGCCAACAGATGGCCCCACTGACCTAGATTCTGAAATGCAGGTCAGAGCTGGCAGGCAGCATAAAGCATAAGCCACAGCTCCAGAGAAGATTTTTCTAGAACTTGGGAGATCAAAGGAACGTGGAAGTCACTGTTGCAGAGACAAGGAGCTGCACTGCCTCATATACAGTCAGGAAACAGTAATGTGGTGGGTTTGAGGATCTAGACTGATACCAATATCTTTTTCCAATATAAACAATGGCTTGATTGTTCTTTACATGCTGCATGAAATTCGGAACAAAAAAAAGGTGACACGCCATCCCTATTTAGGACATGGAATAATATGAAGACTTAGTCAAGTATGACTTGTGAAGACAGAAGGTTTCATATCAAAATGAAAGCAACACTGTTGACTAGTTTGGTGATAATCTGAAAGTAATGCTACCTCAGCTATACCCTTTTCAAAAGGGAGGTGATGTCATCTATTGAAATTTTCTACCACTCCATGAAAACATTCAGGAAATGGTTTACAAATCAATCTTGAAACTTTGGAAGTGATTATGCATCTTTTTGGGGTAGAAGAGTTGAACAATAAATAGATGGGAATTTCAAAATGTTGATAAGAGACAGACATCCCTAGTCACTGTGTAGGAGACAACAGAAGGAACTGGCTAATATAGAGAGACTTGTGCTCAACCATGAGCTATACCACAGCTATACCACACACACACACCCCCACACACATCTTTCTCTCTCTCCACATTTACATATAGGTAACAAAGATTTTAAAAAGCTTCCCCCAAGCCTAACTCCTCTAAGCAAGGACAGAGTGGTTAAGCCATCCAGACACAACAAAGGAAACCTTTTCCTTACCTAAGACAAACTGGATAAAAGAGTGTTTTCTCTGCAGTAAGATGGAAATGCATTCTCAAATTCTGGCAGGGAAGTCAGAGAAAACATCTTAAATCTTTGACATAAATATAACAAACCAACTTCAGAAGGAAAAATACATTCTGCAAGGAAAGAAAGAAACTTTATAGAAATAGAAACAAAGGGACTTTTCCAAAATTTTGTAATACAAACTGAAAAAAACAGGGGTACTTGGTTGCAGATCATTTGAAACTGCACAAGTTGAAGGATAACATGCAGTTGGTCTTTCTAGCCAGGTTCCAACCCCAAAGTTACTGGCACATGCCTGTTAACACAGACAACCTTTCTGATAGATACGGGACTATCTATGAGAAAACATCTCCTGGATCAGGTATGCAGACAGGACCATATGAATATGAGAAAGGAAGAATTTATGGCAGTAGGGTCAGTTGAGTCTGTCTTGGCTCAATGACCTCATATTTTTGAGCTTGATTCAACCAAGTCAGACAGGTAAGTAATTAATGGAACTCGCAAAAACTATCAAGCAAAAGATGCTCCAGTCTGCCAGAAATGTGGTGCTAGAAGTCATCTTGGGAAAGATCATATTCCCTAAAGAACAGAGAGGAAAGAGGGATAAAAACAAAAATATGCAGGGGATATGACAAAAAATGAAAAGGTTTATGACTCCCACAGTAACAAAGATCGTCAGTGAACAAGCACATCCTTTCTGTGCCATAGGGAAGATGTATGACTGAAAGCACTCAGTTTACTGTGATATCAAAATATACAAATTTAGTTAAAAGGCTGTGGCTGCGAAATAGAGATGATGATTTGCTTTTTTCTAGATGTTGCACTCTGGGTAACATGAAGCCTTCTGGAAGGAAAGAAAAGGAACAGCTGTCTGGAAACAAGGTGATTTGCACAAATCGGAGGAGCTGGTGAAACATAAGAGGGACCAGACAATATATGGACATGATGAGACACCTGAGAGGAGCAATGAAAAAAGCATTTTTCATGAAAAGTCTCATCCATGTCAGTTTTCATGAATTGATTCTATAGGCATCTGCAAGTTTACTCAGAAAACAGAGAGCAATACTGGCAGGTCAACAGTAGGTGTTCAGAAAGTCTGTCAGAGGGTCTTTTATTTCCAACACATCTTTGCTGTTCTATGCCTTATTCACCATTTCAGTTATTATTCTGGGATCACAGCCTTCATTTGCCCTCTTTCACCAGCACTGTCTATACCTATTAATTACTGATACAATGATACATGGAGTCATTCCAGGCAAACCTCACCATATACTGTTTTATCTACTCTGGACAGTTCACCTCTGGAAAAAAAGATAATAAAAAGAGAGGATGTCATGTTGCAGGCAAGTACTGTGGCTGGACTATGGTTAATGCTGCTGATCTGTTCTCACACACTATTAAGGGTGAGGTCCCAGTGTGTCTGAGAGCAGTATTTTCTCTCCAATCAGTAGAGGGTTCTTAGGGAACATGAAAGGGGAGGAATTATGTTTTTTACTCTTCCCACATCCTCTCCCCAAGCTCCAGCAATCTTCAGTCATGCAGCTCTTAAAAGCAGCTTTAATGACAGCAGTGTGGGTATTTTAACTCTGGCCCTAAATGTTCTCGGTTTTCCTACAAAAAAATTCATTTCACTCTCATCCGCATGACATCATTGCCATTTTGCTTTCTCATATACAATGTTATAAAGTTCTAAAAACATAAACATCAACTTATGTATACTATCTAGTGCATGTTTATTGCTCGCTGCTGTTATTATTCATATGAATTAAAAAGATATCACACACATAAATAATCTAGAACTAGGAGTATGGAGAAATGGTATAAACCTCATGACTGTTTTCCCTTCTATGAATCTGGCAGGTAACTAACTAAAGAAGTGTTTAAGAAACATTATATATATTTTTCTGATCCTTTTAAAGAGAATCCATGCTCTTGCTGCTACAGTTCATAAATAGCTTCAAAAGGCTATTCCAGCCACTGCACACATTTCTTTTTTAGTGGCACAGTGAAAAGCATTAATTGCATGGTTGAAAAGGGAAAATCTGCATCTATGTATGAAATCAATCAGTTCATTCCACTTGTAATGAGATTTCTCCTGTCACTTCAGTTTGATTGTCTAACTTCACAATCACCCCCCATGCTTCTCACAAAAAGAATAAATAGAAAAGAACCAAAAGCTAAGCAAATCAACATGACTGTGTTTAATCTCATCACTACCTGTTCTGAAAAATGTATTTGCATATTTATATTACTAAAAGGACGACAACCTTTAGTGGCAGCACATAAGCCAGCAGGACAATGAGAGCTCAACTTGTTCTGGAAAATGGCTGTGCTCTCACACTGGGTACAATTCTCAGTGGTCATGACTGTGCTCAATATTTTGAACCATACCTTCTCTGTGATTTAAAAATACAGAGAAGTTCTTCAGCTAGTAAAGACTTCTAATTCTAGCTGCCTTTTTGCATGCCAAATCAAGAGGAAGAAGTATTTAAAAGCCAGTTTCATAATCTGTTATGCCTAATGGACAGATTTTCATGTTCCATGACAGGGCTTGTTTTCCCTCTCAGAATATTGTAGGATCTTTCTCATATTAGGGAACACTAAATTTCCGTTGATCAAGTTGCATTAGCTTAAGCACAGAGATGTTAAGTACTCACATTAGCCACTCTTGAAGAATCAGAAGTTTTCCTTATATCCCAGATAAAATTCTGCAAAACTGATGTAGTTATATTAGGGCAACACTTCAATAATTTCTGTGACACATACATTAGCTCTGTAGTATTTTGTGCACAACTGGAGCTGTTCATAATATGCAAAACAAGTAAGTTGCATTGCCTTTTCAAATGAATCCATCCTGTTCCCACAGTGTGAGGTCAGTGGATACTGAGAAATCTCGAATCACTCTTAACAAGCGTTCCCTGTGGCTGTGGAAGGGAACAGCCTAAATACTTTAGTCTCTAAAATTTACCCATAGATTTCTTAGAAAGACACAGAAATTCTGAAGAACACATATATCTCCCTTGACAGAGTTGACTTCCCAGATCTGGAAACTGCCCCTCCATGTGACCAAAATTACCGACTATGGCCAGAGTGGTTCCAAGCATTTCCCTACTGTCATTTTGGCACTAAAAAACTTATCAGTGGATCAGCTTTTTTTGAACACTCAAACATCTAGGGATTTAGGGCATAAATGCATTTAGTACTTCCCAGCAGAAATTCTGTTTCTGCTGCCCTGGCACAGCTCAGCATCCAGTTGCACTGGACTGGAGGGGAAAAACACACATGCCTGCAGTCTGTCTAGGGACTATTATGGTTCATGGCATAATATAAACAGCCTTAAGGACATTCTAGTTTACAGAGAGAAACGACAGAGATTTTTTTTTTAACATTCCTCCAAAACAAAGATTTATCGCTAATATACATAAGCTGATTTCTCATACGGTATAAAATAACCACAAAAAGCCTCCAGACTTCGTTAATTTGTATTTAAAACAGTAAAAAAATACTGCATAAATGAGACTGGTGGGCTTGTTTTATGGCAAGAAAACTGTTTGAACCAGAGCAAGTTGTATTTTCCTTAGCAATGTGGCAATTCGCACTGTTATTTATGCTCACTTAAAAGTCAAACTTATTTGCTTCGCATTTTATCAGTATCTCAAAATAGAACAGCCTCTCTGAAATGCTAATTATAACTATTACCCATTCCAAGATCATTCTCACACTCCTTTGCTTGGAACTGGTAACAATGATGTACACGGATCAGATAATTTCTCTCTCTCATTGTAATTGCACAGGGATTTTGTTTTCTTTTGAGTCAGTAATGTCTAAATTGGATTAAGATAAGTCACTTGTAAGCCCTTCTCTACAAAAGTTGCTTTCACAACTGCCATATTTAACGCTATTTGACCATAGAACTTCATTTTTTACATCGCTTTCATACAAATGAGCTTCCATGAAGTTCATACTCAATCTCAGAGTATTCTTAAGTACTAAATACTCTTCATAATGAAGAGGAAAAAACAAATACCCTGATTTTTGGTTTGGTGACATACTCATGAAAGAGTGTAATAACTGTCATGCTGGAACTCTCCCTTATCAACAGATGAAATTCAGAGTATATGATCAGAAGAGTGACTGATCTCAAAATAAGACTTAAGTCTATCTACTGATGTGTTTAAACATCTTTATACTCCTCTGTTTGGGCAATTGCTGCTCTTGGCAACAATAATCTGAGTGGGTGGCTGAGAACAGAGCTGGCAGATGTAATACTGATGCAAATTACTGCTACTTAACAGCACATGTATTCACATATCCAGGGAAACATTTTTTATCATTCCAGAAGTTAGCCAGAAGTAATTTAAATATTTTACCTGAAGTATCCCTGTGGCCAACGTCATACAGAAAATTCTGAAAAAATGAAATATATTCTGTGTGCCTAATTTGTCTGTTTTGTGGATTCTTTTTGAATATTGCAGTTGGAGACCTCATAATATCTATGTGACTGCTGATACACATTACCAAGACCAAATAATGCCAACCATAAAATCCCAATGAGTTTTTCCTTTATTCTAGTATATTATTGCTTTCATTATTTTAGCTACTGAGATGAATGACAGAGGCAACAAAAAGGAAAGCAGAATAATGCACAACATTACTAAAGGCCATATACAGCTACAATATAGTGAAATTAGCAGTTGTTATTTCTGTGCTGAACGCTGTTCTACAGAATGTAAAGAAGACATCACAATGCAAACAGTACTTATGCTTTGGGTCAGATATGGATGAAGTTTCCTTAATGTCCTGGTTTTGGCTGGCATAGTTAATTTTCTTCCTGGTAGCTGGTACCCTGTTTTGTTTGGGATTTAGTATGAGAGTAATATTGACAACAAACTACTCTTTTGGTTGTTGCTAAATAGTGTTTACCCCAAGTCAAGGACTTTTCAGTTTCCCATGCTCTGCCAGCGAGGAGCTGCACAAGAAGCTGGAGGGAGCACAGCCAGGACAGCTAACCTGAACTGGCCAAAGGGATATTCCATATCACAGAGCATCATACTCAGTACATAAAGTGGGGGGAGGTGGCTGAGTGGGGGCAACACCTACATGCAAATAATTACTTGGGTGCATTGACCAGGCTGTGATTCCAAACACTTTTTTTTTTCTTTTATGTGTAGTGCATTTTTACACACTTTTAAGCAAAACACCCACTTTTTTCACCCCTTTTTTGGAACTACGGGGCAAACAAATATTCAGTATTTTAAAGAATTCCCACCTCTAAAGAAACAGAAAACAAAAGAGAAAACCTATTTACACAAATATTACAGCAGTAATATATACAAGTTATACTTTCTCAGGAAAAACAGACTTGTCTCAGAACAAATGAACTTTAAACTGGTTTATCTTTTAGGTGAATTATTTAAGTAAGAGTGGTAATATAGCAGCTATGGAGGTCTAAGCAAGGCTGGCATGGCAAGAGAAAAATTATATTTAAGCAATTGATGTAATTTGGAAAAAAACAAACTAGCCTTGGAGTCAGAGTCTATTATAGGCCTTTTAAATGAGTCATTACTAAGTAGACAAGCCATCTAAGTGTAACACCTAAACCAACATATTTTTCAACACTAATTGCAACCAGAATCCAGACACAGTACCTTAGCTTTATCCCTCATGGATCCTTTTCCCAGGATGGACATTTTTGCACCTGTTTCTTCTTGTAACCTCTTTAAAGAGTTTCCTCTTGGTCCAAGCAATTTCCCAACAAAATTGAACTACAAAGCAAATAAGAGAACTCTTTTAGACCAACAGGTAGTTATCAAAAAAATTAATAAATTTTTATAAACAAGCTCATTAGAAGAGAAAATTTTACTATCCTTTAAAATGAATACTTCTACTTACTCTTGAGCCTAATTCATGGGGATACAAGACTGTAAAGTCAAGGTATCCTCCTGTGTGTGTGAAAGACAGTGAAAGCGTTCATGGTTTATTTGAACCCCTGGAGGCTTCTCTCTAGGACTAATAGGCCAGTGGCTCCTTAGGTTTAGCAACTGCTAAACAAGAAATTTGCTCATGAGATGGTCACAGTGACACCCAGGGAATGTGTAAGTTCTTTCCCAAGTTAGCCAGTTTTATTGGCAAATAATATATTCTGCAAAGTTAGAGCTTGAGACAGACTTTTTTGCATACTGTCTTTAAAATAAGCAGTTTTGTCGGTCAGCTTCAAATATCTGTTTTGCCAGCACCAGAACAAATCACAATCAATGGATCATGGGAGATACTCATGGGCATTTTCTGAGAGGATTTTGTAGAAGACTGGACTTCTTCTGCCAAGCTGTTAATATTATTAAGCACTGCACACTTGGTGTGACACATACAATGCTGCTTCTCCTGTATGAAGAGATGTCTACATGAAAATCACAGGACAGAACAAAAAATAAATGACGTGTTAATGTTATGGTGACACAAACTAGCAAAAAGTGGGGAGTTTATTAAGTAATTTGTTTATTCTGTAATCAATAGTCTCTTCAATTTTTTATTATTCCCCATATCTTTTAAAAACTCTATGGTATATTGTCTTTGGAAGTTGACTGGGAATCATCAATGCTTAAAATGTTTCTAAATTATGTTCAAGTCTGAACAGGCAGTATTCTGGTCTATCAACTTTCACCAAAGAATAAGCCTAGACAAGGAAAAAAGGGTTTAATTGTATCAGCACTTCCTTGGTTTCATTTCAGAGAGAAAGAACATGATGATAAGAAATACAAACCAGGAATATTCTATCTTGTTTTGCATTACCCTCTGTTTTAAAAATGGGAAAAAAAAAACAAATGGGGAAATACTCTTATTTTCACTTTAAGCAGCAAGAATATAACAACACAAATGAATCAGTCATGTCAGTAACACCCAAACTCTGAATCACACCAGATACCCTGAAATCCAAGCTGGCTTTCAGTCCAGTGCCTTCATTACAAATGGCTTGTAACTTTCTTCAAGTAGTGTTTAGACTATCTAATAAAATAATAAGTAATCACAGTAAAAATAAATATGTAAGGTGAAGTCTTCAGCCACCTAAACCAAAATAACTGATTTCTGCAAGAAAACGTGTCTATGGGGGAAGTAGTAAGTGGTAACATCTGCAGAAAAATCCAGCAAGCTTTGAAGCCTCAAACCCAGTTTTCTCAAGCTTGTATACTTGTACTTTTTTCCAGCTCTACCTGATGGTTTAATAAAAATTATCAACTCTTCAATATGAAGTAGGAGTTAGAGATGATGTCACTATCAAGGTATCAACAGTCCTATGTCTTCAAACTCTAACTATGCTTCTTTCAGGGAAAACTTGGATTAGAAGACATTGTTGGCTTCAAATTGATTATTCAGTTTTGTATGAAAATAAAACAGGGTGAGAAAAAAATGGAAAGGACTGAATTTTTACTTTAATACTAGACTGTAGACTTAATCTATTGATAGAAGTAAGATTTCAAAAATTACACATCCCACGTAGTAAAGGTTTATCAGAGATGGCTGAGCAAACAGGAAAGCTTCTGTTCCTCTGCAGGGACTCCCTTAAGTGCAGAAAGAGGGGGGTGGCACAAGCTACAACATCCATCTTCTGTGCTGCTTGTACATCACCAATCAGACAAGAACCATGTCCTACTGCATCCAGTGTCTCTTCGTATTAAGAAGTCACCCCCCACAACCTGAAAGCTGTAACGCTACTTAAGTTTGGAGCTAAAGCTCGAGTATGTTTGTTCTCTGAATGGAATAAAACTATTAGAATACATTCTATGAAGATTTATGTTGGCCACTTATATTTAAGCACTTCATAAACTGTCTAATCATTACCTTGACATATTGCTGCAAAGGCGCAGTAAGGCCAGCATAGACTACGTTACGTACTAAGTAGATTTTAATCACTTCACAGGAAATAAGTGGCTGGGGATTTTAACTCTATTGATTATACAGCAGACACACTCACATTTCATCCGCTATCTACAAAACACATTATCAGGAAGCAAGCAGTTATTTACAACCGAAAAACTGAATTGCTCTTAGTTTGGTTTTGTCTAAAGTTGAAGAAAAGCCAGGGCACTACAGCAGGCATTCTACTATTTTGCTCGGTCTTCCCAGCATCAGTCTGGGGCCACTGGCTATCTTCAGCAGCATCAATAATCACAAAGCTCCCCAAACTGTGCAATAAGTGACATAGTAACTTTGATTCCATAACTTGGGAAAAATTACATCCTTTATATTCACATATAGGTAAAACCAGCTGATACAAAAATTTCAGTGAACAGCACAGACTGTAAGAAATTCAAAACACAACTTCATTCCATTTCTTTATTAAGATAGGCTAGACAAGGACCTGAGTAGAACCAGTTTTAATACCAGAAGTCTTAAGCTCCACTTACAGCCACATGTACACACACCTAAGCACACAGAGAAAGTGAAGGAAAACATGGAAACTCAGGCAGTTTGCCTGCATATAATGATGAGCACTGCCCACAAACACACACTCTCGACACTGCAGCTGTAAGTGCAGATCTTATACTGCAATCTCAGTTCCAATCCAGTTCTGCCATGTGTACAAATTTTCTCCAAATAAATAGTAGCTTTAAGTCTCTGGGATAATATCTGGTCATATTAGGAGAGGATAGCTGAGAAATGCTGACATATAGAAGAGAGTATTAACAGAAGGCTTTCATTGCTGGGGAGCAAACAGACTTCCACTTGAAAAATACGGTTATTGTTGTGTTACTACATGTTTTTATAGGTGGCTTAACTTTTCAATCATGTTTATGAACATGAGCTCAGCTTTCTGTCTGCTTGCAGAAACCCTTCCAGGTTTACAGCAAAGATTTTGTACATTATTTTCTTAGATTTTTTATCATTTGTCTGGAAGAGATGATGCATGTCTTCGTGAGAAAATGATCAGATCACAGAAGGAGATGTTTTATTTTTAATCAAATGCACATGATGCTTCATGTGTCAACAGTTGTGCAATAAACCTTCTCCTGTGCAAAATAAAACCTGACAGAGAATATAGCTCAATAGATCTTTCCAGTATCTACAGCCAGTCTCCCCAGCATCTTTCTCAACCAATATATATACACAGTTTCACTCAATTTATCTGCATCCTGATTACTTTTACACTTCATCCCATTCCAGCAGTCAGACAGTAAGGTACCCCAAGCCAACACTCTGGCTTCTCAGTTTTCATCAAAGTTTTTATACATAAAACTTTTTTTTCTCCATACTCATGTGGAAATAGCCAAAAGTTATACTGCACGTGTGGAAACACAAAAATTACTCTCTTTCCTCTAAACTGTGCTGCTCCCATCTGTCTGCACAGCTTTGTGCTCACACATGGATATTTAATGACAGTGTGAGATGTTCTGTTCAACTGTATACGCTAGGGCTGAATATTTAAAACCAAGGATTTGGATACCAAACATGGATACAGAAACTGGAGATGTCTTAAGAACTAATTACATGAAATTTCTTCCAATAAAACCCTCTCTATGTTAGTCAAAACCTTAGGTTAGTGCTTCATGCTTTAATATATATACAATCAGTCTTGTTCAGCTCTAAAAGCCCTTGCAGTAAAACACACTGCATGTCAACACACTGCACATAAACACACCTCACTTGTTCTGAGCTAAGACACTGATAAAAGAATCCCTAAAACTAACCAGGTGTTGTCAAACTGGACCACAGGACAGGCAGGCAGTCTGTTTCCCAGTGTCAACTTAGGTCAATATACCACACATGGTTTTTATGAAATGCCAAATTAACTTTAACCTGTACTATGAGCAAAATGCATGCATTAACCAGTTCTTAAAAGATACCTGCAACTGACAATGTTGCAACAGTCTGAAGTGTTCTTAGCACCTCAAGAAGATTACCACATGCATCTATCGTCATTGCCTTGCTTGATTTTATCTTCTTCAAGAGGGGCATGTCAAATGTTGTTCTCAGAAGTCACAATCTCCGCAGAATTATAGAACGGTTTGGGTAGGAAGGGTCCTTGAAGATCATCTAGTTACAAATCTCCTGCCATGGGCAGGGACACCTTTCCCTAGATGAGGTTGCTCAAAGTCCCACCCAGTCTGGCCTTGGAACACTTCTAGGAATGGAGCAGCCACAGTTCCTCTGGGCAACCTGTTTCAGTGCCTCATCACCCTCACAGTAAATGATTTTATCTTAATATCTAATCTAAACCTACTCTCTCTTAGTTTGAATCCGTTCCTCCTTGTTCTGTTACTACATGCACTTGTAAAAAGTCCTCCATCTTTCTTGTAGGTTCCCTTCAGATACTGAAAGGCTGCAATTAGGTCACACCAAAGCCGCCTTTTTTTCCAGGCTTAACAAGCCCAATTCTCTCATCCTTTCCTCGTACGAGAGGTGCTCCATCTCTCCAATCATTTTAGTGGCCCTCAATGACCATAGAACTGAAATTAAGAATATATCCATATTTTGAAGTTGGTATTTACATAATATCTGATTTATGTAATCTTGCAAACTCAGGGGAAAGTTTCTTCTGTCTATGACATGTTAAAGCAAACTGCCCAGGAGATGAGCATAATGGGAGTTTCAGCTTTGAAGTGGGCATCAAAGACAAACAGACATGGCTCCTCTAGTGTGTCTGTGTTGTATAAAGGATAGGAAAAACAAAGATAGTGAACTTGTGCGGTAGAGAAACTGTAGCTGCACTGGCAGATTTAAATGCCCATCTTTTAATGCCAAGAATTGTAACCAACCATTGGTCCTTACCATGGTTGTCTATGCGGGACCCACTTTATCCTCAGTATGTCATAAACTGGCCTCTGAATAAGCAGACAGCCACAACTTGTCAGTTCTCTACCAAGACTCGCCCCAGGGGTGGGCTGGCAGTGCTGATTTGCCTGTTGTGTGTTGAGATACCCTGTGAATGTCCCCAGAGCTGGGACACAGGGCGCATGGTCTGCTGGGGTGTGAGGGGTGCCTGCCAGCAGCAGCCTCAGGCTGAGAACAATCACAGACAGTCCTGCCTGCCCAGCCACATGACACCATCAGCAGTACATCAAAGGTCACTCCACCATACAGCAGTACTAAGTGCTCCCTGTAAAAGCACACCTACCCTTCTCCCCACCTCCTTTCTGCACCCAGGGGCAGAAATGCTGGTAACCAATTAAGCAAAGAATTATATCCCTAGCTGTTGCACTGCAACATAGAGCTCTAATCTGCAGTTCTTTCAAGATTAAAAACTCTAATATTAGTAAGAATTTTTTACTACCTCAGGACAGCATACCATAGGTGCAACAAATCTAACATATAGTTTACAGCATTAACATTCAAGCCTCAAGTTAACTACGACTGATAGAAAATGCATGTTTACATTTAGAAGAGTATTTTCTTCCTCGTTTGATGTAGCCTGAATACATCTCTACTAGAACTGTAACATTTCTTACTTTATAAACACTAATAGAGTTTAATAGTTTTACAAGCAGAAACAAGAAATATGCTTACCATTCAAAGAAAGCGTTTGTGTCAGTGACTGTTTCTGTTTTATACACAGATCACCGTTCATAAGAGTAATAAAACCTAGATAAATAAGGAATGGGATAAGACAAATGTTTCCAGCTGTAAGATAAAACAGAACAAAGCCCTGAACAGAGAGAAGAAATTAATTTCTTCTAGAAGCAGCAAAACAGAAATAGCCCAGGCTTGACAACATGAAACAGGTTTGTTCTTTCTCAGTGTGTTCTATTCACCATTGCTATCAGTTCCTTTGTGGGGAGACAAAGCGTCGCCTCATTTTTCAGAGCTACTTATCCTCACAAAATCCCTTCTGTATTCATGGGGAGAAGGATGTATGGGTGGTGGCGGGAGGAGGAATCTTTCTAAATTCAGGCCTGTTCTAAAGAAAAAGGGAGGAGAAAAAGATATTCACTCCTGAATAAAACCCTACAGATTGACACCTGCTTATAGGTTAGTTTTCTTCTAGTCCTATTCTAGGACTTCTGATAGTTCATTTAATTTAGACCACCATTTAATTTAAAGGTATCTTTTGATACGCACAAGGGACTTCCCTTCATGTTAAGGCAGTTATTATGAATGCAAATTTTATTTTTCTCAATATTTTGCATGCATGACAACGCCTGTAACAACATGCTTAACTTTTGGTCAGCCCGGAGTTGATCAGGCATTTTGACTGAGCATTGTAGGCCCCTTCCAACTGGAACCATTCTATTCTGTTGTTTTATTCTATTCTATAGCTCAGCAGTTTTTGCAGAGTTCAAATTTGTCTCCTTCTGTATGTAGTGCTTACCTCATTCAATACCTAGTACTTTCTGGCTTTTACAAAATGGGCTGGTAAGGTTGCATCCAGATAAGGATGCAACATTATTTTTTATAACAGCAATGTGATGTCTCTGAAGAAGAGCTTCCAAGACACCTGTTTCGTAGGACTGAACTTTGCAGGGCTCTACTTTATCAGGGCATGTCAGGAGACAGCAAACAGCAGAAGCAGAAAATGAACGTACTCCAGAGAGGCTCTGGAGATCTACTCCAATGAACATGTGCTACTCCTTTCTTACAGTACTATGCCATGGAAACCTCTCTGCAGAGGTCCCAGAACCAAAGGAGAAAAAGCTGCCCTTTTCTACAGAGCTCACGGGGTCTCACCTATTCATTATGCTTTGAACAATAACCCAATGCCAGGCTGGGGGGAGAAAAACCTGATTCAAAATTAGATGCTCAGAGGAAAATATACAGATTCTTGAAAACTCCAAGCCAAATTAATTTCTGGTTTAATCCTGGTTTAAATCAACGCAATTCTTTCCAAGAATAAATTAAATCTGAATAACAAAGTTATAATTATTAAAGCTACTGTGATTTACCTAAGAAATAAACGTTTTTTGAATTACACTTTTTAAAGCCTGAAAAGTGCAGGGAGCTTCATATTTGTGGTGTGCTTTAAGAAGATGGTGTAACACTTGTCTGGCTATTTACTAGCTCATAGTGAGCATCTAAATCTACAACAAAAACATATTTTTGGCCTAACTCCATGAAACAGATGGTCAGTGACTCCAAAAAAAAATCTTCCAAATGTAAGTCCACACTGAGAAAGCAAAAATATCCACTCACTTTTCATTTTTAGCAGTTTTCTGTCAGAATTTTGGTAACAAGTTGTGGCATTCAAATAAAGCAATTTAAGTGATCCTCAAAATGAAAATAAACTTTCTGATTAAAAAAAAAATATATTCCTGTCTGACATACCCTTATTCAGTTAAACTTTCTTAAGTCAGGAAAATCTGAATGGCTATTTCTCTAATAAATGCATTAGCAGTGTTATTTATTATAATCTGCTAATCTGACAGACACCCAAGCATTTTATTTTATGTGATTTTGTTTTTAAGTCTGATTGAGGAAAAGCCAAGGAACCAATTAAGGTTGTGGATCTATATTAAATCCGCAATTAACAAGCTGTTAATTGCAAGGGGTTTATTATTTAATTGCAGAGGTATCCAGAGAGACTCATTGTGCCAGGCACTGCATATACATGAAGATATGATTTTTACCCTGAAGAGCTGTCAAGTTTCTTAAAACCCCCCAAAAACCAGGCCTTGTTGAAAGTATGTAGGTACTACTGCTTATCTGTGAGGAAGTGACTGCTCAAAGTACTTCCATTAACATCACCAGGCTCAGTTATCAAAGAGGGTGTTACTCCGGGTAAGTACGGCAGAAGCAGCAGGTTCTGCTGACAGAAAGATGACACTGGAGTCACCTTTTTCAACTCAGAAAGGAGAAAGAGGATCTTAATGTTCAAGGTCAGGCTGGATGGGGCTCAGAGCAACCTGGTCTGGTGGAAGGTGTCCCTGCCCACAGCAGAGGGGTTGGAACCAGACGAACTTTAAGGTTCCTTCCAATCCAAACCATTCTAGGATTCTATATCACATTTTACCTTTGGCTTCTTCCACAATTTGGATTAAATTGCTTTTTCCTATGGCTGTCCCTGTTTGGCCAGCCCAGCTGGGATGGTGGGGGAGGCTGAGGGAAAACAGGAATGGTTCTCAGGCTTCTTTTGCCCATGGTGGCAAGGGACTGATCCCAACCTCTGACTCTAAAAGTCGGGAAGTCCTTTGATGGCTGACTGCTCCATAATGGAAAACTGCAAGGAGAGCAGTATTTTTAAAAAATGCAGAGTATGCTGAACTAAACACAATTCTTCCCTTGTATTGAAGTCATATTTCAATGAACCAAGGGTAAGAGGATTCTTTAGGACACAAGGCCACCTGGCTTTTAATATTCATTCTAGACAATGTTAAAGTGGTCAACTTTTACTATTTACAGGAAAATAAAATACAAAGTAAGTAATAAGGAGTTCTTGGAATTGTGTGTCTAAGACTGGCTTGTTTGCAGGACATTATCTAAAATGGCA
>JAWWMO010000121.1:89750042-89774915 GCA_035047845.1 Dendrocincla fuliginosa | reverse complement strand
TACCTTTGGCTTCTTCCACAATTTGGATTAAATTGCTTTTTCCTATGGCTGTCCCTGTTTGGCCAGCCCAGTTGGGATGGTGGGGGAGGCTGAGGGAAAACAGGAATGGTTCTCAGGCTTCTTTTGCCCATGGTGGCGAGGGACTGATCCCAACCTCTGACTCTAAAAGTTGGGAAGTCCTTTGATGGCTGACTGCTCCATAATGGAAAACCACAAGGAGAGCAGTATTTAAAAAAAAAAAAAAAGAGTATGCTGAGCTAAACACAATTCTTCCCTTGTATTGAGGTCATATTTCAATGAATCAAGGGTAAGAGGGTTCTTTAGGACACAAGGCCACCTGGCTTTTAATATTCATTCTAGACAATGTTGAAGTAGTCAACTTTTACTATTTACAGGAAAATAAAACACAAAGTAAGTAATAAGGAGTTCTTGGAATTGTGTGTCTAAGACTGGCTTGTTTGCAGGACATTATCTAAAATGGCACTTATATAAATGCCAACAATTCAGGCTGCAGAAGTGTGCCACTAAGCTTTTTCCAAAGCACACAAAGTAGTTTATACTGAGCATATGCACAGGTGTAGAAATAGGTAACAACACTACAACACTTAAAAGCACAATCAACATTTGGCTAATTGGGCTTATTACTCCCACAGATACACAATTTACTGGTCCCAGTAATAAACACCATCTGCTCTTTGCGAACTGGCAGCAACCTACCAACTTTTTTCTAACTTCAAGAGTTTTGAATGCAAAAGGAAGATCTAAAGGAGTTGTAATACAGTGGAACTTCCATGCACATCATCTTACTCTTACTGAGCTGAATATGATTTCATATTAGGTGAAAGATTTCTCGTTGCCAGATGATATATTTGCAAAGTTAAGCTCTAAGTCAACAAGAACCAGGATAAGATAGGGTTGAATACCCAACCATAAAAAAATGTAACTTTCCCATGTATGTTAGTGGACTTGTCAAATGTAGCATAAAATACAAATTACTTATCAGTCAAGGAAATTATAACAACAGTTAATTTGGCCCCTGTGTGTTAATGAACTGATTTGACATACATTCATAAAGTATTTAATTTTGTAGACAGCATTGTATTAAATCACAACTGGCTTACGTTAATCTAATTAAAAAAATCTGTTAGTCAACTTGATTTTGCCTTCCACTAATAAAGTAATTATACTTACAGCTGCATTTAAGGATCAATTTACATATACTGAGAACTATGCAAACAATTTTATTCTCAAGTCACGTGCATAATCAAAGCAAAGCATTACTTTAAAGTGATTGACATATGCAAACTCCCATAGCTCTATGAAAATTAAACCAGCCTGTGAAAGCACTCTGAAATATTTCATGAAATTCTGGTTCTTCCACTTCCCCCCCCCTACATTTTATATACTGGGTTTGTTGAGATTTTTTTTTTTTGGTTATTGTTTTTTCTGTTTTGGTTTGTTTCTCTGGGGTTTTTTTGTTCTTTGTTACTAATGTGAAATTCAAGGGAATACAACCTTTCTTTCTTATACCTCCTTGCCTTGTACTTCTTCTACACTTAGAGAGGAAACCCAAGCATCCTTCAATATTATTTAATGAGGTCTTGCCTGATCTGAGATGGTAAAGCAAAGAAATATCTGAAGAGGAGCAAAGCCTTTCAAACAACAGTGACAAAGTGGAAACAGTTAATACTGTGTTAATTCAAAGATTCAAACTGCCGCTACTGAATTTTGTTTCCAAAGTAAGACATCTGTCCCATTTCAACTACATTTCAAGGGAAAATCATACAAATATAAGGGAACAGATACTGTCCTCTACTTGTTCATTCAATCACATGTAAGAGGACAGAATACAAACCAGGACAATGCAGAATAAACACCATTAGATATAGTGCCACTGTTCACAAGCTAATTCTCAAACCCTATATACTGCAGCACTTCGTTCCAAGAGCAGACTGCACACTAACTGAACAGATTCTTTTTCTTATTTTTTCTGCTCACACTGATGAGCTTATGGAAGGAGAACAACCAGCATTAACTCAGTACCTGGCAGATACCTTTCCACTGGTTTGCACAGCAAACATACTGAACTCAGAAAGAGCTTCTCCATTTCCCAAACCAAAACCACCCCAAATGCATTTTAGCATGCAAACCAGAGGGTCTGCAGAGCCTTCTCCTCCACAGCACACAGGGCTTATTGCAACAGTAGTAAGCAATGCAACAGACACCTGAGCTTACATCTCATTTAATCCTGCTGATTGCAAAAAACAACATAACATATATATAGAGGGCAATCCCTCTGTAATTTGGTACCGATGCAACAGATTTGTTCACTGTAATGAATCCATCGCTGTGTTAAACAGGTGTAGAAGGAATATGATTCTCTCCCTCCCTCCCTGTCTCCCATTATCAATATTTGGTTGTTAGCGTGAGTCCAAAGGAGGCCATAAATAGGATCAGAGGGCTGGAGCACCTCTCCTATGCAGACTGAGAAAGCTGGGTTTGTTCCACCTTATGGCAGCCTTTCAGTACCTGAAAGGAGCCTACAAGAGAGCTGGAGAGGGACTTTTTACAAGGGCATGGAGTGATAAGACAAGGGGGAATGCCTTTAAACTGACAGAGGGTAAATTAAGATTAGATATGAAAAAGAAATTCTTTACTGCAAGGGTGGTCAGACACTTGAACAGGTTGCTAAGAAAACTTTTGGATGCCCCACCCAGGAAATGTTCAAGGTTGGTTTGGATGCAGCCCTGAACAACCTGGTTTAGTCAAAGGTGTCCTACCCATGAGAGGAAGACTGAAACCAGATACCTTTAAGGTCCCCTCCAACCCAAATAATTCTATGATTCTATGATTTGTAAACGTTTATAATTTGCCAAGTTGATAGTTCACAGCACTCACTAATTGCAATTCAGAATACCTACTCAGTCTCATTAGAAAAATAAAAATCACAGAGTTTTACAGCATTTAAGCATCAAAAGCATCTACAAACCTGAGACTGAATTCTAATGCTTTGTTCATGCTACTCCTTTGCAAGCCACATAACTGTGCTTCAGACTTAGTTAATATAACACAAAGTACTTTAATGGCAACACCTTAAAAGACCAAGACATACTGTATGTGACAAAAGAGCTGGCAAGCATGAGCTGGAGGGCCTGAGTGGCTTTGAATAATTGAGGCTGTAATACCCAACAGTCTTGCTATTGCCACAGAACAACTCCAAAGTGAACAAAACTGCAGCTAGTATGCTTCTACCTGATAAAATATTAAATGATCTGCTAATTTATTTCACTTGCACTTTTTTTCTTATCCCTGCACCTCAGGCTAAGATCTGATTCTCACTTAAAAGAATATTATAGAAGTAATATGGAATTCTCCTCTAATGCGAGATTAAGAAATGCCTCAGGTATATTTAATAACTATCTGGTTTTAACTTAATATTTATTCCATTGTAATTACTTTGCTTCAGCGTATCTACAGTCTTCAAGAAGGGCAAACGTGTTTGCAAAATATGTATTAAAGAGAGCCACCAATGCAAAAAAATTTGCAGTGAATATTTTCCATTCACCTTGTCAAGACAGTATGTCCTGAGCTCCAGCTGTTCAAGGGAGCTGGGAGTGCTCTCCTTGAAGTGTTAAAGTGACACAGTAATCCATATCCAAATAATTATCATACAGGAAGATGATGCAGGCTTTGAAATTCACTTTCACAATAGCACCTGACCAAGTCATGTGGCTGGTGACTGGGTGCTGAATTTCAAGCCATACTCTTGTCTGCCTTGAGTCACCATCACTCATTGTGGGCTGCTGTTAATTTCCAGTTTAGCTGCCTCCTTCATTTCAGTAACTGGCTGAACTTTGGTATCTTACACACAGCTACACTTACGAAAGTCATAAATTCCAGGTCTGGCGCTAGATGTTCAATGTCTAGGTCCTGCAACGAACAGAAAAGCAACTTCTGGTCCTCTCAGGAGCCTGCACCTTACAGTATTCTTTTATGTTTCTCCAGGAAATCACTGCACTCAAGTGTTTTCATGGAGTAACAAATGATGAAATGTTTTGATTTCCAACACTAAAGTATTTATAGGAACTGTCTGTCTTCAAAGGCAGTAGCCACTGAAATGAACTAAAACAACAACAAATATGTGACAAAAATACATGAAACAGTAAGAAAAATTAACTTCCAACAGACATTGCAGGGAAATGTAAGTTTATGAGGAACATAGTATTCTGTGGAACATAGTATTCTGTGGAAATCTCTTTGAAGTTTTTTATTTTATAAAGACCACATATGTTTTAAATCATTTAGAACATAGCAAAGTAAAGGAAACAAACTGATAAATTCTTAAAGGTAAAAACTAAGGATTTGTTCCAGGTGTAAATTTCTGGGAATGTTTTCCGTCTGCAAATTTATTTACAAAACAATCCTGTTCCCCTTAACATTGAATACATCTGTAAAGAATATTGCCCCAAAATAAGAAAAATGCGCTTCAACCTGCAACAACAATGAAATCAGGAGGCAACTACTGATTCATGTGATCTTTTCCACTTAAAACACTATACAACGATAGTGACAACTGAGCGAATGTGCACTATTTTAGCACCATCCACAAAATAATACCAATTAGAGGTATATGTACTTTTACCACTAGATTAATATGAGAAACTGCTTTATGAAAAGATTATTTAAACCCATAACATCAAATTTTATGTAAAGCATCTAAATTCATCAATAACTGCCTCAGATTAACTCAGAAGTAACTGTCATACTTCCCATGTCTTTTCTTAAGGCATGCAGCATCCTGCATTTTGTTTAGAATTACAACAGAAAACTGATGTTAATGAGTGTATTGTAAAAGCTTATTTTCCAGACTAATCTTTGTCAAGTGCTTATAGGCATTACATATTTCACTGGTTTTAGGCTTGTACATCCCCCCACTTAGAAAAACAGAAAGCAGCTGTCTCATTAACCTTTAGCAAACGGAAATGAAATGGACTCCAAGCATGCTAACAAACACAGATACCCATATCCTAGAGGGGCTTTCAGCTGCTGAATTCCAGTGTCACAGCATGTCAAACCTGGAAAGTCTAGAACTTTACTACTCTCTCAGAAATATAACAGAATATTTATCACATTGAAGTTTCTGATTTAGCACATCCACACAGAAGAAGTACTATGAGAAATGAAATGGCAAGAAAAACTACCATGAAAAACAACAGTAATAGCTTAGGAGAATGATTGTTCTATGAAAATCCTACATCCAAATAATGGAAGGGTGTACAGGGAAGCTGCTGGGCCCAGCTAACTTCACTGTTTCATGTCCTCCTGACAGGTCACATAGAATGCCTGAAGTGGTAATGTGCCATGTCCCAGCTACCATTACCTGGACAGAGACCTGTACCTGTGGCTCTTTGGAGAGGGTGCATCCTGTAGACTTCGTAAGAAGTCTGTGCAGACTCCTAACACATACTGGCGGAAGCAACTTGCAGTCCTTACAAAAAAACCAGAAACAACTGAGGAGTGCTACACAGAACTTCCAGAGGCCAAATGTAGGTTGTTTTGGAGCTGGGATCTGCACAGCAGCCGTCTTTGCCACATTCTCATTACAATGTGCAGATTCAGAGACAGGGATGTGCTGAGGCAAAGGTACAACCACAGGCTGAAATAGCAGATGAGGAGGAAGAACTGAGACACACCTGGAGCTGAGGACACACCAAGGATAAGAAGATTCTACACAAAAAGAAAATACCTCATTGGAAGTATAAGGGATCCAGCTGTGGATATGCCTAAAAATCAAAGAGATGACATGTACAGGATATGGAATAATATTTAACTCACTTAAGCATTAAATACAAGAAAAAGATGTTTTTAACATCTGAAGTTGTATTCAAATTAGGAAAACAAGAAAGACCATAAACTATCAGATTTAAAAAAAAAATCCACACAGAACAAGTCAGAGAAAAAGTCTGAGGAACAACTTAGAGAAAGTACAGAAAAAGAAAATAAAACATTATTCAGAGATTTGGAAGCCAGACAGTGCTGGTAGAGCTAACAGCTGTTCAGGCTATAAAAGGAGTATTGAAGAATGATGAGGACAGAACACAAAAATGAAATGTTTTTTTCCTCCATTTGGGTTCATAATGGAGGAAACTGTAACAGGTGGTTGGGAAGAAGGTAGTGCAAGAAAAATTTTCTAAGAATTTCCAATTAGATTACTAAAAATCAGCATAAATATATTTAGTGACCGGGAAAACAAATACATTAGAAAGGTGAGGAGCTGAGATGGCTATTTTAAAGACAAATAATTTCTGAGGCATCTATCAGTGTTCTTCAAAGAACAACATGACAAAGAAAGTGAAATTATACCATATAACTGATTTCCAAATGACACATTTCATAAGGTCCTTTGTCAAAGGCTCTTTATAAAACCAGGCTGACACTGGATTAGAAGGAAGGCACTCTCATGGAATTAAAAATGTGTTTAAACAATACAGAAGATTTGGAGTAAATGGTTGTTATCCACACTGGGAAGAAGGTAGTCAAGTCCTGCAGGGATCCAGCAGGAGACCGAAGCTGGAAAAAGCACTGAATAGTGAGAAAACAAACTTTACTGACAATGCAAGGTAAGTTATGGCTTTGAAGGCTGGACTGGTTATAAAAAACTACATCTTTATGATGCTTGGTGATAAAATTACAGCTGAAATTCCACATAAATAAATGTAAAATATATAAAAAAGTACTCCACTTTTTTAAACAAAATGGTGTGCTGATTCTAACTCCTTGGAAATTTTATCAGGAAAAATAACAACTCAGAAGGAATAAAGAAAAAAGCAGTGAACAGCATTATGTTACTTTGTAAATCAGTAATATCACACCACCATGAAGACTATATACAGTTATGGCCTCTTGATCCCAGAAAAGCCACAGTAGGACTGGGCAACTTGAGAAAAGATATTCTGTTTCTTCTGTACAAACAGTGACTAGATAAGAATCACTGAGTGAGTCCTGAGCTATGATTCTATGATCTTGGAAATCACAACTGAGAACTTCAACAGACCCCTAAAACCATGAGGAGCACTAAGAAGGTCAGTGGGGCATGACCTCCAGAGCATCCTCCCAGGACAAACACCTGGGCTGAAACAGAAGACTCTGCCAAGCAGCAGTCTCAGAACAAGCAAAAGAAAATTCTCTGCACAGGAGTCCTCCAAAATGGAGTTTTAGAAGTGACTGACAGATTCACCACAAGAAACTACCCCAAACTCAGGACAGCCTTGCTCCAAGTTGGGATAACATTTTGGAGACGTATCTCTGCACAGTTTGACTGTACTCCCACTTGGTTTTAGGTGTCCAGTGTTGCTCACTGCTGGAAGAGTTCAACCACAGCAGATGTCACGACATGCAGGAACTGGTAAAATTATATTTTTATGCTAAATTTTACTTTTACGTGGGATACTATACTCTCCTTTCAAAATTTAAGCATACATACAGAATTCTTCGCGTCCAAACATAATTGACTTAAATTGTGTTAAAAATACTTATTTGAAGTACACTTTGATCCAAATATTGAGCTCTAAAGATATATTTTTTGACAGTGCTCTAGAGTTGTATCTAGAGATTTTTTTCAGATGCAGAGGCAGCAATTTATAACAGTGATGGCAATTAAATAAATTATATTCTTAATTTAAATAAATTATCAGCTCTGAAAAATTAATTACATCCATCTATGGCAACATATTTTCTTCCTCTATTCAGGAAGAGATGTCAATGTGCATTTTTTATTTCACCCAGATAGAATATGACAAATAATTAATTCCTTGCCTTTCTTCAGGCTGCAGCATATAAAACCAGGCTGAAGACCTAATCCTACTTCTGTATTTGTTCAGGAATTATCATATTTTTATGACTAAGAAATGGATGTGGTGTAACTAATATGGATGTACAACTGTCATAGAATCATTGCTCAGCACTCTGATTCTTATATAACTCACACTGGTCTGCTTCAGTTGGAAAAAAACAAGTAAAGAGCAGAATGGGGTTCTCCCTGTTTTTTCTTATTGATTTACTGAAAACACAATGATTAATTGATCTGATGTACACTTTAGAACAGTTAATATAAAAAAAGTTCTTATCCATCCCTTGCAAATTTGATTTTCAAAGATAGCAGTTTATAGTCTTTCAATGTAGATACAGACTTACTAGTTTAATCAAAAGAAATGTATTTTGTGAAACAGCCTTTTTAAGTGGTAACATTAATTAAAATTCCTTTTTACTTTGTCGTTGAAAAGCATCAAATTTATTCACAACATGACAGAATTCACCAAGACAGACTGAATAACTGAAAATGTGTCTGGTATCAGATGTAAACATCAAGATTTATCCGTAAAATACATGGGGTTTTAATATTTATTCTATCTTTATAGGGTTTTGAGGCAATTGTAAGCCATTGACAAGAGGTAGTTGGCAAACCACTTATTAATTATTTTTCAGAGGTAATTATAGTGTGATGAAGAACTGGCATTCACTAACATAAAAGCAAACAAGTTGGTTTATATAAAATTATATCAAATTATATAAAAGTCATGGAGAAGAGGAGCAATGAGTCAGAAAGAAAGTGACTCAGATGTTTACAGCACAGTATCTATGGCAAGTCTTAGGAAAACATGAAAAAAATATCCTTTCACTATCACAATTACTCTTAATTCACACAATCTGAGTGTACTGTATACTTTGGAAAAAATGCATGTCATTAAAGAAAATTAATGAAACATTCTATGTACTCAGTTTCTCCTAATTTTCATGTAAATGGTTTCAAAGTGCTCTGGTAAACTGCTAAATGACAGCTTTCACAGCTAATCAGTACTTTTTGGTTTACAGTAAAAGACATTTTTTAAATGCCATTGTCAGTAGACTCACATGTATACAAATACATCTGTGCATCTTAAATTAACTCCATCAAAAATCTTTTACTGCAACCTCCCATTTCTTTATAAGCAGAGCACAGTCCCCATTGACCTGAAAGCTAGAGGTAATCAATGTGCCAGTGCCTCCAAGCAAAATTTAGTACAATATCTCTGAAAACAAATTAAGCACTAAGCAGAAACAATAATTTATTAGGAGCTATAAATATCTTCCCATTCTATTTAAAATGATTCCTTATAACTAAATTTTCCCTGTACTACTAGAAAATATAAAGCAGAAATAATGTGTACTGATTAAAAACATATTGGGCATGTTCCCCCTTTCGAGTAATTTCTTTCTTAGCTCTTTGTCTTACACCGTATCATTAGCAATTCTAACACGTTCAGGTAATTACTACAAGTCCTTACTTGGATAAAGTGACTGTACACATCTACTACATCTAATCACACTGGTTTCCTTTCAGTTGACATGGCAATTTCAATCCCATTATCCCATTAAAAAGAAGCCCACTACATATTAAAATTATTAAAATTGAACAGTATCTGATTAAATCCATTTATTCCATTTTGGAAAAATAAAAATCAGATCCAATAGATATATACAGGGATGTTAAAAACTCTCCATGAATTAGTGAGTTATATTACACTGGGAAGCAGTGTCCCAAAGGAAATAAGTGTATGAACCGTAAACCAGACAATTACAACTTTAAGCTGACTACACATTATACAGTGTATCATACGCAACACAGGACTGTTTTCTGTGTTTCAAAGAGTCATGTTGATGAGTTCCAGCTCATTTAATTCAAAATAATTGCAATGCAATGACCATGCTGTCATTTGGATTACATGACTGCACAGATTTGCAAAACCAATTTCCATTTCTCTGCACTGGCACAAGTGGGCAGAGGCATTGCTCTTGGTTCCATAGTCAAGCAGCTCTTACTTCTGCCTGGGCTAGACTTCAGAAATTACTCAACCACCAAGAAGAGGAGGCTGTGCAGGCTGCACATCTACATGTGCACAGTGTCAGGGGACAAACAGCGCTGTAGTTGGGCATCAGTAATGCCAACGTCACCACAGCTGTCCAGGCAAGGCTTTGGGGCCAGTCAACGAGCCCTCTCCAACACTCTCCAAGCAGTCCTTGAGAATTAAATGGGCACATTTTATGAAGTCATCTTTTACAGAGTACAGGAGATGTAATGCCATGGACATGGCTAGACTGTACCAGACGGCTGCAGAGCCAGACAGGCATTGGCATGGCTGGATCTGCTTTTGCAGATGCAGCCACATTTGCTTTGGTTATAGATGAAATCCAAGAGCAAAATATTTATCACCTCTGCTGTACTACAGTTTATATTACAAGGGAAAAGGAATGAATTCCTTACTTATCCTGAAGAACTTTTTGAAAACTCTAAGAAAGGAAACATAACTTTCCAAAAAAATGTAATTAAAGTGTTTTGAAAGAAGAAGAACAAAATATGTCTTTCCCCTTTCTAACCAGCTAAGCCTACCACCATGTTACTGTGAGCAGTAGCAACAGACTGAAAAAGCAGTCTGGAGGGGTTTTCAAAACACATTTTACAAATCCTTGGTAATAAACTACACTACCTCTTTAAAAGGAGGGATTATATGAAATGGAAAACATGCAGTTCAGTACAAAGCACAAATAGAGGCAAAGACCAAGAAATCTATGGATCAAGTATGCTAATCAATATATGATATGCTAATCAATAAGCATATCAATAATATCAATAAGATATGCTAATCAAATGCTAATCCATGTATTTTGGTAAAAAAAATAAAAAATGAAGTAATATTTCACACTGTCTGAATGATCTATATTTAACCTACTAAAAATATCTGAATGAATATTTAGATGATCTGGGAAAACTGTGGATGCGTTCATTTTGTCTTCCTGTATGTGGTCATAGGCACCCTCGAGATCCTAATAAAGAAGCTTAGAAGGCACAGGGTAGGAAACTAAGTTTCTTGTCATGGACTATACCCAGACCAAGATTTAAGGAGGAAGGTAATGGGAAGAGATGAAGTGTCCCCTGCCAATATCGAGTGCTTCACTACTGACTTGGTGTTGTACAAATCACTTAGGCAAGGAAAAGAGCTCTGCTCTGGACTTCCAAAGGAACGCAGAGACATTTTGGCTGCACCAGAATACCTGTGAGAAATGCTATAAATCCACAATAGATAATTATAGAAAGCACAGACATAAACGTCACAGGCACGTAACGCAGACACAGCAGCTGCAGAGCGTGCTGCCAGGAGTCTGCAGGTGGAAGGCTTAGCCCAGCATCCACAAAAGTGTTGTAGGTAGTGCAGCCTGCACTGGTACCAACCACGAGACAAGAGCCTTCACTGCTGACAGTGCTACTCAACCACCCGCCTGAGCCATCCGTGCTGGGGACACCTCACAGCTCAGGATCGTGTGCTGCATCCAGTATAAACAACTGCTACATGCCCTGTGGAGGAAGGTGCTAGTTAAAATACTGAGGCTTTGTTTACAGTGGTGTTAAAAATATATTTAAAAAAAAATTACAGAGTAGGGTGGTTAAACTGCGTTTACATCTTGTTTGGACATATTTATTCAGAATTGAATTAACTTCTGAACCAAATAAATATAGAACTAATTAGAACAACAAAATTCATTGCATTTAATTTGCCTAAGAAACCCAAAGCAAACACGGTCCTTTCGTGCCAAGAAGTGTAGAAATTTAAAACATATTATGCCTTTTTTTTTTTTAACACAGGGACACTGAAGTCCTTATAAACCCTGACACTGAAATCAAAGCTGTCTGTTCTCTCTATTGAGCAGAGTTGATTATTCTGCAGTAGAGTGACAAATTAACTGTTATTTCAAAGACAAAATATCACCTTTCCACCAGAGCTAAATGGGGAATTTTTCAGCCAGATGGTATAGGTTTTGTGAAGTTATGCTGTGCAACCGAAAATGTTTGGGGAAAAAATTAATTACAGCAATCATTGCTGCATCAACAGTAGTGTTAGATTCTTTAACATTTCTTTCATATTCAACATATTAATCTCTGCTAGATTCAGAAACATTTACTTCTTACTTCAGTGAAACAACATAATTATGGAGAAGAAGACAAAGGGAAACATACTGTGAGGATATCAAGCAAACTTAATGCAATCTTTAGGAAGAAAAAATTATTTGCAGTAAAAAGTTTTAATGAGGAAGCACAGAGAGGTGCAGATGTGATAACCTAGGCTTAAAAAATACACCATCTCTACTTCAAATAGCACATATCCTACTAAGAATATGATTGCCTGTACTGCACTCCTTAAAGAGCATGATTTTCATGACCAATCACGTCATTATAAATGTTTGCTTTCTTCTCTAACAGGGGTCTCATGACACTTAAGAGAAAAAAATAAAATACTGCAAAGAATGTAGATCATTGAGTCAAAATATTTTTTCTCCTTTAAAGAAGAGATTTTAATCACAGGGTGAGTTTATTATATAAGCATAAAGACACTGAGAGTTTTGGTAATAATTTTGCTCTACAAAATTCTTTTATTCCTAAATTAGGCAGCTTCTTTCTTTACCATGACAATAATTTTCTCCTGATTTCCAAAAGCTGTCACCTTCAAAAAAGATACTGATGTAGACATGAATGAAAATGGAAGAAATACCTGGTAACTTTAAGTGAGAGTCTGCAACTGATAGCAAAGAAGTCTAGCATAATCTTGTGCTCAAACATGCACATATCCCCAAGACCCTTCCTATAAGGAAAACTGGACAGTTGATAATAAAAATCAGGAGAAACAATTAATCTTTTAGAAATCAAGGAATATCAGAGTTTTCTTTAGTATGAGTTCAGTAGCTTTTTCCTCATATGATCAAGAAACACCCAGACAAACCTCACGTCTCTATTTTTAAGCCACGTTTGTTTGATGTGTTCACAAAGAGATGAGTTTCAGGTCCGAAGTACTGCATAATCTGATATTAACTGCTCTTGGTATCAGCTGAAACTACATGTGGCACAGCATGCATTAAAAACACATTTAGCAGATTTTGATTAATGACTTTCTCTTATTATGCCTGTTACGAACTTAGCTTTTTGTAACATCTAACAATATCTCTTCACCCCTTCTTCTGACTGACCTATGTACTGATCTTCCTATGTGGCTAATGCATCCCTTCCCATGACACAAAGTTTGGTTAAAAAAATAAAACACATCTTCCAAAAAGACTGACAAGAAAGCATGGCAACTAACAACTCCACACAGAACACTTCCAAAAAAATATATGTTAAATACCTACTACTTGATAGACATGTTTTTATTGTGTAACTAATTAAGTACTGCACAATTACAAAAGTACAGCATAAAAATATATAAAAAAAAAGCTGTTAGTACCTTTTCAGTCAACACAGATCTCACAGTTTTGAGAGAAAAATATACATGCACACTCTTACTAATTTATAGCAATCAACAAAAGCAAAGAATGTAGTCAGGTAGGCTTTCAGTTCAATGTTTTTTTTTTGACAAAAATTTGGGTTTTCTACTATAAACCGGTTTAGGGTTTTTTACCAAACAGAGTGAAAAAAAAGTTGTATCAGCCAATTAGGCAATATGAATTATGGACAGTCACTCATACATAGTCCTAGAAACATTCACCAGCTGTGCAAAAAGCCTCACACTAATAACTGGAATAATATCTTTAAAAAATAACCATTTTAAGAAAACCACCTCAAAGTGATCTGCTGACTGCCATGCAGATGGAAATAGTTCTGCTCTGATTCGTTAATATTTGCATGGTAGCGCTTCAGTAAAAGAGTACTTGTAAAATATTCACCTGCCATTTGGGGCTCTTCTATGACCAGTCAGAAGGTGTGTGCAGAGTGCCTCACAGCTGAGCTGAAAAAAACAATCATCTAGGTTTCATTAAATAGAATATACTGATAAGTGAATCACTGCTAATAGCATATATTGTGACTAATCAGAAGTGCAATATATTGCAATCATCTTTTTCTAGATGGACACCATTGTTTACTTTCACTTTTTAATCATGAATTTCACAAAAGTTGTCTTTAAAAGAAACAATATTAGAGGCTACGCAAGTGATAATCATCAGAATTATGTACTTTTTTCTGAAAAAACCAAAATTTTTAAAAATGCTTGCAAAAATTTTTGTTGCTATGAATCTGAAACACATAAAAAGAAACCAAATCTGCAGTAATGAGAACAAAAAGGCTCCCCTTAACTGGCTTGTTAAATTGAACCTAAAAGGTGTAATTCTGACAGGCAATACCCTTTGTTACACTGTCATTATGGTGATGCTCAAACAAAGACGCTGATTACATGGCTCTGCACTGGCAGTATCATTGTACACTCACTGTGTGTATAAAGATCATTATGGCTAAGAGGAAAACCTATCTCCATCAGCTAGAAAACAAATTGCTGATACTTCAGGTCACTACTAACTATAGAAGTACTTTTATGCTGCTGAACTTCTACAGAGAAACCAACACAGTTTAGTGAGAAAGTCTTTGCTATATTGTGAATTAATAACTTACAAGAAACTGTTAAAATACTTCACAGTTTCTGAAAATTTACTCTGAAAAAAATTTTTTTAAAGATAGAGCAATACATAATGTGCACCAAACTTGTCAGGTATACACTACTTTCACCATTCTACAACAGCCTTAACATTAAGCAGAGTCACAGATTGCTCTGTGCTAAGGTAGAGACAGAAAGCTGTTATGAATTTAAAGCATGATGTCTCTACAAACAAGCTGCCATAGAGCTCAAAAACGCACAGCAAAATAACTGAGCTCTTTGCTTAAGCATGAAAAAACAAAGAGACACCACTTGAATGAGTCAGAATCAATATGGAAACATTAACTTTTCTCATTATGTTCCAGCTGCAACAGCCAACCAAATAATTCGGTCTTGGCGTACTGACCCACAGAAGAAAAACAAACTTTTGTTCTAGTCTAGTCCTTTTATTCAGAGACTTAACAGTAAGGGTTCAATTCCACCTTGGTAGAATGACAGTTTCTAGTGGTCTCGTGTACCACTGCCTGATTCTGACAAAATAATATTGCCACATACAAGCTCACCATCATTACAAGCAATTAGCAGTTAACAGTCAACAAGTAGCTAATCTGTTGGGAGTCCTGACTGTGGGAACTGGTGAAGATATGGGATCAAGATGCCTGAGCACAGACATCTACAGACACTTATGACTGGGCACCTTGGCTGGCTTGGAGCTGCCTCTTCAGGAAGTCAGGCAACTTCACCACTGGATCAGTTTTGTGTGTCAGACCTGGAAAATAGCTAGAGCATCTGCTACAGTACCAAATGCCAGTGGTGAGGCCAACCAGTTCCACTCAGGTCCGTGCTCTAATTCAGTCTAATTCAGTGCAAAAAAAACCCACCTATTCTACATATTGATAAATAAATGCAAACTATCAAGTTCTGTTGTTTATATTATTAATGACATTTAAGTCACATACTCCCACAATTTCTGATTTGAAGTAACTAAAACCAAAAGTTTGCCTTTACTTTTTTGAAAAGAGAATTAAAAAGCCTTAAGACATGTACTTACTTAAATATTACTGTAAGGGCATTACAATACCACTGGTATGTGCATTACAAAAGCAATGAATATATTTATAAGAAAACTGGCAGATACTTGCTAAGTGGATTGCTCTCAGAAAATTATCTGGACTGAGAAAAAATATCAGTTACTTTTTGCAAACTGGTAATAATAGCCAGTTTAAATATAATTGTTCTTTCTTATCATGTGGATTGCACCAACATTAGAGTTTATGTATTGTCAAGTATTTTTGAAATAAATCAAATTCTGGTAGGGTTCCGTATGGAATTTTATTATGCGGTATCACTGTCCTGTCAAGGTGATGGGTAGCCATTGGAGAACTAAAACGTGCACAAAGAATAGTACTTGCATTTATTAGGAAAAAAAAAACCACAGCTGTTCAAAATCACTGCAAGCTTAAAAAAAACCCCTCAAACTTAACAAACAACAAAACCATCCCTTAAGGAGTTTGTTTGGTTCTGCTCAAGGAAGGTATTCTTCAAGGTCAGCTTGAATGCACAGCACCCCTGTAACTCCACACTGGTGTCAGCTGAGATGAACAACCTCATGCCCTGAGTGCCAGCAGAACAAATGAAAACAGCTCAAAAGAAAGATACTATATGAATTCTTTGTATTCAAATCTCTTTTTAGTAAGCCATGTTATTTGATTGTTGTGCTAATTCCTCTTTTTTCTTCTTTTCTATACCCAGGGAAAATTTCAGGTTTGTGATAACCCATTTTTACATTTGAATTGGTTTTCTATCCAAATTACATGAAAATCAATTTTAATACAAAGTCTTCCAAAGATGCTTAATTATGAACACATAGGGATCACCTCTACTATTTCTTTACAACCAATCTGCTTTCCAAATTTTTTCTTCTGTCAGCTGCACGGGGTTTCCTACAGAGTTAACAGCAGGTAGCAAAAAATTGACAAGATGAAGAATGCATGTGCTAACAGGGAATTTACACACCCCTACCTCATGCATCATCACAGCTTACACAGGTTTTAATGACTCTGCTGAACTGACAAGATGAGGATGCTCCTACTCTGTGGGACTAATCAGAACCAGTAAAATGCTTCAGTGACCAAAATTGGACTGAAAGTTGCATAAGTGGTTATCTTGCCTTAAAGACAAATGGGATAGTGGGGGTTCATTTAGTTTCTCTCAATTATATCATCCCCTGAAACAAACCCTGTTAAGAAGGCAATGAAGGCATAAGGAATTAAAATGAAAACAACAGAAAAATAATCTTAAGTGGAAAAGAGACCAGAAGTTTATATAACTGGACTAAATATTACATAGGACTAAATATTATGTAGAAATGTCCCGCTACTGCATTCATCCTCCTGTATTGACAAGGGATCATTATACAAAATGGAAATTTCCATGAAATGACAGAATGTGACAGACTACTTGTCAACAAATCTTACTACATTCAAAATTGAATGAGAACAGTTTATTCTTGCTACATCAGTTGAGCATATCAAGTGCTGAAAATTATATCTTTATTTCTTCAAAATGAAAGTATATCCCATTTGGTGTAATCAAGGGAATAAAAAGTATGTCAAGCTAGAAGACATTCCTAAAAATAAATCAAAAAGAAGATATTACTTTCAAGGTTAGTAACTGCTCAGTGGATTAGTCTGCTTGGGAGAAAATTATTTTCACAAGCTTAAAAAGCAGGAATCACAAGCTGTGAGACCAAGAGTCATGAAACTGCTCAGAGGAGGGGAAATTCACGTAAATGGCTTCTACCTACTAAGTTTCATATTTCTGTAGTCACAGTATCATATTCTCTTTGATCTGCCCTGCTTAGAAAGGCAGGAACTTTTTAAGTCCCTAAGTCTTTATGGGGCACTTTTTGGCTCCCAAATTTGTAATTTTTGGCTGACATCAGTTTCAGAGGGAGTATAGACTGAAACCATTCAGGTGCATCTTGAGCAGACATCAGTGGAAACTGCAGGTGCAGTTCAGAAATGGCATATGGACCCTCATTATTTCCACAAATATGCTGCTACTGCAACAATAAATGTTTAACAGGCATTGTTTGAGGTCCTAGATGTATTGATGTTTATAAATCTGTGATAGAAAAAAATATACTACTGGCTCTGGTATCCAACCCACAAATTACTTTCCATTGAAGCAGTATAGTGTTTCTTTTCCCAGAACTATAAAAACTTATGAGTAATAAATCATAAAAAAATCTTGTACAGAAATTTTTTACACTTGTTTCTTTTTTCTTTCTAATGCATAAAGAATCAATACCAAAAGTTGTTCCCTTTTCCTGTGAGAGCCTTGTTTATCTGCCAAAGAACACTTGTTTAATCATTATGGAATTAAAAGGGGAAAAAAAAGCTGTGGAGAAAAAGAAGGGAAAAATCCAGACTTAAAAAAGGAGAAGTAGGTAGAACAACTCAACATCACACTTCCCCCACTCTGACTTTGTCATGTGTTAAGGTGCCTTGGGGTAATACTAAATGGATTCAGTTTTTATCCACGTTTCCCTAAACAAACTGGTCTAGTGAGGTTGCAGAAAACTCATTCTTATCTGCCAGACTCTGTCTGCAGTGACAACACAGATAACTGGTACTTTCCTCCTGTATACGTGCAACTCACCTGGACAACAAATCGTGAGATGCCAGAAAAAAAAAAGTTCCTCTGAACCTAACATGAAAAGATGCAGCCATAGTATATCACTCTGCAATATGAAAACATTTTTGTAACAATTCAAGACCAGAAGTAAATCATAGAGACTGATATACAGAAAACACACATTCACTGCATGTACTGTACTACCTAAATTAATAAAAAATCAAATATTTAATTCCACTAATTACTTGCATGGTTAGGTGTATGTAAGGTTTTCTTTTCCCATTGCATTTATTTAATTTCCTGTGTTTTAAGTGAAGAAATGTCAGTTACACATGTACTGATAATGCAAACTCTCTTCTAATGAATTTATGAAGTCAGTGTTGTTTTAAGCAGCCTGTTAGCATTGACATATGCAGTGGAGATACACAGATACTGTCTGCAAGCAACACACCAATGCTTGGAGCAAACCAGCCTCAGGACATCCAAGGATGAGACGTACGGGTTACACCACTAATGGTCACAGTTGGCTTCTGTCTGCAGGACCTAATGCTGCACCACCCTACGCACGGTTTGACTAGAAACATTCAAAATAACAACTTCACAAGGGTTATGTTTACCAACAGATTTCAGCAGCTTTTTAAAAGTAAAGCTACATTTTGAAGAAAATTATGTCAAAAAGACATATTAACAAGGAGCACTTTACTTTCATTTCTAATTTATGCAGCTTACATTGCATATGAGTGGGAGGCATATTTTTTAATAATTCAGTGACGACAAGCCTCCGTGTGAAGAGAAGGATTGGGGATGTGAGGAACTAACAAGAAGGAAAGAACAAATGTATCTCTCAAGGTTTGAGAACGGCAGTGATAGACACAGGACAAGAGTCCATTGAAGCATTGCATGGACAGCAATGTTGAAAATGACAAATACAGGTCCTTAACAGAGGCTTCATAAACTACTACAGTGAACAACACTGGAGAAGAGTAATAAGAAAAGATACATGTTGTATGACTATCAGTATACACACAAATGAACACCTATATCCATGGACTACTAAATTCTTTACACTGTAATTTACCACATGTAGCTAAATACTAAAAACCACATGCAGAAGCTGCAATATTAGCCCCTATACATAGGAATCCCTGAAATACCAATTTTCCCTTCCTCTTAGAATACATTATTAAAGCACAAAATAAAAAAATCCATGTTTTTTTCATTTCCATAAAGAGAAGAGTAGACTTGAAAAGAACAAAGATGTCCACATGTAGATCATTCACAGAAATGCTACATAATTACAGTCAGGGCAGAATGCTACATATAGACAAGAATCCGTATCAACTGCTGTAAAGGAAACACATAAAAGAAGGTATTATAGAGAAACAAACTGATCGATCTGAAATACACAGATGGGAAGACAAGAGTGTGTGAAGGGTAAGCAACTAAAGGATGGACAAAACAAACACATAATCAGGTGTCTACTATATAATGAACACAGAAAGTAAAAGGTCAACACCTGTTACACAGTCTGGCTTCTATAAAGTTTTACAACTAGCAAGAGAAAAATTGTGCCCTTGATATTACTGGGACAGCATCTGCTGATGACTTGGCACTTCACATGCAAGGCATAACTTTAAGACTTTGCATTTCACACATGGAATTTGCTATGCACAGGTACAGGCAGACATCTTGTAATATTTTCAAATATATCTGAAGCAGCAGGGATTGAATTCCCTTTAAACCAACAGAACCTTGTGCACACATCACTTCAGGCACCTAAAAACTCATCAGACACCTATCTTTAGCCACCTAACAGCTTGGAAAACCAATCTATACATGGTAGCTACTTTCCAGCAAGAGTATCAGCAAACAGCTAGCAGAACTGCACTAAGGGATGCTAAGCAAGAGCACAGAAAGGTCTGCAATGGAGAGAGTCTTGAAGTGATTAACATTCAGCTATGTTACTGTTGAGAGGAATATTGCTGCTTTGGTTTGTGTGTCCTGTAACTCAGAACAGCTGATAAAAAAGTAATTAATTATGTATTACTCATCATATATAATTTATAATTTCACCTCCTGCTGAATCTTAGTTTATGGCCTTAAAAATTGCTCTCCTAGCCTGTCTTACTAGGCAGATAACTGGCACTAGCAGTGGACAATGGCAGGTGAAGATTTACTGCTGTTGCCGTGCAGATGTGGAGCTGTGACTGCCTCCTCGTGTGTTCTAAAAGGCAGTCACCTGTGCTGCTTCCCCTTGTCAAAATTCATTCAGGTCTGATGCTTACAGCTACCTCCACACAGAGGTGATGATGAGTATGGGGGAGAAAAAAGATGATCTTCAATTTCCAGTTCTAGAGTTCTCTTATCAGTAATAGGAAAGTACGTGAGGAGTTTTCACAGTCACACAGAATTGAGAAGGGCCATATGGTTCACTGAGTTTGGACGCAGACTTATCATTTATGGTAGACCAGAAAATACCTCCTCCCACACACAAAAAGACACAAAACAGCCAGCAACATTCTATGATACACTTATGTCCTAGTAGAAAAGACCAAGAGGCAGAAACCATGGCATGTGCAAGAGGCAGAAGAGAACAGGAGCATTTACAAAAATAGAACCATTAGGAAAGCCTTCCAAAATACTTCAGAAGGCTCATGGAAATGATGCTGCCAGACCTGCCGTATCTCATTTTAGCTCTCCCTTTTGTACTAAATATGTTTTCAGCTCTAAAAACTGAAGTGTCACCCTGTCATACATATTGATAACTCCCATCTTACAGTGTTGTGAGAGACTGAAATGTTAATGGTTAATGACTCAAATGATCTGCCATTTACAAAAGCAGTGCGTGCTTTGCTGAGGATGTGCAAGGTCACAGCCCAGGTGCAGAGGGGCTGCACACCCACCACCAGAGGCTACAAGACAGGTTTTGAGCCAGTTAAGAGAAGAGGTCTGTAAGAAGTACATCTCCTGGAGGTGAGATAGTGCTTTTTATCATGCCAATGTCCTCCCATACATACATGGCTCAGGTGTGAAAACTGTCCCTTCAAGAAGTATCAGGACATTCACACACAGGCCTGAAGTTATCCATCCCTTCTGATGGGGCTTAACTGGCTCAACCAGGATGGCTGAGAGGCACCTATCATGTCTTAGACAGGGTCATAAACCACCAAAGACCCCCAAAGCACCCCCCAACTCACTTCCGGAGCCTTCCATCGAAGGACTGTGTGTGACCCACAGTGTTACAACAGATGCAGAGTGTTGCATCACACAGTGTGTAACTCCCCCTCCAGGGAGTTACCTGGGCATTCCCATATAAACCTAAGTGTATATTATAGCACACTGGACTTTATGTTTCAGGGGCTGCCCCCACCCCAGCGATCAAGACACGACCATCCCTTTGACCAACAGACACTGAAATTACAACAATCAAGTCTTCTCACTGGATCCACAGGTGGTGATAACTTTCTACTCCTTTCTTTTTCTTACATTTTCTTAAGTGATATTTTAAAGCTTTTATATTGCTCTAATATTATAGATAATAACCAAAATGGCTACATATCTCCTTTCCATTGCAAACAAATTGTTCTAAAATAAACCCCACATATATATATGTACATAAACACCAATAATTCAGTGTTGTTTCACTCTAATCCATCTCGAGGTATCTATTAACAAGAACCTGAGTTACCCTTGCCTTCAAGGGGAGGTTGTAACGAGTGTATATTGATCTCAAACTGGAGTAGGCAAGACTACTTCTACAGTACAAAAGGCTTATACAGTCATTTTAAAATAATTAAAGGGAAAAATAGTAAGTACTCCTTGTTACATGCAGACCTTGTTATCCATAAAGCTTAAATCCTGTCCATTTTTATGGAATGCAGTTTTCAAGAATGTCCTCTTACATGCCTAGGAAAGAGACACTGACATACTTCAATACTTTTAAGACATAAGAAGAGAAATATGGAGTAGCAGTAAAGCATTACCAGACAAGGTACCTTGAAAAGAGATGCAAAGCTCTAAAAAAGAACCTCAGTCTAAGCCCTGTAAGCCTTAAGGACACCCCAGTTTGTTAAACACAGACCTACGTGTTTAAATGTTCTCTGTTCCTCCAAAACTTAGTCCTTTGACATTGAACATAGTAAAATGAGGTCCCAAATTTTCAATATTTGCTCTAGTATCATTTCAAATACTTATAGAAAAACTTCATCTACCCATATAATCCACTGAATGAAATTTCAAAGGAAAATTACAGAAGACGTGCAAAAAGGGAAGGAGAAAATTGCCTTATACTAGAAAGACTAGAAAGTAATTTATGCAATCAACTTGTCATTGAGAGTAAGGATTTGAATTCTTCCCTTCCTTGCAGAAACAGAAGCAAGATCTAAAGGGATAGGTAACATTCAGGAATCTCCAAGAGCTATGCATAATATCTACAAACTAAGGTTGGGCAGAGTGCACAAACTCGAGATTCTAATCCATTATTACAAATCCACTGAAATAATAAAGTAATTTCACTTGTATATCAGAATGGTTATCTGGTAGTCATGATTTCCAGACTTGCTTCCACGACATGCTTCAAGGGGCATATGAGTAAGGTCACATTTGAAATTCTGACCCAGAAGTAAAGATTTTGCACTTCCCACAGAATCATCTGCTATGATCAAAAATGAATATTTCAATAAAAATCCATAGTCTTATGCTCCCAGCTAAGTGATAATATATCCCTCCCCACAGCCTTGGGTTATACGTGCCAACTTGCTGTGTTGACTCTAGGGAATAAATACTGTGATAATGAACTGTGGATCATTTATACTGTTAAAGATCATTTGAAAATACTATTTCTGTATTCCTGCTGCAGAGTCCTTGTATACTTTCTGGAAATTGCATTAGCCCATCTGATGTTGCGTATCAAGTTTATGTAGTTAGCTTAAATTGGTTTTAGGCCGTGGAATTAACTATTAGTCACATAAGCACTACCATATGCATACTGCTCAGCTATAGATTAAGAAATTGCATTCCCCATGTGCACACACTATCATTTGTAAAGTATTAAACATAAAAGTTAGAGACCAACATTTAAGCTTCTGGAAAAGTTTACTGTATTTTTTTAATTTCTTGACTTATTTATTCTGATTAATTACTACACATTTCCTCAAAACAGTAACAAGAGACAACTCATTCTTACAAGAATGATAAATACAATGTATGTGACTCTATCACCTCATGATTAATAGGGTCTTTTTTATTCATGAAGTCAGATGTCAGACTCAGCTGAAAAATGTGTATCATCTTATATGTATTTATTCCAAAGCCTAGTAAAATTGCTTTACACTGCTACAGATGGATATAATAACAACCACTTTTCACTGTTTTTCGAATTAACACAAGATGTATGTCAAATGATGACCTTAAACTTTGTGTTGGAAATTTCATTTAAAACTTGACAAATACACTGCATGTCAGAATAACATAGTAATAACAATTCACATGAAATCTACTACATCTTCTAACTACGCTAATATTTAAAGCTTCAAAATAACCATCGACCTTCTGTTGCCCCGAGAGAAAAAGTGCACAATTATTTTTTTGTTTTCTCATCATCTTTTACCTTTTTTCATTTCCTTTTAATATAAGACCAAGTTAGTTGATAATAATTACTGGAAGTACTATTACTGCTATTCCTCTGTAAGTTCCAGGGAATATTCCCACTGTCATCAAGGAAAAAGGATATGTCCACAAACAGCTCCCCACTAAAACAAAGTACCTCCTTCTCCCTCTCAAACATTCAACAGAACAGTAACAGGTGTTACAGAAACAATAAAATTGAAAATTGTCTAAAAATAAAAGGGGACAGTTAGGTATGTCACAATATCTCCTGAGTCCTACACTTGATGGTTTTCGTTCTAAGCCATTGTGCTAGTTGATAAACCACCAACTTTAACTTAGCTTACTTCTTGAAGAATTAACAGACTCCAGAGGCCATGAAATCCAAAAATGTAAAAATGAAGAAAAGTTGTACATTAGCAAATCAAATTCTGTATCTTTTCACCATTCAAGCCCTGAATGGAATATTGATAAAAGAACATTACACATTAAGTGAAAAAGAAGCAATTAGGTCTCAACCTCCTGAACCTTATTAAATAATTTTTTTCAGTTTATACATCTAAGTCCAAATGCCAACTTTACAAGAGCATACACTGCACTGAGAGCAGTTAAATTAGCACACTGGGAAAGAAATCAAAACCACCCTGTTTGAAACTGAAGCCTGACCCTAAGCAACACCGAAGACACTACTGCCAGAGTACTAAAGAATTTTTCACGTAACGGCTTCACAGAAGTTAACAGTGACTGTCAGAGAAGACCATGACCAGCATGAGGGCTGCTGGTGCAATGACACAGTAACTTGAATTAAAGATGACCTCTACAACTCTCTTTAGTCTGTTCCACGCCTTGGTTGTAGCAGTCACAATATGGCTCAGATGTCTTTCTTAAATGTGTGAAGTAGCTTGTTCTGCACTCTAGCAGTGTATCTCCATCATCCTAGATCAGGAAATTAGCCTGTAAGTAAAACTGACTTATTTTCTTGCTGTTACAAGAAAAAGCCATACATATGCCTGTCAGAGTTTCAAACCTAGGTGGAATTCCTTCCAAAAAGCCCGGAGCCAAGACCCAGCCTCAGTAAAGATGTTTAACAAAAGAGACAAAGAACATGCATATGCGGTGATTGTCAGCCTGGGCCAGGTCTTTGTTTCAATCTTCCCCAGCAGGGGGGAGAGGGGGGAAA
>JAWWMO010000121.1:89731305-89748949 GCA_035047845.1 Dendrocincla fuliginosa | reverse complement strand
GTTATTTTGGGGGGTGGAGGGGCTTATTACAAACTGTTGTTGGTTGGTTCCTTTCTGGATATATATATATATATAGTGGTTAAGAACTGTTATCCTTTTCTATATATATATTTCTTCCTAATTAAAGTTGTTTTGTTTCTAAATTCAAAGGAGAGGGATTATTCCTTGATTAGCATAATATCTTAGTTTCTCTTGAACTAAGACAATGCCTTTTTGGGGGATAAGACAGGGCAGCTGATAGTGAACCAGCGTTCAAGACACAAGGATATTAAGTTTACAATAAAAATTTAGGAGCATATTTCCTTTAAAAAAAATATCTTGTTATAAAAGTCTAATATTACATTGATTTTTTTGTTGTTTTTTACAGTATTAGACAGGAACAAATTAGTTGTCTTATGATTATGTTTGGCAGTTCATGCAATCTCTGCATATTGTCTCTATGCAACACAAATCTTTCCCACACTGATGATGGTGAAATTAGGCATGTTTTGTCAATTGATATGTCATATGAATTGTTCATCTTGTGAGACTGTTCTCTGTCTGTGCACACGTGTGCATTCTTTATGCAACAAACACTTGGGTTTCAGTATCACTTATCCCATAGTAACTTTCTTTAATGTCTGCTTCCTAGTCAAAAAAGACAAAACCGTGCTTTTAGGCAACCTATTTACATGCAAATATTTAGAATTAAATGCCCTGGAAAAGCATGGTTATTCCCATTCTTTAAGCTTCCAGTCTTCCAAGAATGAAGGAGCACTTTAACCCAACTCATCTACAACCAACACAAGTGCTCTCACTAAAAAATAGTGCTCTTTTACTGAGTGCCTCCCTTTCAAGTTGTACACCATGCAGTGTGCTCACATGTGGGGTTTTGGGGAATGCAGGGGACACAGCTGAGTTGGAATCATCTCTAGGAGGATCCCTACTCTCCTCTTCCTTCCCTCTCTGAATGGAGTGAAGGGACTTGTGCCACTGTTGTTTCAGCACTACCTTCAGTCAAACTTGACAAGCATGAAAGAGCAACGCATTCCCAGAATCTTACAGTTTCCAAAACACTTCAGTGATTGATCACTTTTTTTCAATGATAAATTCAAAGTCAAACTGTTATCTCAAAACTGACTTCTCAATCTCCAGAACACAGCTATCATCGTTTGTGGTACCAGTAAATCCATCCCTTAAGATCCCATTTGCAGTAGAAAGCTCACGTGCATAAAGGCCTCCTGTTATGAGCATTCATTTTCTTGTCTGACTAAAGAGGTATTCTGAGATTACAGCACTCCTAATACATCAGAAATGCAATTAAAAAACTCGTACTATTTAAAAATATTATTGTTTCTTCATTGTACTGAATATTTGCTAGTAAAAGTGATTTGATTGGCAGTTTTCTCTTGCCAGCTGCTATATGAAAGGAACCAAGTCTCTGCTACTGCCTATACAAAACTCCTCTTCTTATACTGGTATCACTTTTATTAATTCCTCTCTATTCTGAATGCTACTTTTTGATAGTAGCAGAATATATTTTTTTTTCACTTTTCTTGATTTCTTTGGCTCATATGCTGGGCCTTTACATAGTCTAAAACCCTAGTAACATTATCCTGTTACTGAGAATATCTCTACACCTGTGAGTACTTCCCACCATACCTAAATCACATCTAAATTCACTACTTGCATACTGCTAACAATAAAGATATGAAAGCACTGAAGCTACTCAACCCACTCAGAAATCTGAGTCTTCAGTAGTGAACTCAGAGCAACTGAAACTAGATTACTGGGGGGAGGGGAGGAAAACTTGCTAAAAATGCCAACAAGCAACTTTTAAGATAGTTGGTATGTTTTACTGGGCTGCAGCCAAATACCACTGGAATCTCTACAACCTCTCTAGGCAACCTGATCTGTGGCTTCACTGTCCTCATGCTGAAGTTTCTCCTTTTATCTAGTCTGAATATTTCTTGTTTCGAGCTACACCTGCTGTCTCTTACTTCCCTGACATGCACCATTGTGAACTGTCTTCTCCAGACCTTCCCTGCTCTTCAGAGAGGCTGCTCTTCAGTCCCCTGGAGACAACTCTTCTCCCAACTTGGTCCAGCTCCCTCAGTCTCTCCACACAGAGCAAGTACTCCAGCCCCAAGAGATCCTCACAGCCCTCCTCTGAAATAATTTGTCTGCCTTTCTTGCATTTTGAGAATTAAAACTGGAGACAGGCATGTAGGCAATCATTTTCTACTGACAGCAGACAAACACATTGGTTGCCCCATCATCATTCCTTTTCCACTTTACATATCCCTTATCTTGAATGTGAAGATACCTTGGCATTGTCACTCTGGAGCAGAATGAGTGAACTTGCTAACTAAGCAGACAAACTCAGCATTGCGGAGCACTATGTGCACTTAGCTCTGCTCCTGTGGATACAACTGACTCCATGTGCTTGGTCTGTGAGCCTGAGACCACCAAAACACATCCTTGCATAGATGTGATATGTTCTAGTAATCTGCTTCTGCGGGGGAAAAAAACCCAACAGAATTTTTTCTCTTCACTGAGGGAACAGTCATGAGAGGATTTGTTGAGATTCCCTCTTCCCTATATCTCATCATCTCATCCTTCAGACATATCCATGAGAGAACATATTTTCTGTTCCCATTATCCTATTCTTTTTTCCTGTAAAGAAATGCTTAAAAAAAAAAAAAGAAAGGCACAAGACAGAGAAAATATCTAAAACCTTGAAAGCTTTGTTTTCCACTTTTTCTCTCCATCATCGCTTCCCTCTAATGATACTCTGGACAACATGATGTTAAGTGCTCTAAAAGTCATCTTGTCTTTTTATGCTTGTATGATTTTTGCAATCTCAAAAGATGTGACAAATGCAATAATGCCTGAAAGAAATAAACCATCTCTTCTTGCAGAGTCTCAAAGAATACTAAAACATGATTTGTACCAGCACTAAGCTAATTACAGTGACACCACTCATGCCTCTACAGTTCTGTTAGTGTCGGTGCTTAAATTACAAACCCCTCCATCTAGTGATTTATAATTCTGTTGTGTATGAGTTGGCTACTCTTACAGGAGTGCACAGCACAGCTGTTAATGGCTGTATTAGTGATACTTTCCCAAAAATGGCTTAAATTTCACTTTGAATTTTGTATCTCCCTCATCTGTTATATGGTGTAAATCACAAGTAAACTGTGGCTAAAGTAAGACAAAACCCATCCAAAATGAGATTTATATGCTTGGACTTCAAAACGTGTATTTTGCAAAGTTTGGAGATGAGTTGCTCTACGTAACAATGACCTTCAGCATCTCCCCATTGACACATTAGTGTTTTCTGGAAAATGAGGTTCCAATGAAAAAAAAATTCTGAATATTATAAATACTGAGTGAGAAGAGAGTTTTATAATCACTGGATGTCAAGTGACATTTTAGCAAGACCACCATACACCAGTGTTATAAGTTTCAATATGTGAACGTATCTAGCAAAAATCTGTTTTGATTTCTGGTATCTCTTAAAGTACTTGGATATCTTGGAAACCTGCGGATAACCTGCTTACTTATGTATATTGATTATTTTAGGCAACATGACTAATTCTCTGAAAATGCTTGAAAATGAAGACTCTCAGGTTTGAAAGCTAGCACAACAAAAAAAGCACTGTCTTGTATCATGTTTGGATATGAAATTAAATGCAGTCATTTATTTTAACTTTCTTATTTAAATATAAAGTTATTCGTTCACAGTATCTAGTATCTATGTGAGTAACTGAGCTAAAGTTTTACAGCTTACACAAAAAAAAAACCTATTTCTTCCAAAGGCAACTTTCACTCAATCAGAAAAATGAGTATTTAAAGCAAGGTGATAAGGAGTAGCCTAAGGTTTTTTACCCAGTCTGACACAATATTGCCAGTATTTCAAGCAAAAAAAAAAAAAAAAAAGGTTAAAAAACACAGAAAGAATTCCTTGCTAGTAAAAGCAGTAACAAATTGTTCCTTTTCAGAAGAAAGGTTCCCATCAGTTTGTTTCTCAATAAACATCAGAGAAATAATTCATTCAAAAGTAAAACTAGGTTTCTTTAACTTCTGAGAAACATGTTCATTATTATTATCATTACTGAACAATTGTCTATAGTCTGTATACTTTTCCTTTTCATATTTCCTTACACATTGCTTCAGTGAATTTTCTTGGGTAAAAATAACCAGCTGAAGAGGATTTAATTCTTTCCTGCTGAGTTGACATAGACAATAAACAGTTAACCTTATCAGACAGTAGATGGTCTATCATCTTGGAAACCAGTGATCAGTGAGCAAATGGTGTGCAATTACACGATGTATGCCATGGTGTACAGTTCTTGTAGAAGTCACGTGTGATAGTATTTACTTTAGTGCTACCTACTCCTTACCTAGGTAACAGGATTATGATCTCAGAAGGTAGATAGAAACATATCTTTGCTATATTTGTCACCTAATCTAAATTCATCCTGTTGGAGCAAAACTGAGACGTATCGAGGAAAAGTGAGAGGAGAATTGTCTCCCCTTGTCTTCTTGTAAAAGTGTATGAGTGGCAGCACTGTGCATTGCTACATTTCTTGAAAGAAAATAGAGAAGGCACGGTTTCCTCCCAGTTTCTAGTATTTTCCTTCTGACTCCCAATCCTAAACCACATAAACACAACAGTTTCTGAATAAGTCTGTGGTTCTACTGTTAATTGAAAATCTAAATCTATTAAGTGAACATGCCTGCAATTGACTGAGTTTCTAAAAAATATTTGTATACTGATTCTATTACAGGGCTATATAAGATGAAAATAGAAGACATATTTTCAATAAGTTTTAATAAAACACAACTATATATATATATTCAAAAACCCTAAAATATATATTTATGAGACAGATTTCTTCAATATTAGAACACATTCTTTGCATTTGCATCATATGAAGCATCACCTGTTTATTTTGCTTGCTTGAGTAAAAAAACAAAAGAGGAAAGAAGGCTGCTGAGGTCAAACACACTCTAGGCTAAATAGCTGCAACGCAGAAAGTAAGTCTAAATTCCTTGTATTACCATACTCTTCTATACAACAATATATAACTATGTTTAAAGGTCTCTGCTGATATGTGGGAAGCTTGAGAAACAGGGACAAAGCCACCAAAACCCATCGCACATTGCAGTGGGTTTACAAAACCTTTCAAATGACAATACTGTAAGAGGAAGGAAATCCTTGTCCCTAAACTAACTGGTTCAGAAAACACAGATTCACTCTGCTTGGGGCACACGAGCTCTGGAGAAGGCTGCTTGTATGTCCCTGTGTCTGTAACTGGCCTTCTCTATGCCCTGTCTGAGGAGAAAATGACCCACAGGGCCATGTGATTTCCAAGCCTTTCACAGAAAATCAGGGCAAGGTGATCATGTACCTTGTGTAGTCTTTTTCTCTGGCAGCTACTGACCTTAAAGGTTGATTCCAACTCAGTTTGAAAGAGAAGGCTACTTCAAAGACAAGACCATTGATGTTTGGAGAGAGCATAGAGCTGGATAGAAGGACAAGTTCAAACCAAGGAAAAGCTGTGCCATAAGCTCGTGTTGTAAGAGATCTGAAAATCCACAGAAGACAAAACTTTTGCCACCATTCCTGTTGGCAAAATGTTAAATCAGAGCTCACAGCAAAGCAAAGGACACGGATGTGAACAACTTCCTTAGCTCTGATGTTCAAAAAACAGCTTGTGTACTTAGGTAGCACTGAAACCTCAACTGTTCTATGATGGGCTGTATTACTTTCTCTCTAATCATTACATCTATTGCAAAAGGACCAAGGCAGAGCATTAGCTTCAGTGTTAATATTTTATTATATATGCATTTTTAAAAAATTTTAGCTAACTTTAGCCAGGAGTTATTATAAATTACGTTAATGACTACATTGAAGTGACCTTGTAGCACACTTGAACAGAGAAAAAAGCTTGAAGAGCCACAAGAGATTTCATCTTCAGCTTCAAGAGGCAAAAACATTCTTTAGAAGTGTTTGTGTAAGACAAAACATTATGGGTTTTTTTTTAAGAACTGATTAGGTCATGTAGATTCTGTAGTTATTACACATTTGATCAATTTAGACTAGAACAAAGCCATATGAAAAAAAATGACCTGCAACTACCTGTAATTCTAAAGTGCCCATTGTGAATTTTTTCCTTTGAATATTAAATCTTTATTGTTTGAAAGGAACAGTTTAATAGCAACTTTATAAAGCTTCTAAAACATTGTTTAAACCCTTGTTCTTTCATTCTCTGCTAACATGCAAGAAGACTGATTATCTGGAACAGAAAAGAATAGCATGACATTTATACTGCACTATATTTACTTATTAAAAACATTACTATTATTATTATAATAAATATTTATAATGAATAGTACCACAACTAAATAAGGGAAATCTCACACCCTGTATGACAGCAGCAGTTCAAATTGAAAAGCTGTATTGGATATGGCTGACTGGAGTTAATTTTCTTCACAGCAGAAGGTATGGTGCCATTTTTGGGATTTGTGCTGGAAACAGTGCTGACAGCACACTGATGTTACACCTATTGCTTGCACACCTTAGAGGCCACCTCTGTTTCTCACCCTACCCCACCAGTGAGGAGGCTGGGGGTGGGCAGGAAGTTGGGAAGGGACACTGGGATAGCTAGGACAGGTGATCCCAACTGACCAAGAGGATATTGCATACTCCATATGGTGTCATGCTCAGCATACAAACTTGGCGAGAGAAAGGGGGGACATTCAGAGTTTTGCTCTTTGTTTTCCCAAGTCACCATTAGGAGTGCTGAAGTCCTGTTCTCCTGGAGATCTGCCTTCCCCAGGGGAAGGGATGAGTGAATTCCTTCTTTTGTTTTGCTTTGCTTTGCTTGTGCATGTGGCTTTTGCTTTATCTATTAAACTGTCTTTATTTCAACCCATGACTTTTCACTCTTTTACCCTTCTGATTCTCTCTCCCTTCCTTTCTCCTGCTTTCTTCCACAAGACACATTTCTTCCTCAACCCCTATGGAATGACAATAAACTTTTGTGTTTTTTAAACTGGCTATTTTAAAGATGCAAAAAACCCCAAATATGTAAAAGAACCAGCTTAGCATAAAATATTTTCTTTTACTGCTCTACAACTTTAAGGTGTTGATGTTATAAATGCTAACATAACTAGCAACTCATTCTCTTAAAAGCTAAAAGGAAAAATGAAATAAAAAGCCTCCAAAAATGATCACAAATAGGTGATCTTTTTGATCAGTTCACATCCTTGGCTTAGCTCTGCTCCTACTGAAGTCAAGGATACTGCGATAAATCTCACTCTAACCAATGGTTGGCTTCATATTTCTCATGAAGCATAGATCCAATTTTAAGGTTTTACCAGATCTGATTCACTGTGTATTCGGAGAAAAAAAAATAATTTTTACTTTTCAATACTATTTTTAGTCCTTAAGAAGCAACACAGCTAAGCAGAAGTGAGCTAGATTCTATTTCTTATCATAAGCTGCCAACAGACTTGCTTGCTGAACTTCCCTCAGTTTCCTAAAGCTGGATCCTCTGAAGTTGAACTTGCACTGATGATACAAATTTAGTCCACAAATCCTCAATTAATACAAAAAGCAGAGAAAAAAACCAATACTGCTGTAATTGCAAAGAAAACCCCAAATATCTTTGGGTGTAAGTGGAGCACATGCCTGCAGTCAATCATTCACAACAAGTGTACCATCAACATGAAACTGTGCTCCTGACTGGAACTGTTTGTTCAAGCAGAGCGAATTTCTGCCCACTCTCAAACTTATTTTATTAAAGTGGTGTTAAAAGTTCTATTTTTCTTGTTTCCCTCCCCCCCCCAACAGGAATAAAAGATGAATAGGAATATAAGAGTTTTGTTGGCTTAGAAGAGACATGACCAACATTCCCACAGGTGAGTGGCAAGGACTTGTCTGTATTCTCCTGCTGCTACCAGCGTTCTCTAGCTGATCTTTTTATTTGTCTTGTTTTGTAGTTACGTTGTGTTTTCAAGACTGGACAAAGATCAATTTACTTATTGAGTATATTGAGTACACTGGGTGTTTCCAGCTTAGTTATGGCCTTTCAATGGTCTGCAATACCAAATGTTAAATTAAAACTACTCTAAAAGTCTGCCTTGAAATATAAAGGCAATGCTGCATTCCACCATAATAGCACCGAATAAGTCCTTGTAAATCACAAAGTGGAGATTTAATGCCCCTGTGTGCAATTTTAAGGGTTAGTGAAAGGAAGAATATAGTGAAAGTTGAAGTCTGAACTGTACATCTGCATGTATAAATAAAGGAAAGATATCCTGTGAAAAATCTTTAAAAAATCACGTAATCAAAAGAGGAGAAAAAGAAGTCCCAAAGTTGGGAATATTTTTTTGTAGCTCTTGTTTTTACCTATGTTGATGCTGTTTTAATTACATTGCTAAAGATATATACAACCACAGATGGTTCAACGAAACAGAAAGGCAAATTTCTAAATGCTATCTGAAATACATGTTATTCTCTGCAGTCAGGAACAATTTTATGAAGCAATTTCTAAAGAGGTCTGTACAGAGCAGAATTTCTCAGCATGATAAAGAGGTTAGCTAATGCTGTGGGAGCTGATTTCAACAGCAGTGTTATGAAAACAAATACATAATTAGCAAAAATGGAGATCTATTACGGTAAAGTTAGTTTCTGTAATCCCTCAAGAGTTCTCTGAGATTGGCATAGGCCTTGGACACACTGAGTCAGGTTAATGTCCTGATGGAAAAGGTAAGCAGAGAGATGGATAAAAGACCAGGTCTGAAGTCAGAAAACAAAAATGTGTGTAACATTTTTTTCATGTACTTTACTGGAAGTGCCACTAAAGTATTTGAATTTTCAAAATATCTGTTGTCTTTAAATGCAGGGCATAAGATTCATATCTATTTTGGATTTTGAGTACACTTGGAAATACTGAAAAACTGCACTGAACAGCAGAATTGTTGCACCACTCACAAGAAAATTTCAGAGTAGCATCAAGTTTTGAGGTTTAAGAGGTTTTGCCTTTTCTCTCAGCTAGAGCACAGGAAGATATTGAGGCAAGTAAAAATGAAGATAGCTGCTTTTACAACTTTTCTCTATTCAACTTCTCAGAATTAGTTGGACAGTTAATACAGAAGTGACTTAAGAAAATACCCTGGATAAAAACAGCTATTTATTTGGAGCAAAAAGCCAACAACATTGAAAAACTGTAATTTCTGCTAGTATATTTGAAATAAAATTAGTGATCAGGATGGAAACTATAGATTAATAGGGAATCTGGTAAGAAACAGAAATGAAATAGTATAAAACTCAAAGATCTTTCTTCTAATATCTGAGTGCTTAATTAGGGCCTGGTCTTTCATCCCTGAATAATTTTTATTCAAGTATCTTTTCATGAGATTTTTATGAACCTTAAGTACTAAACACTTTATATCAATTTTCCGTAATTTTCTTTATACTAGTACTCCAAAACCAGAAATTTAATGAAGAACAAAATACTATTAAATTCCAGACTAAACACAGAACATAAATAAGACTTTGCCCATAGATCAGAGATTATGGGCAACAACTACACTTGAATATGAAAATTAAAATGGTCTTAATTAAAAAGGAAGTTTGAAATCTCCCCATGCATTTAGAAAGTAAAAGGCAAGATTTTGCTACAAAGATGCATGTTCAGTTTGTTGATTAAGACCAGGTAGAAATCTTTCAAGATATATGAGAAAGCATTCTTTATGTAGACAATGTTCACAGAGCATCAATTTCAGTGCACGTCATGTAAATTAATAATTTCCTGCCTTCCATTGTTCAGGCTTCTCCTTTAAAGAGCTCAGCTGAAATACAGAACCAGCATAATCTTTAATTTAGTTTAGCATCAGTCTGAATTCTAGTACCTTTCAAGTATAAAGGCTTTTCATGTCTTACATGGGAGAAAAAAATCCACCTGCAGGGCAAGTAAAAATCCCTATTCTGTAGTTAGATATTTAACTCTGTTTCCTTTTACTAAAAATACTGGAGGTTTTTTTCTATTCTCTCAAAACATCTCCAGGAGTGACAGATCAAATTTTCATTGTGCCTCATTTAACAACAAGGTTCTCAATTCATTAGGGCAATATAAGTCACAGATAGAACTCCTGGCTACTCATGCAGCTGACTAACAGCCCAGATCCCACTTTCCTCAGAAATTCTCTATTTTCTTGCTAATCCATCTAATGGACATATTACTATATCTTATTTTTCCTATCTTAGTTAAAAGTGAACTAAACACACAAATCACTAATAGATGATTAATACGACAGCAATTGCTTTGAAAGCACAACAGCAACTGCCAGGTTTGAAAGAAAGACCACATAAAAGAAAGAGAATGCTAAATAAAAATCACCATGTTAATTGTTTGAGTCAGATGTTAAAGACAGAACTGCAATATCTAAGAATTTTATTCACGCAGTTTATTTTTTTTTACCTGCCATCTCTTTCATGTATCTGCACTTAGAGAAAGCAAAAGAATTAACAAACTGAGCCATTCCTTACTGACTGAAATCCAGCTAAGCTGAAGCCAAGCATAAAGGGAGCAGAATTTCACCTAAGTCAACAACATTTTAATTTATAATGTGTGCTAGACAAGCTTGCAAACAAAAATTTTCTATATTATGTGCACATAAAGCTAAGGCTTTAAGGAAAGCCTCAAAACTCTTAAACTGTACAAAGGAACAAATTTTCAGGGCCCGGTTTACACGCTTCTTGAACAAGTTATCACAAAAAGAGATTATAATTATGCAAAACTACAGAAGCCAAACAATTGTTTAGTAAATGGCAAACATCTCTATTGCCATACAAGCCACAGAGTTTCCCACCAAGTCTCTAAATGGTGGCTTTTGTTTTTCAACAAGATAGTTTCAGATTTGTTTCATTTAAAAAAAACCACAAACAACTAAAACAAACCCCACTTTTCCCATATTTGATGTATTTGAAATACAATACTCAACTGATAAATGCTAAAATCTTTTTGATCAAACCCTGAGGTGTTTCCGTGTAAATCTAAGTTGGAATTCACATATCATGAAAGTAAAAAAATGGTGTTAGAGGACAGAAAGAAGAAACAAACATAAGACACTGAATAACTGTTTCAGGAGAAAATCTGAATGTACTAGAAATACCTGCTGAATAGAGGAGTGTGCATAAATGAGATGCTGCTTTTACCTGGGCTGCTGGTATTTAAAATAATTCATCTCAGAAAAGTCACTGCTGAAGTATCAACTAACACCCCTGCCTAAGATCCCTGTTGTGCAGAAGAGGAGAGAGGCCTGTGTCATTAACAGAGCTGGTAACGAAAGACAGCTGGTGCTAATCCCAGCCTTTCACGTTCTTTTCCTGTTGTATGCACCAGCAATTTCAGAAATCAGACTATAGACACTTGAGTAGAGACAATTTTATACATATTCTGCAACTTCAAGAGCTGTTTAGCACTAGAAGCCTTTTCTGTTACCTTCTGCTCAGACCTTAAAATGCTGCTTCTGACTCTATAGCTGTCACTGAAGAGATCAACTGTCACTTTAGCTTAACTTATAGACTATAGTGAACTTTTAGGCAAAGGGGTTCCTTGTAAAACTGTCTATTTCTACATCGAGTTATAAGTAAGAGCAAATCTCTCTCAAGGATTGTACTCATTCCTAAAAAGAGAGTCCATAAACAATGTGGTTGGTTTTAGTGTTTTTAAACTGGGCAGAATTTTTTCCCAGAATTTTATACTCTTGCACACTTTCTTCAGATTTACAGAACCCCGAACTGCCAAAAAAAACTTATCAGGAAACAATGAATGAATAATTTACAATAATGCTCTTTCAAATATAAACCAAAAAACATCTATCAATTATTTTTGAGCACTCTTGGGAATCCAGAGAGGTCCCAGCTGACTGGAAGCTGGCAAATGTCCCGATCTTCAAAAGGGCAGGAAGGGGGACCCTGGAAACTACAGCCCTGTCAGTCTCACATCAGTGCCTGGTAAATTTAAGAGAGAAGATTATTCTGGAAAGTGTTGAAAAACATCAGTCTACAACTTCCTCGTGATGCAGCAGGCACTAATCTCTTCTCTGTGGGGACCAGCGACAGAACCCAAGGAAAACGGCCTGAGGTTGTGTTGCAGGAGGTTTAGGCTGCATATTAGAAAAAGGTTCTTCATGCAGAGGGTGTTTGGGCACTGAACAGGCTCCCCAGGGAAGTGTTCACAGCACCAAGCCTGACAGAGTTCAAGAGGCATTTGGACAATACTCTCAGGCACATGGCATGACTCTTGGGGATGATCCTATGCAGAGCTAAGGGTTGGATGCAATGATCCTTGTGGACCAACTCAGCATATTCTACGATTTTGTGATAAATGCCTCTCAGGTGAAATAATTCAATAATTATCTTACCTATTTATATGTCTGATCAACTGTTCTTATTGACATAATCTACTAAATATATATTAATAATACTCTTAATTGAATTTCTACTTTTTTTGTTATTTATAAAACAATCTGAAGCAACCACTGTGTACTGGTTTTGACTACCCTAATGCATACAATTTTCAAGAAAAAATAAGACACTAGATCACAGCAATCAGCAGTTTGATACAAATGGCAAATGCAATCCTTGGTTACTAGAGATGGTAGCAGAAAACCTGTAGTTCTGGGAATAATTCCATGCCAAGCACAGAATATTACTAGTAAATCAACTACTGAAACTTTCCAAGAGTTTGTTTTGCCTTCTGAATAAGTATTTCACTTCCATCAGACTGATTTTTTTGCTTCACTGCTCAAAATCTTTTAAAATGCTTTATATCTTTATTACTCATTAATATGACAGGTTCATTAAAGTAAATGAAGCTTAATTTTAATCATATTCAGAAGCTATACTGGATAGATTATTGCATTTTGTCTTTTAAATAGTTTGTCTTTCATTCTACTGTCTTCATCAAACAGTATTCTGAATAATTATCATAATGCTGTTATGAAGTTACAGCATGATTACATTCTTACTAAGAATCTCGGGTCACCTGCTGCATTTACACAAAATACCACAAATCTAGTCAAAGCACCTCAGGTTGTGCAGCACGAAAGTAATTCCTTACAGCACTGTATGTGTTTTTAAGGTCTACACCATTTATTCACCATTACATTATCTCAGTTTTATATTCACTAGTCAGGAGGTAAATGTCAGCTGGAATCACTGAATCTCAGGTTTTTTGCAGCTTTCATTTTGTTTGATTGGCTTTTTACCGATTGTAATTTATGGCTCTGATGAAAGTAAAAAGCAAAAAGCTGAGAGTGTAATCAAAGCTAATGATGAACTAAATACCATATGATAATAAATCAGCAAGGAAAAAATGCTCTGGAGACAAATGGAGATGTTTACCATTTCAGTAATAATACTACTAGAACAAATGTTTATGTAAAACAAAACACTGTACTAGAAAACCAAATAAACACCCAAGCCACAACAAAAAGTCAACATTCTCTTATGTAAAATAAAAACTAAAACTTATGATGAGCAGCTGAATTTGGGGCTCTTTCAAAAGAAATCCTTTTTTAAAATCAGAGCGTGGATCAGTGAGAACAGTGAAGAAAGTTTGAGGTGCTAAGACATTCAATTTTTATAAACAGAAGTGAACACTGGCATAGTCAAAGCCTGCAGTAATCAGTAATGTTGATACTTCATCTTCTAAAACTTATTACAGCAGAGAAAATCCCCCAACTCTTCTACAAGGAAGCTTTTCAGAGTCACTGAAACATTTTTTTTGTTATCTGGTTATTTCATTTTATAAAAAAATGGTACACGTGCAAAAAGCAATTCTGAGAAAAAACCTCAATGGTCTGCCTGAGGATAATCCACAAAACCTACCTGAAGTTAAAAAAAACCTCATTTACTTCAACAGCTTTTCTGAAATGCCCCAAGACAGAAGTTAAAACATGTAATAGCTAATAATAGGTAAATTCAAATAGGAGCTTAATTTCTTTTTTGTAGTATCACAAAGCCTGCATACTACAAGTGTTAGGGTATATTTACAGTACCTTTGGATAGTGTTTGACAGGGATCAGAACTCTCTCTGACAGCTTTATGTTTTTGTTGCTGATAACATCAAGATATTTCTTTTCTTCATCTTCTTTCTTGCCTTCAGAACCCTGATATTTTTCCATTTCTGAAAAATATTAAAAAACAGAGCAATCAGTGACATGTTATTTGTCATTTTTAGGAACTTTAAACTTACACATTGTAATACAGACTGTGTGCTGAACACCTGTGATGTCTGCACTCATGTGGTCTGTACTGCTGCCTTTGAAAACACCTGGACTGTCACCAGCACTGAGAGGAAGAGGTGACAGTTGTACTTCTCAACTAATTCTTCCCCGGCTGAAAGGGAAGTCAAATGATCTCAGTGGAAGCAGGAATAGCAGCGGCTTACACTTCCCTCTATCAGTCCTTTAAAGGGGATCACATCATCTCAGCTTGATGCTTTTTGTAGACCTGACCTGCCAGAATTAAATTGTATTCTAAGTGCAAAGGTTAACTTTCAGCAGTAGAAAACTAAAGAAACTTTTTGTTACTGAGGTTTCCATTCAAATGCTTCTGAATTAATTGAAGGTTGTACAAAATAAGAAATAATGCTAACTCTTCCAAAAAAAATTCTTCAATTAAGAAATGCAGTAAATAATTGTTATATATATAAAAAATACTGCTAGTATGTAGAACACTCCATAGAATTTACAAAAACACCCTCAAAAACATATTCAGGTTGAATAGTTCTGACTACTTTATTCCCTAAAGCTCTATAAGCAACAGGTAACAACAAATAATTGAATTCATCACCCTACAAAGAACATCTAAGAGGGTACCTGAAAGCTCCCTGAGAGCACAGGTACTTTTGAAAAATCGGGATTTGCAGCAGCAACACTGATAGCACAGAAAATGGCAATGCTTATAATGAGTTAATTATAACCGATTTATAGCGAAAAAGGGGCAGCTGTGGGTCTTAGAAACATGCTGTTTCAAGGACCAGAAAGTAAGAATGGAAAAGAGTAACACAGCGACAGCAATCCGTAACACACATTTGCAAGTCTTTTTGACTTACATCAAGCGTAAGGGAAAACATATTAAAGAGAACAGCCCATGTCATGATTTCTTAGTAAATGTTAATGCTGCCTACATGACACCAAATGATTCATTTGAAGTCGGTACCAGCAGAAAGTTCTCTGATGTTACAGTCATAAGCTCTCTTAAAACCTCTCAAAGAACACACCTAAAAGAACTCAAAAAGTTATTTACCATCACTAAAAACATCAGGACATTTTGTTATTATAAAATACTTGAATATACCTGTAAAAAAGTGGTATGTTGCATTCAGAGGGAAAGATAAACCCGGAAAGCAGCAAGCATCAACTAAGCACTAGCTTAATTGTGATTCTTTGCAGTAAAATACTTTCTTTGGGCAGTTTTAATAGATGGAAAGTTCTTTGAAGATAGATCCAATGCAAGTATACAAACGGTTGTACTGTGGGAGTGGAGAGGGAAGAGACAAAGGCAAATAAAGAGGGAAAAGTGTTGCAAGTGCAGTTAAGTATTGGAATGAAATTAAGGAATTTCCCAGATGTATTGTAAACACTACTAAGTAAGATAATTCTAAAAGCCAAGTGGGGAAAGTTGATCTACATGCACACATATATTACACTAGAACCACAGAATCATTTGAGTTGGACCTTTAAGGTGATCAAGTTCAGCCATTAATTAAGCACTGTCAAGTCCACCACTAGACTATGTTCCTAAGCATCACATGTATATGGTCTTTTAAATACCTCCAGCAACAGAGATTTCACCATGTCCCTGGATGGTCCATTCCAACGCTTAATAACCCTTTCTGTGAAGAAATTCTTCCTGATCGAGGTCCAACCCAAATGTCCCCTGACACAGCTTGAAGTTACATTCTTTTGTTCTATCACTAGTTGCTTGGGAGAAAAAAACAAAAAAACCAACCCCCACTTGGCTACTACTTTTCCAGTAGTTGGAGAGAGCAATAAGGTCACCCAAGAGCCTCCTTTCCCTTCAAGCTAAACAACCCCAGCTCCCTCAGCTGCTCCACATAAGACTTGTGCTCCAGATCCTTCACCAGCTTTGTTGCCCTTCTATGGGCAACAGCACCTCAGTGTGTTTCTTGCAACGAAGGGCCTAGAACTGGGCACAAGATTCAATGTGTCACCTCACCAGTGCCAAGAACAGAGAGACGACTCACTTTCCCTGGTCCTGCTGGCCACACTATTGCTGATACAAGGCAGGATGCCACTGGCCTTGAATGCAATTAAACTCCTTCTGTAAGGGTTCCGAAGATGCTTAAAAGTCTGTATAGTCAGTAGGAGGGAGTCTTAAAGCTTCAGACTAAATGGTAACCTGCGAAACACCCACCAGCCCTTGCAACCAGTCCCAGTCCTGCGCTTTGTTTTTGACTGAGAGTGCATGAAAGTTTTGGAACAAAAGTGGTGTATTTGCTGAAGTTAATGAAAGAGTACTTCAGCCGGGCTTACCAGACTTACATGACTAAGAGTTTGCAGATTTACCAGGAGTGAGACAACAAGGTGTCACTCCAATACTGAACATGATATGGGCTGAGCTCCAAGCCCACAAGACCTAGTCCCAGCCAATTAATTACTAGAGGAGCGAGAAACATCAGTGGGATTTGCTTCAGGGAATGAAAGGCAACAGAGAGCCAATCTCTCATGAGGTCCCACAGCATTTACAATCAAGCACAGTGAGAGCAGCAAATGAAGACGAATCACGATGATGGTCAGGCTGTACCCAGAATTGCAGGGCAAACATTATTGCAGCAAAAGCTACTGTGGACAGTGGGCAGTTCAGGTTTCCTCAAGGGAACAACTGCAAGTAGCCCACTATCACAGACACAGAATTTTAAATACCATCTCCAAGAAGGGAGGTACCATAAGCTCCTTGGGGAACTTCTGCCAGTATTTTATTTGATCACCATCACAGTGAAAGAAAAGGTCTATCAATGCTCAGAGGCAAGTCCTTGGCACCCCTGAAAAGAGCCTGGCTCTGCCTTCCTTGCATCCTGCCAACTCCTATGAGGTATTCTGCAGTTGAACAGCCTGCAGGCAGCCTTCTTAGCTCCTTCTTCAAAGGACAGATGCTCTAGGCCTTTCACCATTCTTTTGGAGGCTTGCTTGCTGTAAGCTCTCCACTATGTCCATCTCTACTTTGGGGAGCCCAGCAATGGGCACAGTAAGTACTACTGCATGTGCAGCATGGTCTAAAACAGAAGGTAGGGCAAGGTATGACTGGGGAAACCACTAAATTTATATGTAAAAAGTACAAATGGGATTCTGCTCAACAGTGAGGCAGTCACGTGAGATGAGCTACTTGGGAAGGTTTTGTTCCCCAAGGCCAGGCCTTGTGTCTTTTCAGTGACATCCTGGAAGCCCTGTGATGTCACCAGGCAGCCATTGTGACACCCTTGACAACAAGCCTTTTGGAAGCGTGAGGCAGCCCTGAAGGGCCACAGTGCCTGGCCTTCTCTATCAGGGACAGACATCTGCACGTGGAGGGACAAAGGACCCCCATCCCGTTAGGTGCCTTTGAGGACACAGAGGG
>JAWWMO010000121.1:89715735-89726593 GCA_035047845.1 Dendrocincla fuliginosa | reverse complement strand
CTTTGGCCTGCACGTGTCAGAGAGGTCAGTCACCATCCTGCCCTGACAGCCGGAACACACCGAGACACCTGGCTGTAGCTCATCTGCCCCAGGGTGGTCCCTGCCATTTACAGCAGCCCGAACTCAGCCCCGAGGCAGAGCAGGCAGTTCTTCAGCACTCGGCTTTAACAGCTTTGTTGCTGGCTGCAGACTGAATTCCCAGTGCAGGGGGAATTTTGTTTTTGCTTACTTAATGCTATAGCTAATACAGGATTTTTTGACCAATGGAAATAGCATACCCATTTTCAACGGCATTCCTCTAATGAGGACAAACATCAGGAATTCAACAGTACATTTTCAGCGTCACTGATCTTAGGTAAATAGCAAATAAAGCATTTCTTGAGAAGAAACTTCGCACACTTTCCACTCGCTTTTGCTCTGAGCTGTATGAATTAAAGCAAGGAGACACAGATCTATTTATTTACCCCCTCCAGTATCTGCTTATCTGTAAATACACCTTATCTTTGCCTTTCTTCGTTAATATAGTTCTCCTGGACTTGCTTCTCTATAATACACATGTATCTCATCCCTCTCATCTGGAAGAACACATGCATATCTCAGTCACGCAAAAAGAGGTCACCACTAGAGAAGCATCAAAGACTAAAAGCATTTCTAATATCCCTTTAGATATTATTCCCTATGAAAATTTATCTTAAGCTCTCTCCAGCCTGTGAGTTGTAAAATTCTGGAAATACTGTCAGCCCTTTTATGTGGGTACTTTTTGAAGGGAATATCTTCTTGTTCCTTCATGGGTTTAGAAAATGGAATAGCTGAGTTACCAGCTCTTACTTTATTGGAAACTCTCTGCTTTATTCTTACAGTGCCAATAGAATTATGTTAATTATATTTCTCTTCTAAGTACTTGACACCTATTACAAAACTTCTGTCATGAATATAGTTTTTCTATTAAAATTCGGCATCCCACAGTAAAAACATTCTTTTGCTACACTTAAGAGTCATGTCAAAACTCAACAAGAAATAATGTTCTTCTTGTCAGTCTGTCCAACCCACCAAAAAAAAAAAATTCCTTTCTGCTGTCAACATTTGCCTCCCACTTAAAGGAATTCTGAAGCTTGTGTCTGCAGTACTGGCATAGCTTCATTAGAGAACTGTGAGGTGCTCTTAGCAAGATCAGGCCCTCTGAAAAAATTACATGCTCTTATTAATGTGAATTATTTCCAGAATGGGAATAATATCAACCTCTTGCATGCATGTAGTATGTACAGCAAGATTATCTAGTACACTGAGAAGTACAGTTTTTCTGCAGGACAATGAAAGTATTTCTGAACTGAAAGAGGAAGAATGAGCCAATGACAATGAAAAATAATGATTGCTATATCACTGACAGTTCTTAGTTTTTTTTTTTTAATTTAAAGATTAATTAAAAATTACAGAGTTGAAACTCTGAATACCTGCAATGGTGTTACAATAACACAAAATCCCAGCCTATTTTTAAAGCAGAAAATACTAAAAACATACATGAAGGCTCATTTTTTGTCTAGAGAGTTAGAGTTTTAGTAAAAAGTGGTGCTGTTGGATTTTGAGACATGGTTAAAAAAAAAAGCAGATGGCTCAATAAAACCAATTGGAAAAATTAAAATGAAGTCAATTCATGAGAACATCCTAAGAGCTTTCCAGTCATGAAAAAGAACATTCAAACCCCTAAGAATCAGAAATGTAAAAATTTTCAGTGTCTAAGAGAAGCTGGGAGGGGTTATCAGGACAGTACAATCAGTCACAAATGCTGAAATAGATTTTTCTCTTGTGGTTAGATTCTATGAAGTCCCGTAAGTCGTGAAGTCCTACTGAAGGTCTTTTCAAGTTGGTCACATCTTAAAACGCAGTGTTCATTAAAAGTTTCATTCATAATGTACGTTTTTTTCATTGTTGGACTTAAGGGCCATTATCCTCTACCAGGTTGCCTATTTTACAGACCGCAGAGGAAAAGTAGGAAAGCAACCACATCCTTTAGTCACAACTCATTAGACTTTACAGATCTAGAACACTGGGGCCAGATTTGTCCCCTCACTTCTCCAGAACAAGCAAGACTTTGACAAAGTGAAGCAAGTGGAGTGGAGGCCACCCATATGATGCCTAAACCTGCAAAAGGCTTTCAAAACAACAGTGGAGATAGATAGATAGATAGATAGAGCAGCCCCTTAATTAGAAGATTCTAAGGTGCACAACAAAAGTACACACCCGCACATCAGTCAGGTGTTACAGTTTTGATAACTTTCAGTAATTAATGTATTTGGTAATTATAAACAACCCATGATACCATTTTGCCCTGGTGCCCACCCTCAGAACTGCCCCTTGGAGCCCCTCCAAGGATTCTGGGCTGACTCTCCTGTTTTGGCCACATGCTATCTTATTGTCTCAGTTGGAGTTCTTGCAGGTGTTCTTCAAAACAACATGTCCTTGGTAGTGTGTGCCTAATGGAATTTCAGAGGTGTGTGAGAAGTGTTCAGTAACTTCCAAATATCACCTAAAATGTGAGAAACTTAGGAAAACTCATTCAGCTTATATAACTCTATGAAAATCTACAAAATACTCATTTAAATTCTTAGGCATCACATGATTGCTGGGGCTGGAGCACATGCCCGGTGAGAGGAGGCTGAGACCACTGGACCTGTTTGTCGGGGTGAAGCAGCAGCTCTGAAGGATCTAACAGCAGCTCCACAGGGCCTATGTTCTCCTAATCAGGCTCTTCATAGCAGCATGTAATGGGATGAGAGAAAATAGGGAAAAGGTGAAAACAGAAGGATTTGGACTGTGCATAAGGAAAGGTTTTCTCACCATGAGGACAGCCCAGCAGTGCTGCAGGTTTTCCAAATATGCTGTATCATCTTCTCCTTTGGAGGATTTCAAGATCCAGTTGGAGAAATCATTGAATGACCTACTCTGAACCCTTGGCTGGCCCTGCTTAGAGCAGGAGGTTGGACTAGAGACCTCCCAAGGTCTCTTTCACACATGAACTCTCTTACGGTCCTATAAATGCAGTAACTTTCAGACTTAGCCTTGTCTGTCAAATTTGCTTGAACTTATGCGAAATATTTAGATGTTATTGCAGAAAAGTGAGAAGACAGAAACAGTATGATCACATAATCCATGTATCCTTAGGTAACTTCTTTAACAAAATGTACTAATATAGGTAGATAAGAAATTAAAGATCTAAAGAACTTCATATTTCAAATTCACTAAAAACCAAAGAGAATTAACAAGAAAACAAAGGAGAAAGCTAAAGTGAGCAAAGACTAAGTAAAACTGAACTCAGACTTCCCACCCATTTCTCTGTATTGGAAACCAGTTTTTACTGCCTGGTTGCTACTTTGGCTCTACCCGTTGTGCACTCAGCAACTTGCAAAGGTATGCCACAAGGTATTTCCCTCTCCAAGTTACAGTACTAGTAGAAAAACAATTATCGAATGTACCTATCTACTGATCCATGCCTAGATCAGTATAGATTAGAAAAGCTATGAAGAGAATACTAAGTGTTAAATAACTAGAAAAGTCCTCAAGTGGAAATACTAGTTCTTGCCAAATTTATGAACAGACATGCAGCTTTCCATGGAGAATTTTAAGTCTGATTGCCAAGCAGTTCCAGAAGACACTAGTCTACATAATCCTACTTCAACTGCTGACTAATTCCTTGATACACTATTGCATGTAATACTTGATATATACCAGCTATAATAAAAAAACAAAACAAAAAAAAAAAAAAACAACCAACCAAACAAAAAAACCCACAACCAAACACCTATTTATGATCAAATTTATTGCAGGAAGTTGGTCAGAGTTTTTCTCACCTCAGAAAAAATAACCAACAACAATCTTAAGGTCAAGATCAGCAAGCTCAATATAAAGAAAAGATCTGGGATGCATTTTGAGTGTGACGGCCTACTAAATACAGCTGTTGATAATATTTAAAGAGTGACAACAGTGTTAGCCTCAATATATGGGGTTTTTCTTGCTTTGGGGTGAAAATTGTTACTAAAAGGACTGAATAATTAAAATACTGATTAAATATATTTTTTATCAAATTGCTAAAAAGAAAGCAAACCACTGGCTAAGATTTTTAAGACTAAGGTTCTTTCAAAAATGTCTTTGAAGTCAAACATATCTTTGGGGAATTATCCTGCACAGGCTGTGATGAAAGTTTGGTGTTGGCAGCTTTCATACTGCTCGAACTGTGGTGTGCAGTTCACTAAACAGCTCTTCTCAGTACAGTTCTCCCTTCTTACCTCTTACCTATAGAAAAGCTCAGATAGTATTATGAATATGTCACCTGTTGGATGAAAGGCAAACTTGAAAGTTGTTGGAGTATTTTTTATTTAATCCTGAATTGCTTTCATCTGAGAATGAGACTACTCATAAAAAGAGGAAATAGCATGAAGATTTACTCAGGAAAAAAATAAAGCAGAAAAACCACCAAAAACATCAAGAGTGTATTTATTTGTGAACATATCCCTAGGTGTCCTCAAGTTTAACATCTTAGGAAACTGTCCTGCTACGACATGTAAGAAAAGGAAAATAGCCTTTCGTCAACATAGATTTTTGTAGCTTCTACTGTGTGAAAGTCCATTCAACAAGGTACTTCAAGACAGACTGAAGTGTCCTCACGGATTAATCCGAAGAGAAAACGTCAGTGATGTGCTACATATTGTGTGCTGCGGAACAGATAAGTAGGGGTGAAAGACGGATCGATCAATGACATCAAGAGTAAGTCCACCAGTGAGATATTCATTACCTACCCCTGACTATCTGAAAGCTGTTGGTATTCCTGAAAGGGCTGCTCTGCCCAGCCAGAGTAACCAGCTGAAAGGAAACCCTTCTCTCTCTTCACAGTTTCTGGAAAGAAGGAAATACTTTCTTTTTCTATCTTCAGTTCCAGAATTTCTTAGTGATAATGTCTGCTATTCTGTCCCCCGAGCAAGAGGGAGAGGTAAACCAATAGGCATTTTTTTCCCTTTCTGCTTTTTCTTACTCTTTTTTTTGGGGGGTTTCAGTACCATGAGGTAGACCAGTTACAGAGTAAAACTGATGTCTGGAAGTTCAAAATATTGAAAATTATGAAAATATGCATTTTACTGAAGTTAAGAACCAGTATAAAATTTTGCTTGGAGTTCAGGCTCCTCACTGACTTCTGGTTTTCCAGTTAGCAATGCCATTAATGACCTAATAATCTCTGCTCACACAGTTATCAAAGTATTCAAAAGGTGTCTACAAACTTTCATAACAGTAGTTTCCATTCAGGATATCATCTGTATCTGAAAGACTGACAGGAAAACTTATGTTTGCTGGGGAAGAGATGATGAAACCCCAAGTAAATGCAAGGAATTGCTGAGAGGTGGAAGAGGATTAAGAGCATTTCAGAATATGACCTTTGCTTCCTAATGTGTTCTGTCAGCAAATAGAAAAGAATGCTCTGACTGCCATACAGACAGGAAAATACTTTGTGTGCACATATATATAAAACATAAACTTTTTATTCAAAACTGGTAAAAAAACATAAAAGAAGGAAACAAAATATCAAGTGCTGATATCCACGATTATATCTACCTCTCTACAATGACATTATCTCTTAAATGTTCATTGCTTCATTACAGAAGACTTCATTTAAAGAAACGGTGCATCCAGGTGCTCATTAATACTGTGCAGCCAACATACATATTAAGTTTGTTTCTGGAAATGTCAAGTTAAATGATGTTCAGAGATTCACCATATATTATCAGGATTTCCTAGTTCATCAAAAAAAAAAAATCACTTCCGCTATGTTTCCTATTACAATTGAAGAGAACTGATCTGCTTCAGTTGCAATACATTTTACTTTATCTTCAGACAGAGTAACAGTTACAAATAAAACCTTTTGGATAAACTGATATTTAAACTGAAGGACTAAACTAGTGATAACTAAACAGCAGAAAAGGTATGTAAGCCTTCATTCACAAACCCACTAGAGAGCATATCTTTGCTCTGAGCCTCCACTTGGAAGTCTTTACAGAAACTTGCTCCAGAGGATCAGTGCTGTACACTAAAATGATGACCATCCTTCCCATACTGCCTCCTCAGGAGAAATTGTCAGCAATATCTGAAAATATATGGCTCATGCAGCAACATAAATTCACACACTTATAAATGTGCAGTGAAAACTAAGGAAGCTGAAATGAAGAAAATCTGTAAAAATAAAGATATTTTAATAATCTAAGGAGGTTTTATTGCAGTGTGTCCTGTGGATTTTCTGCAGAATTTTCAATGAATTTGACAGAACGCACTCATGCCCACACCACACTCAGTAGGTTTTCCTCACTCTTACTATACTTCAAGCCATGCCAAAGTACTGACTGCTCACCTCATCTGCAGACACGACAGGGAACACACAAAGAAGATGCCAATCCTTGGGCCAATGCACCATTCCTGTACCATGTAATGACACGGCCATAACACAAGGATACAGAAACCAGCGCAGTAATCAGAAGTTGGAACAAGCACTAGACGGAACAGACAGGATTAGTAATTACATACTAGTTTTTGTTATATGACCCTGGGTGTTCTTGGCTACCATTTATTTATGCAAGAAGGAGTATTTGGAAACTGAGGCAAGATTATGGACAGTCTTATGACTGGATATAAACCAAGTATGTGCAAACTATTTAAAAAGCAGGAAACCTGAGTCCTTCCTAAAAACTGCATTCTCCATGCCAACAAATAAAATTTCAAGTGAACTTGTATTCATAAGGAAGAAACCACCAGGTAATTTGATTTGATTACACTGCGTTATTTGACACAAGGAATTAAAACTCACCCTCTAGTGGTATTATAGCCTGATACTGCAGCAAACAAGATGTGTGTTCTACACAGATCTGTCACCTTACCTTAAGAGTACTTGTTTTCATAGTACAGGCCACAGCACTAACATAGAGATGTCAAGAAGACATGTTTCATTTCCTGCAAATAAATAGCCTTCAATTCCTCCAACTACATTTCCAGAAATCAATTTTAAAAGGTGAAGAAGACATGTTAGAAACTGTCTGCAACCAACTTCATCAAAGACTGTTACCTTGTCAAGAAAGGAAAAAGAGGGCCAAGGATAATGTTTTCAAATAATAAAGAGTACAGTGCATACTCCTGGCATATAGCCAAAAATCAGTGATGGAAAGCGTTCCTTTTTTCCCCACCAGATCCTTTGCCTCTTATTCAACTACAAACAAAAACAAACAAACACAAACAAAAATGAAAACAAAAAACACAAAAAAAAACAAACAAAAAAACAAACAAACAAACGAAAAACCAAAACCAACAAACCAAGCAAACAGACAAACAGACATGTATCACAGACAAGATCACTATCAAAGACTAGCTATATGAAACTGAATGGAGAGGAAGCAGGAATGCTGCCAGGAAACTCAGCAAGCAACCTGAGAAGCCCCCAGTATCAGTGAAACCTGCTTGTGATGAACCTACACACCCTATTAATTTCTTACAGTCTGAGAGTTAAGTCTGAATCCTGAATCCTTGCTGATCCCTTACACGTGTGAACATCCATAAATGATAACTAGGCATCATATTCCTAACTCCAGCTGGCTGGAACATCCCACATTGGCATATATGGTCAAGTATCATTTTCTCACGCTGCAAAAAGATGCAATGGAACAGGCTGCTCAGGGAAGTGGTGAAGTCACTGTCCCTAAGAGTGTTCAAAAACCATGTAGATAAGGCATTTAGGGACATGGTTTAGGTGTGGACTTGACTGTGGTAGGTTATTGGCTGGACTTAAGAGGTCTTTTTCAACCTTAGTTTTATTATGATTCTATGATTCTAAGTGAACAGAGACATTAAATTTCATCTTAAAAACATAAGTATCTTTCAGCTTGTTTTGTTCACCAATTTGAATGCTGGTTTGTCTTGTCACCCACAAGGAAGCCATACAAATCTGGTGCATGCCCTGCTTTTCCTTACAAGCAATTCATTCTTTCAGTAAAGGTAAGTGACAGGTAGGCTTTTGACTGTAAATGTGAATAACAACTGCCTTACTCAGAATTGTCAAGCAAATGAAAATGCCCATCATACTTCCATGTAGCTGGGGTCATCTCTTCTTTCCAGACTCTTCCACTTTAATGTCACCTTGTTGAATTACTGCACTATTACTGATTGTTAAAGGGCATAGAAACAAGCCCTTCCACTGAGACCTTTTTTTTCCACAGCAAATTGGTGAAACAGAAGTGAGATATCTAAGATTGGCCACATTTGAGAGCTGGCCTGCTTCACAATAAATATTCTAATTAACCATGCCCAGATCAAATTGCAGATTACATATCATGAAATATTTAATAAATAGGGAAAAATGCAATTCACAATGAAAACATGAAAGAGAAATTGCTCAGTTTGCCTGCATTTTATGTCTCAGACTAACAAGCTTTTCATCTGGTTGCATGTCTGTTGCTGACAATCTCAGCAGCTGGTAAAAAATAAAATTTTTTAAAAAATCTGTCAATCTGTTCCTGTTCCTAAGGGTGTACAGAGCAGAGAAAGAACTTGGACAAGCCCACACTGATTCAAGCATGCTGGAGGGTTTGTCAGCTGCCTTGATTAGCACAGGGAACAGCCTCTCCAGTTCAGAAAATGCCACAGGCTTATTCTCGAAGAAAAAAATTTCCAGGAGCACATCGTGTTGCAAGACAATCTGTTCCACTGCAAAACAAGTCTGCTCAGGCTCAGCCCAACAAAGAACTGCAACTTGGTGCTGAGCTAACAAGGAATGCTCTATTTCTGTGGAAGTGTTTTTCTCAACAAATTATAACTATTTCATAAAAAAAAAAATACTTCATCGGGACTTGGAATGTACATTATTAGAGTTTCTTTAATACTGTTAAAAATCCTATAGCTTTCCCTTTGTTTTAGGGAGGATGCCACCAAGAGCAAAAGCTGACAGTACTCACATGTTCCATTTTACAAAGTAATTAAAATATAAGATCTTTGTTTCAGTCAGAAAATACAGAGTAGTCTTAGTACTGGAGAAAATCACTGAATCACTTGGATCAGAAGGGACTTTAAAGACCGTCTTGTTCCAACCCCCTCTGCCTTGGGCAGGGACACCTGGCACTAGACTAGGTTACCCAGAGCTCCATCCAATCTGGCCTTGACCAATTCCAGGGGTGAGATATCCACAGCTTCTCTGAGCAACCTTATTCAGTGGTTCACCACCCTCACAGTAACAAATTTCTTCTACAAATACATCTTGGTTTCCATTATAAAATGTTTCTAGACAAGAAGAAACCCAGGATGAAGGTCGAAGGCAAGGAATCTGGGAATCTGGAGAGAAAGGTGTTAGAGGATGGCCAAGAGATACTCAAGAAAATACGAAGCAGAAAAACAAGAAAAGAGATGACAGAATCAAACTAGGTAACAAACAAACAAAAAATACAAAAGAGAGGAAGAGCAAAAGTTCATGTCATGTTTCATCAATCTTCTATTTGAAGAAGACAAGTTAGGAGGCAGGACGTGAGAAATCAAGGGAACAAATCTGAAGACTGTGCGGAGGTGGAGAATAAGCAGGGATATCAGAGAGGAGAAATAATCATTTCTGAATGGGAGCTAAAAGAGAAATGAGCAACGGTAGAGCATCTCACTGATTAAGCACACTTTTAATGTTAAATACTAATTTATGTTATCTAAATACATCCATAAAATATTAATGCACATGTTAATTTTTGTCTTTGTGATCTAAATTTTAACTTATTAGCACACCTTGCTCCTCACTCAATATTCTGATGTTTACATGGCATCTTTTGATTCAAATATGTCAAAAAGCAAAAAACCTAAGGCTGGCAAATCTCAGGCCTCAAAGGAGAAACTGCCACACACTCCAGAGCCTGGCAATTCTTATAAACCCTGGAAGGGTAGGGACATGCAGAGCCTGACTCAGAGCATATACCCAGGGACACCAATTAATAGGAATGAGGGTGCAGGGGACACTCTTGAGTCCAAACTACTATACAAAGGCAGTTTTCTATAACAAGCTAACCAGTGCTTTCTACAAATCACAAAATCCCTGAGTGTCAGGGAGTGTGTCCCTGTCAACTGGAACTGGACCATCTATACCACCCAAAGGCCAGAACAGATCCTGAACACAGATTCACTAGATTCTGCCACAGAACTATGGGTCATGGTTGAAATGCATACTATCAAAGGCCAGGGACCATTCTTTTGTAAGTTCTACATGCACCCTCTGTTTTGGAGAGTGTGAGACATGAACAGCACGGATGCAGCGATTCTCACGCCTGTTTCAGTACCCAGTAACAGTCCTGGGTACACTTCAGCTACATATGTAGGCAGAGACAAAGTGTGCATGGATTGGGCCTCAGAATCACAGGTTAGTTATCCTGGTGTCCATTTCAGGTTTTTTGATACAAATGTAGTAAGTAGGGTTCACTCTACAATTAGGTCATTTGCATTTTCCCTAAGGGCATGTCATTTCCTTAAAAGACTTTCCTTAGGGACTTTATATATCAAGGGTTAAACCCAAAAACTAAATGGATAAACAAACTCCATATAATTGGAGTTTATGCACAGAGTACATGTTACATGTAGAATTAGTACATGTACATAGTACATGTAGAATTTGCTAGGATATTCTAGAAAGCCCAAGGCATCCAAATGAAGCAAGGTCAAGCAAACAAAGTCAACTTGTCTCAGCAATTCAGATTTCAAAATACTACTACAACTGAAATTACACAGACAGACATGAAAGGAATTTTCCATAAAATTGATTAATTTCAGCGCTTTTTTTGAAAAAAAAAAAAAAAAAAAAAAAAAAAAGGCA
>JAWWMO010000121.1:89666149-89715635 GCA_035047845.1 Dendrocincla fuliginosa | reverse complement strand
TTTTTTTTAAAAAAAAAAAAAAAAAAAAAAAAAAAAGTCATATTATATTTGAATTCATGCATCTATCTACCATTAGTTTAGAACACCACCGGGAAAAATTGTCACCCTGTAATGAAACAAAAAATATCTACAACTTGCTAAGAGAAAATATTATTTGAACAGCATGTTAGTAGGGAAAAAAACAGATTTTGGAACATCAACATATAAATAAAGTGACACAGAATAATAACGGACTTGATATTCTTTCTGAATTCTTTTCTGGCTTTTCTGCCTATAAATTGATGCTGCCAACATGAACACTCCAGTGATTCAGCTTGCATTCATCAAAAGAGTGCATTGCTCTATTTCAGAAGATGAATGCTGCTACAGAAAACAACTCTACCAACTAAAACTGCGGCACACAAATTAAAAGGTAGGTTATTGTTAGGATATGAAGACAGATTCCAGAATGTTGATCTCTATACACAAAGAGCTGAGTTTATATTGAAATCCTTCATTTTGAGAATTTGCAACTAACTTTTGTAGTCATGGAAGAAGGAAACCCTTGTGGAGATCTGCTTATTTCCTGACAACCGAAGACTAGACTAAGTCTGGATCCTCAATACACTTGCTGGGTTTGAGCAGAGAACCAGATCTTTTTAGTTTCAACCCACTGGGAAAATGCAGAAAATGTTTTGCAAATCAGAACCTTTCTTATGTTGGTGCTAAACAGGAAAGGCAACACTTTCAAAAGCGTAACATCATTCAGGAGTCTAGTTCCTACCCCCAAATGGCCCCTAACGAGAACCTCACACTCAACTGATTGTATAGTGACTTCTGGGAGCCAGATTTTTAAAGGAATTCAAGTATCTATTACAGTTACCACCCAATTAAACTCCATGAACTGTGGACTTAGATAAAATATTTACAAAATATAATAGACTTCTGAAAGAGTTGAACTATTCTGGATAGTTTGCCTGCATGGCAGGGGAAATCTCAGCTTTCCACCTGCTTACGGCGCCATGCCACAGCATCCTGCAGGCACTGAGGTGGAGGCGACACTTCAGAAGCCATTGGCAGAAGGATGAGGCAATGGCATCATAACCTTTAAAGAAATTTCAACCCATGTATGAAGGACTACATAAAGAGTGCAAACATTACATGTAAAAATGACAAAAAAAACTATTAGCAAAGTGACAATCCACAGTCATCTTAAAATTTCTACTTAAAATTTCCTTTAGGCATTTACACGAACACGGACCCTAGTCAAACATAAGGTTCAGTAACTAAAGTCTACAACGGAGAGCACATCCTTTAAAATGGGTCCATTATGTAACACTGTTAGCATTCAAACACTACACAGTCATAAACAGTAACAAAAATACAAAAAAACTAATACAAAAACCCATAATACAACTATTACTAAGTGCATAATAAAAATAAGGTATTTGCAATATTTTTTCAGGTTTTGCAAAATGTAGCTGCCCCTAGCAAAGACTATCAGCTTCCATTTTAATGCCAGTTTATACATTATTTTTCCTAGTAAGCTTCCCTTCAATATTAAATACTAGGGAAGAGATACAAATAAAAGTGTTTCTTTCAAATTTAAGAATTATTTTCTGATATGAAACTGCTGAATCAGTGCAGTTTACAGGTGTTAACAAGGAGGACTACCATGTGAGAAGCATAAAGATGTTTCCTTGATCTGCAAGAAGAGTGATGAAAGTTAGCTCAGCAGGCAGATCTTAGCTGGGAGATGGTATCAGTAACAAATGATGATTGACTGGGTGGGTGGTAGAATGGAGAACATGCTATGAAGAAATCTAAAGAGAGAAACATAATGTGCATGTTGTAAAAAGACAATATATAATCACAGGTGAAACTCTAAGAAAGGATAATCAGAAGTGCTTTGAAGGGATACAAATCAGGCAGGTTTAAGCTGACATCCAGAAATAAGGTTGCAGAAGTAAGAGAGGCAGATGTGAAAAATTAACTGGCTTGATAGATAGGAAAGACTGATCTGATCCTTCACTGCTCACTTGTGTGCCTATGGCAAGAAAGAGGGAAGTGCACCTGATACCCCTGTGTGTGGGTATTAACCTCAATTGTCCTGTAGGTATTTGACACTGCAAGAAATGTGATATTCCCTAGTCAGAACTTGAGATGAAACTCACTTATCCTTAAATATTCATCTTACATCATGCACAAGCAAAAGGTATTCTTAATTTTGGAAAGTTTATCATGTATATGAATTGTCATAAATACAGACGGTTAGAAATTAAAATTTTTCAAAACCATGCTAATCAACATATTCTATTAATAAAGTCATTGGTTTCTTTTATAGTTCAGGAATACTATGTAACACTTGACTAATTTTCCTGCTAGCAGATCAGTATCTTCAATATCTCTAAGAAAGACAAGCAGAAATGGTAAGAAATCATTCTTTTTCTTTTTGTCTCCAAAGCTCCATTGTTCTGTGTGGAAAGCTAGTAGTGCAGGTACAAGTCTACATTCTTAATGATGAATAAGCTCTACAAGTATTTTATACTTATTTTATAGGTATTGTGGGTGCATCATCAAAGAAATTCTGAAGTGAGTTACATCATTTATTATGCTACTGGGACATGCTTCCTACTGTATTCAGAATTTTTTCTATATGCAAAAGGTCATCAAGCACAATGGAATTTAGGTTTCATAAATAAAAGCAAGCATTCTTCAGCAAAGAATTCAATCTTGTTATACCTTTACTAGGCCATCAAATCTTTTATCTAAGGTGACCTTAAACAATGCCAGTAATTTTGTGTAAGGGTTGCTGAGCAATGTAAGTAAATTCATCTGCTCATCATGTATGAATCCATGCTGAACTGAGACAGAAAATATGAGTACTATCTGTTCCAGTTAAATTAATTTTTAATTCATTATTCAACTGGAAAATAAATTAATAGGGTAATGATTTTTTTTGTTTGCTTAGAGACATATCTATTTGCAGTAATTGTGTTAGAATTGTAATCCTAAAGAAACAAGTTGAAGAAAGCATTAGTAAACATTTTAATAGTCCAATCTTGCTACTAGCTAGGTGAGATGCATAAATAAATTACAAAACCAATAATGTAAACATTATAGCTTCAAATATAGTAAATGATATAAATTATTCTGCACTATGTTGTGTCATAATCCAAAATTGATTAAGTCACAGGTAATGCAGAAGAAAAAAAAATATATGTCACAGCAGATGTTAGCCCTAATCAGAGTGGTGGAAGATTCTGCAATAGCAGGAGGCATAAAATAACCTGGGCATAATAGCAGTCACTTTTCAAGACAGCCAAAACAATCATGTCAAAAACTGACTGGCAAACTACACAGAAGAATCTTCTCTATTTTGGTTTCTTTCTTTCTAAGTTGAATATGTTTAGGGCTTTTATTCCTTCTGTGGAATGGTAGTGAATGAATAGATGGTACATAATAAAAATGAAAAGATCTGGAGTTGCCATAGGAGTGGTCTTGAACACAGTACTTCTGAACCTTCAAAAGATCAGTCCAATTGTTACAGAGATTATTATATTCTTGTTTTGCTCCTATTACTCCTACCACACAAGAGCAGCACTGCTGAGCAGTGCACTGGGGTCTCACTGTGCAAAGCTTTCTGGTTGCTTTCCATGGATCCCAAGTCTCACCATCATTCTCTAATTCACACACATCAGGTTCTGATTACTCTCTCTGTCACTACCCTTAAAACATGCTTGCTTCATCTAAATGGCCCCACGTACATCACTTAAATCCTGGTAAGGATGATGATGCCTGATTTTCTACTCCACTGAATAGCAGATACTTTAAAAAAGATTTGGCAGCCATCTGTATACTAAAACATACACTTCCAGAAGTCCCCAAGCAAAATCAGAATTATTCAAAACATTCCACGAACTATATGTTTTCTGTACAGTAAGCAATTATATTGATACCATACATATAAAGCACTCTATCTTAACACCAGTGTCACTGAAGATGGACAAGGCAGCTGGAATGCAAACCAATACAAAATGTAGAAGGTAACATGCAGCATAAAAGCTAAGAATGGCAAGATATGTTACTTCATAGGAGCCCCTGAATAATACATCTGTTGTTTCATCACTGCCTTTATAGCCTTCTGTTATAAAGTACACTATTTTAATCTATACTTAAAAAAAACCCAAAACACAGTATTTAGAAAAGTATTTGTCAAATGAGACATTCACTGTCCATGTGAGCTGATAGATCTTTTCAGAAAAAGAGCTAATTTTAATAAACTAGTTCACCTGCAGAGAGTCATGGACCATTTCATAGGCACTAGAAACTGCAGTTTTGGACACTGTAATTACTATGCTTTTACTAGAACTACAAAAACTCAAACATCACAATACAGGTAAAAATAAATTCCAGAATAATCCAATCCTCAAAACAGAGTGGTATGACTAAGGATTGTATCATCTCAGCCTTTGTGTGCAAACACAAGCATAACAGTAAAGTGAAAGAGTGAATTTCAGCAGCAGTTTCTGGCCCAGACTATGCTTAGAAGATGTCTACCAACCCCCAGAAAATGGATTCGCAGAGTGTCTAGGATCTCAGCAGATACATAAGGGTAAGTAAATTTATGTATCCAGTCAGGATTTTATACAATGATGTATTCTTCAAACAAAAAACATAAACAACCCAAACAGCTGTAACATCAGTACAAAGCACTGACTATCAATATATAAGCATGAAGTGTTGAGTAAGCAGGTTAAAGCCCACTAAATCTGTGTGCATCGATTTAACAAGCACCTCATGGTATCTTCAGCAGAATAGTAACAGTCATTAATGAAGTATCTGCCCATTTTACACCTCTGGTCACATACAGTGCTTTTCAATTATCACGATCATACAAAAAAGTGCAATGACTATGATATAATTGCTCTATGTTTTCCCTTTCCCAATGACAGTAACATCTACACTTTACTGAAAAAGCATTTACTTAAGTTTGTTGTGATAAGGTTAAAATAAATTTCATTGCTATTTTTATGTACTCCTCAGCAACTAATTTGTCTTGATTAGTTGATGATGAATTCTTTATAGCATAAAGTTATAAATACATCTTATAAACATCAATATGCCATTTTTCATAATGAATATATGCATTGTTAAATACATGAATGTATTTTAACATCTTTTCACTGTCTGACACAATCTAATGCTGAAATACGTTTATTTTTCCTTGGAAAATTATGAATCTGATAATTTCAGGCATATATAACATTCAGAAGTCACAGAAATACAGAAATGTATCATCTCACTGATTTAAAATAAATTCTTCAGGTTTTATCAGCAAATCTTTACACCTACTGCTTAAATATACAATGAAAATTACTTTCATTTATTTGAGCATACTTTCAATGATAGCAAAAGTTCTGAAGAAACACTCATGGAAAAAAAATGGAGGACCTTAAAGTAAATGTCAGAGTAAAATGAGCAGAGTAACTAGTAGGTCATTTACTAACAAGGAGAAAAACTATTTGAAGAAGAAAGGATTAAATGCAGACATATGCCACAACAAAGATAAAAAGACATCAAAATACAATGACAAGAGATAGGAAAATCCTAGGACTTTTCAGTGATTTAAAGACAACAGAGATGACAGCCATATGGTCAGTATTAACAAACATCAGCATTCAAATGGTCTCAGAGGAATACTTCTAAAGCCAGTTTTAGATATAATCCAATCCCTTCAACCCAAATTAGGGAAATCCACTACTGAGGTTTTGCATCTTTTAGCAACAACATGAAACACTAACACAATTAGCAAATAAAGCACCTACCACCTCAGAGGGATGCCATTTTTGAAGACATATGTTTTCATGCTACTCATTGCATGCTTATCGTGACTCCACAGGGCACAGCTGCAAGGCAACTTGCTGCAAAAGCTAGGAGGCAGATGAGGCAGCAGAAGGACACGAGACGAGGACAGCAATACAGTATAGCACAAACAGGGAGAAGAGATCTCGGAAAGGCGAATACAGCCAGAGGGTTTGCACCTTGGAACATGCCTCCCTGCCACTTCACTACAGCCCTCATCTTCCACCTTCAACTGACACATGCTTTTGGCTCTTTTCCCATTCCTGTAGAATAGAGTGTAAAACACAATAGACTATTTCAACTGGAAGGGACCTGCAGCGCTCATCTAGTCCAACTGCCTGACCGCTTCGGGCCTTACCAAAAGTCAAAGTGTATTATTAAGGACAATGTAAACACTGACAGGCTTGGGACATCAATACCCACTCTAGGAAGGCTGTTCCAGTGTCTGACCACACATCTAGGTGAAGAAATCCTTCCTGATGTCCAGTCTGACCCTCTCCTGGCACAGCTTTGAACCATTCCCACAAGTACCATCACTGGATACTAGAAGAGACCCTGATCAGGTTGTCCCACTTTCTTGTGACTTGTAAAAGCTCCCTCCTCATTTTTCACCCTTCCAATTGTTTAACACTGAAAAGACCAGTGGGGAGAAAAAGGGAGCGGCAGCCTGTGAAAAAGTCACACCATGTACAGATAGGATGGAAGATTTTGAAGCGATGTTTTACTGGTTGTATTGAAGGAATTATTCTGTTTCCCTCTAACCTGATTTACACTCAGTGCAATCATAGCAATGGTATGAAACACTGTATGATAGTTGCTAACAACTCATGAAAGAATATGTATTTAATTATTAGAATAAATTCTAAAGGGTAATTGGTAATTTATGTATCTATAAAATAATTTTACAGGCTGCTCTATTAATTTTCACTACATAAAAAGAATAAAGTATCTGAAATACCCTATTAAGGTAACCAAAGGGCAAATTTGTCCACTCCAGTGGTAAACTTCTGTATATGTGAATATGAATATGTGAAATGTGAATCAGGAAAACTGGTTTTGCTAAGGTGTAGCACAAGGACTTCAATTTTATAGCGATAACTAGTCATACCAGGTCACAGGCCTTAACTGCCCTTGTCTGTCCTTGAACTTATTTTTCCTTGATTTTAGCTGTATCTGCAAAAATTATTGGATCAACTTTTGCTGCAACCATCTGCAAGATCAGGTAACTCTTATGTTGCTTCTCCTAGCTAAAGCAGCAAGAGTACCCAAAATTCAGGCGTCTACTCCATGGTTTTCAGCACGTATAAACCCAGCTGTTTATAACCTAACTTCTTTTAAGTTGAACTTTTTCTCAGCTTTCCAGTTGCATGGCTCTCCTCCACCAAAAGAAATAGTACCATATAGGGAAAAGACTATTGTACCTCAACACTCATGCTATTAGAAGCCCTAGGGATGACCAGAAATCTAAAAATATGGGTTGAAATAGATAAAAACAACCCTGAGCAAACAGTATAAGGAAATCCTCCACCACTGACACTACTCCTGGTGAAGAAATGCAATGCTGACAACTCACTAAAGCATCCTGCCCTTGATCTAGGACCATGGATCATCAGAGACCTGAGAAATCAAAAGGGCAGAGCAGATACCTGCAGCTACTGATTTTATTGTATTATTAATGAATTTCAGTAGAAATTGTAGTATTTTGATGGTGTTAGCACTGTTACAACTGGAGTAACAATAAGCGGCTATTCTGTTTTAGTTAGATTGTTAAAACATTTGTCAAAGCAACAATAACTTCTAATTCTTGGATCCTCCTGCATGGTGTGCTATTTATGATTACCCATGTGAAGTTATGTAAATAGGAGAGAATCTCTGTGTTTCCTCCTGAATACCAAGAACAAAATAATAAGTGTTATAACATGATGGAACACTGCATGGAAGAAATAAAAAGAAATTGTAAATAGCTGCTTTTGGCATGCTTGAAACACATGCTACTGTTACAACAGTGGAAGTACACAGCTATATTTAAGGTAAGAAACAAAACCAAAAGTTAAGCTATGCACCTAGAGTTTGCTGCCTGATGGTCAGTTTAGACAGTTTCTATGGCAGAGAGCCCACCTTCACAACTTTCTCTCATTCAATTCTTTCAAGCGTTCTTTCTCTTTCACAAGGCACAGACAGCACCAAGGCTGTCACCACAGCATACTGGACTTTCCGGACCAGTGAAGTCCCAGTGCAGCAGGGAGTTCCCAGTTCCAGGGAGCCGCCCCTTCAAATGTGCACGCTGCCAGTTTAAGGCTATCTATCAAAAGGGACATATGGGAGACGGGCACAAGGTCATTTGCAAAGCAGTGGACATTTTTTGACCTGTAAATTATAACAACTAAAATATTCTCATTTTTTTAGGATCATCTGCATAATGAAAAGCCTATACTGTTGTCGTTCTGCATACTCTTTCCCCCCCCGCTGCATTACACTCATGTAGATGCACACAACCACATCTCCGCTGCCCCAACTCCTCTTGAGATTCTCTAAAAAGCACTGGAGCTATCACCGACCAGGAACAATCCTGGGACTAAATTTTCAAGGATGCTGTTAAGCTGATTTTTATATATACCACATGGGAATTTCATTATGCTGCAATTAATTGGATATTCATTTAAAAGTACTTAAAACTTACAGGAGAAATATATCTATCAGAAAGTACCAATTTATTTTATGGACATAAAATCCTCCCAAGAGTGTCCCTAATCCACGTAATTTTTGAGTGATGTTTCTTATGGAAAATTTTCATCAGCAGATATTCAAATGAAAATACACAGGTCCAACCATCCTTTTAATGAGTTCATAGTCAGAGAGTATGATACATACGGAGTGCACATACCCATCATCCTACATAAAGCTGGGAAAACTGTCCATTAAGCTGACCAGTACACACCCAGGGTTTGCAGAATTAGTTTACTGACCTGCTCTCCTGGCTGCACTGAGAGGGCTGAACATAAGGAATCTGAGATGCAGAGCTAAGAAGGAATGACTGTATGAAGAAATAACAGAAATTTAAACTATAGAAAGGTATTTGCAAAAATGCTACCACTGGAGAGTAAGTATTTCCCCAAAACAGCAGTGGTGTGGAGTATCCAGGGAAACAGGTTGTTTAGTTTCCATCACCTGGCATTTTCAACATCCATCTGGACAGATGAAGCTTATGACAAAATACCTGATTCAATTATGGGCATGGCAATACAGAAGATGTGACTTTTCAAAGAGCCTTATTCTTCTGTAATTCAGCATATTTTTAGTATTTTATGCTGCTGAGACATCTTTTTTAGCCAAAATTTGCATTTGGCTTCCTGTAATACAACACATTGCATATACCATCACTGGACTGGAAATAAGTTAACATTGGTTTACATATGTTTGATAAATCAACACATTCATAATATGCATTTGAGAAATATCGACCTGAAACATTAATGTGTATGAAGATAGAAGTCAGCTAGTTGTTCCACAGGCAAAGGACACAACTTAGTAGAAATTTGGAACATCTAAGAATTCAGTAAAATCAAACTGATCAATAAAATACCTTTGGATGCCCATTTAGAGAGAAAAAGTAACTTCTACAATTTAATAGACTGAAGTAATAGTGCCTCCTAAACTTTTTGAAGCAACACACTGCATCAGGGAACTGACCCTCTGACATCCCTGACTCCTGAGCCATCCCGACAGGTTCTCCTCCAGAAGCTCTGCCCACAGGCAGTCCTCACATTGAATTACCTCCAGTGCTTACTTCATAATGGTATAAATACCCTGGAAGCTTCTTAGTATTTTCTTAAAAAACAGAAGTGCATATTTACAACATACAAAAATACTTCCCTGAGAAAAATTATTGAAACACAGTGAATCCAGTATTATTCCTTGCTGAGTGGCAGAGTACACAACAGAGGAAGAAAGGCAATCAAGAACCAGAAGTATTTCTCACTGTGCAGAATAACACATGCAATTTAAAGTGGTCATGGAAAATTAATAAAGGCAAATGGATTTCAGGATAAAATACTAATAGCAATACAGTTGTGAAAGGTAGACTTTTTTTTCCTCACAAAAATTTGAAAATAGTATTTACTTTTCATATACTTTCTGAGGCTATTATTGTTATTATTTTGCCCTTAATGAGTGAAGAAGCATAGCAGTAACTATGCAGCATTCTTTGGCTGTGTTAGATAAAATTGTGAGGTAGCCTGTTTTAGTGTTTCAGGCTCCAATAATGCTATTGCCAAACACAGAACAGTTCTCTGCTGTTGGCTCTGCAGATATTAGCAGCTTTTCTAATTACTCCACTATTACAAATGCAAAACTATCACAAAGCAATGCCCACATGTCTGTATCACAAGCTGTCCACCCTGGAGAAAACTGTAGCCTTTACACTCTGAAGACATTAAAGCACCACCTACTGAGACTGAAGCATGTGTGTGGATTAACTCTTCACACTTGCTGAAGGTTAAATAAGCAAAGAAAGATATGTTCTTTTTGTTCATCATCATAATCACAGCACAAGATGTGGGAACTATGGAAGAGGGTCTACTTATTTCAAGACAGGTTGCCTTTCTTTGTCCACGCTTTGGGTAAGTAGGTCTGCAATTGTCCTAGAACAGGTATCTTAAGTCTCTTCTCTAGTCAGCAGAAAGGAGCATATGAAATGTAATACTTGCAAAGATGGGCAGTCCACACAGCTGAGTGATTCATACGCTGCCTAGAACAGAACAGAATCTGGTCCACTGAGTATCTGTCCCCACTGCTCCCTGCTAAGCACCCAAGGAACTAATGTTAAATACGTGTACCCCCACGGGATAGAATTCTGGGTCTGACAGCAGTGGTTATCATCGTTAATGTAACTTCTGAGCATTTACAGATGAGAGCACTAACACTGGCAGAAAGCTTTCAGACTTAGCAGGGAAGTGTCCCACATTAGTCAGGCAGCGCAAGGAGAGGAAGTGAACTTAACTGCCACTTGGGACTTAGGAGGTTTTCAGGCAAACAGCCTCATTTATTGATTAATTTCCTCTTCAGTCTGAAGGGTTACACGTATACGTCTACAAATTCTGAGTAGAGGCAATACTTTAGAACAGTAGAAGGTGTTTCTTAATGTCTTCTGATGAAGTTACTGCATGGCTTTATTCAAGAGTACTCCAAATGAAGGCAGAATACACCAAGAGTATGTTTTTTGGGGAAACGCAAAATGGTGAATTCTTTCCAAAACTCCTGAAAATTAGCATTTTTTTCCTCAAAAGCTTTTTTACTGAAAAAAAAAAAAAAGGCAACACTAAGGAATGTAAAAGGGAAAACCAAAGATCAGTAAAGATAAAAAAGACTAGATAGCTTTCTTAGGTAGAGCTACAAAATCATAGCATCATATAGAACTATATTTAAAATTATTAGATTTCCTATATATTAGACACCCAGATACCTCAAACTCATGCTATCAAATGTCAATATAATAAAATACAAGCATTTAACTCTTGTTCTAGCAAGGAGCTCTGTTGTATTACTAGAACTATACTTCTACTAGAACTAGTGTATTACTGGAACTACAGACTATACAAAGATAATTTTGAAGTTTTAATAGAGATAACTAATTTAAACATTTTCTCTGGCAATAGTTGATCTGAAATAACCCAAAAAATAACACAAACCTAGTAGACACTGCTTTTAAACATATTTAACTCAGAATGTGCAAGTCAGCTAGAGCTACAATAAAATTTCTATTAAAACTGAAACATAATTAAGTGGAAAAAAAAAAGTCTTATGAAATTGTTCTGACACTTGACCACAAAAAAATGCCCCAAACAAATTGCTCCAAAATCTACTCTTTGTTTTCTCTATGTTTACTTTACATTAAGTTTTCAAGGAAAGTTATATGATACAATCATATATTAGCCATGCTTAACACATACATGAACATTCTGCTGTCTCATTAAAAAAGGATTTCCTTGTGATTCTGTCAACACAAAAAAGCCCTCAGCATAACTGGCCAGTTTATCTTCAGTAAATAAAGTAGTAGAAACCAAACAACTTGACCAACATATGTTGGAATAACACTCAAAACCCAGGCTACTGCACCCAGGGTATGCATAAACTCTTGCATGAGAGCACCACTGCACTCCACATGAAAAAAGCAGGGTTTAATGATGGATTTCAAGATCACAATTGAAACTACAGTCCAGTACCCTCAGCCCAATGAGAAAGTTTATCATAGAGTATTATTTCTCTTTCTGCAATGAAACAATATATAGTTCCTTTCTACACTGTGTGTTGACATTAAGATAGAAAATAGAAAGCAGTCACAATAAAAAGACAGTGTTCCAATTCTAACACATTGATTTTTCGATTCACAACTTTAAATGATTGTCAAAAGACTCTGATACCTATCACTAATTGATATATCTATTAATTATGTAAAATATGTTAAACCAGACTGCTCTGCATGGATTACAGGTTAATGTCATATTAAACTCTCCCTGAGGGATTCATATCCTCTTACTCAGAAGAAAAGCAAATATTTGTGGCCCTTTCGGCACAAAGTAATTACCCAAAACTGCAGGTGGCTGAACAACAGGTTGATTGAAAGAAACAAGATTGCTACATGAACAAAATCTGCTTTCTATATGAAAAATATTAAATCTCTCAGGGAAGAAAAAATTGAGAGTTCATCTCTTCACACTTATTAACTGGGACAACCAGCTTCTGCATTAAGTAATCAAGAAAGGAATGAACAGACTGCCTAATTTGAAGTGCACATTTGGTATCCTTCCACCACAGAAATGTCTAATTGCCTAAGATTTCCTGTGATCACAGATCAACTTCAGCTTTTCAGGCACCTTTCTCTTACCAGACTAAGTTTCACAACTGAGTTGTCACAACTTAGGGACATACAGCACCTTTGAGATTCTTTTTCGTAACTGACTGCAACTATTCCAATTCATGAACTTAAGGTCTCAGCAGACTAAGGCCTATGTATCAACCTCTGACTAATCAGACTAATAGAAATATGTAAGTAAATTAACATAATTTTTCCAAATGCATTCCATAATAAATACCTGTTAAACAGTTTGGGAAGTTAAGCAAGCCTCACAATGGGTTAATAGCACTACTGGTCTAAAAATGCAGCTTATTTCAAGTTCAGATGAATTGGGAAGATGAAGTGTCAGAGGGACAGACTCAATGTATGTGTATGTTACGTGGTGTCATTCATGTTATACTACTTCTAGATTCAGTAACTAATTTAAGGTCCAATATTCTTAGTATAATGAAAAATGTGTTAGAAATACTAGTATTGTTTCTTTATGTAGGTCACAAGAGAGCAACAATGTAGTATCAAGATGTTTCCAGTTTACTACTCAGGGAACAATAGTTTTTTCCACACATAATCTACAGTTACTAGTTTCTGTAATCCAACTATTAATTCTTAAGGGTCCATCAACAAGACACTAGTATTTCTTGCAAAGCTGTAACTCTATGAAGAAGAAAAGAGATGAGCAATTTCTCTTATCCTATGGCTAGCTCAGGTCCTTCCGATTCTTTCACATTAAACTCTGACAAATGACAACTTTCTTGTAATCAATTTTTACAATGATAAACATTCACAAGGTAATTTGTTGTGACTAGGATGCCTGCATTTTTGCATTAAAAACTGGATTGGCTCTGAGGCATTTCCTCTTGGCACTAATAGAATTTATGAAATTTAAATAATATAAAGCAGTCTTGTGCAACACATTGAAGTCAAATCTGAGCACTATTTCAATGTATCAGGGGTACTGATAAGTCTAGAGAAAAGCATGGTATACTTAGGGCTATTTGGAAAGACTGAATCATATACATTCATACACTTGTTAAACATGTCAACAACAAGCAATAGGTCTCAGCAGTACATACAATCTACCTTTTAGAAAGCCTGAGTGAATAGAAGCAGACACTGAAAACCTTTACCTGAAGAGTCAGTGACTGGGGCTCAATGTTGTAGGAAAACTCATGAATGCTTTTCCTATGGACTAAATTTGAATAAACTCCTTCATCCCCAAAAAGTTAATGTATGTTTATAACACAATTTTCACCTCTATCCTGACCACTATTAAACATTTTCCAATTACAACTGCATTTTATGTGCTGGAAAAAACACCATCTGTGTTATTTATCCTGCTAACAAATTTTAGTAACAAAATATACTTCTGTAAAGATTGTCCTACGTTCATTACTATGGCCTTTTGACACCACCAAGAAGCTTCACTCAAGTAAGCAGCAATAAATGGTTAAGTCAAGGCTTAAGAAGTACTCCCTGTATTTTGAGACAAAAGCCTGCCCTGAGGTTTTCTGATGTTGTGATGGCAAAGAAAGATGCTGTGTTCCACCACCTCTGATGGGCAGTGTGGTTTGTCCTAAAGCAACACGAACTGGCTACTGCAGGAATATGTCTGGATGCTCACACAATTAATGCCTTCCAAAGACAGGAGAGTCAAGATGTCTACAATTGACGTTGATTCACAGCAGCCTGGAAGGCTCTGGATTCCTTAGGGTCAGTGCATCACATTAGCTCTATGTGGGTTTATCCCACCCATTAACCTGACAGCCCCAGGAGACTTATTCTGCCCTTACCTCAATTGCTTAATCTTAAAACCCCAGCACAACCTGAGAAACCAAAGGACACCTCATCTGTCCTGAAGGTGACAATGCAGCAGTATGCAAACCTACAGGTTTCCATGCCTTGCAATCCTTTCGTGTATGTCTCAGATCTCAGTGGAATTCAGCTTCAGATTAAGATACCTAAATTCTACTGGAAATGCAAGGATTTGATATAGTTACCTGAATACAGAGATTTACTACTACCCAAGATGTCAAATAGCCCATCTAGCCTCCAGCTACCCCTCTGTAAGGATACCAGTCTTCCACAGACCCTGTGTCATACCTGTACCTATCAGGTCTGATGATGTCTCTTTTACCACAGGACATCATATTCAGATAAATAAACCAATCCCACTTTATATATCTTAACCAACAAAGATAATGAAACCAGGAAAATAGCTCAGCTCACTGAAGTAGACATTCAGCTGAATTTCTCCCCATTCCACAGACTGCAATAACTGTATCTCCATCAACTGTAATAAGCACAGAGCTCACCTTACAAACACTGGTGCCTTAGCAAAGATCTAACTGCACCCAAACGTTACACAGAGCACGAAGAGTGTCATCCCAAACAACTTGTTCTGTAAGGCAGAATGTGAATGTGCAATCCTCACTTTGCAGATTGTCCCCACTGAAAGCAGTATCCTGAGCGGATATAAACACACCTTGTGACATTCAAACCAGTATTTCATTACGTTTTCTAAGTGCAAATCTGAGAGAACAGTGATAGAGAATTACAGCTACCCCAGCTAGAGGCAGGCAAAGTCTCGACAGGCCATGCTGCATTGACAGACGCTGGCACCTAATTCAGCAGGAAATGGACATTTTAAATGTATTATAAGGGAGGGGTTTATGGTACATGGAGATCCAGTGGCATGGTTTAGAGTTTTATGAAAACAATGGTCTGTTAGTTACCTCTGAGCTGTATGTTATTAAAAAAAAATCTAACAATTTGGGGGTTTTCCCCAATTTATTGTAATACTTTACTGATTAAAAAAAAAAAATCACATTTTTGTGGTATATATCTATTTTAGAAGGAAGGTATCTTTCTGGTGTTATTTTAGCCTGATTTCTACATAGAGTTTCAAAATTATCTCATCTAGAAAGTCCTGAAGCTTTTGATTAGTAACCTTTACTTTGGTATATTAATATTGATAGACAAATTCCCACTGAGTTTCCTAATGTTTCAATTAATCTTAAGACATATTGCAGGACAGTTCTTCTAAGCACTCTTCTGTAAAGCAACAGTATGTTCCTGAGAGCATGATGATTTCAGTTCACTTTTCATTCTCAAATTACTTTTGAGAACTTCATCCTCTTAGTATACGAGGTAACTCTGGACAGCCCCTAGCTCCAATCCTTAGCTCCTGAACCATTAGATTCAGAAATTCTTTGCCTCTTTCTGGGACTAAAACCTCTAGCTATATTCGGTGTAAGATGAACTCTTCCCTGTTAAGCCCATTTCCTTCCAGTGGTCTGAATTATGTTTCACAAGCCAAGAGAATGCAGTTTTAATGAAGTCTTTGCAGTCTTTGTAATAGAAGAGGCAAAACTGTACGTTTTCCTGTTTACCTTAGAGAGAAAAGAACCTTACTTTACCTTTGCACTATAAAGGAACAGCACACCATTTTCTTGCAAGGAAAAACATGTTGCTAGCAGCAGGGTGTTCTCCAGGCTAACTTAATACCCCGGAATAGCTGCATTGCCATTCTTTGGTCTCCTAGATACTCAAAATTCATAAAATTTTAATAGGACTGTGGCAGCACGGAACCTGAGTTATCTGCCTGCACCACTTTCACTGTTCTTGAAAGAGAGAAGTCAACCACTCCAGACACAAGAAACAGATACAGGGCACAGTCAGACTTTAGGTGGGCTGGGAAATATCCAAGCCAGCCAACTGCAACATTTTGACAGGTGGAAAACATCTCTTCATTTATTTTTCAATCATGAATCATGATGCAATGTGCTGTACTTTTTTTTGCTAGTCCATTGCCTTGACTTAAACAAAGATTATTAGCACAGATACCTTTTAACATACTGAAAGACAGATTAGCCAATCTTTGCAATATTTATAAAATATGTTTGTTCTTAATTTTAAGTAACACTTGTTCCTAATTTTAGCAACACACTGCAAATGAAATATAATTCTCTTCCCAACCCTACGCCAAGAAACTGGCAAGTTCATAGGCATTACAGGAAACAAACCCGAATGTATGTACAGCTCAAAATTAAACTTTTTTATGATGAGAAAAAAAAATTAAAAAGACATTTGTTAACTAAGAATTAACTGTCCTGGACAAAATCTATTTCAATTTAACTCATTTTTGTCTTCTCAGAGAAAAACACATTGTCCAGAGCTTTTACTGCAGCCTGTTCAAATTATTTGACAATTTTTAGGACTTCCTGTTCAGTGTTTCAAGTACTGTCATAGAGAAGATTTTATTCAAAGCTTCAGTTCTCAGTCTACTCGGGGTACCCTAGCAATTATTTTCAAATCAAAACATCTCCTTGGAGCACAACTTTGTCTCCAAAGTGACTGCAGGAATTGGTAACTATGCAGAGAAGGATATACAGGCAACACATCCATTCCTAGCCAGGAAAAAACCACCTGAGCAGCTATTGAGCTCTCACAGCACTTTTCTGGATCCTTTACCACATGTAGCACAGGCATCCGAGAAGTGCATCCCTCCCCATAAACATCCTGGGACTGGTTTAAATACAGAGTTGTCAGTACTCTAGTCAGTTCAGACAGGTATTAATTAAGTACTCATGCTATGCCTGGTCTTCCGGATGCTATACAAATCTTGGCATAAGTAATATTAAGAGTGTAGAGAATTATAAAATTACATCTGCAGAAACACAAACATGGAAAGTTAGGCTGTATCTTTCCAATTTTGTGGTTAAGAGTGTTTTAAAATCATATGTAACAAACTTCATCAAGTAAACAAAAATAAGTATTTTTCTCAGAAAACTGTGCTTTTGGGATGACTTTTTTAAAGTGCTGTAAGACATCAAATATTGGGCATTCCATTTGACTCCCCATGAATCACCTGTTCAAACCAAAACCAGACAGAATTTATGTTCACAGTGAACAGTTACCTACTTTCATCACATAACTGACCTTAGCTCATTGTGGTTATAAATAATATGAATGGACAACTCTGTGGCCATCAGCAGCATTCTGTCTTTAGAAAGATTAGCAGAAGCTTCTGAAAAGTAAAACATTCCTATCACCACTTCCCATTACTCGTTTAAAAACTCAAGAACAAGGCAGAGATGCATCCTGCCTAAGGAAATCATAATCTAAAATATATCAAAAATAAAACCATATTGGAGTGTGTGCACATAAAGGAAGAGGGGAGAAAATTAGGAAAGTAGGAGAGAGATCATACGTGCTTTGCTTTTTAATCCACTCTTCAAAATGGCAGAAGTTCTGAATCATTTATTAAATAATACAGAGTAACTGAGGTTTTAAGGAGGCAGCAGCAAACACGGCAGCTTACAGAAATAGGCTGGAAAGAATCACCTGAAATGCCCTCAAGAGCAAAGGCAGAAAAAAGTCATGACTGTAGTATTAAAGTTCTTTTGTTGAGAATGGAGAGGGAAACCATATGATGAGGAAAACAGTATCATGATGCGAACTGTACAAACCTGACAGGAGAAAAGAAAAATTAAAGGAATTTGACATTATCAACAACTTAATTTACACCAACTAACTATAATAGCGTCAACAAACTTCCTCTGGCCCCAAGACCAGCTGTCACACACAACTCATGTCTGTTTGCCTAAACTCCTCTAACCTCTAAGGCAAATGTCAAGCTTGTGCTAAACTCTGAACCATGCCCAGGCCTTGCGTAGGAGAACTCCAGTTGGACTGCCCCAAAACCCTCCCAGGAAATATCCCACAAACATAACAGTGTGGGCAGAAGAGCCAGTCCTTGTGCCTGAGTACTATCCCATTTCATTTAACACTATAGACAGAGCCCTTGTGTACGACAGGAAGAAAGGGCAGAGGACTATAGTAGAATACACACTGATTCCTTCACCACATTTCCACATCCTACACAATCTCCCTCCCTAGCAGAGGGGCATTCCAGATCACTTGAAAGTGACAAGGTTTCAGATCCTTCCATCCAAGCCTCATGCCTCTGCCAGTACAACAGGCAAACATGATCCAGTGCATGATGGTAGTCATGAAAGTGTTGTGTCTTCAGTCTGTTGCACAAAATATGCAACAGTGCAATCAAACTATGTGAATTCAGTCATGCATTAGGCCTTGTGTTAATACTTACATACAGGTACACAGAAATAATCCCCTCAATATGTCCCTCTGCAATAACCATGTGGGACTTCTGAATTACAAAATGACCAGGATCATTTCTTGATCTACAAAGACAATGTAAACATGGACACAGAGAGTAAACTTTCAGGTGTGTTTCAGCATTCGACTCTACCCAACAAAATCACTGACTGAGGCCCATGCTTCTCTGAAGTTACACACACTGAAAGAATAGCATTTTAGAAGTCCCTACTCAAACTTCTAAACAGATTACATTGATCATCAGCTTGCTTAGTCATTTCCACCTAAAACAAGGAACAGTAAAATATCATTTTTGCGATCTGATAGCATTTTTTCCATCAGCCTTAGACAGATTTAAAAGCATATATAAACCACTCTGCAATGGAGAGTCATCTTGATTTATTTGTTGCTAGGTATGCAACACTTAGAGAAAATTAAATTCAAGCCTCAGTTTTTTATTAAATGTCCTGTAGAATTAATTACTTTCACAAGGTGACTATAGTACCTAATTATTTCATTTTATAGGTTTTTAATGCACGCCTTGATTTTACAACTGTCTGCTGGTTTCATTATTTTTTGGGAAGAGTAAAAAGATACAATCAATTAATTTTCCAGAATATCTCAATAAAGCCTGTCTTCAGCCACTGGAATAATCTCTCAGGGTCATGGCAGAATCCCCATCACGAGGTGTTCTCAAATATGTGATTGGACAGGGTGCTCGGCAATCTCACATAGGCTCCCTTCCACACAAAAAGTTAAACTTTTGAGGTCTCTTCCAGTCTGGGCTGTTCTTTGACTCTCTAACCCTCCTTTAAAATAAATTTTCTTGGTTTTTCTCATACATCATTGCAAGTCGGTCATGGCATAGTTAATTTCATTTTGTACTTCACTAGTTCTTTAAAGTAAAGGGACTAAATGCACCAACTGCTTCTGATATAATTAATATATTTTTATTTCTCATCCTTATCAAGTAAAATATACTGGCAACACATTACAGTTATTTTTTGGTAGCAGTTAGTCCCATAAACATAGTTAGTCATTCAGTACTTCATCATCCACTAAATATCCACATTGAAAAACAGGTTCCTGTCCAAAAAGCCCTACCCATTAAGCCCTACCCAAATCTAGCTGCATCTCACTGTGTCACATTTGAGTTTCATACAGATCTGGACAGCTGTTCCTCATCAGAAATCTCACATCTAAGGAGTTTTTGCCCTAGTGCAGCTTCCTTTTTCATCACAATCAGTAGTGTTCATTAACTTGGTCCTACTGCTATTTCAGAAGTAGACTGCATCTACAATTGTTTTCAGCATTATCAGTTTTTAAACCATACCTAAGTTAGGTTCCTTTCTCTGTCACTATTCATTTTCTTCGCAGCTTACTACAAAGAAATCTTATCAAAGGCTTTGTGAATATCCTAGAACATTACGTCTGACAGGTAACCTTGATATACTCTACTTACTTTTTTCAAAAAACTCTGACAGGCTGAAAAAGCGCACTCTTCCTTGAAGGAATTCTGATTCTTTCCCCTCATCATACTACACGAATGTGCTATTCAGTCTCTAATTATAATTTTCAGCTTACCTAAAATTCTTAAGAAAACTCCTGGACTGTAACTCACTATCTCCTGCCTGCTCCCATAAGAACAGTATGACAGTAGTGACACTGCAGTTTTCTGCAACAATTATGGGTAAAGAAATACAGCGTGCTCTGCCAGTCTTCCATTTTCAAAGTGGTTTGATTCAGAGTATTTAAACTGTGCGTACTGCTTTGAATACACATGACATTTCAAAGATACATAACAACAGGTCAAGTCTGCCCTGTGAAATTTACAGCCTAGTCAATAAAGCTATTTAGAGAAACATTATCCAGATCTAATTAATTTCTGCTTTATTTCATATGGGTATTTCTACAGAGAAATATAGTGTTATTCAGTCAGACATTTTATGACAAAATAATTTTGATTCCCACTTCAGGGCATCACAGAAAAGTAGAAGTGAAACAAAATATAAAACTAGAAAGCTGCATTATACATATATATAATTTATATATCTAAACACACCGCCAATACAATCTCCTGTAACATGAAAGGCTCATAATTACTTTCAGAAATACTAAGGAATTAACTAAGACAAGTAGGAAAGCATAAATACTAATAGTTGATCTTGAACTAGTGTGTTGCAAATGAGATCACATCAAAATACCCTCTCAAAGCTGTTTGCTCAGTAGAGTATCATGGTAGTTTTCAAACATGTAATTCAAATGTCAGGCTTAAAACCGGGATTGAGTCCTTTTTAGAAAACATGAAGCTCATGCTCAGACCTTATTTCCACCAAGTACTTGCTGGGCCAAGGGACACACTGTACTTAGAAGTAGCATTCCAGTCCTGGGGGTTTTTTGTTGGTTGCTTTTTTTCCCTTCATTGGTATCACTCTGGCCTACTGAAACAAGAGAAAGTGGCTTGGAGCAGAAGCAAAATGCCTCTACAGGTCCCAGCAGATTAGGGAATAGCGGCCTTCTCCAGCAGTCGTTCTTGGAAATGCTAGCTGGGGGGAAAGGAGCTGAAGTAGCACAGAAGAGAAATAAGCTGGCAGTTTTACCTGCAAGCAAACTAATATATATGTGACTACTGGGGAGGAACTCTTTAGGAGCAAAGAACTACAATATCTGCATAGTTTTGCCAATATGTTACTGCTCATTGGAAGTGGATTCCGTATTTTTTGCTGGTGACAGACCACTGAACTATACTACCCCAGTTTTACACCATCTGCTGTGCAATCTTTGCACAGAACTGATTTGCTGGGGGCTTTTTAAGAGCTGTTTGGCCAACTACTATTTTTCCATTGGGTTTTTTACATATTCTCAAGCTATTTCTAGAATAGTGGAAAAATTAAAGCAAAAAATAAATAATTGGCTTACTTTAGAAAAGAAACATTACATGTAGGAATGCCAGCAATTGTTGACCATGTGGAGAACACACACTGACAAACCCCTCTTGTGTTCAAGCAGGGTAGAACTGAATGTCTGTATGAGTTAGTAAAGCTTAGGTAACAGAAATGAGAAGAAAAACATGGATATAGAAGTAGGTGGACAAAATGTAAGTACTATCTGTTTTATATATTTGGGTTACTTTCATACTACTAGTTTTTTATGACTCATCACTGCTCTCAAAATTTCAAAGCAAATGTGCCTGTAGAATAGAGTAGTTGTACTTGGGTAGCAAAATCACCTAGTAGGAATACTTCAGCTATGTTAACCCAATATTACAGGTTTTCTTCTCCTTTATGCTGTAATTTGGTGGTTTAAAATATATGAAAGACAATACCTTAGAAGAATACAACTATGAAAACCCAGTAATTCACAGGTATATTTTTGTCCTTAAGGGAGAAATTTAGATTTACTAGCAATGTGTTTTCTAACTGGTGCTACTCAGTTCTTTTACAATCTTGGCACCATAAACCAAGCTTTTATATTAAGCAGAAATTGAAGGAAACTCTACTAAGCACATTTCTGAGTAGCACAAAGGGACATTAAAGCTAATAAAATAACATCAAGAAACCCAGAGCTAATGAGTTCCTTTTTTATTGCAGACTTTGTTAAAAAAAAAAAATATTAACACAGTAAAAAAATCTTAAGAAGTGAATGATCTTGGAATAGTTTTGGGCTAAAGACTACTTAGGTCAATCAGATGTTTATCAGTCACAGAATTTATACTAAGCTCATACAGGTAAGACATGGCACAAAGCACAAACAATCCTGACTAAAATCATACTTGCTCCACATAAGGCAGATCTCTCCCCGCAGCATCATCCAGGAACTGTGTATCAGCTGGGATTCTAGTTAGGATGAACATCTTTGTATTGCTTCTTCTGCTGTCGGGAAGGCCTCTGCAAGTGGGGCCAAAGAGATTTCAACTGCTTTGTGGCAGCTGGCAACAAAGCAAGAGAAAGATGGCAAGAGGAAGGCAAGGAAACAGTCACAGGAGTCTTTGGGGAAAAAACATGGTCAGGAGACATTGCTGTAAGGGACTTTGAAAACTGGCAGAGAAAACGCTAACACGGCTAGTAAGTATTTTTGAAAATTCAAGATGAGACATCAAAAGACTGAAAGGGCTAAAATACTACCAAGATTCAACAGAAGAGAAGGAAATAATAAATCAAAATTATAAATTAGTAGTAGAAATTAATAAAATATCTGTAAACATTAGGAAGATATCAAGTAATTGCTACCTCAGACTTATTACAAATAATGGTACGCCTGCTTTTGTAACAAACAGTTTCAAATTTCTAAAGACCTCTGACAATTGTTTTAGATGACCAGTGTTCATTTCTGCTGAATATAAAAAACCCTCTTGCACCAGTACTCTGAAAAGGTTATGCTGTGTCACGCTTTCAGAGGGATGTCTGGGAAGGTTTTAGTAAAATACGTTCCTTCTATTAAACCTGTACAGATAATTGTTTCCGTTGGTAAAACCTAGGGAGCAGTAACCTAAGGAGCAGTTTACCAGAACTGAACCTAGAACAATGCATTAAAAAGGAGACAAAGCACGTAAGGGATAGGACTTAATTCTGTTTAACTGAATAAGAGTTCTGTCAATAATACACACAGATTTAAGAAGAAATTGCACACACAGAAGATATCCAGACCTTTTGGGGAACCTATCGAGCTTTGAGTACCACACTTAAATTTAAAAGAAGACTGTGCCGTATGAAAAAAAAAGTTCAAAGAGTCATACTTTCAAATCCTATATTTTTTCTCTGAATTCCCTATCATATAATCTCAGAATTACAATTTTCCACCATTTTGGTGGACTTAAGAGATGATATAAAGGGGATTTTTCAGGCTGAAGATCAAATAGAGCTTTATTATTAGTTTGGAAAACATAAAACTGACATTTGACTTATTCAAAATGCAATTATCTTTTAGACTACTATGAATATGGGCTTATAGCTGGTACCCTTTAAAAGCTCAGGTTAAGGAGTCCATATTTATTAAGTGTCATTGAGATAATTGCATTTGATTTTCTTTGCTGGCTGTAAAAACTTCCAGTAGCAATTTTATCACCTGACCTAAATGTATAAATGATTAGCAAAACATGACTTGACAAGTGGCAGTTTACACAGTTCCTGCAGCCCATCATGCCTTAAAAGACAAGGTATGTTTTTAACATAAAATTCTTAGAGATTAAACGCTGGCCTCCTTCCTGCAAGGAGGAATTCCTGCATAGAGAAATCAAGATACTCTCAGGGGAAAAAAAAAAATAACAAGATCCCAAATAGGAAGAGTCTTATGCCAAACAGGACCAGGCACCTAGTTGGCAAATACAATCACCACCAGAGATTAATGCAAATCTAACCTGCAGTAGTTTTAATATGAAACTATTTTTCAAGCTGCTGCACTAGGTTAACACTTACTTAGCATTGCCAAAGCCAGAGACAGAGTTCCAGTGTCAACTGAACAGAATTCAACAACACTGATCTCATTCTAAGCAGAAAACTACATGCTGGAGGAGAGCAGAAATCCCACAAACTCCCACCAAGCAGGCAGCCTCAAGGTGTAGTCAGCAAAATGGGGCATTCCTTACTTCTGCTACATGGGTCATTATCTGAGCACGAAAAAACAGCTGCAGTCACTCAGTGTTTTTGTTCTTGGTAAAGCTTACACTGTTCCCTTTCTGCATGCATCCACATATACTAGGAAGAGCCCTAAATGGCACATGTTAGAGGCAGTAATGCTTTATTTGCTCTGTAGACTTGCAGCAGTCCACAATGATCCCACGAGTAGTGAACACCCTCTTTACAGTGCCCACAGCAGTGCATAGGTCTCTTGGTATTTAATTCCCAAGACATTGGCCCAGAGTAGCATTACAATTTTTGTCATTTCATCACACTCACTTTTTCTTTTGTGCTGCTTACGAAGTACCAAATTCAGTTGCCCACACTCCTGAGAAACAAACAACTTCAAAGGACTGCAATAACAGACTTTTATTAGAAAATATGCCATTTTAATCTGCCTCTTCTTTGAACAAGTATATTGTCTGTAAATGTTCTATACCCTATTATTCCAAAGAGTTAATGTTCTGCTTAAGTTTTACTTACTGCTTATTCATTGTTCCACCTCCAGTGAATCAGTGTGACACTGTAGCCTTGCTCCCAAGCAAAGTAAAAGCAGTACACCCTACACCAACCATGGTAACCAGACAGCCTTAAGCTGATATAAGCACACTTAAGAAAACTTTTTTCTTCTTAAACAAAAAGCAAGTCACTTGCAGGTTACATTTCAAAATAAGACCAGATACCATACAAAAAAAAAAAAAAGTAACACAGCAGACAAAGCGGTCTAAGAAGATTACAAGAAATTAAAATTAGAATGCAGGAAATAAAGTGCTAACAAAATAATATATTCCAAAGGAGGCTGTCAGCTGAATCCAGACTACTGGACTGAAATGGATGAGCTTTGGTGGGATGAGCGTGGCTGGGCACCAGGTACCCACCAAAGCTGCTCTATCACTCCCCTCTTCACCCAGACAGGGAACAGAAAACGTTAACAAAAGGCTCCTGGGCTGGGATAAGGGAAGAGAGGGATCACTCAGAAGTTACTGTCACAGGCAAAAGACTTAACTTGGAGAAATTAACTGAATCTATTACCAATCAAATCAGAGCAGGATAATGAGAAATAAAACCAAATCTTATAAACACCTTTCCCCCACCCCTCCCTTTGGATCAGTCTTAATTTTTGTTGAGGAACACATTCAGTGCAGGTGGCTTTGTGAGCAGCTGCAGTTCCAGCTCTGGCAGAGCCCAAGGCAAGAGACAGTTTTCTTAACACTTTATTCTCGATTCTCTCCCTCCTCCCCCCATCAGAGGTGCAGGAGATTGGAGTCAGTTCATTTACACATCATCTCTGCTGCTCCTTCCTCCTTAAGGGAAGAACTCATGCTCTTCCCGTGTTCCAGTGTGTGGTTCCTCCCACGGGAGACAGTCCTCCATGAACTTCTTTAACATAGGTCAATCCCACAGGCTGCAGTTCTTACAGACTGCGCCAGGGTGCGTCCCTTCCACATAGTCCTTCTGGAACAGACTGCTCCAGTGCGGATCCCCATGAAGTCAGGAGTCCTGAGAGCAAATGTGCTCCTCTCGCCATGGGGCCACAGGTCCTGCCAGGAGCCTGGTCTGGCATGAGCTTCCCACAGGATCAGAGACTTCCTTAGGGCATCCAACTGCTCCAGTGTGGGGTCCAACAGGCTGCAGGTGGATCTGTGCTCCTCTCTGGATCTCCATGGGCTGCAGGAGCACAGTCTGTCTCACTGTAAGCTTTACTATGGGCTGCAGGGGAATCTCTGCTCTGGCACCTGGAGCACCCTCTGTCTACTCCTTTTTTACTAACCCTGGGGTCTGCAGAATTGCTCCTCTTACATTCTCACTCCTTTCTCCTGCTGCACTTGAGCAGTTTCTCCCACCTCTTTCTAAAACACGGTATCCCAGAGGCACTACTATGGCTGCTGATGAGCCCTGCCTTGCCCAGCAGCAGGTCCATCCTGGAGCCAGCTAGCTTTGGCTCTGCTGGACATGGGGGAAGCTTCTGGCAGGTTCTCAGAGAAGTCAGCCCTGCAGCACTTTCCTGCTATTAAAACCCTGCCACAGAAACCCAATGCATTAGTACTTTAAAAAAATCCAGAAAAAAACTTGAATGAAAAGGAGAATATATGAAAAAAAATCTACAGGAAATGTTTACTGTGAAAGTAGGATTTTAACTATTAGACAAAGATGTATTATTAACAACTCAGGAGAAACAGGTTGTGTAAAATTAAGCACAGACTCCCACTGTTTTACTTGTCAAGACTAACCTTCTTAACCCCATTAACCACACACAGATCATAAACAAGGAAAAAAAGTCCACTCACTTACCTTTACATTATTAACAAGCATGTTCTCCATATTCTTTTTCCTTAATGTACTCATATTTGGAATCCATATAGAGGTAACATCATCATCTGGATGATGGGACAGTGCTCCCTCAGCAATTTCTAAGTAATACAGAGGTGGGAGGAGCAACTGATACACCAAAGGGTTGTGCTGCCTTTCAGAGGGACTTCAGCATCCCAGAGAAACGCATCAACATGAACCTCACAGTTCAACGTGGGGAAGTGCCAAGTCCTGCACCTGGAACAACCCCATGCAGCCGTACAAGCTAGAGGTCAAACAGCTGGAAAGCAGCTTTGCAAAACAAAATGTAATAGTTCTAGCAGACACCAAGCTGACCATGAGCCAGCAACGTGGCCTTGCAGCAAAGAAGGCCAGCAGACTCCTGGGCTGTATAAGAAGGAGGAGGAGCATTGCCAGCAGGCTGAGGAGATCTTTCCGCTCTGCTCATTAGTGGTGTGGCCAAATCTAGAGTGTTGTGCCCTGCCTCAGACTACCCAGTACAAGGAGAGACATAGACACACTGGGGAGTTCTACAAAAGGTCACAAGGGCCATTAAGGGACTGGAGGATCTCACAAATGAGGACAGGCTAAGAAAGCTGAGACTGTTTAGCCTAGAGAAGACAAAAGCTCAGAAAGCAATCTCAGCAATGTATATAAATAGCTGAGGGAAGGGTGTAACCCAGACTCTTCTCAGTGGTATCCACCAAGACAACAGACTTCATGGAAAGCTTCCATGAAGGATAAAGGAGCCAGTTGGGAGTTTTTCCAGAACACTGTCCTGGACGCACAAAAAGAGTTCATCCCCTGTAGGAGTACAAGATTACACTAAATGGAAGAGGGACCACGAAATGACTTGACGAGACCAAGGAATCAGAGAGCTACCAGAACAAGCTCTCCTGCATAAGAGACAGTTTACTGCCATATATTGGGTTGCTACAACTGTGAATTCATAAACTGGGAAACCTGTAAAGTTGAGTTTGGTGTTATCCCTGCTCCCTGATTGGACAGATTCTGCCACAGTTGGGCTTTTCCCATATATGGTTATCTCTACCCTCGTTTACCCATTATGGTTGTGATCCTTCACTGTTTTTTAACTTTTCTGTGAGAGGATTTGCATGCTCCTCCCAAAACCCACCCCCCTTCCAGAAAGTTCCATGCCACCCCTATATAAGCCGGCACCATTTTAATAGATGTGCCATTACACCATTTTTCACCATACCCCTGCTTGGAGTGTGCCTGTCCTTCTTACCTTCAAGGGTCTCATCAATGCCCTTTAAAGGTAAGGGAAGTAGGCAGAACACAGGAGCCCCTTGGCTTAACTGTGAGCTTCTGAGTCTGCTCAAAACCAAGAGAAGCATACCAGGATGGAAAAGCAGTTCAAAATGCAAAAGGTCAGACCAAATTGAAATTGTCCAGAGATGTAAAAAACTACAAGGGTTCTTCAGTTACATTAACAGAGAGAAGTAAAAAACATGGTCTTTATATGAATATACACTCAACTGCAACCCTTTGTATATGCTCTGCACTGTGTGTTTCAAGTTAGAACAATGCAGCCGTGCTTATGCTTCTTGCTTGAGCATCAACAACAAGCATTCTAATAACACTAAACTGATAGAGAACACTATGCTTTCAGAGTCTGAGAAAATAAAAATTTATTAACTAATGTTAAAGCAAAAAATTTCCAGGGGCAGACAGAGCCTTTCTTCAAATGGAGCTGTTTAGCAGCCATACCATATCAATGACAAAGAAATGCACCTGGTGCTAAAAGATTTACACCTGGGTTCTCTGTAAACCTTCCATGAATTGTCCTTTCCCTCTGAAAGAGCAAGTAGCAGTAGCAAGATAAAAGCACTAAGAACCAGTTTTATAAAACAAGTACCAGACAAATCACAGCCAATAAAAAAAAAAATCTTGTCTTATGAAAAAAGCTGGAATATTAAGGTACGATTAACAACCAATACAGTAACATATAACAACATGACACCATTTCCCAGAGGTTGGTCAGGCACTGGAACAGGCTCCCCAGAGAAGCAGTTACAGCACCAAGCCTGATAGAGTTCAAGAAGCATTTGAACAATGCTGACAGGCATGTGGTGTGACTCCTTGGGGGTGGTCCTGTGCAGGGCCAGGAGTTGGACGTCTGTGATGCTTGTGGGTCCTTTCCAACGCAGAATATTTGATGATCTCTAGATAAATCACTTAATTTATGGAGGTAAGTTAATGGCAACAGAGATATAGTTTTCAAGTAAAGTGTAGGTCTGACTTCTGTCAAGCAGCAAAAAGTCATGTCAGGTGTACACCTGAGTGGCACACTCCTGCATACCACTGTTAGCATTTTCCTAGCATGGCAAGATGCATTTCAGAACTCCTCTTGCTGTTGATGTAAATAATTTTTCTCTTGCAGCTTCCATCACATTACCCTATAATAAATGTTAACAATCTCCCTACTTCTTGATCTTCCTGGGGAATTTTTGTCCCTAAAAATTTGAAGATTTTTGTCCCTAGACTTTGCTGCTGCTACTATCTTTTGTAGACCCTTTTTTTTTTACTGTAAAAAGCCATGAGGATCCCTCCTCCCATATTCCTCAACTTTCTCACTTGTTCTCTTTTACTCTTGTAATTTAATTCAGCTATATGCTGTCTTGCTTTTACTTCCTTCATGCTCGTACTCTTACACCATCTTCCACTTCAATTATTTCAAGCTTAATTCTCTAGCCTGTCTCCTAACTGTCTTACCTTACTTCTTCTATTATCCCAACCTGTAGCAGTTGTTTAATGATTACTCAGACAAACCCCCTACTGCCATTCTGCACCTTTGACTACCAATCAAGGGGCTTGAGGTTTTGTAGATTTTTCTTTAAATAGTGTTTATTCACACAATTCAATTCACATGGACTTACCTGCTCTTCAGGTCATTAATTCAGCTAAGCTCTGGTGCCTTAGAAAAATGCTGGTTTTCTCTGTGCAAAAATTTTTGTTCCCTAACAAGGAAACTGATAATATTCAGCCCACCATTCTCCCTTCTTTTCCTACTGTCCTGTTAATACATTATCAGTTTTATTTTTTGCGACCTTGTAAATTAATAACCTGAATACATCAGTGTTTATTCAACTGGAAAAAACCCAGGATGCTGGGTTTAAAAGTGCATTTGATAAGCATGCAGGCTGTTTCTGTACCTTTGCTTAATTTTCTAAGGTTGTGAAATTATTACCTCATCTCTGAAAATATAATAATGATGAAAGAGTGATTAAGATACATGTGTACAACATGTTTGAAGTTTGTTGATGTCAAAATACCATGTGTGTGTACTAAAGGTAGAATAAAGTCAGAAGTGGGAAGAAGCAACTTGCAATTTAAGAAAAAAAAAAGTCTAGAAAAACAAGACAGTGTTGTTTCACGAGCAATGACTGGATTATTTTGCAACACAAAAACCTGTGCAGTCTAGATCCTGTTGTGAGGGCAGGAAGGCCTTGCTATCCAGGACGGGATTCACTGGTTACTGGATGGTACACTTGCAGAGATAATCAAGAACAACTTCCAAATATATTTACCAAGAGATGCAGAAATTATGAGTTCAATATTTTACTGGAAAAGACCAAAGGTTACAAAGCAAACCAATCTATTAGAGATGGCAGTGGAAAGCACATTCATGGGTATGTCCACAGGGAAGAGCTCAACTGAACTGAAACTTTGAATGAGCAGGTAATATGAACAGTGGCATTTGGGTAGGAGGCATCTCCTGGACAGAATTCAAAGCTTTCTGATGGCATTTACAGGCAACTGTGTTTTGCAGTCATCAGTTTCCTGACCAACAGCAAGTGATAAAAACATTTATATGTACTACCACACCACATTCACACAGCACCTCACACTTGCATCCTAGAGATTGTAATCCAAGTGAGACAACGGCATCACATGATAAAGGGAAAACACAAGAATTACCAAAAAAAAAGAACAATAAAAAGAAAGTAAATATTAAGAACTTTCAGGTGCAAGATCCTCACTAAAATGTAGAAAAGACTGAGTGACTTATTATTCACATATACATACATAGTAGGACTTTTTCCCCCTCTGTTCACTATACAGTGTAAGTAACAGTACACCCAGTTCCTGGGAAGAAAGCTCTAGAGGACTTTTGTACCCAACAGGGCCATTCAGTGAGGAACCATGAGACAGATGATACTCAGAAAAGATGGTTAATGGGCATGGGATATTCAACCCCTTCAAATGAAGCAGTACCAATAACCATAGAGATTATGTATTTCAGCCTCTAAAGAATACTTTTTTTCAATAGCAGCAATTATTCCTCAAACGTGTCTTCCCGAATTTTCTCAAAAAAGGCACATGCCGCATCATCACTCAGGTTGATGTTCATGCAATTTACTAACAGCATAACGTTACTTCCAAAGTTCCACACAGAGACACTAGACTTGAACATAAGTTATGACTTGATTCGCACACAAAAGAACAATCTTAGAAGTTAACTTTAAACTCTGAACTGGACATCAGTACCCATGTTTCTAATGACTGGCTCGCTTGTAAAGTTGTACAAAACAGCTGAAAGATATTCCTTTAGGAATGAACCCAAATGGAAATCAAAGACTTGACTTTCTCCCCCTGTGCAGTTGCCAAGTACTTTTCTTAAAGTGATAACAATAATGTTATGGTACCTGAGATTAGCTGGCACCTGAAAACTAATTTTTAAAGATCTCCAATAAATTGTTACTGTAAAATGGTACTATTTTTCTTTCAGAATAACTCTTAACCACAGTAAGATCATTATCTCAGCAGTACTGAGACTTGCCTCTGAGCCAAACATCCTCACCCAGTCCATGCACCTCAGGCTATAAACATTTCAATCATGAGAGACAGGGAAGTTTTAGAATGCTGAGGTCATGAGCTTATAATAGCCTTTACACTACTCAACATTCAAATGAGGGACTAAATTCCTGAGGGTCTTCTATCAGCTAGACGAAAAAGCACCCTATGGAATACTACCGGCAATAGAGATGTCTCATGGTTATGAGACAGTTTTACTTTAATTCACTCACTCCTTCCATGGAAAGAAATGGATAGCAAACTGCTGTCTGGACTGAAAGCTGCCAGAACAAACACTGGGTGACACTGAAATTGTAATGGCTGAAGTTACATCCTCTAATAACGAATTAATGAACAAAGTTTGTGTTAAAAAAGTATCCAAAACTTCATGTCTTGGCGAGTGATCAGCTCAAAAATACTTTAGTCTTTCAAAATCTAAAAATCACACTTTAGTATCACTGGCAGCAAGATGCACAAACCGTAGCTGAAGGCAGAAGCAGTGTAATGCAGATTTGGAGTTAAGAGAACTTGCTTTTACTAAGCAGTTTTGTCTTATTTAGCAAAAACACATAAAAGTGATAAATCATAATAGAAGAATTATTTAATTTTCCAACACAGGGATAGGATAACATTATTAATACTATTTTTGTTAAGCTTTCGGAAAGATTTAGATGTTGTCCTCTGTCTCTACCTGTTGACAGAGAACCCAGTAGTCACCTATGCAATACAATCAGGAGTCAATGTATTTTTGGAGACCGTTGAAAAAACATGTCATTTTCAATTGAGCAGCAAAAAGAAAAACTTGCCCAAAATACCTTGTTTACTTCCTCTCATTCACACCTTATATTTTTTACCCAAATCCCAATGCTCAGCAGAGTGTTCCTCCAAGGAACGTTTATGTTTGAGCTTAGGAAAGTAACAAAATACTCTCAAAGCAAAACCCCACAACATTCAACTGTGGTTCAATTTATTTTTCCTGACAAACTGTATTGTGGACTAGCAAAGTATAAAATACAACTTAAAAAGTACAGATTAGATTTACCTATTATTATTTTGATTTTAAAAAGAACAAACACTTCTACTAAATACTGCAATGTGATAAATGAAAAACAGATCAAATATTCAAATTCAAACAGAAAACTAGCTTTAGCAGAGCAGGAAATCACTCTTAACAGTGTGACTGAAATTTAACTTTTTGCTCTGCATCACCTTTTTCTTTAAAAATTTAGTATTGCAAAATCTATTCCCAGTGTATGGGCAGCCTGAACAGAATCCCCCCAGAATGCTGCTGGCTATGAGAAGAACTACTTGGGACAGCAATTTAGCATAGATCAGCCAATTAACTCCTGAGTCTAGTCTCAGCTTTTGGCACAGTTTTTCTTCATGCACAAACCCCTCACATACAGCTAAAATGTCCAATGGTAAACTTCTTCCTTACTGCACTGGAGTGACATCTTACAAGTCTGACAACAGACGTACAATCAGGCTTTCACTGACTTTCCTCCTAAGGAATTTTAGGGCCATATTTTAGAAAAGGTTGATTTTTTCCCTCTTAATTTTACCAGAAGGCTTCAGATTTTCTTATCTGTACCTTTTGTTCTGAGCTAAGCAACATCTGAACTCATTATTTTTATTTGACATTTATTATCTTCTTAAATACTGTCATACTTAATTCCATCATTCCTAGACTCTGATAGAACTCGGCGCTTTCTACAGTACAAGAAAAATATCAAACAATTTTGAAGTATGTTTCTTGACATAAAATGTCAGTGAGGTAATAGCCCCCAAAACCCATGTTGAGAAGCTTCTGACATTTTTAATAGTGTTCTGTTAACTCAAGCAAAGGAAAGAAAACATGAAGGTACTAAAAATAATGAAGAAAACTAAATGCCATTTATATTTTTCTATTATGTTTTAAAGAAGATGGACAATGTTGAGCCACATGAACATTACCTATAATGAAGAACACTTTTATCAAAAGTATGAGGACTAACCATTGTAGGGGAAGAGAGAAACTGAAATTCAAATATAGGGGAAGATGCTCAGGGAGAAAAAAAAGAAAAACTAAACAAAAACAAACCTGCTGAAGACTTCATAGTAAGTTTCAATCAAACAGCTTGAATTTGGTAGGTGAACAAATCCTAACTTGGGATTCCAGCTACAAGAAGTTGCTCTACAAAGAAGCCAAATCTTATATTGAAGGAGACTGGAAGTTAAGCAGAAGATCACGGAGCTCCCATGCTGCAGCAAACCCCAGTCCAAGGTGCAATACATAGGGGACATTGGTATGCCCTGGGAAAATCCATTTTTATAAGGCTGAAGATAATAAAATTTAGTTAAATTACACAAAACTCCAAGGATTTGAAACATTCCTAGAAAGAGCTGGTGAACTGGCTTAAGACTCTAGAAACAAATGCAGGATGCTCTGGAGAAAAATTAACATAGTAAATTGAACAGAGATCACTGTAAGAAAGAGACGATAACTAAGCTTCGTGGCCCATAAGATAAATGGAAAAGTACAAAGGTAGCATGGGATAGTGAACAGTGTAACAAAATCCCATCCCATCCAGATGTCTGAAGCAACCAGTGATGACTGCTCCTGTCCAAAGTACACAACAAGCAATTCTAAATATTGAGTACTGAGACAAGAAATTATTTAATAAAACAAAAATTTCTAAGTATTCAGGAATAAACATGACTAAAATGGCCTTTCAACATCTTAAGAGAGTACTGAATTACCTGCAACAGTTTAAGAGACAACAGCTTCTGTATTATGGGTGTAACAAAAACAAATTGTTACTATATGTAAACAGAATTCAATAGGAGAGACAAGTATCAAACTAGACGGTGATCTCATTTGAGCCAGAAGTGACCATAAATCAGTCTGGAAAGATCTGGCAGTTACAATTCCTCAAAATTTGAGGAAAAACAGAGTCATATAAAATCCATAAATAATGTGGTTTCACATAGAACAGGAACTGCCAGTGTTACTGAGGAGAAGAATGCTTATCTCAAGAAGGCTGGCAGAATAAATTTCCACCTGCTATATTAAGGTAAACCATGAAGGCCAAGCACTGCACATACTTCAGGCAAAGCCCTTGGTACAAAAGAAAATTTTGGTTCAAGTTGCCAAGATTGTCATTTCTCAAATAATATGCTAAAAGGCATAAGAAAACATCACCATGACTACAGATTATGAAGCAACCTTTAAAATGTATGAAACTAATATTTATATTGAGGAAACCACTAAGGCTTGTAGCCTGTGTGAAAATAAAGTCAAACGGAAGAAAAAACACTCTTATTGTTGTCATAGGAAATATCTATCTGAAATGTCATGGACAAAATTTTTATTACGTTGAATGGGGAGGTGGGAAAGGGGCAGGAGAAATCAAACCATAAAGCTGGAAGACTTTGCGGTTGGGTTTTTTTTCCCAAATTACTGTTCCCTCTTTTCTAAAATAACCTAATGCATAATACAATCCTGCATATCAATTTTATTAGCTTATTAATCTCCGTACCTGATGTAAGATGTTCTGTAGTAATCCTGCTTTTCTTGAGAAACAGACGCATGGGAAGGGAAGAGAGTTGTACTGTACTCCAAGAGGTGGGCTGACCTGTACGACCAGGGGAAATTAGACTGCAGTGCTTACACTGGAATTACTGGAATACACCTGCTCCACAAGCAAGATGCAAGCAGCACGTATCTCAAAGTCAATGCTAGCATCTGCAAGACAAAGATTTTACCTCAGATTTCAATTAGGTCACACATTTCATGCCTCTGATAGCTAGATTAGTCTGCTGGAGGTGGAAATAACCTTACTGCATTGCATCTTTTCCTAATTTGCACTCCAATTTTTTGTTTTCAAGCAGTGAATGGACCTGAACTACCCTTTACTGTGTAATTCAAGTGCTAAAGCTGGCCAGAAAAGCCTTAAAACAAACTCATTGTCATAGAGCCTTCCAATGTCTTACAAAATGTATATGTATTTTTAAATCACATATTTATTACATAAAATGGGAAAATTAATGTTAATTGAAACTTAAATGACCCAGTTAGTCATTCCAATTGTTTTCTTTCACCACGCAAGCCAGCAAGATGCAAAATCCAGTATTACAGCAAACACTTTTACCTCAGACTTGCCAATCAAGACTACTTTTTCCATCCACGGCTTCATGCAATCATTTTACTATTTGTTGTTTACAGCTATTTTTATCATTTCCAAGAATTTTGTTTCAGTTTATGTATCACAGGGAAGTCACTTCTACAAACAGAGGTCAGTTTGCCGATTGCAAATCAGTGCTCACATGGCAGTGAGGGCTGCTGCCCTCTAGTCACCTGCAGCCTCCACAACTGAACACTCTCTCAATGGAGTCTCAGCACATCTAACCTCTCTCCTGCGCAACCCCAAAAGGCTGAATAAAATGTCCACCATCATCATCTCATCCTTGGCCTGATAACTTCTTAAGTAATTCTACCTGATACAAATAAAAGTCTAAGTTCACAGCTCCTACCACTAGTACACTCCAAAGTTTGCAGGCTCTATCACATAAAGAAAGAAAGAAACTCTTAAAACATAATCTGTTCGACCTTACAATGCTACCATTTCAAATAAAAAGCATAATTAAAACTAGTAACTGGCTAATCATAATAATCCAAAAGGATTGTAAATATCTAAAGGACAGGGAAGATCTCAGGTGCTGCTTAGTATAAAACTGGGAGAATCTCTGCAAAACAGATTGTTGTATTTGACTGCTGCACAATTTAATACATATATATGTATGGCAGATACCTACAGTGTGTCTCTGAACACATGAAATACAACAGTACCAAAATTATGTAACTCTTAACAGAAGCTTTTCAGAAAGAGTTGAATTTTATTTTCATTTTTCTTAAGTGAACAAACAGTATTTTCAAATGCTTACCAGCTCCCACTTTTATCTACCCATTTTCATTGAATAAAACTGAACTAAGTTTCCAGAAGTCCCTATTAAATGTTCAGTGTTTTGTGCTTTCATCAGTTTCTTAGAGCTAAAGTAACTGAATATTTTTCACCTGTTAAATCAGTATTTTCTTCAACTTAATTATTTCATCTTGTTCTCTGTATCCTTTTCTGTACTGCTATCCCCTTTTCCACTTTCCTTACAATCTTCCCCTAATTTTATTCTCCTTTTTCCACCTTTGCTTCATTTTGGCTTCCCTTTTCTCTGCTCTTCGTTCTCTCCATCCTACTTTATCACTATTTAAAAAAAAAAAAAAAAAGTTAAAGGCTGTGAGAAGGGAGAGAGTTGAACTGTCAAGAACCAGAAAGTCGCAGCCAAAAGTTGGTATTAGCTTCTAATTATTTTCTGTTTATCTCCGAATCAGGTCATCCTAGTGTTTGGATGGATGCAGAATCACATCAAGTTCCTGTTTTGTATCTAAACAAAAGCTGCTCCATGACACTTTCTCATGAAGATGTCTCCTTCCACTTCCACCACAAGAAGCACTTGGATAGCTGACAGTACAAACACTCCTTATTAAAAATAAAAGGCATTTTATCAAAATACTTCTAGTAAAAAACTTAGCTCCTGTCTCCCATGCATCTGACATATCATTTCAGATTAATCATACACTTTGGAGCAGCAAGAGTATTTTCATGCTGAACAGACGGTCTGTGTGTTCTAACAAGCTGGTACTGTATGAACACCTTTTTGTCATGCAAAACTCACCATAAATTATTGTATATCCAGATTACCTCTCAGTTTAATCTTCTGGAAAAAAGAAGACTAACGAAATAGGTAATGAGCACCTGTTTTCCCACATTCCCTGCTGACCTAGATCCCTTTGCTTTTTCACTTATCAGTAGAACATTTCTCTTTGGACAACCTGATCCTTTGGTGTTTACACTAAACCACTTGAAGCAACCAAAGAACAAACCAACCACTCTAGTAACAGCAGCAACAGCACCTGGAAGACCCCTAACAAATCAAATAGAATAAATTACAGGGCATTCTGCAATAGTGTATTTACAAAAACAGAATGATCTTGTTAAATAGGAGTGTTTAGGATCAAGAAAAAGAGTCCATGCAATATAAGAATTGTGACAGATTACCCGCTAATGGTTTTTGAGCATAACAATAAACTGATATGAGTCATATTTACCTGGATCTACGAGTATGAGGACATTATTTCAAATTTAACAATGGGCTAAATCCTACTACTTTGCATGCAAGTACTAGTGAAATAATGCAAATATGTACCTGTGCAAAAGCTCATCTGTAAATTAGCTCTACAGTCCTCTGGAACCAGCAGGATAATATGCATCATTTACCAAAATTAATTCTCCATTTTCCTATTGAACAACTATCTGAAGACAGGGAGGAGAAAGGTCTCTTGGAATTATTCATTTTATCAGTTTTTTAATTTATCCTGCAAACATCAACAGAAGAGACTCACTTAAGTTTGGTGCTTCTCCTTTCAGCAGAACTGGAGAAAAATCAGTTTTAGTTGGAAACAGGAAAGTCAGGGAGCCAGCTTCACATCTCCAGCAAATGAGCATAGTCCTAAGTATTTAGGAAGAACAAAGTCACACTCTTTCCCTGGTTATAGCTCACACAGACAACACCAAAAAGTTCTTTCCAGAATGTCAAAAAAGACAAAATGCAAGAAGCAGGTTTGCTTGTAGATATTCGGAAAAATCAGCAAGATGAGCCTACATTACCACAAATAAGAAGTATAAAAATTTACACCGTGAGAGATAAGTTAACTCAACATTTCAATGCCAAAAAGCCATTTTAAAACATACACGCACAGTCCTTGATTCCATGGCACGTTCTCTAAGCATTGGAAAGAGAGCTTTGAAACATATATTTGAATCCTAGGGAACATTAAACTAGGGGAATATGCCAAGAAGGGATTTGTTTTCTTTCTCCAGTGCTCACACCTCCTAGAAAAACTATTTTCCCTCTGATTCATAGTGCTGCTCTTTGCAAGCTGACTGATTACAAGCCAGGTGTCTTGATTCCTGCTTTTACTTTTGCTGAAGACACACGTCTTCACCAGTTAGCAAACCTAAACTGCTTCAACTATAAAACAAGTAGAACGTTTTTTCCAGATCTAACGGAGATTTAAAAGGAGGAATGCAGATTTTAATAAATCTTATACAGACTAGCACGAAGTATTACTTTTTTCAATAGTTACATGACATGCCAGAATTCGAAGAGCCTTATGAATCAAAAGCTTTTGAGGTTTACATCTTTCAGTGTAACCCTTATAACAAGAGATGCTGGGAGTATCTAATGAACACTTCAGCAGGGGCAGAGAAATTCTAAAACACCAGGGACCTGCTCTGTGCCTTTCAGCCTTTGCATCATGCTAACCCAAGAACAACAAATAGGAATGCGCAGTGCAGGCAGAGCATCTGAAGTTCTTAAGACATCTTGAGTTATATGACATACAGCCATTTATGACCATCAAACTTTGTATCATCTTAATTAAAAATGGATGATCTTCAGTATTGCCATATTCACGTTATTATAAGTTTCAACTGATAGTTTTTTCAGTATTCAAACTAAAAAATTCCCTTTCAACAGAAAAGTTGTGAAATCAGGAACAGGCATAAGTTTTTCTAGGAGGGTTTTTTGAGGGGTTTGGAGGTTTTTAATCTGTTGAAAGTCTTAGATAATTCTTTATAGTTTTTATTAGTTCCAGCCCTTTTTAGAATAAGGAAAGAGCTGTACTCATTTCCAGCAGGATTCTAATTAAAATATGACAGGATTTACAGAGGACTGTAATAACCAGGATTATTTTTGCCTGCAAATTTAGAAGGAATAATTTCATATTAAAAGTAATAAATACACATTTCTTATAAAGGTCTTTTCACTTAGAAATCTCAAAGATTAGAATAAAATTCAGCATTAGTCTACACCTAATTGTGTAGAGATGGGGGTTTTAGAATGTATTCATTGAAAGTATATAGTATAAAGAAGAAACAAGTCAAAACTCTATGTATTTATGTAGCTCAGATCTCTACACAAGTATTAAGGTCTATTTATTTCTCTGGTCAGACTGTACAGTCCTTATTTGTTTATACAGCCAAAGACTAAACTGCAGCATCAGCAAAGCTCCATATTTTACACACTTGATTTTAAAAACTAACTGCTTCCTTGCTTATTCTGATACAGTGCACTGATGCCCATCCAAGGGCCAAGAAACGAAGGTGAACAAATCATGAATGCACACTATCACATTGCTTAGCAGAATCAGCTTTTTCTATTATGTCTTCTTTCAAATTCTTCATGAAAACACATTTCCTATTACTTATTCTCAAAATATTTTAATGAAAAATATATATTTGCACATCCGCTCATGAGGACACTGAAATTTCCTTCACATTCAGCAGTTTGTTGGAGAAGAGATTTAAACTGAAATAGTTAAAAACTGCTTGTTTTTGAAAAGGCACTTCTTACCCTGAACTGAAGTGCCAGGTAACTGCACTGACCCTGCCAATCAAGAAAGAAAAAAACTGCTTCATATAAGCAGTATGTTTAGCCCACAGTACAGCTGCAAGGCACAAAAAGGCACGATATATTCCTGTTTTAATAACACTTGGGAGAGGAACTACCAAACAAGCAGCTACATTCACACCTTCTAAAATAAGACTCAACATACCTTGCACTTTGAGCCTGAAACCCACATCCTCACATGTCATGGAGGAACTGTTTCGCTCTCATGGCACTGCTTTGGTGGCAGATGACCAGCTTTTATTAGGAGACTCATGCACTGGTCACTACTGATCGTAACAGATTTTACAGACTACTGAATTGCCCAGTATGCTCCAACAAATCTGCTTGTCAGTATATACTGTCTGCATATTGCCTAAAGGAGAAAAGTATGCAACCAATGAACAAGAATTTGAGATATCTGTTGGGCCAGGCTAGCCCCTTCCCAGAAGGTGTCAGAATAAGTAGCTGTATTTTGGCATGTGGAGCCCAATCATGCCACCTCCTGGTTAGGAATGGCCACTCTATTCTACACATTACACAGGTATTCAGCAACTGGGAAGTTAACAGTTGACTGGAATTTTATACTCAGACGTCCAGGTATTCTGCTTTCTCTTGGTACTGACTGCAAATATTACCAACTTTACAAATCCTTGAGTTTAAAAACATCTACTTAGAGGCATCGAGGAAGAAAGAAGGACAGTTATAGCAGCTGCTCCCTAAATGAATACACAAATGAGACTAAATATGACAAATCTACTAAAAGAATTCCCAGAAAAAAAAAAACATATTCTTCTCCTTCCAAGGAAAACATTCACATTGCCAAAAAACGGCACACTTGGCTGATGAGGCTCTGGCCATCAGATAAGCCTCAGCAAATGCCTTAGACATTCCCTTAAACAGCTGCTACCAAATTCTGCTATTTGCACTCAGTCGCACCTTAAGCAGCTCCAGCAATTCAAATAGCACCACTTAAAGAGCGAAGCACCTTTTTTATAGACAAGGGTATCAGAATCTAACCTTCACTTACTGCACTTATATTGCTGCCTCTTTGAGAAATAATTTACTGTGTTTCAATGTACATGCCTTCTAAGATCACAGATCAGATGGTCCAAGGTTACTTAAGATGTCTGAAAGGGAGTTTCATTATTCTTATTATTTTAAACCACATCTACCTGTTTTCTCTCCTCTTAAGCAAGCCCGCCTTTAACGACTAAAAAGCTGGGGACAACATAAACACAATAGTTGCTTTGTTACACCCATTCTAATATTGTACAGTATTTTGTTATCCCTAAATCAAGTTATCATTTGGGATTTATCTGCATTACATTCTGCAAGGCAAAACCCACTTCCTGGTTATGAACACATCATGTTATGTCACATCATGGCAAAAAAAAAATTCACCTTTAACAAAAATATAAAAAGCAAAATGCAGTCAAGTTCTAACACCTGCAGTATATTCTATCCGTTTTCACAATAACAAACCTGTGGGCTATACCAGTCAATATATCATATTTATATTACAAGGGCTGCCTGATAGCCCACTAATGGCAACAGAAAGATTCCCGTTAACTGTAGAGAGCTTTGAACCAAGTCTGGAACACACTAGCAAATCACTACATTATAGGAGTCATATGTCTCTTGCATTCATCTAGAGTTTGCACTTTTTATTGAAAAGGCTCCAAATGATCAATATATAAATCTAGTTTCTAGTGAAATCAAGATATCCAAAATACAGTCTCTAAATATTAGTGTGTTTCCTGAGTCAATCTACTGGTTATTTACACTGCATTTCTTGAGACAGCAAAGCAAACAATGATTAATACCAACTATTTTGTGAGCACAGGTTTCTTCTCATCTGATGTAAACATCAGGAAGAAAAGAAACAATAAGCAGAAAAGTGACCAGGCATTAATATTAACATATGTATTTATATTAACATTTTACATTAATCTTATTCCAATCCAAAGGCTTGTTTAGACAAGTAAATTAATAAATTTGGATGCGTATTTTCACAAGTAGTCTTCAATAAATAATTTGATATAGATTAAAAAGTATCAGAGGCTTGATTTTAGCAGGTCATAGGCCTGACCAACTGCCTTTCACACCTAGGGCTAAGGATATGATTGTCATATATTGGTTTTCCAAGACAAATAATTTTTATATAGCAACCTTATTATTACCCCAGGCTTCTAATAGAAACATACACTTATGAACTAAACCTGCTTTCCTTTAAAAAAAGCTACTGAATCTCCACTAGTCCAAAGAAATCCAAAACCCACATAAGCCAATATGCTAGCTGAAATCTTGAATATAAGACAAAATTAATTTGCATTACATCAACAGTTTTATACTAGCTAGAACAACAGTTGGAGGCTTGTATGAAAGACTGTACTAATGCTCACTGAGTGCAAAAGATAATCTTTTGAATAATCATGTCCCGTCCTACAAGGAGCTTTATGATGCTGAGCTATAGAGTCTAATCTACACAACTTGGAGGTTTAACAAACTCATGCTATGCCACGCGGAATAATCTAGAGACTTAATTCAAGATTAAAGTTAAAGGCCTGATTCACAATGCCTTCAGAATGCCAGCTGAAATCCTGAGGTCAATTCTACTGTCATTATAGAGAGAGAAATTAGCTACCTCATTACCCAAGTAATGCTGATATTTCCATGGGGAGAGATGCTCTTACTTTGGTCAGCTCTTTCCAGGAGGTCTTTTTCCTTTATGTTTATATTACAAAACACCTAGCTGGCTTTAGTAATACACAATACAAGATATTCCAAAGCCACACAAATAAACACTGCTGTATATAATTTGCTTGTCTACAAAAGCATATAGACAATTAGCTGGCACTTTAGCTTATTAAATATAATGGTAATATAAAACAACTTTTGAACTATCAAACAGTTCCAGCCGGTTGTAGCTTTCTGTGTCATCCACACCTTCACAGCTACAGTCACTTGCTTATTTTTATATTCATAATCACAGATATCTTACACAAAGCAATAAATATTTACCTGCATGCAAAAGTAACACACTGAGGCAGCTCATTAGTTTCCAGGGTAGGAAGCAGCACCAGAACAGACACCCTCAGTTCTCCCTGGAGCTGTAGAGTGTGCTTAGGTACAAGCACAAGTTGGGTACATAAGGCACTGCTCAAGAACTTGCTCTTCATTCTTGACATTTTTCATTTGACCAAGCATCAGGATAACTCCTGACTAGATGCACTACAATGTTAGCTAAGAAAATAACTACCGGTAACCAATTTACATAAAATCATTTAAAACTTGCCATGAGACAGTGGGACTCTTCCAGCTCTTATAACAGCCTGGCACACAAAATAGTTCACTTGATACCAAAAAACCCTTTCCAACAGATGGAGACTTGCCTGTTCTTTATAGTTCAACTGAAGAGGTCTTTTGTTGTCCTTACTGGTTGGACTATATTACCAAAATAAGTATTTTCAATGCATTTTGAAAAGGTTTGAAAAAACTTATACAGACTGAAGCAAATATCACCAACCACTCACAATTCACCAGCTCTTCTAATAGATGACTTATAAATGATTTTTCCATTTCTAATAGTGCAATAATCATGTAGGATCTACTTCTATATGAAACAGGTAATGACCCAGGGGGAAATAAAGTGATTAAGGCTGTCGATTAGGTTTTTGGAGATGGGGTTCATCATCAGATTCAACCACAGATTCCCTTGGTGATTTTTAGATAAACTGTTTTGTACCTTCTCTCTTTGTATTTACGAAGCACAAGTACCTTTCTCCTCACCTTTCTTTCCGTTGTTTGCTAAGTATGCAAATTCTCTGCCACAGTAAATGCCCCTTTTCAGTGGGTTCTACCACACCCAGGTAAGGACTAAGTAAATGACTTCTATTCATCCCTCAGTGATGACGGGTAAATAGCTCCTGATTCTAGTATATATCTGACGCAGGTCAACCTGCAGGACACACACCTATGTATTAGAAACATTAGTAATTTGTTTGTTTTGATATAGGTTAAGTATATCAAAACGCACAAACAAAAAACCCCACTGAACAACAATCAAGCAAACAAAACAAATTATTGCAGAAAAATGGGGGGTCTTATCTTTACAAGTAAATCCAATGTTGCAAATCAAAATCATTTTTCTGGGATACTTATCATTTGTGTGCCCTTCTGCAGTTTCACACAGCAGTGTCTCTGCTCAACCTCAGGTTCTAGCAACCGACATGAAACAACACAGCACTTTCAGACTGAACGCTTGAGGCTCTGGACTCCAAAGCAAAATCCTTCATATCTACATTTATGCATTTTATACAAAATGTACTAGCAATCAAAAAAGCTTAGGACACCATAAAAATAACACTGGGCTGCTATTGTTATGGATGTAGCTGATTGCACACATCACATATTACGTTCTAAATAACAGAAATCCAGAGTCTAGAAACACTGCTTCATTGTGGATATAACCTAGAAATTCACTATTACAGAGATCCCTGCACCAGGATCCCATATTCTTTTAGCACACAAAACAATTCTGCCCGTTCTATAAATTTCTATTTATACCCAACAGCAACCAGTGCATTAATTCTTGTTTCCTTAAGTAGTTACACTCTTACCTTGCTGAGTGTTTTAACAGTCATCATATGTTAGACTCTAAAATCTCTAGAAAGCTTGACAGATGGTGTTTGGAAGGATAATGCCAAGTACCTGGTGTGAATCCGACATTAGCATTCTCTCAGAAAACTCACCTTCATCTTTTAAAAAACCCGATATAATATACATAGTCATAGTTATACTAAGAAGGAATGTGAAGACTATTAATTTATTCAATCACACATTTGCCCAAAATGCAATTTCTGCACGAACTTGACACCTAGAAACACCTATTTTATTCTCCTCTTTTTACTTTACTTTGCATGCTTTCGGTTTTGTCCTTCCTGCATTTTCCTCCTTTCCCAGGCACACATGCACACTCTCAGTGGATACTTCCCCCCTCTGGGAAAAGATCGAACTGCAAGGTGAGAAAAAATACATCCCTCTAAGAAATAAGGACTTTGTTTATCGTATGATTATTAGAAAAACAACGGTAAAAAGCAGCATGGCTGCCTCTCCAGCAGCAAGGCAGCTATGATGAAAGAGTACCAGATGCATCGGTATTCACACTGAATTTCCAAGCTATCAAACACGGGCACTCCAACAAAGCCCGGACTCCGTTATCTTCATTCACAATCAATAGAACATACATTAAGGAAAGACAATATAAAAACTGCTGATAGAGAAAGACACTTCCTGCTAGCATGACAAGTTTGAATTAGTTATGATTTTCCTTAAATCATAACAGAACTCGGGAAATTACTCACTGCCTCTGAATGTGAGTTTGTTTGAACGTGTGACTCTCTCAGGGGCCCGGCCATACATTTCTTTGCCTTAGTCTCATTTAAGAGCTCGATAGGTTGTCTTGATTTATGCATCATTCTTTACTACTACTTTTCAACATTAGGTTCCAAGTTTAACAGGGATTTTTAAAATTACTGTTATAAAGCTCAGAAGAAAAACATGCATAAAGGGAACTTACTGCAAAAGTTCAAATTCTGTACCACAGGGCCTCTACTCAATCATGTACTAAGCAATTATTAAAAGAGAGACTAAATGATGAACTTTTTAAAGAACCTCCAGCCAAACTAGTCCAACTAAAGCAAGGAAAGCAGAGCGAATTACACTGAATAACCAAATATTACAGCCACCATATTCTGTTTACCGTACAGAACCAAGAGAAAACCATCACGTCCTGGACGAAAACAGTGTCACGGAATTGATAAGCCGTATCCCACCGATGTCTGACATCGAGCAGCCAACTACAAAGCGACGCATTAACGGCATAGCAGTATTACCATATAAACCTTATCACTTCAGCGCGGAAAGCGGGGCATAACGAGTGTAATGAGCCGCCAGCATCTCTTTGTGCGAGCGAGCCCGGGGACAGCCAGGGGAGCGCTGCCCGCGGCGGCACAGCCGGGGCACGGCGGGATGGGACACAGCCCGGGGGACACGGGGGGCTGGGGACACATCCCGGGGACACGGGGGGGTGGGACACAGCCAGGGGACACGGGGGGCTGGGACACAGCCAGGGACACGGGGGGCTGGGACATAGCTGGGGGACACGGGGGGCTGGGACACAGCCACGGGGACACGGGGGGCTGGGACACAGCCGGGGGACACGGGGGGCTGGGACACACATCCTGGGTGCATCCCGTGTCTGGAGTGCTGGGACACACATCCTGAGTGTGCATCGTATGTCTGGAGTGCTGGGACACACATCCTGAGAGTGCATCCCAAGTCTGGAGGGCTGAGACACACATCCTGGGGGCATGGAGGGCTGGGACGCACATCCTGGGTGTACCCCGCATCTGGATTGCTGTGTCCACGTCTGGGCTTCGCAAGGCAGGAGAGAGATGCGGATCCTGGAGCGGATCAGTGGAGGGCAACGAGGGTGATTAAGGGACTGGAGCATCTCTCTTATGAGGAAAGGCTGAGGGAGCCAGGCCTGTTCAGCCTTGACAGGAGACGGCTGAGAGGGGACCTCGTGAATGTGTATAAATATCTAAAGAAAAGGTTCTGCGAGGTTGGAACTCTTCTCGGTGGTGCTAAGCAATAGGACAAGAGGCAACAGGCAGAAACTGATGCACAGGAGTTCCACCCGAATGTGAGGAACTGTGACTGTGGTGACTGGAACGGGGTATCTGGAGAGAGTGTGGAGTCTCCCTCACTGGAGATATTCCAGAACCGCCTGGACACAATCCTGTGCCATGTGCTCTGGGATGATCCTGCTTGAGCAGGGAGGTTGGACCAGATGGGCCACGGTGGTCCCTTCCAGCCTGACCCATTCTGTAATTCTGTGCTTCTGTTTCAACTAATATGGCTGATTTAAAGTTTCTCGGTCTTAGTACTGGAGTGTTTTGAAGCAGTCCTTGCTACAAATGACATCTTGAAGTTATTGAATCTGTTGTAAAAATAATTTAATATGAACTACTGTAATTTTGTACATGTTGTATGTGTGTGTGACTATGCCTACTTAGCATCCTTACCTGGTAGGGGCAGCTTATGTTTCTGCTTCCACTAATTCCCCTGGAGCACTCAGCTAAGGATGAAGAGCTGTCATCTTTGCTATGTTTTTATACTCAGATAACTCTAGTCATCTCATGCCTGAAAGTTTCATTGTAGGTGGCAGGGAAATGGAAGGAATATGTGTGAAGACACACTGCAGTGAAGTAAAAAAGGACTGAAAATAAAAACAACAGTAAGATTGCAAAGCAAATACTTCAGGAGTCCAACTAAAATTTGTCCTGCTGCACTCTGAGTCAGTATATCTGAGTGCCTGGTAGCAAACATCTTGAGATGTATCCTTTAATTTATGGATTATTACTGTTTACATAAGCATATTTTGACAAAGCTGTGGGACAACCTCTCTCCCACTTTTCCCTGTCACCTGTCTCAGCATGGCAGAAGCATTTTCAGTTCCACACAACAGCTTGCAGTTCTGTCTTGCATGTCAGAAAAGAAGAAATTCAAACCACACAATAGAAAACATATGCAACAAGTCAATAGCTTCCCACTGGGACAGCCTCAATTCCACCCACGTGATGCTTGCTATGAGCTACTGCAGGTCTTCAGACGGACCTTGCCTGGACAGATATGGGCGGCCTCAAGGATGTAAGTGGAATTCAGGCTGTCAGAATACGGCCAGGAGTGTTCTTCTCCACCTGAAGGATCAGCCTGTGCATCCTTTTTATTACTTTAGGTGTCTTTATTATACTGTTTTTCAGGTATCCCTCTTGCTCCTATCCACCTGTGCCTCTGCCAAGAAAGCATCCTGCTGCTGGTTGGTTGTGTCTCCAAGTTCTAATATACAACATGTGAGGCAATGCCATCTGCACACCCATGTACTCCAGGCCCCTGTGCTAATTGTGGTCCTGCCTGCCCTGGGCAAGGTAAAACTTGGGCACATAGGCATGCTTGACCAATTGGTCCCTTTACCTATATTACTCAGAATTAAGAGTTCTACATAGTAGGTAAACCTCATACCTACAACCCACCAGAATGAAATTGGAGTTTTGTTACTACATCTGTATTCCTAAATAGGTCAGGGAAAAGGCAAGGTTTAATGCTGGACCACTGATTCTCTGTAATGCTAAATTACCAGCAAGCTTTTGGCATACTTGTGGCCAAGGCCACAGTGCAGTGCACAGAGCCTCAAGGAGACCCACAGCACAAACACCATGTAGGGTACACGTAATTGGTTTAGCCACTTGGTCTCAGGGCCAGAAAACAGTCCTTGGCCTTATTCTGTTTGTGGGATAGACATGGCCTGTATGGGTTACAGCCAGGGCTGGTGAGGAGGAATCAGACATATTTTTACCCCATGTGCATTCAAGTGAGGCAGTGCCTCTCATAACCCTTTATGGCATATGAAATTACTCTGGTGAAAAGCAGCTGACCCAAGTTTACACTGCCTGTCATAACCCAAAAATGAACAAGCAATTGCTTTCTTCTACCTAGACAGGCCACATTTCCTAAATACCGAAGGAGGGACAAAGGCCATGGAAGTCAGGAGGGAGGGCAATATGGGAAGAGTTGGCCATTTGTGTTCCTTCCCACAGAGCCAGTTAGGTCTCTGCAAGCAGCCGTGCCAGTTTCTGACCAACATCAATATGTCAGTTCTGGTTCTCAAAATCACAAGCCTGCTTTGGGTTTGTGTATGCACCTCCCAGGCATGTAACTGTGGGCAATTCTCCATTGGTATTGACAGCTGGAGCACTCAACAGCAACACACAGGGAGCAGCCAACACCCCTCCCACCAGCCCCCTGCGGCAGTGTCATATTGGACAGCGCTGCAATGGAAAGGTTAAAAGAAACCTTGTTGAAAAGAAATGAGAAAGGATTGACTTTATGTTTAGACGGTGCCCAGGGCTGCAGCGGGATGAGTTTGTGCAGAAAGACTGGTTGAAACTGCGTCTCTGCTTCCTCTTGTTGGCAGTCCAGTGTAAAGCTGCTGGCTTGGTGGTGGAATTTGACATTGCTTTTCTTTGTCTGGTTGGGAGACCCACCCCCAAGTTTGGAGCATCTGTACATGGAATATGATGAGGATGATGATATCTTCTTTGCAAAATGGATGAGCAGCTTCTGGGGCCACAACTTGATCGATGAGAATGAGAAAGAGGGTAGAGGCCACAAGAAACGCCAGACACGGTTCTGTAATGAAAGGAGAGCATCCCTACCGGTAAGAGCTGCGTGCAGTTTTCCCTGTGTGCAAAAATGTAAGTGGTTTGTGCAAAAATGTAAGTTCCATTCCCAGGAGCATGGCCCTAGGGATGCATGAGGATGAGTATGGCACATCTTACCAAGTAAGTTCTGTTCCTGCTGGCAGCAGCTACTTGCTTTCTGA